>CM062515.1:54970012-56170012 GCA_031439585.1 Pterocarpus macrocarpus
AGGCATGGGTGTTGAAGTAGGAAGGGGTGCGATTTCTAGTACAAACTTTGTGTCTTCAAATGCAAGCTCAACAACGAGAGTTTTGTCTGAACCTGATCTTTCTAATAGATATCTTTGAGTATTTTGACAGCTAATTTCCAATAGGATAGCAATCCTTCTGAAATTTTCAGATGAAGCACCTATTCCATCCACTCTGTCTTTCTACTGCTATAACCATTCTTCCTCTCTAAATATGTGTTCTGTAGCTTCTCTTATTGTTCTTTTTAAAGTAGAATGAGCTGAGTTGTTTGGAGGATCATTAGCCAGAATTTTCCTTTTTCCTTTTCTTTTATAGTTAGAATGAATATTTCCATCATGAGTGTCGTCATCAGCTTGTACATTTGCATGAGTCTGAGGAAGAGATTCTCTGATTGAAATTCATCGTTCGGGAGGTCTTGAGACTCTTCTTTTTTATTTACTAAATGACGATTTCATTGAGTCTATATTAGTTGCAGATGTTGTATCCGTAACATCAGAAGGAACCACTAGTGTCTTTTTATTTGACAACTTCTTTCTAGAAAAGCGAGATAGATTTTTCTTTGACTTGTCAATGCTTTTCTTTTTGTTCTTCTTTCTCCTCTTTGTCATGGTGTAAAGAACTCAAGAGTTGATTTTGGAAAGTCAGAGATGGATAATGATTGAAGGAAATATAATATGAAAGGGTTCAAGTAAATGTGAGAGGTTTTTTTTAAAGAAGACAGTTTCTGAACGAGGTAAAGGTAGGTAATAATTTAAGTTGATGAGATAAAGGGAAGTGAAAGGTTGATGTGATAGATAAGGATAGTTTTGAGAGAGACCAAAGGTTAAAGTATATGAAAAGTTTCAAATAAAATGCTACCATTTTAGGTTAAGAGAGTCTTTTAGTTTTCCCGCTTCTAGAGATCATGGTAAACGTGGAATCATGGAAGTAACGAAAACGACGCATGTCACAATGTAGTTTTACTTCCCTAGAAACCAAACATTGATGAGATCCTCTGATCATCTTTCCAGAAAGATATGGCAATTTTTCCCATTAAGAAGATCTAATCTCTTGAATAAATCAATATGGAACATTTTTCCCAAACTCATGTTCACTTTGCTCTGAAGTAATCTTTCTGAAGCACATCTGATCTCAACTTGAACTTGAATTCAAACTTTCTCAACTAAGTAGATCATCAACTCTGTATTTACTTTCTAAACTATTCAAGAATAAGAACATTCTGAGTTGATTCTTTGAACTCTTTTTTGAAAGTGATTTTTCTTAGCCATATATTTGAGTTAAAGAACTTTCTCCAGAAGGCAAATCTAGTTGGATGCGGCAATCTCAACGTTTTACCGTTTTGCTCAAGAGAATGGGAGGTACCAAATGCAATAAATATGAATGATTTTAAAAGCTAATCATGTTCAGAAGGTTCCTTATATGACATAAATGATCTTCAATTAAGGGTTTTGAGAAAATGTCAGCAATCTGACTTTCAGTGTTAATAAATTTTAGCTCAATATCTCCTTTCTGAACGTGATCTCTTATGAAATGATGCTTAATGTGCTTGGATCTAGAATGCTGAATGGGATTTTTAGTGAGATTAATTGCACTAATATTATCACACAAGATAAGGATTTTAGCATACCTTAGATTGAAATCTTCTAGTTGTTGTTTAATCCACAAAATTTGAGTACTGCAATTTGCAATAGACACATATTTAATTTCTACAGTTGAAAGTGCAATAGTGTTTTGCTTCTTGCTTAACCAAGTTATCAACAACTTTCCAAGAAAGCAATAGCAGCCACTAGTACTTTTCCTTTCAACTCTGTCTCCAGCGAAATTAGCATCAAAGTAGCTTACATAGTGTAAATAGTACCTTTCTTGTACTAGAGACCAAGATTAGTAGTACCAACTAAATATCTTAGAATTCTCCTGACAGTATTTAAGTGTGATTGTTTGGGATTAGATCGAAATCTAGCACAAATTCTCACACTTAATTGCAAATCAGGTCTACTAGCAGTAAGACATAGTAGATATCGAATCATACCTCTATAAAGAGTTTCAGAGACTGTATCACCATCTTCATCAGCCTCTAGAACTTGAGAAGCATGCATGGGGGTACTGATGCTCTTAGCCTTGTCTGCGTCAAAATTTCTGAGCAAATCTTTAGCATATTTTTCTTGATGAATCAGAATTCCATCCTTCTATTGTTTGATTTGGAGTCCAAAAAAGAATTTAAGTTCTCCTATCAGACTCATTTCAAATTCTCCCTGCATAAGCTTAGAGAAATTCTTGCACAAATTTTGATTAGTTGCACCAAAAATGATATCGTCAACATAAATCTGAACAATTAGATAATCATTTTTGTCATAAAGAATAAATAAGGTAGTATCAACTACTCCTCTTTTAAAACTATTTTTTATTAGAAATGAGCTAAGTCTATCATACTAAGCTCAAGGAGCCTGCTTTAAACCATATAAGGCTTTTGATAGCTTAAAGACATGATGAGGAAAATTTTCATTTTCAAAACCAGGAGGTTAATTCACATAAACTTCCTTCGATATGAAACCATTTAAAAATGCATATTTTACATCCATCTAAAATAACATAAAATCTTTATATGATGCATAAGCAAGTATCATTCTGATTGCTTTCAATCCTACTACGGGAGCAAAGATTTCAGCATAGTCAATGCCTTCTTGTTGATTATAATCTTGTGCCACCAGTCTTGTTTTGTTTCTGATAACTTTTCCATTTTCATCAAGCTTGTTTCTGAACACCCATTTTGTCCCTATAGCAATTTGTCCTTTAGGTAGCAGGACAAGGGTCCAAACTTTGCTCTTCTCAAATTGAGATAGCTCCTCTTTCATTGTTTCAATCCCGTTTGATCAATTAGAGCTTCATCAATACTTTCTAGTTGAATTTCAGAGATAAGAGCAAGATTGGAGTTGTTTCTGAATGAAGATCTTGTTCTAATTCCTTGAGAGAGTTCACCAATAATTTGATTTTAAGAGACAGCTCTCAAATCTCTTATACCAGTGTATCTTCGCTTCAGAGATACACCTTCTGGTTCTTTAGAAAGATTATCAGAAACATGTTGATGTGCAGGAAGTTTAGGAACATCATCCTCATTATTTCTAGTGACAATTTGAATGTTTTGTTGATTTTGGGAAGTGTCATTTAACGACATAGTCTCCATCTCTTCTTTTAGATCTACAACTTTTTTATTAAAGTTATGTTTCTTTTCCATGAAGCTTATATGGATGGTTTTTTCCATTGTTTGAATCTTCTTGTTGGACGCCATACAGTGCTTTTGGAACAAAGAATATCCTAGAGAAATTCTAGGATCTGATTCGGATCAAACTTTGAAAGTTTGTGCTTAGTGTTAAGTACAAATCATTCATATCCAAAGACATGAAAATAAGAAATGTTGGGTTTTCTTCCTTTCCATAATTCATATGGAGTTTTATTGAGAATAGGCCTTAAGAAAATGCAATTTTGAATATAGCAGGCAATGTTTAGTGCTTCTACCCAAAAATCTTTTGATAAACAGCTTTCAAGAAGTATAGTTCTGGCCATTTCTTGTAACAACCGATTGTTCCTTTCCAGTATTCCATTTTGCTGAAGAGTTCTAAGAGAAGAGAAGTTATGAGAGATGCCATTTTCATTACAAAATTTTTCAAAAGAATGATTTTCAAATTCTCCACCATGATTAGATCTGATGCAAGTGATGCAAAAGCTTTTTCATTTTGAGTTCTTTATGAAAACAATTCGAAAGCCTCACAAGCTCCATCCTTGTAGATTAGGAATATAACCCATATGAATCTAGAATCATCCACAATGACTGAACCATATTTTTTTACTACCAAGACTAGCAGTTCTAGTTGGTCCAAAAAGATCAAGATGTAAAAGCTCAAGTGGTATGGTAGTAAAGACTACATTTTTACTATAAAAAGAACTTTTTGTTTGTTTGCCTCTAAGACAGAACGCATAAGAAGAGTCATTTTTAAATTTATTTTAGGCAAACCTTTTACTAGTTCCTTCCGAGAAATTTTAAAAATCAGTTTCATATGAGCTGACCAAACTTTCTGTGTCACAGCCACTTTTCGTTCATAAAGGAAGCTAAGCATTTTACACTTTGGTTAAGAAGGTCATCTAGATATAATACATACATATTATTGTGCCTTCTAGTAGTAAGAATGATTTTATCAGTAGTGGAATCTTTAATTATACATTGTGAAGGTTCACACACAACTTTGTATCCTTGGTCACAGAATTGACTAATGCTCCGAAGGTTGTGGTTAATCCTTCTACTAACATAACATCAGATATTAAGTTGGAATTGTTCTTACCAATGTTGCCTATACCAATGACTTTGCATTTGATTCCATCAGCAAACTTAACTATGCCACCATCCTTGGGTCTGAGGTTTCTGAACCAAGATATTTCTCCAATCATGTGTCTGGAGCATCCACTATCCAGATACCACTTCTTCTCCTTTTGATGTGCTGATTTAAGACACACCTTAGTTTCTTCATCAGAAACAATGTCAACCATGAAGTAGAGATTTGCTACAATTTCTTTTTCACTCTGTGATTCTTCATTTTCTTGTTCTTCGTCCAGATCCTCCTAAGTAGCCATCATTGGTTTTTTCTTTGGGGTCTTCTTTTTCGAGGCTTTCTTCAGTCTTCGACATTTAGATCTGACATGTCCGGGTTCTTTGCACTCGAAACAAATGATTTCATCTTACTTGACCTTGCCCTTTTTGTCTTTCTTAGGAACAAGGTTCTTCTTCTTCCTTTTTATCCATGCTCTTGAAATCTTCCTAACTAAGTGAGCAATTTCATCACTCTCGTCATCATCGGAAGAGTCTTCTTCTTTTTCTTTAGATTCTTCTGAGACTTTCAAGGCTTTTGGAGATTGAGTCCTTTTCTTCGTAGACTTCAGAGCAATGGATTTTCCTTTCTTGATAACCTCATTAGCGACTACATTTAGCTCGATCTCATGAGTCTTTAATAACCTAATGAGAGCATCCAAGCTAAGTATGTAACACCCTCCCAAGTACGGCACTATGCTTAAGTCATAGTACCACACCCCGGAGTTGTTACCAAGCATTCGAAAGCAGACCTTGACTGACAAAGAACTTCAAATTGCCTTTGCAACTTCTCGAACTATCTGGAGATAACACGGAAATAAGAGTGAGAATTTTGAATTCTTAGTAGGATTCCTTAACTATCATACATACTATCATCTTTGTCATCTCCAATTTGCTTCGGTTTATTATGAAAAGGGTGAACATGTTATGTAAACCGTTATATTTTATGGTTCGAAAATATATTATTCGAAGCAAAGTTCGTTTTACTCATACACTTGGCATTTGGGAGAGCCCATACAAAGTCAATTCATGAATTATACTATGAATAATAACTGCAAACATATTAAGATACTATAGCATCAATATATTGGAGACATAACATCTACACATGACTTTACTTGTACTTGAAGCTATGCAGATACATAACATTTACTTTTCTTTCTTTATCTTCTGTTTATCATGCCATATTCCAGAGTATGATCGCTATGTCATACCCTATCAGAGCGTGATCGCCATGTCATGTTCCTTAGGAATATAGACTCATCATCATATCTTTCATCATAAAATCTTTACATGCCATCATAAATGTTCAGTACTTACACTAGTTGGGTCATGCTATGCTTTATGTAAGCCCTATCCCCTATACTCACACTAGCTAGTTCGATGCCATGCCTCATGTGAGTGGGGTGCTTGCATATGCTTTAATCTTTAGTCTTTAGTCTTTAATCTTTAGCCTTTACTGCCCTTGGGTAGCCTGATCTGGGACTGAGCTCGTCAGCTCAACTCGTAATCGTCGTCACACAGACTAACCCACAAGGGACCCACTGCCTCTAGGTCGAAGGGACTCAGTTGGCCATCTGCCTCCAACATAGAGGGACCCAAGTTTTAGCTGCCTTCACAAGGAGGGAACCAATATGCAACTGCCTCCAAGTGAAGGGACTCACATCTTTATCGTTTAACTATCTTCACAGGGAGGAATTTAATGTGCAACTGCCTCCAAGTAAAAGGACCCACATCTTATCTTATTTAACTGCCTTCACAGGGAGGGATTCAATGTGCAACTGCCTCCAAGTGAAGGGACCCATATTCAAAATATTCATATTATTTCATTTTCATACATAATCATGCATAGTCATGCTGAATGTACTCATACATATATGATTCATTTATTTTCATATATCCTTGTACACATGATCTTCACATACATATTCATAACATATAAAGGCTCGTAGCCTCTTTACCATTCTACTGGCACTCATACATATGCTGCATCATTTACTCTCTTATATCTTTACATATAGAATTTTCACATACATATTCATAATTGTATAGCTATTCATATCATAAATTTCTTGTAATATAAACATTCATAGTTTCATAGACTTCTACCGTAAATTCGGCAGCATAACGGATCAGATCTGTTTTCTCATGAATAGTGCCAATTCTTATGGACAAATTAGTCATAATAATATAATCAATCTAACATATCTATTAATGTAAAACTTGCAACCATCAACTCAAGCCTTATATGTTCACTAACACTTGTGAAACCATCAATTTGGTCATTTTTGCCAATTCTACTCAGTTCTGCCCGAATTTTGCATAATCCACCTTTACTTCTATTCAACTCATTTAAATCTAAATTTTGGATATGTCATACTCTATGTGTCTAGTTTTCAACCCTTTTGGCCCCATCTCATTTTGATATGTATAGCTCAAGATATTTAAATTTTGGCTCAGCCTATTCGGTCATTGGTCCGAATTATACTCTTGGAAGTAGAAATTCACTAAAAATCGAAACCAAGATCAAATCATACAAAATTGGCCTCATATTAAAGCTAACAGGACAACCTTTCATTTGAAAGAAGTTGCATTCCATTTGCTTTAGTATAGCTCAAGTTATAAGTCCTGAAATTTGACCTTCCTGAACTACCCTGTTTTGGCCTAGTTTCGACATAGGGTAACTTCCTCAAACCACTGGGAACAATTGGGATCATAAAAAACTTGAAATTTCATTATAGGATGTTCCTATGTGTAAGCTTTCTAACAAAGTTGGTTTCACGCAATTTGGAGTTGTGTAGGGTGAGTTACACCCTTCTCAAGTCACACTGCCCGGATGAAGGTCCAAATTCCTAGGTTAAACTTCAAAAATTCATATCTCTCTCAATATTAATCCAATGGCCTTATATTATATATGTATGGAAAGCCCTAAATGTCTACTTTTATATAAAAATAGTTTTATTAGATTTAACTGGCTATAGGAGGAGCCGTACACTCCGCCATCCGGACTGCCGTGGATGTTTCACCCATATAGCATCCTAATTCTCCACTCCTTCTAGTTTTTCTCCTTCTAACCATAATTCCAACTCAAGATTTCATATTAATCCAACCATAATACATCATATGTATCCAATATATCATCAATTACATGAAGAAGAGTAAACTTTCATGCAGCCACAGTTCAAAGAATTTAAGAACAGAAGTGGAATCCTACCTCCTTTAGGTGTGATCTTGCTGAATTTGAGTTTGGATTGATGGAACCTTGACAAATCTTGGAGATTTGATGGAGTAGGTTGAGGGGGAAGAGAAGAAGAAGGCTGGAGTAAGAAGGAGAGGGAGGCGTAAGTCAGCCAGAAATGAGAAAGAGAGTCTGACTTAAATACACAAGGGTAGTTGGAATTGTGAGTATTGATTGGTTGAAATTTTGTGATTGAAGTTCGGCCATGTCTCCCTCCTTTGTGGCTAAATTATCCTCCACGTCGTCCTAGAAGTGGAACTCGCTTCCATTCTATCTGAAATCGGAACTCATCATGATTCTGCTTAAAGTCGAAAATCGTGCTATTTATTTGCCATGGAGATGAAATCGGATATCGAAAATCCTACCTGGTTTATTCAAAACTTGGAAGCAAAGTCGGGTGTCGGAAATAATACAGCACACAATCACATAATCTCGGAACTCCCAATTCAAACTCGGGAACACCAACAGAAATGGAAAGTTCCTGGGAATAAACTCGTAGATCGGAAATCGTTTATAACTTGGAAATCAACTCAAAGATATGAACTCGTGTCCATTCCAATTGAGTTCAACTCTAAGGTCGTAACTCGTTATAGTAAACTCGGAGCTCGGTACTTGTAACCATTGTGTTAAACTATCAATTCGGAGGTCAGAAACCTTGTACACTATATGAGGTCAGAACTCGCATACATCTTACTTGAAGCTTAGAAATAAATTATGAGATCGGAAATTGTGTCCATTTTCTTTGAGACATAAAGTCGGATATCGGGATGGACTTGAAGGTTAAGTCGGAAGTCGGTAAATTATGCTGAAATTTGAAGATGAACTCTGAAGTTGGGAATTATCCATTTTATGTAAAATTCGAAGATTAAGTCGGAACTTAGAACTCGTGGTGGATGTTACAAAGTACACTTAAGTCCTTCGCTTCTTGAATAGCCGTGACTTTTGGATACCAAGCCTTGGACAAATTTCTCAAAATCTTTCTCACCATTTCTGCATTGGTGTATCTTTTGCCTAAGGCCTTCATCTGGTTTATGATACGCATGAATCTGGTAGTCATTTCATCAATATTCTCATGTTCTAGCATTCTAAACATTTCATATTGATGAACCAACATGTTGATCTTGATTTCTTTGACCTAGTCCTTTCCTTTATGTAGCACTTAAAATCTATCCCAGATTTCCTTAGCTAATTTGCAGGATATGATCTTGTCATATTCAGTCTTGCTCAAGGCACATGTAGGAAGATATTTTTCCTTGGCATTCAGCTGGACCTTGGTTTTGTGTTGATCAATCCATTCATTTCTAAAGATGGTTCGAACTACAACAGGTGGATGCAGTTCTGGATCAGCAACTACTTGAGGTACTGGTTACTCAACTGTGGGTATATAGTCACCATTTTCTATAATCTCTCACATGTCCAAACTGGTGGACTTTATGAAGAGTCTCATTCTATCCTTCCAATAAGGACAATCTTCACCATTGAAGTATTGAGGATGATTTATAGAGTGACCTTCTGCAATATGATTTATTTGTTGAGCCATCGTGCTTTCTAGTAGGTTTCTTATATGAAAACTTTTGCAAAAATATCTATCTCAAGTTCAAGACTTGGATTGTGGAAGCAATAGCATTAGTTTAAAAATAGTTTAGTTCCATATAAAACTGAAATAAACTTTTGTTTCTGATAAAGTTTTAAACAGATTTGAACCTAAGTTATAAAATCAAATAACAAGATAAGAGATAAAGATAATCACACAGTAGATTTTATACTAGTTTGGCCAAACCACTTGCCTACTTCTAGTCCCCAATCTTTCATTGAGATTTTATATACTCTGAGTATTCTTTGCCCAAGGTTCTTACATGTGAGTGTTCTTTCTACAAGCCTCTCTAAGCTTATAATCAAGTAGTATTTTCCTATCCTCTCCAAACTTCACAAAGTAGCGTTTTCCTAGCCTCTCCAAGCTTTAAACTGACCACTATTGGGTCCAGATACAAATAATGTGAATGAAGTATTTTGTTTGTACATTCACACTAATTTTCTCAACAGAGAATGACTATAAAGTGCTTTATGCGAGACTTCTCTAAATTCTCAAAAAGAGAATATATCTATTGCAGACCAAAAGAGAAGATTTTTATGTCCTAAAGTTACAATAAGTAACTTCTGATGTTCTAGACAGTTGAGAAGGATGAAGAAAGGAAGCTCTTTTACACGGAAAATATTCAAATAGTCTTACTCTTCTTTCTTCAATTTTCAACCTTTTATAGACTTCGAGATATGACCATTGAAGCTTACAAGCCTTGATCCTTGTGAACCTCTTAGTCTACCAGTCTACGACTGGATAGAGAAGAAATGGCCTTCCTTTTTTCCATTATTCAAAACTTACATAGAAGTAGAAAAGTAGTCATTTGTTGGTTTGCTAACTGTTCAGACTTGTCAGCACCTCTTCTGCATCTTGTCAAATCACCATTTTGACTTTTTGAATTTGTCTATTGAAGAGTGCAGAGGAAGCTTTGAAGATGTAATACTTCATGAGAAGCATGTCTCTGATGATTTCCCTTCTAGACAAGGTCATCTTTCTGAATGAATAGTATTCACTCTTGAGCTACCATTTTCTCTTCTGATATTGCAGTTTCCTCCTTCTGAACCTTATTTCTTGTTTCTTGCATGATAATTGAGAGAAGTATACAAAGCATATATTTCATATCAAACATATTCGATTTAGAGTGTCAATGGATGTCCTGACTTTGAAGATTCTCAATCATATAATGCACATAATTTACAAAGAAATGCTTCTAGAAACAATTCATTTATATATAGTAGGATTAGCTTAAATTTTGATTTGGTATTCATCAAAACATTAATTCTCATGTCGGTTTATAGCCACAAAATGGTTTTTGAAGGGCATTGGAGCTAACAGCACCGACATACTGGAAAGCATGGATAGTGAAGCAAAAGCCAATTGAAAGAATTATGGTAGTTAGGAATAGTCATATGTAGTTTTACCTAAGTGGTTGGAAGCAATGTGTCATTTTACGAGAGGTTCATATATTGAGTTCATATATTGAGTTCGATATTATTCCAACTTACCATGACACCAAGGAACAACCGAATGATCGAATATTCCACCAAATATTTTGGCCTTTTGGTACTTGCATAAGAGCTTTCAGACACTATAAACCATTAGTCCAGATCGATAGGACACATTTATATGGATAATATAAAAGCACTTTATTGGTGGCAGTTGCACAAGACGGCAATCAGAACATATTGCCAGTTGCATTTGCAATAGTCAAGGGTGAAACTGTAGATGAGTGCTATTTTTTTGTATTATCTACATAGATATATGGTGATTAGAGACAGAGTTGGCATTATTTCTGATCGACACAAGTCAATTAAAATAGCAATTCGATGTTGCCATGGTTAGTGGGAACCTCCAAGAGCATTTCATATGTACTGTATCAGACACATTGTAGCCAATTTCTTGCAAAGATTCAAGAAGCCTTACTTACACTGACTTGTCATGACTATAGGTAATTCCCAATTTAATTATCTTTATTTCTATTATTTTTTTTTCTTTTTATAATACACTGAACACATTATGATTTGTAGACTATTCAAGGACGAAGCATGAATTTAATCTTCACTACAAGTGGATGCGCTAGCATGGTGAGATATATACAAATTGGCTTGACAAAATAACAAGAGAAAAGTGGTCCAAGCCTTTGATGAAGGACATTGGCATGGACATATGACCATGAACCTAGTCAAGTGCATTAACTCTATTAAAGGGGCTCACAATCGACCCATTACTGCGTTAGTTAGAGTAATGTACTTTCGATTGGCTGAGTTGTTTGCTACTAAAGGTAGGGAGGCATATGAACAAAAAGCTATAGATAGTGTTTTCTCTGAAGCCATCACGACACGACTGCAAGAAAACTAGCAAGCAGCTAGAGGTGTACACATTACTACTTTTGCAAGACAATATGAGAGTTTCCACATTGAAGACCTATCAAACGGAGCACAATTCAAAGTTGATCTAAGGCAAAGGTACCATGACTTTGGCGGTTTTAAAACAGATCGATATCCATGTTGTCATATAATTGCTTGTTGTTTTAATCAAAACGTTCACTGACAAGTTTATGTGGATGATGTTTATAAGATGGATAGGACTTGCAAAGTGTACAAGTAGGAATTCAGGGTTGTGGGACACAAAATCACATAGCCATCGTATAATGGCCTAAGAATTCATCCTAACTCCCAGTTGAAACACACAGAGAAAGATCGGCCTAGATAAACTCGTTTCCTCAATGAAATAGATATGACAGAGATGTGGGGACCGAAACATTGTGACCTGTGTCAAGATGAAGGACATTGTAACATCCTCCAGAATTTTCTTATCATTTTTCACCTAATTGTTCAGTTTTTATCAAATAATTGCGATTAATTAAAAATCAACTAAATATTTATTTAGGATCAATTAATTAGCAACTAAATGAGTTTAGATATGAGGGAATTAGGTTAGAAGTATAGAAGTTTTCATAAGAATCTTCTCGAAATCGATTTACCGATTTAAAGGAAATCTGTAAGATTACGGTAATTTAAACTGTTAGAACCGAACTAATAAGATTTTCAACCCATTAACCCTACATTAACTAGCTGAGAACTCAGCCACTTATCACCTAAAAATGGCGCCACTTTGGCCATAAGAAAGGAGGAAAGTTGGCTAAAATTCAGCCTTGCATTTTTTTAACCAATCATGTTGCAAGGTTCTACCTACCTCCTCCATGTTTTTATAACACATCCTCTCCTTTCCTTTAGCCATTTCTGCGCTACCTTTCTCCCTCATTTCAGCTCCCTTCTTCTCTTCTCCACTTACCCAACTCCATCAAACCATCTAGCTCAACCAAGTTTTATTCATCCAAGCTCCAAAATCAAGCTAAATCACACACAATAAGAGGTAGAGGTTTAATTCTTGTCTTGATTTTTTGATTGTGGGTGGCTGGTGGTGGTTTATTTTCTCAATTCTTGATGTGATGATTGAGTGACTATGATGATATTTGGCTGGTTTGTTGGCTATTTGTGATGTTGAATTGGAATAGGAAGTAAGAAAGGATGAAAATAGGAAGAGCTGAGGGGCTGGAGCACCAAAACCCTCGGCAGTCCATATGGCGGAGTGTACGGCTCCGCCTACCGCCTTTTAAATTTGATGAAACCATTTTTAAATGAAACTAGACATTAGGGCTTTCCACACATATATCATATAAGGCCATTGGATTAGTATTGAGAGAGGTATGAATTTTTGAAGTTCGACCTAGGTTTTTGATTTTGATTCTAGGCAGACTGAGTTGTTCAGGGTAGAACTCACCCTATACTACTTGGAATTGAATGAAACTAACTTTGTTAGAAAGATTACACATAAGATAATATCCCATAAAAATTTCAGAGTTAGATAAGATTCCGTTTGCTCCCAACAATCCAATAAAGTTGCCCTATGTCCAAATCAGGCCAAAATAGGGTAGTTTATGATGGTCAACTTTTGGGGCTTATAACTCGAGCCCTACCAAGGTAAATGGAATGAAACTTTTTGTAAAGGAAAGGTTGTCCTGTTAGCTTTAATATGAGACCAATTTTGTATGATTTGAATCAATTTTCGATTTTTAGTGGATTTTTACTTTTAAGTGTGTAATTCTGGCCAGCTACAGGGCAGGCCGGGATAAAACTAAATAACTTGAGTTATCTTTATCAAAATTAGATGGGACCAAAGAGGTTAGAAAATAGACACATAACACTTTAACATATCCAAAATTGAGGTCTAGATGAGTTAAATAGAAATTATGGCCTGATTTAAAAAAATCGGGTTGAATGTAAGTATTGGGATAGAAACCATGTTTTAATTGCAATAATTGTGCCATGAACTTGATGTTTGAAATATGAATGAAATCTGTTGATTTCCATGAGAAATTGGTGTTCTGAGTGCTGGCACTATTCATGGGGAAGCGGACACATTCCGTTATGCCGCCGAAATTTCGGTAAAGTCTATGCATGAGTTATGATATACATGTAGATACATGTGCATTTCCAAGAAACTTATAAAGGTTATGTCATGATGAACATGAAGAACATATTATGATGAAAGTTCCATAATACTTGGGCCAGCCCCGGAATAAAGTTAAGGGGAATAGATCAATGGGGAGGTCGGGGAAAGTAAACCCGGCATTCCTGTATAGGAACGAGCTCGATCCTGAAAAGCAGACTATTACCCAGGAGTCTAAAATGGCCAAGAACTCGCAGGGGACCAAGTAATGGAAAAGTTTATGAAGAAAGGTTCAAGAATAAGTTTTGCATGATTACATTGAATAGTCATTACAAGTTATTTACAGTTTGTCTATTATATTCACTTACTGCCGTATGTTCTTTTATTCTGCTCATTATTCTGTGTATTACTATTAGTAGTTTATTCTATTTCTTATGCTGCCTTAAGTAAAACTAAACCTTGCCTCAGACCAGACATTTTCTTAAACTTATTTGAATATGGATAGTTCAGTTTGATCCCATGTTTTTATAATTAAATAAAAACCGAGGCAACTGAGAATGAATGTGACGTCAGCTAAATACTGTACGCGAACCCTACTGAGAATTTCTTTAAATTCTCACCTCGTTTTGCATTTCTGCATCATTCTCAGATGCTGGTGATGGACTCGACGGCCACTTTGTTTATTAAGCTCACTGACCTGCAGCTCCACTAGGACCCCGAGTTGGACTCGTTGTACTTAGCTGGCTTCCGCCCTTTTCCGTCTCTACATTTTAGCAGCAGAGATTTTGTTGTTCCTTTATTGCACTCTACTTTTGAAACATAGATATATAGACCGAAGTATTGGCTTCCAATTTATATATGTATATATATATATAACTGATGATATATTACCTACCTTTATTCTCTTTTGTGGTGCTTTTTATTAAACTCTGTCACGTTCATTATATACAACGCTCTGTTTCTTCTGTTACAAAAAAAAAAAGAGTGATACGATAAACGAAATGTAAGTAGAATATCAACATGGTAACACAATCTACTTAATTTCATGCTATGACTTAAGCATAATATTAAATTAGTAGGATGTTACATTTTTTGTATCAGAGCAGTTCATCCTAGCTAAGGCTTGAGGATTGGACTGACTATGCTTCACGCATATTCTGTATTTTTATCTGATAACATGCACTAGATCTTGCTTATACGGTTAAGATATAGATGTGTATGTGTATGGAGTGTCTGACCGTGTGAGCTGTTATTTACTAGCACATTAGACTTAGTGTTGAGTCTGATCAACTCAATAACTTTTGTTTTGTATGCTCAGAACTTAATGGCTTCCGAAAGGCGAGGTAGACCATGCACAGAACCTGTTCCAGGGGATCCCGCTAACCTTATGGACACGGTACGAGAAATGGCTCACGCGATACGAGAACAGGCCGCAGCAGCTCACTAGATGATGGATCAATTAGGCAAGCGACCTAAGACAAGCTGCAGAGGAAACCCACATTGCCCAGAAGCTAATATGGACTATTTTAAATTTGCTGAGTTTAGAAAGGCAAACCCACCCAACTTTCGAGGGGCATATGACCCTAATAAAGCTAACGAATGGATCAAAGCCATGGGGAAGATTTTCTCTATCCTGGATTGCTCAGATCATCAAAAGGTGACCTTTGGCACCTACATGCTTGAGGTAGACGCCGAGTTTTGGTGGAACGGCGTATGAAGACTATTCGAAGAATATCAGACAGCGGTCACCTGGATGGTGTTTAGGGATGTACTCTACCAAAAGTACTTACCTGCCTCTGTTTGAAATGCCAAGGAACTCGAATTTATGTAGCTTCGTCAAGGAAACCGGACGATATCTGAATATATTGCCAGATTTGAGGAGTTGTGTAAATTTTCTACAATTTATCAGAGGAACCTAGACAAAGCATGGAAGTGCGTCAAATTCGAAGGAGGATTACGAGAAGATATTCTTACCATAATAGGGCCAATAGAGATTAGAGATTTTCCCACGTTGGTAAATAAATGCCGACTTGTGGAGGATTGCAACTCAAAACTAGCGGCAGCTAAGGCCTTTGGTGGTGGTTTCAAGAAGGGATTGGCATCGCAGGGCCCCAGATTCAAGCCCAACTTACAACAGCAGAGGAGATTTCCACCGACAGGCAATAAAGGCAAGCAACCCCAAAGGCCTCTTCTGAATCCAACTTGCACGAAATGATGTAATAATCATGGTGATTGGCCGTGTTTAGCAAGCCAAAACATTTGCTATGGGTGTGGCAAGCCAGGCCACAAAATTTATGAGTGTCCAACCAGGAATCCACCACAGCCGTCTCGACCCTAACGTCAAGGACAGGTTTTTACGATAAATGCAGAAGAAGCTGACAAGTTCGAAGGACTAATCCAAGGTACTTGTGAAGTGGACGGTGAGACTCTAACTGTACTTTATGATTCGGGTGCCTCCCACTCATTTATTTCTCATGACTGTGTGGCTGTTTTGTGATTGCCAATTTCTAGATTGCCTTATGATTTACTGGTTTCTACTCCTACCAATCAACCTGTTAAAACTAGTCAAATATGCATTAATGTACTTCTTCAAATTGAAGGTAGGACCTTTGCAGCTAATTTGATTTGTCTTCCTCTGTCTGGCCTTGACATAATTCTGGGAATGGACTAACTTTCTGCCAATTGAGTCATGCTTAATTGCTCCGATAAGACGATGGTATTCCCCTCTGTCTCATCTTCCGAATCCTAAGCCTCGACACTCCTCTATCTGAACTCTTTATTAGTAAACTATAGTGGGGCGAAGAGTCAAGGATACATCCTCTTGTCAGCTAATGTGACAGAAGTTGAATAGAAACTAGAGGAGATCCCAATTGTTAAGGAATATCCTGATGTTTTTCCAGAAGATAATCCTGAATTCCCTCCTGAGAGAGAAATTGAGTTCACCATCAAGTTGGTTCCAGGTGCGGGACCAATATCTATAGCTCCGTATCGAATGTCACCTTTGGAGCTGACAGAGCTAAAAAGACAAATCGAAGAGCTTTTGGAAAAAGGATTCATACGGCCAAGTGCATCGCCATGGGGAGCTCCAGTCTTGTTGGTCAAAAGGAAAGATGGGAGCATGCGCCTATGCATGGATTACAGACAGCTAAATAAAGTGACGATCAAGAATAAATAACCACTGCCAAGGATTGATAATCTCATGGACCAGCTACAAGGTGCAACGGCATTTTCCAAGATCGATTTACGTTCCAAATATCATCAAATTCGAGTTCGGGAACAAGATATCCCTAAGACAACGCTTTCAACTCTCGTTACTTTATTACTATGAGTATACCGTGATGTCGTTTGGACTGACCAATGCACCAGCAGTACTCATGGATTACATGAATCGGATATTCCACCCATATCTGGACAAGTTTGTAGTGGTTTTCATCGACGACATACTTGTTTACTCGAAGAGGAGCGAGAGCATACGGAGCATTTACGGCTGGTTCTGTAAATTTCAAGAGAAAAGAAACTTTATGCTAAGTTATCCAAATGTAAATTTTGGATGAAAGAAGTAAAATTTCTCAGCCATGTAGTGTCCTATGGAGGAATTTCCGTAAACCCCGGCAAAGTAGAAGCAGTTCTAAATTGAGAAAGGCCGACCACAATCACTGAAGTCAGGAGTTTTTTGGGCTTAGCTAGATATTACAGGCGATTTGTTAAAGATTTTTTTCGAACAGCTTTGCCTTTGACCAAGCTAACCCAAAAGAATGTTTCATTCGAATAGACACTGGAGTGCGAATAGAGTTTTCAAGACTTAAATAGAAGGTTGACTACTAGCAGCAAGTGTCACAGCCTGCTCCAAATTACAATTTTAAAATACTTAATTACACTAAATTTGAAGTATAGTGCAACCAAGGTCGTCTCACAAGGATGTTGTTGCTCTCTAGTTAAGTAACAAGGAGGTATGTGCAAACATGCAGTTAATAAGCTATAAAAGAAAATTAGATAAAAATAAAAACACTAGTTCAAAGAGTTTCTTAGGTATAAGGTGAATCAATTATTAACGCACAATATATCAAACACATGGAGTGCGACTAATTTGAGCTATTAAAGAGACCTTTACTAACAACCCCACAATTCTACCTAGAGAACTCTAGAAATTCAACCAACACATAATTGATTAGATAATTGAGACCTCAACTCTAATTAACCTATGTTGATTTCTAGCCCCAGTTGTATTAGCCTAGGTTTGAACCCAAACCCAATTCCTAATCCTTTAACTAATCAAGTTCATACCAATTGACCAATTGCAATCACCCAACTAATTCCTCATTCATAAGCCCACATATTAATACCATTCAATGCAAGTTTACAAATAAAAGAGGGCAAAGAATCAAGAAAACAAACATGATTGAAATTCAAGCGTAGGGTTTCAAGATTATAACCATAATGCCCTTGGAGTCTCTTTGAACTAGCTTGAAATCCTACTCCTCCATAGCAATGAAGGTTACAAAATAGAACCCAAAACAAGTATCTTACAAAATGAAAGGAAAGGAAAAGAAAAGAAAAGAGGAGAGGAGAAGAGAAGAGAGAAAAATGAAAAATGTTGGAGATATGAGTCCCCTTTCGCGTCTCTCTTTTCTCTCTTCTTATCAGACCTCAAATGTCAAAATTTAAAAATATCCTTGAGCCCAACTTAATCCTCTACCTCTTAGCTTTAAGTGGACACCCAATTTGCTTAATTTGGACTTAAAGTGAGAGAGTTATGGCCCAATCTTTATAGCATGTTTAGGTTGTACATGTATTCACGTCAGTTCATTTTAACAGCCAATAAATCTATGAAGATATCATTATTTTGGAGAGTGGTCTTCATATGAATTCAAGCTTTATGTCTTAGCTTTCAAATGGCACTAGTTTTGCCTCAATCCAATGTCTACAACTCACGTTATGGCCCAATTAGTGCACACTACTCCGGTTCTAGCGTAACAGCCCTATTCTGATTTCATGGCCCAATTCGACCCATTAGACATCCGAATTTGTTGTTGATTTCTTCATCAATGTTGTAGATCTTTCTCTCAGATTTCCTACAATATAAAATTTGTAATTTTTAGATATCTACAACTCAAGATACAGCCATAATACAAAAATAGTATAAATTTGTAATAATGCTGAAAAATACAATTAAGCCCAATTAGAGTTCGAATTTATAAAATGTGTCCAATATTATTCAATTAAGCACAAAAGAGGTTCAATAAACTAAATATGAGGGTTAATCAATGTATCAAAATATTGCTTATCAACTACGACACCAGTGTTAGCCTTGCCAGACCCTCGTCGACCATTTGAGGTCTATTATGATGCCTCTAAACAAGGATTAGGGTGCGTGTTGATGCAAATCGGAAACGTAGTCGCTTATGCCTCCCGACAATTAAAGCCACATGAAAGGAATTATCCTACACATGATCTTGAATTAGCTGCAGTAGTGTTTGCCTTAAAGATATGGAGACATCACCTATATGGTGTAAGGTTCGAGGTCTTTTCTGATCATAAGAGTTTGAAGTACCTCTTTGATCAGAAGGAATTAAATATGAGGCAGCGAAGGTGGATGGAACTTCTTAAGGACTACGAATTTGAATTGAAATACCACCCAGGTAAGGCAAACATTGTGGCAGATGCTTTGAGTAGGAAATCATTGACCATAACCTGGATGATGATTAAGGAGATGAAGCTTATTGAAAGCTTCCGAAATCTTAATTTGAGAATCCTTATAACTCCCAAAACCCTTTAGTTACACCAAATTAAGATAGCCAGTAGCTTTAAGGAACAGATTCGGCAAGCACAGCAGCAGGATGCTAATTTTCAACATACGATCAATCTTCTACAATTTTGGAAATTAATGGGTTTTGCTCAAGATAAAGAGGGCATATGGCGACATCGTGATAGGGTGTGTGTACCCGAGGGAAATGATCTCCGAAGGACAATCTTGGATGAAGCACATAAGGATGAATTTACTGTACATCCTGGCATTACTAAAATATATCAAGACCTCAAGAAAATATTTTGGTGACCAGGCATGAAGTCAAACATGGCAAGCTTTGTAAGCAAGTGCTTGACCTGTCAGAAGTGAAAGCGGAACATCAGAAACCCTCCGGTATGTTGCAGCCCTTAGAAATCCCTGAGTGGAAGTGGGAGAGTATCTCTATGGATTTTGTAATAGAATTACAAAGAACATCAACAGGATATGATGCCATATGGGTTATTGTAGATAGATTAACCAAATCGGCTCACTTTTTACCCTTTCGAGCTAATTATCCGTTGGAAAAATTGGCGCAGCTGTACATTCAAGAGATTATAAGGCTGCATGGCACCCCTTCAACCATTATCTCTGATCGGGATCTAAGGTTTACTTCACGGTTTTGGGGAGCCTTACAAAAGGCATTTGGTGCTAAGTTGTGCCTAAGCACTACATATCATTCGCAAACGAATGGTCAAACAGAAAGGACAATTCAAACCTTAGAAGATATGTTACGAGCTTATACAATGGAGCAACGCGGGAATTGGGATCGATACTTGCCGTTAACCGAATTTGCATACAACAATAGCTATCACGCTAGCATCGGTATGGCTTCTTACAAAGCGTTGTATGGACGGAAGTGCCAATTTCCCCTGTGTTGGTATGAAGTAGGAGAATCAACTCTATTGGGGCCTGATTTAGTTGAGCAGACCACTGAGCAGATCAAAAGAATTCGAAGTAAGATGCTTGCCGCTCAAAGTTGTTAGAAGAGTTACGCGAATACCAGGACGAAACCTCTAGAATTTCAAGAAGGAGACCACATATTTCTGAAGGTTACGCCTACAATAGGGATAGGTAGAGCCATTAAGGTCAAAAAGCTAAATCCTCGCTTTATTGGTCCCTTCCAAATCTTGAAGCGAATTGGAGCAGTTGCGTACCAAGTCGCTTTGCCTCCATATTTGTCAAATCTTCATGATGTTTTCCATGTTTCTCAACTTAGAAGATATTAACCTGACCTTACACACTTTCTAGAACCTGAGTCAATACAGTTAAAAGAGGATCTGACCTTCCATGTACAACCAGCACGGATCGTAGACAGAAGCAGCAGGCAACTTCGAAACAAAATCGTGCAGCTAGTAAAGGTAGCATGGGGAAAAGAAGATGCTGAAGATTTCACTTGGGAACTGGAATTAGACACGAGGAAAGAGTACCCTGAACTATTCTTAGGTACTAAATTTTGAGGACAAAAATTTTTTTTTTAGGAGGGTGGTAATGTAACATCCTCCGGAATTTTCTTATCGTTTTTCGCCTAATTGTTCGATTTTTATCTAATAATTGCGATTAATTAAAAATCGACTAAATATTTATTTAGGATCAATTGATTGGCAACTAATTGAGTTTAGATATGAGGGAATTAGGTTAGTATTGAGAGATATATGAATTTTTGAAGTTAGATCTAGGTTTTTGATTTTGATTCTGGACAGACTGAGTTGTTCAGGGTAGAACTCACCCTATACTACTTGGAATTGAATGAAATGAACTCTTTTAAAAAGCTTACACATAGGATAATATCTCATAAAAATTTTAGGGTTAAAAAAGATCCCGTTTGCTCCCAGTGATCCAATAAATTTGCCCTATGTCCAAACTGGGCCAAAATAGGGCAGTTCATGAAGGTCAACTTTCGGGGCTTATAACTAGAGCCCTACTAAGGAAAATGGAATGAAACTTTTTGCAAAGGAAAGGTTGTCCTGTTAGCTTTAATATGAAACTAATTTTGTATGATTTGAATCATTTTTCAATTTTTAATAGATTTTTACTTTTAAGTGTATAATTCTAGCTAGCTACAGGACAGGCCGGGATAAAACCTAAATAACTTGAGTTATCTTTATCAAAATTAGATGGGACTAAAGAGGTTAGAAAATAGACACATAACATTTTAACATATCCAAAATTGAGGTCCAGATGAGTTAAATAGAAATTATGGCCTGATTTACAAAAATCGGGTTGAATGTAAGTATTGGGACAGAAACCATGTTTTAATTGCAATAATTGTGCCATGAACTTGATGTTTGAAATATGAATGAAATGTGTTGATTTCTATGAGAAATTGGTGTTCTGAGTGCTGGAACTATTCATGGGGAAACGGACACCTTCCGTTATGCCATCGAAATTTCAGTAAAGTCTATGCATGAGTTATGATATACATGTAGATACATGTGCATTTCCAAGAAAATTATAAAGATTATGTCATGATGAACATGAAGAACATGTTATGATAAAAGTTCCATAATACTTGGGCCAGCCCCGGAATAAAGTTACGGGGAATAGATCGGTGGGGAGGTCAGGGAAAGTAAACTCGGCATTCCTGGATAAGAACGAGCTCGATCCTAAAAAGCAGACTATTACCCAAGGGTCTAAAATGGCCAAGAACTCCCAGGGGACCAAGTAATGGAAAAGTTTATGAAGAAAGGTTCAAGAATAAGTTTTGCATAATTACATTAAATGCATGATTACATTGAATAGTTATTACAAGTTATTTACTGTTTTTCTGTTATATTCACTTACTGCCGCATGTTCATTTATTCTGCTCATTATTCTGTGTATTACTATTAGTAGTTTATTCTGTTTCTTATGCTGTCTTAAGTAAAACTGAACCTTGCCTCGGACCAGACGTTTTCTTAAACTTATTTGAATATGGATAGTTCAGTTTGATCCTATGTTTTTATAATTAAATAAAAATCGAGACAAGTGAGAATAAATGTGACATCAGCTAAACACTGTATGCGAACCATACTGAGAATTTCTTTAAATTCTCACCTTATTTTGCATTTTCGCATCATTCTTAGACGCTGGTGATGGACTCGACGGCCACTATGTTTATTGAGCTCACTGACCTGCAGCTCCACTAGGACCCCGAGTTGGACTCGTTGTACTTAGCTGGCTCCCGCCCTTTTCCGTCTCTACTTTTTAGTAACAGAGATTTTGTTGTTCCTTTATTTCACTCTGCTTTTGAAACATAGATATATAGACTGAAGCGTTGGCTTCCAACTTATATATGTATATATATATAGAACTAATGATATATTACCTATCTTTATTCTCTTCTGTGGTGCTTTTTATTAAACTCTGTCACATTCATTATACACAGCGCTCCATTTTTTCTGTTGCAAAAAAAAAAAGAGTGATACGATAAACGAAATATAAGTAGAATATCAACATGGTAACACAATCTACTTAATTTCATTCTATGACTTAAGCATAACATTAAATTAGTAGGGTGTTTCAGACATAGCCGTAGACATTGTCCCCATAGAAATGGGCTAACTTCTTAGATATGAGTGAAATGTTATTATCCTATATTGGCTAATGTAATTTGGGCTTCTAACTATTAATTTCAGTGAGAATATTTTATTTATAATGTATGATTGTATTATTATAATTAGATGGTTAGATTATTATTTTAATTTATTAGTTTATATTAATATTATCTATTATATATTATACATAAATATGACAAAAATGTTATATCATAATTGAAAAATGAGAGAAAATTTGCATAATACTTAAATAAGGAAAGATTGAAGAGAAAAAAAGGGGGGAAAGGGCATCAAGATTGAAAAAGATGTAATAGTAAAATATAATATAAATATTATTATTATTATTACTACTACTAATACTACTTAAATACTTAATAAGTTATGTTTACTTAAAATATTTAGTAATAATGTTTACTAATTTAATTAAATTAATACCAAAGTTAAAATTAGGGTTAGGGTTAGGATTAAGCCTTCTTTTTTTTTTTTTTTGGTTAGTGTTAGTGTTCAAGAAAAAATTATACTAGATCAACAAAAGAAAGCAAAATTACTTGTATTCAAATAATAAGTATATAATTTAAACTAATTTAATTAAATTTAATATTAAGATTACAATTAGGGTTAGGATTAAGCGTACTATATATATACACGAGATCAACAAAAGAAAATAATACAACTTGACTATTATTATAAAAGAATACAAAAAATATTACAAAAGAATACAACTTGACTATTATTACAAAAGAATATTACAAAAAATATTACAAAAGCATACCACTTGACTATTATTTCCTTTTCCACTTCCTCCATGATCTAGGGGTGTATTTCTCAAACAACTTAATTTTATCCTCCAATCTTCAAATAGCATCCCTCTAAGATTTCTTGCTCGATGTCTACCCCTCACTACCCTCATTTCTCCCACCACTCTCATCTTTCTTGCCAGGCTCATCTTCATCCTCGTCCTTGTCCTCATTCTCCTCCTTCTCTTTTGCTTCATCATCTACTTGTCCCCCATGCTGTGGCTCTTAGGCAAATGTTGTCATCAAGTGTGAATTGGCTTCGATATCGCCTATAGCTCTAAGATCCTGCAATAATTTCATTATCATTTCGTTTACAAACCCTAAATTCTTGGCAACTATAGGCACAGCCTGCTGAAATTCTTATTGTGGTATAGGTGGGACTGGCCAATACACGTCCCCGTGGGTGGCTGAAGAAGCACAAGATCAACTACGCTGACGTGGGCCAGCACCATGATGGTAGTGTACCCTATTGTCAACCGACCTTCTTCCCCGTGAATGACCTTCATTACCATGAGCTAATATGGATGATGATGCTGAAAAGCTTATTCGATGCGACTCCATCCCATGTGGTAAGGGCATGTAATTGCATGGGTATTAGGGTGGAAGTAAGGGCATGTGGCTGTAAGGAGGATTCTGTGGGGGTGGCAGGTGCGTCTCGGCATAATATTAAGGTACCTGGGCATAAGGAAGATACTGCGAAGGTGGCTGTTAAGGTACTTGGGCATGCTGCCACCTTGGAGGTAACTCCCATTGTCATGGGTCTTGCAGCAAGGCTTCAAGTGATAAATATTGACCCATAGCAAATTGAAGATATCAATTCCAATAATGGTGAGATGGAAAGGGATCATCGAAGGGACGACCATGCAATATGTGCTGCCATCTATGGTCCTAATGTTGCAACCACTCCACATACTTTTCTATCCAATTAATGGTCTATGCTCCCCTCAAGTCTTTATTGTGATATCCTAGTAGGCTTTTCGGATTGCTAAGGATATCTTGCTCTAGACCAAACTGGCGTATTACATGGTCAGTTGAGTGCTACTCAATGATCTCAAAATAGATGAGTAGATTAGTAGTTAACCATAGTGGCTACTTATCTGCCAGGATGTACGAAATGATCCCATCAATGCCTGGCTAATGTTATGGTCGCCACTGAAAATGCACTATAAAAGAAAATTATATCAGTCTCAACAACTATATTGATTGTTACAATAATCTCTACAATTTTTTTTATCACTACATCATTGTGTGTCATCAAATCTATACTTAGCCTTATATTGCCCAGGTACATAAATGAAAATTCAGGTTGGATTGATGTGTTTATCCACCTGTGAAATATTATATTAATTAGATATATATTCAGTAATAACAAGCTATAAAATTATTAAATTATGATAATTCTATTTGGAAGCTAGAGAAAAACGCGATAGGGGATTATTAAGGACAGAAGCAAAGAACAGGAGTCGGTGTCATGCCCACGACTGTAATATCTACAAGCAGCCACTAATTTCGAAAACTTTACGTTGCATGGTATAAATTCTAATAAAGTACAGTGAGGCATGCCAAACCCCAACTATACTCGCCAACTTCTTGCAAACTTTCAAGTAATGGGAGAAATTTGCAATTGATCAAAGATGTGCTCTTATCCAGTATAAGTCGCATCCCTAATAGCCAGAGTATATAGCTGTGAGTATAGTACTATAATGTTTGATCCAATACATTCGGCCCAAGGTAGTTTAGTCTTTATTTATAGAATTGGTCAAACAGCCAAGTCAATTTGATTAACGATTGGTGAATGGCACTCGCATCAGGCCTAACACCAAGAAGGCTCTGGCATAAATTTTCAATTCTTTCTCTACTGAAAGATGTAGATCCAATAACAGATTGACCATTGACACGGATCCCAAGTTGAAGTGCAACGTCCCCTAACATGACCGTACACTCACCAATTGGAAAGTGAAATGTGTGTGTTTCTAATCTTCAACATTCAACCAATGCACTGATAAGTTTATCATTTATTTCCAAGTGGTCCATCAAAGAAACAGATAGTAATCAGGCATCCCATAAGTACTTATGTATTTTCGATACCGGTTTCTCCAAATTCAGCACTTGAGGTAGCAGTATTCTTATTTTCTGTTACAATTTTCATAAAAATAGAATAATTAGGAGGTATAAATAAAAGAATACTACTAATACATAAAGTAACACATAAAGAAAATAAAAGAATATAATATTATAAGATAATTTTATTAACAAATAAAAAAAATACTTGACTACAAATAAAATATCATAAACAAATAACAAATTAACTATTGATAGTTTATATTAAAACTATGTTTGTTTATAATGTAAAAATTTCTTAATAAATATATATTTGATATATTTATGATACACAGGGTCCTTATCAAAGGTAAGTGTAAAGTATACTTTATATCTTATATCATAGCAGTAACAATAATAACAAGCAGAATAAAAATAAATATATTAATAATAATAATTATTATTATAACAACTAAATATTACTCATTCACTACGAATTTTTTCCAAAATATGCTCTACTACAATCATTGTCTTACCCGCCATTTTTATAATATTATTTTTCTAACAAAATATGTTTTTCTCTATATCAACTCGCTAACTTTTCATTCTTTTATGTTTCACAAACTTTCACTGCTTAACCTCAAACTTGACACAACTCTTTCTCACATTCACTCTCAACATACACTCACTCAACTCTCTCAAATTTTTTAACCATTGAATGTATGTTTAAATCAACTTCTCTGGATTTGTAGGAGATAATTCATACATTGTATTACATGCGAAAACACAGTCCCTCAATCATGTTGTTATACATAGCAATAATTATAGAATATTGTTTCTTGTTAAGAAAAATTATTTTTGACACATATACACAAATTGCGATATATCACCACAATTTTCCCAAATTTGTGGTGATTTATCATGATTTGTAATCATGTTAGATGAAATCACAACATATCATCACAATTTCTGTGATTTGTGTATGTACCATAATTCCCTAATTACTTTTTAAACACAACAAAACATTAAATATCCTATAAAAATCCAATAATAAATCTTAAAAAACCCAGTGGGGTACGCTTTCTTTTTGTACCTGGGAAAATGAGAAGCTTCAAACTTTAAAAGATAAAATATGAAAATGAGTAAGTGAGTGAATAAGTGGAAGGAAGAAGCAGAAGAAAGGAAGGAAGGAGAGACTCGTACGTAGGGAAGAAATATTGCTTGTTACTACGAAACTACTTGATATTACTTATTTGTCCTCACTTCTAGGTGATGTCGTCGCATGGCTTGCGGAACTAGTAGTTTGCATTAGATGAAATCAAACAAATAAATAAAAAAAGGGGATTTTTTTTTTTTTTAAATATATGAAAGGGGAAGTTTATATGGGCTAAATTCTTATATGTATGTGTAAAATTTAATTCAAGAATTAAATTATAGATAAATTTAATCCATCCTCCAAGCTGCAACGAACTTAAGGAGCTTCAAGATTGCTTAAGCCAGGAATAGACCGAATCGCATCCTAGTTCCAATTAGCGAGAAATGGGGAGCTCCCCCGCCCCCCCCCCCCCCTTTCCCCCCCTCTTTTCTCTCTTCTCTTTTTCTTTCTCCCAAAAACAAAAACAGGTGTATGGAAGGTTAACATTGATGGGGCTATCTTTGAAGAAGAAAAGGCATACGGGATTGGCATCATCATCGGAGATAGCTGCGGGAGATTCCTTGGTGCAAAGTTGAAGAAATTCCAAGCCGCAGTAGACGCCCATCGCGCTGAAGCAATGGCAGTGCTAAAGGGTTTCTTTTTTTTTTTTTGTTATTTTGGTCTGGGCAGTGTTAGAGGGTTAGATTTTGCAAGAAGGATGGGACTCAGGGCTATTATCGTGGAACGTGATGCCCAGCGCATTTTTGACATTTTTGGTCAAACATTTCTTGCCAGCTTTGAACAAAATGAAGAGGACTTATCTCATACTGGGCTAGTGCTAGCAGAAGCATATGGGCTGGTTTTAATTCTCCAAAGCCCATTATGCCGTAAGATATTGTAACGCTATAGCTTATAGGTTAGCCCAGTTAGCAAAGGACTACAGTGATCAGGAATGGACATATGAGATTCCTAGTTGTATTCAGGATGTATTATTACTTGATTAGTTAGTTTGAATAAATTTGCATTTCACATAAAAAAAAAAATCTCCTCATTTTATGTCAATGTAATATATACTTTGAAATTTATTAAAAATGCATAGTATGTCAGCTTAAAAAAAAAAAAAAAGCATAGTATATATAATGATTAGGGATGTAATCGAATTGATTTGATTCGAATTTAAATGAAAAATAAATCCAACTAATATTGGATTAGTTTGATTCGATTTGATTTTTTAATTGTGTTTCAACAAATCCAAACCAAACTGATTAGATCAAGATCAGATTGACTTAATTTGAGTTATTGGATTGAACTAAAAAATAAATAATTGTATTTTTTAAAAAGTTTTTATTCATATAACAACTAGCAATGACGTAAGAGATCGATAATAATTTGATGTATTGGGATGAATCACCTCTGGCTATTGGTACCATTTTGCCATGGGTGTGGGTTTTTGTAGATATTAGCTGCTCTCTCTTTTGAATTTTTAGACACAAAAAAATAATAATGTAAAGTTTGATTACAATATACTTAATAGTGGTCTAAATAGATAAATTTCTTAAACAAATATTAATAAAGAAGATAAAAAGTGACTCTATTATTAAAAACTTAAGTGTAAAATTTTAAAAGATTAAAATAAACTAAAAAATTAGTTGATTGAGTGATCGGGTCAAATGTTTGGGTGATCCAGTTGAAAAATCATAAATTCAAAACCGAAATAATAATAATTAATTTGATTTAGTTCAATCTCAAAGTGAACCCAAATTTCATTCGTTTGATTTGGATCTTCAATTCACTAAATCAATTTGATCGTCTTACATCTCTATTAGTGACCTTATCTTTCACGTTCTTATGATTATGATTGAACAAAATCCTAATTTCATAGATATGTAATTATTGTCATAATTTTATCCTCAAGAACACTAACGCGGTGACCTATTGCACAGTTTATTACCATAAATTCATTTGTAAATTAATTTAAAAGAGTTATTATCAAACTCATTAACAAATAAAAATATTTAAAATAAAATAATTAAAAAAATATAGAACATTTTTTAAAAAAAAAGTAGTCAATTTTTGAATCTACAGCATCTTTCTTTTTTTAAAATATTTTAAAGTTAGTCAATTAGTTACCTCATGCAAAATTTGACTCACAAAATCCAAAGAATACTCAAGGTAAATGTTCTTGAATCATATTATCTGAAGTTTTGAAAGACATTTTTGCGATACCTCAACTAAATCTTTAAAATTTTTCATTTATCTTCCGATATCTTAATCAATTTTTAAACATTAACATCCGGATAACAAAACAACTGTTCTTAATAATTAATTTTATGATATAAAATTTGTATTTTTAATAATTAGGGAGGTGCACCTAGCTACTCAGAATGCTGGTCAGCCTGCGGATGTAGCACTGGCAGCGGCTGCAAATCTGCTGGCATATCAGAATGCAAAGAAGTATTCGACCGAAGTCCCCATAGATGGGAGGATAACAAAGTGGAAACTTCCGAGTCCGGGCATGTTCAAATTGAATGTGGATTATGCCAGTAATGAGAGCTGTGGTATTCTTGGGCTCGGCATAGTCATAAGGAATTATTAGGGATGGAGTTAAGGAGTTAAAGTTAGTTAATTGAAGTCAAAGTTAGTTGCAGCTGTTAAATTCTGTTAGAAGTTGTTAACTAGTTTCATCTTTCATTTATTCATCTGTGTTAGCTATAAGTCACCTAGTGTATAATGTGTCAGTGTATATTCTTGCAATCAGCCTTGTATCAGACTAAATGTGTGTTAGCTTCAGCTTTTTTTAATAAAATAGTAATGAAGCTACTCATCTCAACTTCTATTTAAGACGAGTGGCTTTTGTGAAAAGTGGAGCTGAAACAAACTTCTATTTAAAAGTTAAGAACAGATATTTTTCAACTTGAGTAGCAACTGAGATGAGTAACTTCTGCGAAAAGTGAAGCTGAAACAAACGCACCTTGAGTTGAATTCAATCGAAGTTCATATTTCTCACAACCTCTCTTCATTGCTCTCACCTCAGAGCTCTCTCATTGCTCCTTCTCAATCACGGTTCTGATACCTTACAGCGATGAAAAAGGTGGTTTTGTTGCGGGCAAAGCAGTGCGTGGTCAAGGGGTCTACGCAGCATAGAGGGGAGAACTGGAGACTGCTCGTGAAGGTGTACTCTTTTTGCAAAAGAAATGGGATGCATGAGAATGAGAATCTGCCTAGAAGGAGACTCCTTGAGTGTGATCAACAGAATCATCGATGAAACTCCGGAGCTGTCACTCAATGGGACCATACTCCAGGATATCTATACTTATATGCAGCATGGCCTGCTGGTTTTTTTTTTCTTGTTCTCATGTCCCTGGTGCATATAATCAAACAGCAGATGCTTTGGCACATTTTGCATTAGATTTTGCTTCTGACGTATGGATTGAGAACCCCATGACATGTTTGATCCCTTTCCTGGCTTCTGATCTGATTGCTTAATTTATTCAGAAATTCCATTAAAATAATAATAATAATAATTAGGGAGGTGCAACATTACATTCACGAGATGATATGATATGATACACCCACGTCAACGTTTCATCTCAGTGTGATCTCTTTTGTTCTCTTCATCTTCTCGAAAACCTTGCTTAAACATGTCATAATTTGTTGGTTCACATGACTCAAATGGGCGCTTGCCTAAAACCTTAAACAAGTGTTTATGATGCAGAACCTCCTTCTCAAGCAATAGCTCCGCAATCTGTGCTACTTGGTTTTTATGGGCCTCTATCAGTTGAACTGTGCGTTGATAGGCTTTGTTCACCAAATCTCTAAGTTCGCTGTCTATAACTGCAGCTGTCTTGCTGCTGAAGGACTTGGCCATCTGAAATTCGTCATCCCTCTAAGGAAAAGAAAGGAGACCAAAAACCAAATACTGAAACTTGGGCATAGGCCATTTTGGTCACTTTCTCCAGGTCATTCTGGGCTCCAATTGAAATCTTCCCCAGTAAAACCTCCATTAATGATGAATAATAATAAAAAAATGTATGGAATCTCATTTATGGATTATGGAAAAAAAATTGGAAAAGGAAAATACTATTTTCAGCCAAATCACAAGTGACCCCTTATATGACAAAACAATGAATTTTCGTAAGTTTAGAAAGCTCTACACACAGTACCAAGTTAGCTCCATGTCAAATGAACAAGGTTTCTCCACATTACATAATGGGAAACCGTTCTGTAATATGAGAAATGGACTTTGAACTAGATTTCTCCTATAGAAGGCAACCTAATTACATAATAACACCACAATATCTAAAAGCCCATTTGTAAATAAATCCTTGTATGCAGACACTTACAGTTTTCTCTTTAAGATATAGAAAAGGGAAAAAAGAAATGACCAAGATAGCAAATATGTTCCAATGACTGTCTATGATAGTTGCTTCATAGACATTATATTATTGAATAAATGAAAAATGGCAGTAGTCAGGCAGCAGTCCCGAAGACCAAAGTTAATACTATGCTAAGAACATTAAACATTAAAGCCAAGGTGATTTCAAAATATCAAATAATAAAAAATAGAGAAAATATATACTTTTGTCCCTGAAATAGGGAGGGTGCAACAAATTCATTCCCGAATTAGAAAACACATATAATTTGGTCCTTGAATTTATCTATGTTAGAACAAATTAATCATTTTGGGAGACTATTATGTTAAATTCAAGGACCAAATTTTACCCTGTTTGTCATATTAAGAATAAATTTAGGGACCAAATTGTGTACGTTTTCTAATTCAAGGACAAATTTATTACACCACTAATGTTTTCAGGGATGAAATTGTAGTTTTCCTTTAAAAGATAAAACCATATAACATTAGCCGCTCATGAAGAGAGATGAGGAAAAATGATCCTACTTGCTTTGCAGCAAAGCACGGCCACCAAGACCCATGCACGTGATATCAAGGGACTGGTCTTCTGTCAAAAGAAGATTTTCACTGGGGACATGTTGAGCAAAGCCTAGTGCTGCAGAACCCCTCGGCACGATACTTACTTTCAGTAAGGGCTCGGCATGCTCCAAGAACCAGCCACAATCAGCATGACCTGATTCATGGTAAGCAACAACTCTCCTTTCCAGTTGGCTTATTACCAGTTTTGAAAGAGCTTCATTCAAAAAGAACTTTGATGGAACTGCTTGTATAGACCATTGCAATTATAATCCAACTTTTTAAATAGTATAAAACTACATTAATATATTATAATAATCTAAGCAAGTGTTGACGTTGCATTTTACTTCTATGCAGCTATTCGAAAACAAATGGAGAATATTTATTTATTGAAATTTTGAGCAATCATCCTAATGTCTTATTAAATTTTCTTGGTGTGGTGACATACCAATATTTCTTGCTTTTCCCTTCATCAAAATTTGAATTGCAGTCTATGAATGAATTAAATTCTAGATGGAGATAAATCACCCCAACACAAAACTTCTCAGCAAAAGACAACATTAAATAAAGTAAAAATATATAAATAAATGTTTTGCCTCAATGAAACTATTTATGACCTTGGTATGCGGATTCCCCTGCTAGATTTTCACACTCGTAATGATACTATCAATCTGAACTGTTTGGAGCCCATTTGGCTATACATTTTATTCAGATTGCAAGCCAACAAAAAGGAACTAATGAAGAAAGGCTGTTTTTGAAAGTTTGACCTAAGAAAATTAATACTGGACAAACATACTCTCACGTTCCATATTAATTAAGCTGGTCTTTCTAAGATTGTTAGAGAAAAATAGAGTAGAGTATTACCACACTATTTTCTATTCCGTTGGTGTTTGAATAGAATACTATTTTGGATTATATACCAAAACTTCCCTTGCTATTCCTTTTTTGTTTTGAGATATATTTAGTGCTTTGAATCTTCACCTTCAATCTACCCTGACCTAAAAAACTTTCACAATTTACTCTTGTTCTGAAAAACAATAACATGGCTCTCCCTCTTAAAGAATAGAACCGTTGCATATGAAAGAAACCTTTGCACTTTCTATGTCTAAAAGATGTTACAGCCTCTATCTACAAATGATTTTTGAAGGACAAAATTAAAGCACAAAACTGCAAGTCATACATAATAATCTATCTTGATTTACCTTTCAAGAGGCTTATCAACTCCAAAAACCAAAACCAAAACCAAAACCAAGCCAAGACATCATGGGAAAACAATAATGAATTCACTACAGTATAAAGTAAATAGACCATGAAATCTGAACAAAACATACCATATTCTTCTTTTCTAAACCACCTATAACTTTGTCTATTGCTACTTCAAGATGTTCACATGTGACTTCTGCACTCTCATTCCTAGCAACTGTAACACCCTTGGTGTGTTTTCAAATTTTTCTGTGTTAAATCATGCTTGATCGATGCGTTTAATCCATTTATGATGTTCTTGGGTGTTGGATGTCTTTTGGAATCAAGGAACCATGTTTTTGGATGTTGTAATCGATTACCATGAGGCTGGTAATCGATTACGGGGCTCTCTGTATGTCCTTGGGTTAAAAATTTTCACTGTGAATCGACACCAAATATGGTAATCGTTTCCCAGTTTTGGGTTCGTGGTAATCGATTATCAGCCTTTGGTAATCGATTACCAGCCATTTGTTCATGGTAATCGATTACCAGTTCATCGTGATAATCGATTACCACAGGCCAATATATACGGAGACGTGTCCCACACCCTCATTTTTCGATTTTTCTTCTCTCTCTAACCCCAAACTCTCTCCCTTCTCTCTAGAATTCCTCCTCCCACCATCCCTTACATCTATCAACTTCATTCCATCATCTTCCCAACTAAATCAACAACAACAATACCATACTCATTCCATTAAACACAATCAACCATACACATTATTCCTCCTTCTTCATTCTTGCTTGGGTGGATTTAAAGTGGGAGCTCACCTTATTCTTCTTCTCTCATTCCAATTCTAGAGGTAAGTCTTATACATTGTTCTTTCCTCCTTCCAATCAATTCCAATTCCTTTTATCTTTAGTTGAATTCTTGAAACCCTAGGATTTTAAGACTAGAAAATTTATGATATGGAGAGTGTTAATAATCCAAAAGTGATCCTAGTGTTATGTTGTAATGTTAGATATTTCCAAGGAACTTCTCTTCAACCTTGTGGATCCAGAGATTTAAGATTTTTCCGTGCCTGGTGATCTGTGAGTAGATAGCATGCTTTTGAGTTTATCCTGTTTTAAATTTATAATTGTCTATTTACTTTAAGAAGCGCTACTCATGAGTCAATGACGAATGGAATTTGAATATGATATGAAATGCATGATTTATGAATATGAAAGAATAGGAAAGTTTGTGACAGGATCTGTTTGCTAATGACAGTAGACGTTAGCCTTGGTGCACCTTGGACTATGATATTACATGGCCACCCAAGGGGGTGGTGCGTGACGGATATTTCACGGCCATACATATAGTGTGATGCGTGCCTATACTTTACAGCCTCTCTAAAAAGGGGGTGCGTGCTTGATTTCGGGATTCACACGAAGGAACGGCCACCTAAGTGTGAATCCTGCCTGTTTATCCTATTAGATATTTCTGCCGTTTTCCTCATTTGAATGAAATTGTTTTAAACTTATATATATACATTGACTCATGAGGCTCGAAAGTGTCTTATCCCTCACTGAGTTTCTCAAACTCACCCCGTGGTTGTTGTATTCTTTTCAGATACAGGATCAGACTTGGGAGCCGATCCCTCTGCTCAGCATCATTAGATTCCTCTTGGGGTGAGCCCTATATAGTAAGGGCCTAGATTTGTATTTTGTTTCATTTGTAATCTTAGTAGTAGCTCCATAGTACTACAGGCAGAGTCTGACCCTTGCTAGTATGTTAAATTATGTTCAGAGGTTGTTTAAACTTAGTGAATTAATTATTGTATGTAAACTTGATGAATAGATTCGGTTGGATTTGAGTATGAATTGAAATTGGATATGTAAATGTGATTTGGATGACTGATTTTGATTATAAATTGTGCTGTGTGTTGAGGGGTGCATTCTCAGAATGCCTGGATCCCCTATGGAAGTTTGTGATTGTTGAACTGCAGGATAAGTACTCATATTTGGGAAATATCCTAAATATAGAGGAAACTCTGCCCAAACTTTTGTGAAATCTTGATGTGTAAGGCTTGCTAGGGAGCGTGCTTTCTAAGCGCCGGTCACGGCCTGGATTGGGTCATGACAGCAGCAATTAAAGCAGCCTCACTGCAAACATTTGCAATATCTGCCCCAACAAAGCCTGGTGTAAGGGTAGCTAGCCTCTGAGAGTAATATGATGATTTGTGATTTAGTTTTAGTTTCCTAAGATAGATTTGAAAGATCTGGTTACAGCCTCTAATATCCGGTCTATCCACAGTTACTTGACGATCAAACCAACCAAGCCCTATGAGGTCGTTGTCTAAGATATCAGGCCTATTTGTGCTAGCAAGCACCACAACTCCTGCTGTTGTTTCAAATTCATCCATTTCAACAAGCAGCTGATTTAAAGTACTTTCTCGTTCATGATGGCCAGCTGAGAAGCCACCACTTCTTCTACTCCTACCAATTGCATCTATCTCATCAATAAATATTATACTTGGTGCGCATTGTCGTGCCTTTTGGAATAAATTTCTTACTCTTGATGGACCAACGCCACAAATCATTTCTATAAAATTTGATCCAAATACAGACAGAAATGGCACACCTGATTCTCCAACTATTGCCTTCGCAAGAAGTGTCTTCCCTATGCCTGGGGGACCTACAAGAAGAGCACCTTTTGGAATCTTTGCTCCTAACTACTTATATTTCTTAGGATTCCTTAAGAAGTGCACGAAGTCCATGATTTCTTGCTTTGCCTCATCATAGCCAGCTACATCTTTGAAGTAAACCTGGGTCACCAACATTTTTTAGTCTTTGTAAGATCATGGAAGACTAGCAAGATGATGAAAGAGACATATCACACATGGTAAGGCAAAGAACTATGAATTAGAAGTTTCTTCTAACATTATTCTTGGCATTCTTATTCACCATTGTAATCTTTACTTTTCCAATATCAAATAACCGAGTGCCACCTTTTCCAGCAAAACCACCAAAAACATGTTTGTGTGTGATGGATATTAAGAGGAGTAAAATTAGTAAAGCCCTTGCATATTCCACAAAAGTTGTGGTCATTTCTAATTCAGATATAATAGGAACATAATCATGTGGGTCAATTTGTAATGATTTCTGGACTTTCTCCATATTCTCTTCAAAAGATTCAATACTTCCAATTTTGAAATAGGACTTCCATTCATTGACATATTCTCTTGAAAGAGAACCATCAGTGGGACCTTGGGCAATATGTTCTATCTCTTTATTTTTAGTATGTGGTGTGGTCCTGATATACATGTTTGCAACAGATTTGTCAACAACAATGCGATCCACGAGACAAGGCTCTCGTAGCATATTCTTGAACTCTTGAAAGCTAATATGAGGAAACACTAATCAACTTACATGAGAATGAAGGTGAAATGCTAAACTAGAAAGTGCAAGCAAATAAAATAACACACACCACAAAATATAACAAAATCTCTACTTTTAGATAAACTTTAATTGCCAAAGTTGCCAATAATAATACCAAAAAATTTATTGTCTTCACTAGATAAGCCAATCACATGTGTTTTGCAACATTCTACTACACTTATCCAAGAAGGAAAAAGCAAATCAATAGGATTACACAAGATATGCTTGGGCACATGAAGATGAGAGTGAGAGTGAGAGGTGTAAGTCTTAACCCTTCACATGAGATTTAATAGTTAATTACTACTCTCACTTTTTATTATAAGATGGTGCTCTCATTTTTTGGTATATCAGAAAAGAGATAGGGGAAGATGAAGAAAACTAGTCTATTGGGAACATTATTTCCATGGCATCGACAAGCAAAGCCTGATAAAATATACATTACATAGATAAGAAACTTCCATGGTTAACCTAGAAAACATGAAGGTTGCACTTGCTCAAGCTATTAATATAAATATTCTTGTATTTTGTTAGCAAATCACAATAAGATGTGTTTTTTTGTTTAAAAAAAAATCTCCAACAACAAATTCTTATAAAAAAATTTGAAAATTCCTGATAGTTTTAAGCAGAAGTAATTGAAATGAGCATTGGTAACAAAGTCATCAATGTCTAAATTTATATTATATCAAGCATACGTAGGGGGAAATAGTTAAAGGGGAAAAGAGTCATAATGAATTGGAAAATGAATAATGGAAATGTTCTGACCTCTTTTGGATAGGTAAGAGCCATTAAACCTGCAAGGCAAAGGAAACTGATCACGAATAACTTTATTATCTTTCGCAATTTTTTTTCAGGTTCGCCATTGTCCCTTGCACCTAAAAAGATATATATACATCAAATTAATGGCAGATACTATGGAGACTAAAACAAACAAAATGAAGAAGGACTAACTACCTTTAGTTTCAGGTTTCTCTTCTTTTGCTTTTGGAACACAACACCACAACAACAACAAGCAAGAAGGTTGATCAGCAAGGCTTCACAAAGAAGAACCACCACATAGTAAATGAAAGAATGAAAAATAAATATACCATAATTGGGTGAAAATTGCCTAAGAGGGTTTGCAAGCACAGAACTCAGCTTCCAGTGGTAAGTGTTGGAAGCAAGTAGCTTGGCAGCTCCAATATGAGTAAGGTAACCCCTCAAATGCATTGAACAGCTACCAACATTCATGATAGGTGAAATGCATGCATTTTTCAGAGGTGAAGAAGGTAAATGCCACAACCCTAATAGTGAATTTTTTCCACAAATCACATTCTAAAAAAAATAAAAATAAAAAAACATGAGAAAGGAGAAAGTGAGATAGTAGGATAGAAAAGAAAAAAAATGCAAATAAAAGGCAGTGGTTTAAAAATGAGAGATTTCACCCTTTGGAACCTTGTTTGAGTTGAGCATGAAAGAGAAGAGGGCTTGATTCTTGAGAAAATCATCCTCAGCGAAGAGCTTGAGGATTTTTCCTCAGCCATAGTGAGCTATTCTCTCTCTCTCTCTTTCTTTATTCTTTTTGGGTATCTGGGGAAAAGAAAAGATGAAAATGAAAAGGTAAAGGAAAATGGGAATTAAAATGAGTGATGAGGAGCAGAGTGAATGAGTGAGTGGATGGGTGGAAGGAAGAAGCAAAAAAAGGAAGGGAAAAATTCTTACTAAGGAAAGAAACCAACGTAAACTATATAAGCATACTTGATATTACCTATTTGCCCTTACTGCTAGTTGAGGTACATGCATGACTTGAGAGGAACAAGTTTGTATCAGATTAAATGAGATAAATAAATAATTACTACCATAAATTTAAAACTTTTACAATCCATATCACTAATAAATTACATTAATAGAAAATTATTAGGCTTATATCAATTTAATAATTTAATATTTATTACAGTTGTATAGTATAGTGCACATAGAATTTGTATAATTTTCCTGCTTTTATGATTGAATGAAAAATTAATCTCACATATTCTTCAAAAAAGAAAAGAAAAGAAAAGAAAAGAAAAATTAGCCTCACATTCATATATTGCCATGATCTTATCCTTGTGAATATATATATATATATATATATGTATTGAAGTTTTAATTTTGAAATTTTATTATTACTTGTTATATAAAATTTTGCAATATTAAGATTTTGTTTTATTGGACATGATTGGGATCTGTGAATACAACACCTTTCATTTTTCTTTTTAATTTTTTAGAGTTAGTCAGTTAGGTGTCTCAAGCAATTTTTGATATATAAAAGGTGTCAAATTTTTTTATAGGTCCTTTTATTCTCTTAGACTATCTTGCTGATATTTTTGAGCATTGTAATCCCCTTATAGTAGTTGTAGAATTCTTTTGGACTTAGGTTCTATTGTGAATAAAAATAAATAAATAAATAAATAAAATTATGTAACTGTTTATGAACCATATTATCTAAAGTGAACACATAAGGTGAGATCAAAATAATTTTAAAAGATGTTTTGGTGTTACTTGAACTAAATCTAAAAAAATTTTAATTTATCTTTCAAAATTTAATCTTTTTTCTGAGTAATTACTGTCCAAATAACAGAATAACTATTCTTAACCATTAATTTGAAAATATAAAATTTGAAATTAATTTATTTTAGAATTTAAAGGGTGTCATAAAATAAGAATACTTAGAAAAAAACTTTATTCCCCAAAAACTTTTAAGAATACATTGAGGAATATTTCCTTGTTGTCTCATGATATCTCTACTTTTCTCAGTCTTGTTCGCGCTTTAAGGATTCCTAGATTAGTAGGTTGGAAGTGGCCACCCCATGGTTTTCTCAAGCTAGATGTGGATGGTAGCTCCTTTGGCAATCCAAGGAGAGCTAGGTTTGGCAGTTTAGTTAGAAGTGAAGAGGGGCAGTGGCTTGTGGGTTTCTCTGGTTATGTTGGGATCTCCACTAACCTTCATGCAAAACTTCTTGCTTTGCTCCATGGTATGTAGGTTGCTTGGGATTTTGGTGCTCAATGAATCCTTTGCTGTTCAGACTCTTCGGATGTGGTTACCTTGGTGACCAATGGTGTTCCTCCTTCTCACCATTATACTACTATGTGAAGGCTATTGTGTCTTGGTTTCATGAGGATTAGACCATGTTGGTGGAGCATTCTTCGTGTGAAGGAAATGCTTGAGCAGATATGTTAGCTAAGATGGGTGCTAATAGTGATGAGTGCTTTAGCATGTGGATTGCTCCTCCTCTAGGGATAGACTTGCTTCTTCAAGTTGATGCCCAGGGAGTTTTGTTTGAGGCATTAGTTGTGTTTTCTATTTTGTTTTTCATTTTTTAGATCTATCAAAAAAATAACCTTTGTAAATATTTCTTACTATTAATTTTTCCAAAACAAAAACAATACTAAGTAACTCTTGTTAGGACTTACGATTATTTTTAGTATGGAGACATACAAATCTTACACATAAATTTGCTTGTTTCTTTTGGATTTGCATAATGTTGATGGAAAGGGAAATTGGTTTTAGAGATAAATAATTAAGATTAGATAGTAATTAAAATAGTATACTTTATTTAAATACTAATGTGTCTAAAGTTATAGAAGTGTTTTTAACAATTACATGTGACTATGATTTTGATAACATGATTATGTCATATTATCCCCTAGTATCAGAGGATCTAGATTTGTTTGTCTTTCCTCTAGACATGATATTATCTTATGTTGGGTGAGTTTAGCTTAACTATGAAATTAAAATCATTTAAATAAGTATAATTGATTTTCATTCACAAGTAACCAAAAATGATAGGTTACCTATGATCCAAGTTGTGGTGGAGGTAGATGGTTACCTTAGGTGGGGTATTGTACCTATAAGGTACTCTAACACTTCAGTTGGTATGTATATTAAGAGATATCGGAGAAAGGTAAAAAAAATGTGTACTTGAGTTTTGGATTATATGTTTAAATAAATACTAGTTGAGGAAAGTTGAGTGAGTTAGAGATGATCCCGGATCATGGGGGATCTTATTATCTCAAGTTAATCACATCCCTTAGTGTTACAAGTTGATGGGGAGCAGTTTGAAGGTGGGTTAAGGTTGGTTGAGTGAATCTTAAAACCGTCCATAACACTGCCCCCATCTAGGTATTGGGATAAGCATCTCAAATGTCGAGCTTTAACAGTCCACTGATACCTATATGATTGGAATGGACAATCTACTGTTTGAGTTAGTAAATTTGATTTACTCAGATGATTATGGAATTCGTGCTTCTTGCCTCTGGATTACTACTCTTCCTTGACAAGCTTTGCATTCTGCCACTCCATCCATTGTGTGCAACGTGGCATCCTTGGCTCCCAGTTGAGAATATGGAACATTGGTGGTTTAAATTATGCTTTGAACTATTGCAAACGATTCCATAATATGTGAATCCAGCCATTGAGAGTTGGCTCACCTTAGCAACCTTTTGTTTATGCATTGTCATACCTTAGGTTTGAGTTTTAGGTTCCCCTAATTAGTGGGTGATTTATAAGAACCTTTAGAAGCACTCAATGAGCTTGGAGGCATGTCCTGACACTAAATTGGGGTGAATCTTCCCCTCAGTTTAAACTTTATCAAAAAAATTTACATGAACTCAAGGATAATAGAGATAACTTTTAGGCATACCCACCCCCATTTAACGTTGAGCAAACAACAAAATCAAAACAATACGAAATTAAGAACATTAATAGTAACTATGGCAAACAAAAACCATGGTAAGAATTAAGAATTAACAAAAATCGCAAATTTCAATTACTGAGACTCCTAAAGCACAACACATTAAATTTTCTTTTATTATTCTATGATTGGCTCTTTTTTATTTCTACTATACATGGTTTTCTCTTTTGACATTCCAAGTGTTTGGGGAACAATTCAAGGTGTATTATCACTTCTCATTTTGTTCTCTCCCTAATATCTGGATATATTACTTTTCACCACATCCTTTGCTAAATCTCTAAAAGGTGCGAAAGGGCTGCTAGCATGGGAAATCACTTCCAGATTCATAAAAAATAATCATATAATAGAACTTATATTTACCACATGACATGAACAGTGCTTTGTAGTTTCTACAACTTAATTGTTGAATGCCCGTATTCAACAATTAGGCAAGTACAACATTATATTTCAGAGGTGGTCCTTGCTTAAATATGTCATAACTTGTTGGTTCATGTGACTTAAATGGGCGCTCCCCTAAAAGTTTAACCAAGTCATTCTAAAGCAGAACCTCTTTCTTAAGCAATAGCTCTACAATCTGTGCTACTTGATCTTTATGCTCTTCTATCAGTTGAATTGTACATTGATAGGCTTTGTTCACCAATTCTCTAACTTCACTATCTATAATTGCAATTGGCTTGCCATTGAAGGACGTCAACATCTGAAATTCATCATCCCTCTGGGAAAAGAAAGAAGACCAACCTTGTCACTGAAACCATACACTGCAACTTAAGCATAGGCCATCTTGGTCACTTTCTCCAAGTCATTCTGGGCTCCAATTGAAATCTTCTCTAGTAAGACCTCCAATAAGGATAAATAATAAAAGATAAGAAATTAGTATCATCAATGTCCCATGTGTTGATTCTGGAAAAAATTGGAAAAGGAAAATACTATTTCAACCAAATTACAAGTAACCCCCTTATACCATAAACGAATGAATTTTCAAAAGTTTGGAAAGTTGAACACACAATAATAGGTTAGCTCCATGTCAAATAAATACGGTTTCTCCACTTTTCACAAATGCATTAATCCAAAACATAAGTGGAAACCACTTTATAATATGAGAAATGGAATTTGAACTAGGTTTCTCCTATAGAAAGTAACATAATTACATAACACCACAACATCTAAGCCCATATGCAAACAATTATTGTTTTATCTTTGAGGTATAGAAAAGGAAAAAGAGAAATGATCTAGGTGGTAGATATGTTCAATGACCATTTATGATAGTTGCTTCATGAACAAAAAATCCCAAGTATATAAGAAAAACCCTATTATTGCATAAATGAAAAATGGTCAGTAGACAGGCAACAATCCTAGAGAACCAAGTTAATACTATGCTTAGAACATTAAACATTAATATTAAGGTGATTATATATCAAACAATAGAAAATAAATGCATATTACATTGTCCACTCATGAAGATAGATGGGGGAAAATGATCATACCTGCTTTGTGGTTGAGCCATCAAGAGCCATGCATGTGATATCAAGGAACTGCTCTTTTGTCAAAAGAAGACTTTCATTGGGAACATGCTAAGCAAAGCCTAGTGCTATAGTACCCCCAGGAACAATACTTACTTTTAGTAAGGGGTCTACATGCTCCAAGAACTAGCCACAAATAGCATGGCTAGATTCATGTAATGCAATAATTCTCCTTTCAAGCTTGCTTATTGCCTATTTAGAAAGAGTGTTGGTTCATAAAGAACTCTGTTTGATTGGACTATTCATATAGGCCACTTATAATCCAACTTTTTAAACATTATAATATTGTATTAGTATATTATAATAATCTAAGTGTTGTCGTTTCATTTTACTTCCATGCAGCTATTCAGAAACAAATGGAGAACATTTATTTATTGAAATTTTGAGCAATCACCCAAATGTCCTTCTTATCAAATTTTCTTGGTGCTGGTGAGATACCAATATTTCTTACATCTTCCTTCATCCAAACTTAAATTGCAATCTATGCAAAATGATTAAATTCAGTAAGAAGATAAATCACCCCTACACACAAAACCTCAAAAAATAACAACTTCAAATAAAACAAAAATATATCAATAAATGTTTTGCCCCAATGAAACTATTTAAGAACTTGATCTATGGTTTCCTTTGCTCAATTTTCCAACCTGTAACATGATTATTATTAATCTGACACTATTTAGACTTTAGAGCCCTTCTGGCTATACATTTTAGTCATATTGCCGGCCAATAAATAGGAACTTATAAAGAGAAGTTTGACATAAGAAAATTAATACTAGAGAAACATTATTCTTGAGTTCCATGTTAATTAAGCCAGTTTTCCTAAGATTGTTAGACAAAAATCTTCCCACACTATTTTCTATTCAATTGTTGTTTGAATAGAATACTATTTTGGATTATAAACCAAAATTGCCCTTATTATTCTTTTTTTGTTTATTTATTTTTTGTAGATATATTTAGTGCTTTAAATTTTCACCTTCAATCCACTTTGACTTAAAAAAACTTTCACAATTTACTCTTATTCTAAAAAATGATAACATGGCTCTTCCTCCCAAAGAATAGAACCACTGTATATGAAAGAAACCTTTGCACATTCTATGTCTAAAAGATGTAACAGCCTCTATCTACAAATAATTTTCAAGGATAAAATTAAAGCACAGAACTACAAGTCAAACACAATGTTAATATCTTATCTTGATTTTCTTCTCAAGGCTTATCAACTTCAAAAAACAAAACCAAGCCAATTGCAAAAACAAGAAAGAGTTCAATACAATAATAAGTAAATAGAGCAAGAAATCCGAACAAAAGCATACTGTATTCTTCTTCTCCAAACCACCTATAACTCTATCTATTACTACTTCAAGATGTTCAAATGTGACCTTTACACTCTCATTTCTAGCAGCAATTAGAGCAGCCTCATTGCAAACATTTGCAATATCTTCCCGAGCAAAGCCTAGTGTGAGGGTAGCTAGCCATTGAGAATAATCTGATAATTCAGGATTAGTTTTAGTTTCATAAGATAGATTTGAAATGTTTGGTTTTGGCCTCTAATATTAGGTCTATCCATAGTTACTTGACAATCAAACTCAAGAGGGCCTTATCTAAGATATTAGGCCTATTTGTGCTAGCCTATCCATGTGACATCTAACCATTTCCCCAAGTGAGCTCTTCATAGTGAAGTAAATAGGATGTGCATCACCAAAGCAAGCACCTATTCTCAATGGACAGATTGATCCCCGATAAAAGTAAATTGGTCCTAAGATCCCTAACAATTGTAAAAACTAGGCACTTTATCCCCTTATTCATTTGCAACTAGTAAAAAGTGTGATATTTAGGTTGTATGCTAACTATGACATCCTATCCCCATCCCATGTGGCATCCCCTTAAACTTCCCCAAACATCCAATGTAACGCCTTACCAGACAAGTACTATGCTTAAGTCATAATAAATTATCTGATAAGTGATTACGTGTAGTGAGCTAAATTCAAAATGTTGTTTTCTGAATCATTATTAATTACTCACAAGGGATGACTATCCGTGTAATAACATGATCTACATAACGGCGAAATAAATACTAGTTAGTTAGTATACTGTAAGTAACATGACATAATTAAAATTGAAATAAAGATGGAACTACTGTAAAATACATCTCAAATATATACATAGACATTTGCTTGCAAAGTTTGTCAAAATCATACAGGGTAACAAAAAAAAAATATGAGGCCATTGACACAAAATAAAACGGCCGGTCCCTAAGAACACTACCCTAGATGGTCCCCATGGGACATTTCATATACTCCTCCTAATCTATACCTATCTGTCCATGGCCCAAACTGCCAAAAGAGGGTCATTCTGTACATCTACTACCGCTACAGCCTGTCCACTGTCTAAACAGAATCCGAAGAAAGGAATCCGTTCGCCATGATGGCGTCTGCAGGAGGGTGACCCGTGCTAGGGGCAGAGGCCGAGGAAGAGGAACTAGCCGCCTCAGACGGATCCTCCTCTGACATCGAGATGGAAACCATCTGCTGCGGTGGTGAAACAAGAGGGGCCATAGGAGTTGGGGCTACTGCTGCCGCTAGTGCTGCTGTTGCTGCTGGTGGAGGTGGGAATGGATGGGCCATATGAAGGGGAATGGCAATATACGAGACAGCAGGGTCAAAAAGTGGGTACATAAGTGGTACGGCAAAGTCTCTCTAGAAAAAGAAATACAAATGGAATTGGCACCTGCCAGATATATATACAGAATCCAGGAATGGGTCGATGTGGATGTGGAGCTCGAGGAACTCAATGAACAGGACTTCTGTTGCTGCGTTTTCCATAGTCTGAGAATGACGCGGAAATATATAGTAGGGTGAGAAATAAAATTTCTCAGTAGGAATTCCTAGTTTCTACACATCTATCATCACTGTCATTCTCAGTTGTTTCGGTCTTTCATTAGTTTCCAGTGGTACAACACAATAATGATATTTAACTTAAATACTTACTTGAAAAATGTACACCGAAACAAGCTCAATTTTTTTAATTAACAGATATACTTATGCAATTAAACAGTAATTGTAAAGGAGCAATAGCATATTACAAATAATAAACCGATATCTAGCATAGTCAATTGATAAGCATTATACTGTACATATGAATGTGCAATTAGAAAATGCATCTTATTCTTGAAGGTTTTCGCCTATTAGAACTTACTTCCATCCTTGGTCCCCTGGGAGTCATTGGCCATATACTCCTGGGTAATAGTCCGCTTTTCAGGACCGAGCTCGTTCCTATACAGGATTGCCGGGTTTACTTTCCCCGACCTTCCCACTGATCTATTCCCCTTAATTTATACCAGGGCTGGCCCAAGTAAAATGGAATCCTTTACAATCTCATGAATTGAATGCATGTATAGCTTGATTCTTCAAGTATCATATATTCATGCTATTTTAAGTTACACAACGTATGAATCTCTTATCAAAATTTCGGCAGAATAACGGATCGAGTCCGCTTCCCCGTGAATAGTGCCAGACAACCAGTACATTTAAGTCAAATGGTAAACTCCATATAAGACATCATATTCATATCAAGAATATAACAATATTGATAAGTACAAGATTTAAAGTCTCACGTATCAATCTAACTTGCAGGTTTTTTTTTTAATTTTTATTAAGGTTCCCGAGTTCGACTTTCAATATCCAACGTTTTCCGAGTTCCGATATTATCTAGGTTCCGACTTCCCTATAATATGTTTGGTCTCCCGAGGTTACGTCATTTCCGATTTCCGGGTTGTGCGACTTTCGACCTTATCCCACCATTGGTCTTTTGAGACTTTGATAGGTATGTTTCCTAAATCCCGAGCTTCCTAATTTCTAAATCCCGTGTTCAACATCAATATACCCGATCTAGCTCTCTCTACTAAGTTCCGAATATAGCCTTAAAACATACCCGATATGGATTCCTATTCATTACGTCCGAGTTCAATCATTAAGTAAACCCCTCCAAGTCCAACCTTAAGTATATACTTCCGAGTTCATCCTTACACACTCCCGACCTAGCTTTCGGTTTGGCTGAGTCTCGACTTCGACTTCAAACATTCTCGATCTAGTCCCTTATTTAATAAGTTTAGATTTCGATTCTAAGTGTACCGACCTAGCTTCCTATTCACTAAATCCCGACTTCCGACATTAACTCAAATTTCTTTGAGACTTGTCTTGCTTCTAACCTGAATTGCACTCTTACCGGGAAAAATTCACTAAAAATAGAAATATTGGTGAAATCATGAGAAATTTATATCCATATAAAGCTAACAGAACAAGCTTTCAAATGAATGAAGTTTCATATCATTTGGATGAGTATAATTTGAGTTATAGGCTTTGGAACTTGACCCTACTGATCTACCCTGTTCTAACTCGAATTGGACATAGGGCAACTTTCTCGACTCACTGGGAACAAATGGGACCTTATCAAATTCAAGAATTTTTATGGGACATTCTCCTATGTGTTAGCTTTCTAACAAAGTTGGTTTCACTCAAGTTGGAGTTGTATAGAGTGAGTTACACCCTTCTCAACTCATGCTATTCGGGTGGAAGTCCTGATTTCTAGGTTAAACTTCAAAAATTCATAACTTCCTCTTTACTAATCCAATGGTCTTATATTATATATGTATGGAAAGCCCTGAATGTCTAGTTTCATATAAAAATAGAATCATCCAATTTGATCGACTGTAGGCGAAGTCGTACACTCCGCCGTACCGACTGCCGAGGAAAACCCTAACAGCTGCTTAATTTGTTCTCTATTCCTTAAGCTATTTGTTACCAATTCCAATTTTAATCACAATATACATGTGAAACTAGTCATAAACCATCATCACCACTCTACATAACATCAATATCTCAATTATACATGACCACCATGCAGTCCCAAATCAAGGAAAAATAAGAAGAGAAGTAGGATCCCCTACCTTGTCTAGTTGAATTTGTGTTGATTTTGTGTCTTTGATGAGAGCAACTTGTGATGAGATTTGAAAATGGATGAGAATGGAGTGGAAATGAGAATAAGGAGAAGAGGAATGAAGAGAGCTTCAGCAAAAGGAAGTGACCGAAATTCACAAAAGGAGAAGGAAAGAAAAGGTAGAGATATTTGGAAGCTAGATGTATGTGATTGGTGGACTTCTCCATACTATCAATTTTGGTTTGGCTTCCACCATCAAGGGCTGCCCAAGGCACCACTTGGGTGGGTTATTTGGCTAAATCTTAGCCATTAATCCTAGGGCACTCATGGCATAATTTCTACTGATCCGGTTCCGACAGTTTAAAACTCCGAAATCTTACCGATTGCTCTTAAATCGGTAAATCGGTTGAAATTTTTCTGAGGTTTCCTATGCTCCTAATCTAATTCCATCAAGCCTAATCTTCTCAAATCACCCTTAATTAGCTTTAAGTAAGTGTTTAATCAAATTTTGATTAAACCCTCTTATTCGATAAAAACCGAATAACTCAGTTGTTAACGATAGAATTTTTCGGACGTTACATCTAACGCAAAACAAAAAAAGAAATCCCAATATGTCAACCCCTAACATTAAGACACATCACTAAACCCTTCTCCTATCAATTGTGATAACTCACCGTTGGCTGTCAACAGCGAAAAGTTGAACCTCATCTAAATCAGATCTCATGTTAAATAATGATAACCCATCACTATTTCAGTCGTGGTATTAGAGAGGAGATAGAGTTTGAGACTATGAGTTTTTTTTATTATTTGTTGCATGTTTAGTGGTATTAGTGCCATAAGAGACGGGCTTAAGGACGTTTTAATCAACATGCAACCTACATATCACACTTTTTGCTAGCTACAACTTAATCAGGGACTAAAGTGTCTAATTTTTGCAATTGTCAAGGACCTTAGAACCAATTTATTTGTCAAAGACCAATTTGTCCATTGAAAATATTGACAATGATTGATTTGGGGGTTTAGTCTTCCCCCCACGCCCCTTGTTTCATTTTGTGATTGAGAATATGAAATGGGAACAATATCATGCATTGAGTTTATATACGTAAGCCTAGTAATTTATTTTCAAATGAAAGGGCTAATTGTATTTATTAAATTTATGAATTGAATGTATTTAAAACGTAAGCTTAATTAAGTAAATGTTTTTATTAAATTTTGATTTATTAAATCTATACTGTTAATATTTCAGAGGTTGAAATAAGAAAATTTTTACACATGTTAATTTTTAGTGAATTTGCTCCTCTACTACTTGGAGAATCTTTCCAATTATGGAAACTACTATAAGACTTTAATAAACCCACACTATATTTGGTGGATGGTGGATTGATTTTCACCAAAATTTTTTTTTTATTTTTTAAGTGTTAAATTAATGGTACAATTATTGATATTAAATATTAAATCTTATTTTTTTAAAAACATTAAGTTATTGTGTTTGGTGTAACACCTTCCCAAGTATGGTACTATACTTAAGTCATAATACCTCACTTAGGAGTTGTTACTGTCACTTAATTGGACATTGTCTGGCAGCAACCTTCGGCCACCTTCAATCTTACTAGTCAACTCCGCCTCGGAGGACCTTCTTCGGAACTTCTGAACTATCTGGAGATAACACGGAAATAAACATAGGAGTAAAAATTATAAATTCTCAATAGGATTTATTAAACTACCATATGCTGTGTCATCGTTATTATTTCCAGCTACTTCAGTTTATTATAAAAAATGTGAACATGTTAAATAGACTGTTCATCCGAAGCAGAGTTCATTTTATTCACGCACTTGAGACATATTGGCAATATTTCACATTTAGAATAATAACCACAGTATAAGTAGATAGAACAGTCTCAGCATCAATAAAACATGGGATATAATTATGCAAATATTCATACTTGAATTCATGCAAATGCACTGGTATTTTTCTTTAACTTTCTTTGCTTTCTTTTCTTGGCACACCTAGGCGTCAAGTATTGTAACATCCCAATTTTCTTTGCGCTAAATTATTCCATTTTACCTCCACAACGAGTTCCGAGTTCCGAGTTCCGAGTTCATTAGTTTTATGATTTCCGACTTCGTACTCGAATTCCACATGAAATGGAACAATTTCCGATTTCCGAGTTTGTCTACAGTTTTCAGCCCAATTTACGATTTCCGACCTTATCCCAGCATGTTCTTCATTCCGACTTCATGGCCTTTCCGATTTCCGACTTAATGTTTTAGCTTCGAGTTAACTGGAGTGGCTTCCGAGTTCCAATATTCGAGTTAAAGTATAGTGAGTATAATTTCTGACCTCCTATTTTCACGACTTCTGACTTGGACTTCAAGTCCGAACAACATGACGTAATTCCACGATATCCGACTTCATGTCTCAAAGAAAATTTACCCGAGTTCCGATCTAACCTTAATAGTGTACATGATTTCCGACCTCAGAAGTTATAGTTTAACACAATGGTGCAAGTACCGACTTCCGAGTAAAATGTCACGAGGTCCCGCATTAAAGTGGAATTCAGTTAGAAAGGGCTCGAGTTCGGATCTTTGAGCTAGTTTCCAAATCATCCACGAGTTCCGATGTCATCTTCAGAATATACTGGAAACGAGTCCCACTGTTAGAGCGACATGGAGAGCAAATTGTCACAAAAGAAGGGAAGGTTGGCAGAATTTCAGCCTTGTGTTTTAAGGCCAATCAGAACCCTCCAAGTTGACTACCACTCATGCCTATATAACACCTTCTTCTCCCCTCATTCAGACCCATTTTCTGCGCCCTCTCTTCTCCCTCACTTCAGCTCTCTTTTCTCTTCTCCACTCACCCAACTCCATCACTCCTTCAAGCTTGGCCAGGTCCTAATAATTCAAGCTTCAACACTTAACTCAAGATCACACTCCAAAGAGGTAGGATTCTACTTCTCTTCTTGAATTATTTGCCCTAAGGCTGTATGAACTTGTATTCTTCTTCATGTATTTGATGAGTTAATAGCTGAATTATGATAGGATTAATAGGAAATCTTGAGTTGAAATTATGGTTAGAAGAGAAAATTAGAAGGAAAAAAGCATCAGGCTGCTGTCTTGGTAAGGAATCCCACGGCAGTCCATACGACAGAGTGTACGGCGCCGCCTACAATCGGTCAAATCCGATGAAACCATTTTTAGATGAAAGTAGACATTCAGGGCTTTTCATGGATATATCATATACGGTTATTGGATTAGTATTGAGAGAGATATGAATTTTTGAAGTTTGACCTAGGGTTCAGGACTTTCTTCCGGGCATGGTGACTTGAGGAGGACATAACTCACCCTATACAACTCCAAATTGAGTGAAACTAACTTTGTTAGAAAGCTTACACATAGGGGAACATCCCAATATGAGATTCCGAGTTTTTTATGGTCCCAATAGTTCCCAGTGATTTGAGGAAGTTGTCCTATGTCCAATCCAGGCCAAAACAGAGTAGTTCAGGAAGGTAGACTTTCAGGACTTATAACTCGAGGTATACTTACGCAAATGGAATGAAACTTGTGGCAAATGAAAGGTTGTCCTGTTAGCTTCAATATGAGACCAATTTCGTTATGATTTGAGCTTAATTTCGATTTTTAGTGAATTTATACTTCCAGGAGTGTAATTCGGGCTGGTGACTGAACAGGTTGAGGTAAGATTTGAATATCTTGAGCTATATGGATCAAAATGATATGGGGCTAAAGAGGTTAGGAAGTAGACATATAGAGCTATGACATATCAAAATTTCAGATTTAAATGAGTTGAATAGAAATAGAGGTGGATCATATGAAATTCGGGCAGGTCTGAATAGATGGGCAAAAGTGACCCAATTGATTATTTCACAAGTGTTAGTAAAACATATAAGGTATGAGTTGAGAATTGCCAGTTTGACATTGATATATATGTGTGTTAAATTGATTATATTGCTATGATTGAATTGTCTATGAGAACTGGCGCTATTCATGGGGAAACGGAGTCGATTCTGCTATGTCACGAATTTACTAGTAAGTCTAGGAAACTAGGAAATGTGTACACGCAAGGATGAATTTTAAGCATGATATGAGTTATGAGAGCTTTTTCTATGAGAGGTTATACCTCGAATATATTACATTCACATGAAATGTTCATGTATGCCATGCATGCAAGCATAATTAGAATATGATATGAGAAATAAGACATGAGGCATATTCATGTATGCACAAAGCATCTGTACGCATGATAAGATATGGAAAGGAAAGATGATAAGAACTTTCAAGAGGGACGTACTAAGCTACCACGTCAGGCATGGCATAGACCCAGCTAGCATGGGCCAGAGCGGTACTGTCTAAGACTTGGGCTAGCCCTCGACCAGATTAGTGGGAATAGACCGGTGTGAGGGTCGGGGAAAGTAAACCCGTCACTCATGTATAGGTACGAGCTCGGACCTAAAAAGCAGGCTATTGCCCAGGGGTGAGAAAGGCCATTCACCTCCGGGGGACCAAGCACAGAAAAGTAAGATCAAGTTGCAAGCTAAAGAAAAATATGAATTAAGTCAAGTGCACTTGCATACAATCAAGCATAAGCATCTATGAGCGCATCCTTAGTTATCTCATCAAGTCATATTATTATTATCATGATTCTAGTCGAAGCATATCATACTAATCATATTTCTATGTCTGTAATATAATATGGTAAGTGATGGTTAAGATATAACCCGCTTCGAGAAGGGTATTTTCAACTTAAAATTGAACCACTATTTGTTTATATATGCTCATATTTTCATAATAAACCGGCTTACTGGAATGTTTATGATGACATCATAAGTTTTGTTCAAATTTACCGACTGAGAACCCTAGGTTCTCACTGCCTACTTGTATGTTCTTCTTTTCCGTAAACATTCCAAAGACCTAAGTTGGACATCCAAGGCAAGACTAATGCAGGTCAGCCATTGAGCACGACTCAAAGCTAGCTGATCAAGAGACCATCGGTTAGCTAATGATTAGCCTGGCACGCACTGCTTACTCGCTTGGCCACAAATTGCTTTTAAAGTGTAATTATTTTATTCTCTATGTATTAGAGTTTAGTAGTTAGTAATAAAGTGGACAATAAAAGGGCCATGTATTATATTTTCCCTATTTTAAAGAATTTTTCAGCACTGTGACAACCTTTTTATGTAATTCCATGACTCGAGCATGGTTTATATGATAGAGGGTGTTACAAGTATCGCCATCCCTAGGGTGCTTGCATATGGTTTAATCTTTAGTCTTTATTGCCCTTGGGTAGTCTGATCTAGGAGTGAGCTCAACTCGTGACCGTTGTCACACAGTACTGACCCGCAAAGGGACCTACGTGCCTCTAGTCTTTGAGGGATCTCATTTTGATCACGTGCCTCTAAATTGAAGGGATCTCTCCTGGTCACGTGCCTCAAGAATAGAGGGAACTCAGCTGACCACCTGCCTTCAATGTAGAAGGATCTCATCTGATCACGTGCCTCCAAGGTAGAGAGATCTCATAGTTTTATACTGCCTTCACATGGAGGGACCCAATTAACTGCCTCCAAGTGAAGGGACCCAAGCTTATCTTATTTAACTGCCTTCACAAGGAGGGATCTCATAACTGCCTCCAAGTAAAGGGATCCTCATTTAATATATTCATATCCTTTCATTTTCATGCATAATCATGCATAGACATACTAAATGCACTCATACATATGCTTCATCATTTACTTTCATATATCCTTGCATGTAGAATTTCATGTTCATATCATGAATATTCATAACAGAAACTATCATAATTTCATAAAATTCTGCCGAAAATATGGCAGTATAACGGATCAAGTTCGCTTCCCCATGAATAGTTCCAGTACTCAAGAAAACAATTTTTCAGAGAAATCATAACATTTCATTCACAATTCAATCATCAATCTCATAGGAACAATTATAGCATTAGCACATTCATTCAACCCAATTTTTGTAAATCAAGCCAAATTTTCTATTTAACTCATATGGACCTAAATTTTGGATATGTTAAAGTGTTATGTGTCTATTTTCTAACCTCTTTAGTCCCATCTAATTTTGATAAATGTAGCTCAAGTTATTTAAGTTTTATCTCGGCCTGCCCTATAGCTAACTAGAGTTACACACTTAAAAGTAAAAATTCACTAAAAATAGAAAACTAGTTCAAATCATACAAAATTAGTATCATATTAAAGCTAACAGGACAAGATTTCATTTTCAAGAAGTTCCATTTCATTTGCTTTAGTAGATCTTGAGTTGTAATCCCCGAAATCTGACCATTCTGAACTGCCCTGTTTTGACCCAGTTTGAACATAGGGAAACTTCCGCGAACCACTGGGAACAAACGGCATCGTATCTAACTCTAAAATTTTTATGGGATGTTCTTCTATGTGTAAGCTTTCTAAAAAAGTTAGTTTCATTCAATTCCAAGCTATATAGGGCAAGTTTTGCCTTGAACAACCTAAGCTGCCCAGAATCAAACTCAAAAACCTAGGTCGAACTTAAAAAATTCATATCTCTCAAAATACTAATCTAATGGCCTTAGATTATATAGGTATGGAAAGCCCTGAACGTCTAGTTTCGTATAAAAATATTTTCATCAAATTTAAATGGCGGTAGGCAGAGCCGTACATTCCTCTGTACGGACTGTCGAGGGATTTTGGTCTTCCAGCTCCTCCCTACACTCTACTTTCACTCCTTTCTACTTCTAGATCAATTTTAATATCAAAAACAGCCAGCAAATCAGCCAAAGATCATCATATTTATTCAATCATCACATCAAAAAGTGAGAAAATAAAGTCCCAAATCAGCCACCCATAACCAAAATAATAAGAACAAGGTTGAATATCTACCTTATTTTGATGCAAAACTAGCTAGTCTTGAGTTCTAGTGAAAGATATGGGTACAAGAGACTTAAGGGAGGTTAAAAATGGAAGAAGGACATGAAGAAGATGAAGAGAAGAAGGAGAGAAGCCTACTGGAAAAGGGAGGAGGAAATTCTGCTGAAGGAAAGGAAATATGATGTTGGTATAATAATATGGTTGTCGGGAAATTGGCTCCTCATTGGTGCCAATTCTTGTGGTTGAAACTCAACCAAATTGCCCCCCTATGTGGCTGCCAAGGGCGCCACTTTTAGTAAGGTAGGTGACTAAATTTTCAGCCATTGGATTGATGGTTTTCATCATATAATTCTAGTGATTTGGTTCCGGTAATTTAAAATACCGAATTCTACCCGATTTTCTCTAAACTGGCAAAACGATTAGGAAGAATTTTATGAGGTTTACTATGTTTCTATTTTAATTGTTTCTAATCCAATTCTCTCTAATTAACATCTAATTAACTCTTAATTTACCTTTCACTAACATCTAATTAATTCTACACATTCAATAAAGTTAGATAAATCGATTAATAACGAATATTAAATTTCATGTAATTCCGGATATTGTACTAAATAATTTCTCACAGTATTTTACATAACAATCTAAATTTTCTTTAGCCCTAGTATTTATAGTTCATCCCTAATTACTCTTATTTTTCTAATAAATTGATTAACAGCACAAATCAATTGCACTATTTCTTTGGAATTGTTATCTTTTCGCTTTTTCGTAAATCCTTTAATATTTTCTGTTTGGTTTGCGTAACTAATGGCATTTTCGTAATTATGGGCAAATCTAGGGGCATCCCATATCATTTCACATATGGATACCTCCATGATCCAATCAGCCGAGGTTTAGATTTCTACATTTTCGCTACATAATTCTGCTTCATTTAAAACTTTATCCTACTAATCCTATTGATATAGGGACCTAAATGTCATTTTTTAAAAAGTTCAGGAACAAGACTATAAATAATAAAAGTTTGCCCAAGGACATTTTTATTATTTCTTATAACGTTATATGGGGATGTTATATTTGGTAAACAATATTTTTAAAATATTAAATTAATATAATATAGTTGTTTTTTTTTTATCTTGATATGTGAAACTGACTATGACACTTTAACGAGGCCACTACAGTATTTATCTTCAGTGGTAAAAAAAAAAGGGGCAGTGAATCGCGACCCCACACCACATTATTCATTTGTGACCATTCAATCCATTTTAAGATTTCCCTTTTTTTCTTCTTCAACCATTTTCTCTTCCTTTCTTTTTTCGACTTCTCTATGAGATAATATCATTCATTCCTAAGAAAACTTTGTTTTTTTTGCTTTAATAATATTTGCACACAACTTTTAGATTACTTTTACATTAAAATCTAAATTGGCTCTGATTGAGTACTCATATAATCTAAATGTGCTTACATCAGTGATTGGCCTGTTGAATTAATGTTTTTTTTTCGTCTCTATATATTATAATTCCTAATTTCCGTTTTCTTTTAGGTTATTTTTCCAACTGATGTATGATAGGAATGTTTAGTTTCTATTTGTAGATGGGTATGTTATATTCTCTTAATTCCTCTATGAATTTAAAACTATGGCATTTCAGATAATGTCATTGATCTATGTGATTTTTTTTTTTTTTTTTTTTGCTTTAATGCAATAGTGTAGCTGTTGAAATAACTTTAGTTTATTTAAATGATAACACTTTTAAATAAGTTTCAAAATTTGATGCAACAATTTATTGATGGAGATACTCTCCAATATTACCAAGCTGAGAATGATATTCTACGTTTAAAATGAATAGAGATTTAGATGGATTTAAAGCAATAGCTGCTGATGATTTGTCAATCACCTAGCGAAATCTATGAATATCGTAAAAGATTGATTTTTCCTTTTCTTTTCTTTTTTTTTCTCCATGCCTTCTTGCTTCTGCATAATGAATTTTGATGTAAAGGTGTTGCTGTTCAGCTAGAACTTTTTTATGTTTTCTATTCTGGTGGCTTAGTTTGAATATTTTCTTTGGGACATATTTGCTGCTATGATGTATTTAGCCCAACGTATTATGTTATTTTTTAAAGTTTGTCATTTGGCCTTTGATATTTTGACTTTAATGATTAATGTGATTTCATATTTTATGTCTACACTATTTGTTTTGTTTTATAGTTATTTGTTGGGCTTTGGCAACTTAAATTTTATAGTTAGTCGTTTGTTGTAACAGACAAGTTTTGGACTCCACCAAGGGTAATATAACCTTCTCGATAGTTTGTAATTAAATCAAATCATGGCGCTTTTATTATCATGAACGCGAAGCGATATTAAATGAGGTTATAACATAGTTGAAATATAATGAAAAAAATGAAATTTTACTTATTCTAATTTTAATATACTAAATTTGACCTTTATGCTCATGATTTCCAAATTCTCCAGTATTGGAAAAGTTCAATGTCTCAATGTAATATACAAAATGAAGAATGGATTTTATTATTTCCTTTTTCTCTTATTACTCAGTACATTTTATATTAAACTTTATTGTTAATTTGAGCAAACTGCATTTGTAAATTCTTTTGGGTTTTTGTATGAAGTTTCAGGATTTGTTATAATCAAATAATTTGGTTGAATTAATTTTTTTTTTTCCAAATATTACATATCAAAAGGTTCTTTACATCAAATATTACTAGTTATTTATATATAAAAAATAACAATGAACAAATTCAGATGGTTGCTACGTTATAATTAGTTTTGTTTTAATGTTTTTTTTTTTATTGTACTGAGTTGAGAGAGGCGTTGTGACATAGCTGCGTCATGCTCGTGAAACCAACTATTGTGTGAAGGAAAATACTAAATTAGAAGTCTAAATCAACAATAGCAAGTAACTCTTGACAGGACTTATTATTTTCTAGATGGGGACACACAAATCTTACACATAATTTTGTTTGTTTCATTTTCCCTCTCAACATGAAATTATATTATCTTATGTTTACATGTAATGGCTCAAATGAGAATTCAAAAGTCACAACTTGAAAAAATCATAGCCAAACAAAAAGGATCATTGTTATTCATACGCATGACGGGCGCATAGAATCCATTAAGATGACTTTTTTCCCCCTTTAATCATCGTTCTCTAAATATAACAATTGAATTCCATTGACTACTTTTATTATAAAATCTACTTTCGAGTCTTATTTAGTAAAAAGGAAAAGAAAGGTACGGCTATACTTGAAGCACCAACTTTTTTCCCTCTTTTCTTTCAAATTTTATTATTTAAATAAACACAATGAATAATAAAATAATTTGCTTTAAAATTAATTTTCGATCAAATAACCATATTGTATAACACTAAAATATATTTAGGATATATTTGGTATGCTAGCATATTAGATATGATAGAATAAACTATTATAATATATTATAGCTTTATCAGTTGTTTGATGTAAATAATGTATTATATAAACTTATCTATTAAAATTTCTTTAATTATACATCAAAATAATGATGGATAATTAAATCAAATCTATGGAAGTAAAATTAATCCTAATTAAATTTTAATGTATTAGATTTCTTTCACTTTTATTTTTATTAATTTTATTAATATAAAAATAATTATTAAATAAATTAATATAACTAATCAAAATGTATAAATAAATAAAAATAATAAAAAATGAATATTTTATTATAAATATTGATAAATATAATTTATATAAATTATAAATATATAAATAGTAAAAATAAAAGTTACTTAAAAGAGTTATTAATAAATAAATATTTTATTTAAAATATTTATTTTTAAATTGAAATGTAAACAATTAATAAAATTATTATTTTCTTATATATTTTTTAATATATTGTGATAAAAGCGGGAAATATGTTATTATATATTTTTTTTATTTTTTACATTTTATTGAAATAAAATATAGTTATTAAAGTATATTAAAATAAATATTAGTTAACATTTTATGCAAATTACAATTTTATACAATAAAATTTAATAAATATTTTATATTAATTATATTTAAAAATAAAAAATTGTTATATAATAGCACTTATATTCAAATTTATAATTAAATAATTAATATTATTTTTATTTTGAAAAATTTTTATCTTTATTTTTTAAATTTTAGTTTATGATCAAAATTATTTGTAATAATGAGAGAATAATATTATATTATATAATAATATTTTATTCAATATCATACTAAATATTATATAATATTAAAATTTTAATAGGCCATGTACTTTTAGGTTTTATACCATCAAGTTTGTACGTTTGTACCAAATGAGCACAGAGGAAATTTGTTTTCTAAATGATGTCGGTATATTTTATTAATAGAATTTTATAATGAAATAAAATGAAGTTACTATGGTTATCTTAATATTAGAATTTCACATTAAAATAGGAAATTTTCTTTCCTTCCTTCAACCATATGACATACAAATTATACTATTACGTTATATTATTAAATTCACATAAACAGAACAAATATTACAAATCCCCTATAATTTATTGAGTTTCTAAACCTTTATCTATTCATATTTTTAAACTAAGTGCTAGAATTTAAGCCAACGGTATAACAGAAGGTTGAACAATTTGAGGACCACAAGGAAGGAGGCGAGGTAGGTGGAGAACGGTACGAAGAACAAGAAAAGTTAGGGTGAGAGCTATCGACGTTGTTTGTGGGGTTCCTAACCACGAATGGCACTATGTCTTCAAGCAACCCCTGTGAGCCATAATTTTCTTGGGTCATGTCTTCTGGAGAGTCCATTAAAATGGATGGTATCAGGCCCAAAGTAACATTGGCTTGGGCTTCCTGGGCTTCTTGGGTATGTTCGACTTCATGGACCTGTTGGGCTTTATTGTCTTGGGGTTGGCCTTGCGAAGAGGTAGGCTTCGACTTCTTGATTGGAGGATCTGAATGAGATAGCTGTGGTTGTCCCGTGAGAAAATGTGGGTAAGCAAAGTGCAAGTGAAGCCCTTCATAGGTGATGATAAGAGTGTCTGGGTCCTCATTAGATCTTTCAACCTGCTTCTTGGCACTGCACCTTGGGTTCGTGCACCTATAGTAGCTCCTGTTTGTTCCGTTACATCAAATTAGCAACAAATAAGTAAAATTTTGTACTTATGTAATTGACTCGAGCAGATTATATTTCCTATAGTTGTAGATGCATATTGATGGTATATACTAATTTGTACCGTTGACTAATGAAGCCCAAAGCAAAGTAGCTTTAACACAAATTTTGACAAGGGATTGAAGTTAGTATAACAGGAAAATAAAAGAAAATCCTTTGGTGTCATATTGGCGGGAAGGAATTTTTCATGTGAAAATTTTACATAACCTTATCATATGTAAATTGATCATTGATTACATTTTTTGGTGGACTCCATACATGATCCACCTCTTTGACCAATAGTAAAAATTCACAAATAATAAGGTCATGTGAAATTTTTCCATGAAAAAATCTATTCGCCAAATTAATATACCCTTAAAAGTAGATGTGAAAAGTTGAGAGATAGATTGTTGGTATACTATTTTATATACCAATTTTTAAGGACATACAAAATTGACCAACAATTTGGTGCACTACCCTAATCGTGAGTTTAAGTTAACATATGCCCCCAATTATGTGTTTGGTCGGGGGGTACGTGAAGCTCATCCATGAATTTTTCACTCTTATTTTTATCCCCCAACCAAACACATAAAAGTTAGATAAATCAAAATAAGGTGGACTGTTCATTTATCTTTGGATGAATTACATTGACCTCTCATGAGGTTCAGTGTAATTACACTCGGTACCCCTCTATCTATAGATAATACACTGAGCAAAATGAATTAGAGGGGTGCCGAATATAATTACACTGAATCTCAGGGGAAGTTAGTGTAATTCACCATTTATCTTAAGATTAAGTATGAGTTTTATTAAAATAAAACAATATAAAATATTTTATGCTTCAATTAATTATATATTATATTTGTGCTAAAAAAATACATATTATCTTTTTCATAAATTTTAAAGTTGTTATTATAAAAGTCAAATACTTTAATAATATAATAATATATAATTAAATGATAATATGAAATATTTTTATGCTAATAGTGTATCAAAATTAAAATTTAAAAGTAATATCAAAATATTTTAACAATATTCTAACAAGCTTGCATTTGGTGGACAACATGAGTATCAACGAGGAGTAGGTATCTTGAAAATTAGAGTGAAGTTACCCAAGATAGCCAAGTTTTAATGAAAAAGTTGAATGGCTTAGGTACTAGATCCAGGTAATTAAATCTGTGAAGCAACTGTCAACCCAAGTTGTCATATCTATGGCTAGGACATGAATACCGTAGCAAACTGATTGACGTATAAAACATTCCTCACCGTCTTACCATTTTTGTGCCATCTCTATCACAATCACAAAGCTATCAGCTATACCACTGTTGGATATAATGACAAAGAGCCCCGTTCATGTGACGGTGAAAACCCCACTAATTAGTAATTAAAAATTACTAAACATATCATTATTTAGTAAACCTATGTTTCTAGATATGAGCCTCTGAATTAATGTGGGGCTTTTCTATTGATTTGCATGTTTTAGGTAGAACCATTTGTCACGGTTAATGGTGGGACAAAATTACCAAATAATATAATCTGTTTGAAGAGAATGAAAGACTGTTTAATTTAAGCATTAGGCCAGTTGATGCATGTTACAGCATGATGGCAAGGAAGCCATAGTTACTCTCCTTATATAGGGAAGGAAAAAGTGTTCAAATTTTATTGGAGTAACTTAATGAAAAGAGCTTTGTATGAGAAGGAACCAAATAAGTTTAAGAGCACATGTTCCTATTGTCTTTCAGCAAAAGATTTTAGGATTGTGTAATGTGTATTATTGCCAAAGTACTATATATGTAAAAGAGGACTGGTTTATGGTAATTTCTGCAGCATTTTATAAACAAATGTGTGAAACAGTGAAACCCAAAAACTCCAAAAGTGAATGTTCATTTGTGTGTGTTTGTGTATGTGTGTGTATATCAATTAAATAGAAGAAAGATTTTACCTAGGATTTGGGCTATTCTTAATAGATTTTTGCCCATACTTCCTCCACTTATATCCATCATCACCCATCCCATGGCCAAAGCACTTGATTTTCAGGGTATACTTATTCTCAATTTTACTCAAACCTCTTTCCAATACGGAAATCCTGAAACGAAAAAGCAACATGCATCAAATTGGAGGCCAATTCAGGAAACTCAAGCTTTATAAAATCACAAGTTAACCAATAGAGAGGAAGTACTGGGGGGAAGTTGAAAGTTTTCATTCATATACATACCTGGCTGATGAGATGTGTTGGAAATGCTCCCTTTGATTGGTCACTGATAAAGCATTTTCAATATCTGTGATGGTAGGCCCTGAGTAAATGTTGGAGATGAACCTATTAATGGCTTGGTCATCACTTGAAGAAGCTCTTGTGTTCGGCTCAGTTGCCTCCTCTGGCAGCATAAGAAGAGGAGACCCATCATCCAAAAGCTCTCTCACAAGGTCATCCTCTGACCCATCTGACCAAGAAGCCATTACTTCCTCCATTATTGCCTTTGACATGGCTGACTCAACCATTTATTAGGCCCAAAGCAACAAGATCCCTTTTAGCAGTTGGAAGAGGAAGCTGAAGAAGATAATAGGCTAATGGGAAATGAAAGAGTGGAGCAGATGAGGAGGTGGTTGTGACGTATACGTGTATCCCTCCATTGACTATAAAGTAAGGGAGGTTGTGGCTATGTTTTGTATGTATTCTAGTTTGACTTTCTTGGAGATTTCTATTCTAATTGTTAAATAATGTAATATTACTTTCTTTTCATTTTATCTGTCATTTTGGGGTAAAAATTTTTTTAGCTCATTTTACCTATCATTCTCATAGATCAATAAAAAATTTATTATTTATTTTTCAATTTTATACTTTACATAATTTTAAGTACACTGTTAATTAAGAAATATAGTGTGAGAGTAATAAGGGCATTTTAATAAACATGCATCATAATTAAATCTTGATCTTAAATTCCTTAATTTTTATACATATGACTAAAATAAAGTGGACTAGAGGTAGTAACATCATTAGCTATTTGCAAAATGTGTCACCACTCACCACCTCATAATTTAGTGTAAACAACTTTTTTGGTCATAAGATTTTATAGTTAATATCAATTTAGTCTTGAAAAAATATTTAATATTAATTTAATCCTTATATTTTAAAATTTAACATCAATTTGGTCTGATGATTAAATCCCCTCCATCAATGTGCGTGCCGTTATTGAACAAAGAACTCGGAAACTAAAACAAAGAAAAAGTAAATCAGAACTCAAAACTTGAAACTTTAAAAGTGTCAACATGAGAGAGTAACTCGGAACTCGAAAACATAGACAAGGAAAAAGTTAATCGGAACTCAAAACTCGAAATCTTAGACAAGGTGTCAACATGAGTTCATTTCTTCCTTATCCAAGTTTCCTAGTTATGAGTTCAATGTGTCACTTATATGAGAGTTCTTTCTTTTCAAGTTCCAAGCTAAATGAGTTCAAATTCATTTCTTTCTTGTTCGAGTTTTCAAGTTCCGAATTCTGACTTCAACAAAAGCACACGCACTAACAGAGATTTATGGATGTTAGTGACATTTGACTATCAGACTAAATTTATGTCAAATTTTAAAATATGAGAACTAAATTGATGCCAAATATTTTTCTAAAATTAAATTGATGTCAATTATAAAATCTTAAGATTAAAAAAATTATTTACTCCATAATTTATGGGGCCTTTCCACTGTGCATATGTGACATGGTAATTGATTAAATGGAATCTAAGCATTGAATTGCATCAGTTTTCTTTGTTTTTGGTTGTTAACAAGTGGATCAAGTGCAAATTTCATTGTTTCCTCTAATGTCTCTATTTCACCTATTTTACAGGAACTTGGTCAATTTTATATATGGCTATGCTGTTAGATTAGTTTTGGGAATCGAAAGAATGGAGTCCATACAAACATGATATGCTGCTGAGCCCCATTTTGGAAGGGGGGTTTGACATCTTTTAAAAATTTTGTAGTACTGACCTGAGCAGGCTGTGTTTTCATTTAAATGTTTATTTTGTCTTGTTATATGATGGGATAGATGCATCACAGTGGACAAAAGCTACTTGACAACGCCATTTCAACCATGGCAAGAGTCAACCTTAAAGAATTATTAGTCATATACCTTCAAAATATTTTTAAGATGTTATTTGACTCCTGTGACTCATTTTCAATTGCTTCTTTTCAGCAGAAATGAATTTATCAGGGTAGGTGAGCTTGCATTATTTGCTGCTATAGATGAGATGGTAGGTTACTTACTAAAGCAAGATTCTCCTTTTGACAAAGCAATATTAGGATGGTTATTGGAGCATAACTCAATAGTTAATTTGAAATTCATAGAGTTAGAATTCTCTTTCAATTCATTGGGAACATAGCATTTAAAGCAGAGAAAATGCTTCTTGTACTTAGAAAGACATACATACATAGGTAAAAATGTAGGGTAAAAGCAAATCGTAGGTAGATGTCCTGTGCATCATAGCTGTTAAAGTAATAAATCCAAAAAAAAAAAAAAAGTTGTTAAAGTAATTCTAGCAGGTTTAACAATTAGATGAATGTAATTAGCTAAATCATAGAAAAAAGAAATATTTGGTAAATATATTTTGTATTAAGTACAATGTCGACTCACACTCTATCCATCATTGGATGAGATATAGCTAAAATTTAAAAGATGGTGAATGGAATCTGAATCAACATAATATTCGAGATAAAATATGTTTACGTAACATAAATGATGGAAAATTCTACTATCTTCCAACATTAAAACCATTCTTCCTCCACAATACAAATTTTCACCTTACTTTCTGTTCTCTCTCCTTTTCTCTCTCTTCATCCAACCACAATCGATGGTTACAGGTACTCTCGCCAGCAGTGTGAAAGTTTGACTCCAAAACCTTGTGCAAATACAAATTAATGGCAGATGAATAATTAAAACTTGCAGCAATTGCTCAGCAATTTTGGAAGATGGTAAACATTAGAAGCAGAGAATTGTTGCCATTAATATTTAGCAAAACCAATCACAGACCTAAACATGATCCTAGGAAAGCCTATGTGCACATCCCCCGGAATCCATAGCTTAGAATTCTACCTTCATTCTTTCATCAGCAACAATAAGAATTTGACCTAAATTGTAAAGAAAGTAAGTAGAATGTAAAGTAGGGACTTAATTGTAGAGGAATAATGATTTTACATCACAAAACCCTTCACACATACTTCTATGCAAGTTATTGGGCAATTCTTTGGTCATATAATCTTTTCGAAATTCGAATGGTCTAAATAACTTCATCTTAAGAAAAATAAAATTTATAAATTTAGTGCACTCAAGGTAAGCGAACTAGATCAATAAAATACTAAAATATTATCAATAACTACTACAATTAATTGATAATTAACTACCATAGTTCATGAAAAAAAAAATTAATTATCGTAATTAAAAATGTGTCAATATTTTTATCAAGCTAATGTATCCAATTTACGTACATCAGATCTTTATAACAATTTATCTCACCTTACAATTTATGAGAAATTTGTGAGGAGTCAATGAAAATATCATTATTCACCGTATTCCCCCCCCCCCCGGCAAAAAAAATTATAATTAAAAAAAAAAAACTAATTCTTAGGGGCACTGCCGCTGATTCCCATATCCAGAAATGGACAACCATGATCCACCCCTCTTAATTAGTGATATCTACTCTGCGAAATAAATTAACCAAAAAATGGCTATTCCTGAAACTATTTGATCCGTAGAGCCACACAAGAATCGTGAATCCTGACTTGATGCTCCTCCCTCATCTCAGTCAGCTGTTGGATTGCTTCAGAGTTAGGGAATTTTTTGTTCGTATATGGCTTTGACTTGTTGAATCCAAACAAATCCTTAACGGGGAACAACAAACAAAATTAAAAGAAAATATTAATTTAAAAAAATGAAAAGGAGAAAGGAGAAAAAATAATAAGCATAGCATGGGGGACCCTGGGAGGGGCACAATCCGACAAGGGCGTTGACTGTCAGAGTGGGTTTAGGTAGCTGCACGGCGTCGTTTAGCGACGAGGATGTGTGAATCCGTGGGACCCACTTTATGGGAACAAGATCGTTTCACATTCGAATTGCATATGATTTGGCGACCTTTATTCTTAACGCGCGCGCACGCGCACACTATATATATATATATATAGAGGTTGGATTTATTTAAATTACTTATAAGATTAATTTTAGTAGTTTTATTTTTCTACTATTTGAATTCATGTCCTCTTTTTAGAAGTGTCAAAGTTAGTTATTGTCTCAACCAATTTTTTGCATGTTTTATATTCTTAACATTGATTAAATAGATATGTAATTTCGACATAGTTTTTTTAGACATCTAAATTGATACCTAAGAGTTTATATATAAATAAATAAAAATTTCAATTATATTATTAATGAATTTATTTGTATGAAAATATAAAAAAAATATAAAGAATTATGTGTTAATAAATAAGAACTTATGTTATTTTACGAGTAAATATAATAAAAGTAATTCTCATCCATTAGTAGCTACTATTACATTCATGGGTAAAATAATTAAAATTTATATTTATTTACACATAAATTCTTAGATATCAATTTGGATGTTTAAAAACTATGTACAAAATACATTTCTTTTAATTAGATGATATTTGAAATAAGAAATTTATAAAACAAAAATATATAAATAAATAATAAGATGATGTATAATTTATGAAATTAATTGTAATGCATATTTTATATTATCAATTAATCACATATTAACATATGTGATTTTTGAGTTAATTATTATAAAAATAGGGGAAGGGGGAAAGGAAGGACAATCGAGAATTAAATCCTTGAGCCAATACAATAATTTTTTGGCACAAGAATTAAAAGAGGTGCCATTTAAGTTATACTTCATTGACAAAGTTAAATATTTTTAATAATATAATAATATATAATTAAATAATTATATAAAAATTATATTAACAATATTTAAAAATTGAGTCCATAGCTGTTAAAAACTATTATAATATAATAAATTATAATTTAAATATCAATTGAAAAAATTATTTCTATTTAAACATCACATAATATTTAAATAGAATTACCTTTGATAAAGAATATATGAGAAGAAAAAAAACAAAAATCCTAATTTATACATAAGAGTATCGTTTCCCCAATTTTTGAGAGACCAAACATGGCTGTCGATGCGGACGCTTCCCTTTCCCTCCGGCATCAAAAGTCAACCACTGATTTGTGGGACCCATTACGTGGGGGCGTGAGAGCATGACGCGTGTGAAGAACTGGGTCCCACGCGCTTCCAGTGTCACGTGCAGAGGGTGGGGAATGAAGCCTGAGTCAACCCTCAGCGCTGGATCCGAGTGAGGCATGCCCATCAGCCCATGAATGTTGAAGTGACGGTGCAACTGCAACGTGAGCCCAACGTGTTGATGATGAACTCATGACACGGCCGAGGTCATATTCGCTTTGACCGAAAAAAAGAAAAAAAGGTCACGTTCCCTGAAGCCTTTGAGCTTGTTCTTATTTTGTTCCCTCATAGCAGGAAACTAATGGATTTAAGACATTAACTTAGTGATAGATTTATTTATCTCTTATTAATTGCTTCTAAATTTGATATCGGATAAAATTTGATTTGTGGTATATGAATTATATCCTCTCTTCATAAATGGATGTATGCGTTGACCAAAAAAAAATGACGAAACTAATAACATTTTTATTATCATTGTTAAAAGACCAATTTAGTAATTCTAGAATGTGAATAATCAATGTAATGTCTCATATGTTTTTGATTGATTATTATATTGATCTCTCTTGACTGAGTAATTGTTAAGATAGATAAAAGTACACTAAATTAAATGACTTTTATTATGATATATTTATAAGAACTAGTGTATTTAATCCGTACGATATATAGGATATAAACTGTGAGAAATATATATAATATAATTTGATAAAATAATTTATTATTAATATTTTATTTTATTGTGTAAGTATAATAAAATATAAAATTTTAATAAAATGTGGTTATATAAATTAAGTTTAAATATTATGTAATTAAAATTATGCAAAATAAAATATTCATATCAATAAAAGTAGCTGCAAAATTTTTATTAAATAAATTAATGATTATAAATAATATTTTTATACATTTATTTTATATAATAACTTGCTATTAAAATTCTAATATGTTTTATAAGAAACACTTTTATTCCAATTTTTATATGAGAAGAAAAATCAATTCCTTATTATGAAATTTGTTTCATTTGTCTCGTCCCCCTATTAACAAATTATTAAAACCAACCTGAAAAGAATATATTTTAATCATAAAATAAAAAATTCTATCTAATATATGTTCTTGCAGAATTTTGGTAAAAATTCAAAATAATCATTTTCCCATACTTATACTTTTAAATTTAATTATATTCTTTAAAAAATTTCATCCTCTTAATTAGTTCTTAGTATTACATAATAATATATACATCTTTATATAAATATATAGAAAAAAATATAATTGTATAATTATTGTTGAAGAAAATAATTAATTTCATAGAAAATGGTGTAAATATATAGATTTTTTTAATTTTTAAATAAGGATCAAATAAATAAAAAAATCATTTCATTTCTCAATCTCACCCCTTTATTAAAAAGATTATTTTATTTCTTTCTCATGCACTTTTATATAATCTCTTTATATAGTTTCCTAATAATGATCTATTAAAACCATAATGTAAAGAATATATAATAATTATAAAAAATAAATTTAATTTAAAAAACTATAATGTAAAGAATATATATTTGTTATAAAAATTAAAATTTATATTAAAATTAATTTTTGCAATATTTATGTAGACATTCAATATTTTATATGAGGTGCATCAAATGAGAGAAGTTATTAACTATCCTCATATATTTTTATCTAATATCATATTTTTATAAAACTTTTAATCATATACATGATAAGATTCTTATAGAACATATTAAAATTTTAATAGTAAGTTATTATATAAAATAGATGTATACAAATATTGTCTAAAACAATTACTTTATTCAATACAAATTTTCACAACTACCTTTATTTATATAAATATTTTATTTTACTTAATTTTAATTTTGTATAAATATTTTTATTTTGCATTGCACAAGTTAAATGAATCTGAATATTGTACAAGTATGAAAATGGTAGAAAGACCCATTTCAATAATTTTTTGAAAAATCTAAAAAAGAAGAAGAAGATGATTTCTATTTAGTTATAGAAATGCTTTCACTTTCACTTATTTTAAAGAAGAGTCCATAAGATGTTGTCAAAGATATAGAGAAAGATGTAGTTAGGCTACACGTAATAGAAAGCTAGGAAATTAGGAATTGGGAGAGGAATGCAGAGAGAGCATGAGGGAGAGCGACACAACTCTAAGAAAAATGACTCCTCATCTGAGTAGAAAAATGCTAGAAAGAGCTATTTATAAAGTCTCTAATCTGCTAGGCTAGCTAACTGAATTGTCACTTGGCATAACTAACTCTCAACTAATTTCTAACCATAACTTTCCTATCATTCACTATAATAAATGCACAAGTGAACTTATGTATATACAAGAGCTAGCTAGTTGTGAGTGTGTATATATAGCGTATGGTTTGACAGCCCCCTCAAGCTGGAGAGTGTGTATCATACATTCCCAGCTTGGCATGCAAACTACAAAACTATTTAGGAGGGAGTGCTTTAGTGCAGATATCAACAAGTTGGGAGTAAGAACGGATGGGCAAGAGATGAATCAAGCCAGAGCAGATCTTTTCGTAAGCAACATGGCAATCCAACTCAATGTATTTGGATCTTTCATGGAAAATAGGGTTGGAAGCCATATACAAAGCTGAGCGGCTATCATAGTAGAGAGGGGTAGAAGACTTGAATGGCACTTGAAAGTCTTGAAGCAAATAAGTGAGTCATTGAATCTCACATGAGGCTGTAGCAAGGGCATGATATTCCACTTTTGAAGAATATTGAGAAATCGTATGCTGCTTCTTCAACTTCCAAGAAATGAAGGAGTTGCCAAGATAGATGCAAAACCCGATGATATCTAGGCAAGTGGCCCAATCATTGTCATTGAACCCTTTTAAATGTAACTCAGAATCTGAAGGGAAGAATAAGCCTAAACTGGAGCATTCTTCAAATATCTGAGCACTTGTAATGCCACATAATAATGAGAGACCATTAGAGCATGGAGAAACTGACTTAGAGTTGTCACAGCATAGCTAATGTCCAATTGGGTAATGGTACGATACAAAAGCTCCCCAGTAAGGTGACGGTAGGTAGCAAGATCCAAGAAAAGTGCACTATCATCTTTCTGAAGTCTAATACTTGGATCCATAAGAGTGGAAGCCAATCTACATCCAAGGATTATAGCACCTTGTAAAAGCTCCAAAGCATATTTCCTTTAGCATAAGGAAATACCACTAGAACTCCTTGCAACTTCTAAGCCAAGGAAGAAATTAAGCTATCCAAGATCTTGGATCTTGAACAAGTCATGAAGGGTTTCCTTTATAGTTTCAACTTCAATTTGATCATTACATGTAAGAAGCATATCATCAATATATATAAGCAATGTTGTGAAAGAGCCATCCAGTTTCTTCTTTGTAAATAGAGAGAAATCAGCTTGTGATTGATGAAAGTCACAGGCTATAAGAACCTAGGATAGTTTCTCATACCATTAGCAATTAGCTTGATGCAGGCCATAAAAAGATTTTCTTAATCTGCAAACCTGACCAAACCATGGAGGAACAACACCAGGGGAAAGGTCCATGTATACTTCCTCATGCAAATCCACATGAAGGAAGGCATTGTTCATATCTAACTGCTCCAATAACCACTATTGAGAAGAAGCAATGGCCAATAAAAGCCGAACAATACTCAACTTACCCATGGGAGAAAAGATTTCTAGAAAATTGATGTCCTCAATTTGTGTGAAACCTTTAGCTACAAGGCATGCCTTGTGCCTCTCAATAGTACCATCGACTTTGTATTTAATTTTGTATACCCTCTTACACCAACCTGCTATTTCCCAGGAGGTAAATCAACAAACTCCCAAGTCCTAGTTTGCTTGAGAGCATTAATCTCAGCCTCCATAGCTTGCCTCTAGCATTCAAATTGTATTACTTAGTGATAAGTTTTGGGCTCTTCATGAGAGGAAATGGTCAAGGTAGTGTTTGTGGTTAGGTGACAACTTGGAGTTAGATATGTACTATGAAAGGGGTTATAGAGCCTTCTTGGATGAGGGACATGCTAGAGAATAGCTAGCCATATGACAATGGAAGTCCTTAATGTAAGTGGATGGTTTCCTAACTTAGGTGGACCTTCTAAGTAGGGATAGCTAATCAAGGTCAATGGGTAATGCATGTAGTTTGGGTGAAGAATGTGTGTGAGCATGTTGTGAATGAGATGCAAATGCATGCTGTGGAGGGTTTGAATGTAGAAGAGAATTATGAGGGTCAGGGGAAGATGCAAATGCATGTTGTAGAGATGCCAAGAAGTATGGTGCATGTCAGATGGTGGTATGTGAGTAGGTAATAGGTGCATATGCAATTGTGTAAAGGATAAATCAGAATAAGATGATGCAATAGAATCCAAAGTAGAAGAATTAAAGAAGAAGCGAAAAATTGACTCATGATATGTAATGTTCCTGGAAATAAGAATTTCTCTAGTTTTTAAATCTAAAACAACATAACCTTTAATGCCACACTTGTGACCAAGGTATACACATTGTTTAGAGGATCAAGTTTATTTCTATTATGAACAAGAGTGGATACAAAACACTGACAATAAAAAACTCCCAAGAAAGATATATTAGGAAGTGAGTTGTGCAAAATTTGATAAGGTGATTTGCTATTTAAGACCTTGCTAGACAAATGATTAATTAGAAGAATAGTATGACTTATTGCAAAATTTCAGAAAATCTTAGGTACATTAGATTGAAAAAGCAATGCTTGATTAACATTTAAAATGTGTTGGTGTTTACGCTCCACAATAACATTTTGTTGTGGAGTTTCAACACAAAACCTTTGGTGCACAATCCCTTTGAGACTATAAAATTCAGGTAGATGAAATTTCGGACCTTGTCTAAGAACAACATTTGAATTTTAGAGTTAAATTGAGTTTCAACTAATGCAATGATAGAAACAAATAAAATTTTGGCTTTAGATTCTTGTTTGATTAAGAAAACCCGCATATGCCTACAGTAGTCATCTACCAAAGTCAAACAATATTTACGGCCATAAATCGAAGTAATTGAAAGAGGACCCCAAATATCCATAAGAACCAATTGAAATGCATGTGTAGAAACAATATTGCTAATAGGAAGAGAATTTCTCTTTTGCTTTGCAATAGGAAAAACAGTACATGGTGTATCTATCAAACTATGAGGAATGTATAGATACAATTTATTCAAAACAAAAAGTTTAGATGGTGACAAATGTCCTAACCTACAATGCTAAACATCAATATTGGAGGTGGCAATAGAACTTATTAAAGGTATAAGCCATGCTCGACCTTAGCATATCTAATCATCCTTGAAGAGCTTAGATCCTAAATTTCACAAATACAATAAGGAAAGTGAGTTGACAATGTAAAGAGGATGTGAGCTTAGTAACAGATATGAGGTTAAAAGAAAAAGAAGGTAAGTACAAAACACTATACAGAACAAGATCTTTAGAGAGGCATGGAGATCCAGCAAGAGAAGCACAGGTGTGACTACCATTAGGCAAACAAATTTGCATGGGTGAATTGGATATGTATGTGGCGAAGAGGTCTAGGGAGCAATAAATATGACTAGTTGCCCCTGTGTCAAGGATCTAACTGCTTGAGCAAGACCCAAGGCTAAAATTAAAGTGATTACTTAAATTTGAGGTGTTAGAGAAGGATTTGGATGACACTTAACTACTCATAAAAGGTCGGATATTGGTGGAATTTTGTGGAGAAGGCGCAAGAACAGATTGAGCTTGTTAAAGCAAAGTTAGGAGACCTTAATATTACTATTTTGTCAAGCTAAAACCAGAATAAGGTTGAGCTTCCTCATAAGAAACATCATCTTCCTTATCATAACCATCAGAGGAAACATTGTTCACAACCAATCCTTGTCCTTTCTTAAAATTTGGTGGAAATCCATGTTTTCTGAAACAATCTCCACCGTATAGCCGTTCTTGCCATAGAAACTACAAGTTTTCACTCCTTATTAAGTCTTCACAAATTTACCTTTGCTAATTCGCTATTACCAACACCTTTAGCAACTACACTAGTGTTAGTCAACAAAGCTTTTGAGATCTCACCACTCTCATTCATAAATTGTCTTTCCTATTTACAAGTAAACTGAAAACATGATCTAGTTGAGGAAACAAGTCCATTAACAAGATCTATGACCTCATTGCAGAATATTGATCCTTCAATCCTTTCAGAAAGCTCATAATGCAGTCTTGATCCCGATAAACTTGGCAACTACACTGAGCTCCACATACACAAGGTATATGTGGTCGAAAATTCTCCAATTCACTCCAAAGAACTTTCAATTGAGTAAAATAACTAGTAATAGTCATATTTCCTTGCTTCAGTGCATAGATCTCCTCTTGAAAATCCACAATCCACATGTGACTTCCTTGAGCAAAATGTTGTCTCAATTCAATTCATAGATTTAAGACCTTGTTGATGTCCATAACATTTTGAGCAATCTACATCGACAAGGATTAAGTTATCCAAGCCATAACCATAGTATTATTGCTCTCCCATGCTTACTGAAGAGGATCACCAATAGGAGGTTCTGGAATCACACTATTGATGAACCCTAACTTGTCCTTCAAATGCAATGTAACTCGCATTGCTCTAGACTACGCACAATAATTTTTCTCCTCAGAGGAGTGGAGACCAACACCAATCCTGGACTCTCTCTAGGATGCAAGTAGTAAGGTCTTGTGATATCAGCCAATGGATTCAACACTGGAAATGCCACTGCTCGTCTTCAATCCATAATCGGTTGAACCATTGGTTGAACATCATTGTGTGCAACACTTTGGTTGAACCTGATCCACCATTGATGCAGCTCAAGATTCCACAAATGCAACATGAAAAAGTATTGAGAAGAAGAAGAATTAGAGAATGGCACAACAAAGTTCTCTAATTGAGAGGGCTCTAGATACTATAACAGAAAGCTAGAAAATCAGGATTTGAGAGAGGAATGCAAAGAAAGCACGAGGGAGAGCAACATAACTTTGACAAAAATGATTCCTCATCTGAGTAGAAAAATGCTACAAAGAGCTATTTATGGAATCTCTAATATGCTAGGCTAGTTAACTGAATTGCCAGCTGGCACTAACTCTCAACTAATTTCTAACCATAACTTTCCTATCATTCACTTTGATAAATATACAAGTGAATTAATGTATATACAAGAGCTATCTAGTTACGAGTGTGTCTATATAGAGTATGGTTTGACATCACGGGCTTGCTTAAAAGAAAATTGTAGAGTTGACAGGTAGAGTAGATGTAGGTGGACTTCATAGGCTTAATTAAAAAGAAAATTGTGGAGGAAGATTTGTGTGGTTATCAAGAAAGCAAATTGAAATAAGGATAGGTTAATAAAAATATTGAAGGGAATCATCAACATGGGGTTGGTTGAGGTGGTAGGTGCCTCTGGCCCTTAACCAAATGTCTCGAGCTCAAGCCCTAAGAATAGAAAGAGAAATCCTCGTTGAGAGACCTATATCCCCTTTAAGTACTTCAATCAGGTCGGGTCGAATTAGTCGAGTTCTTGGTAATAGAGTTTGGATATTGTTTGTTCCATCGAAACCAAAAGAAAAATATTGAAAGGAATTAGTGGGTTTATGCTATGGAGATAGTGGGAAAGATATAAAAAGATGGTGGAAGATTAAACTAATAGGGACTTAGATAATATATTATTATTTAATTTTGTAGATTCCCTTTACAAACCTTCCTCTTTTAGTAATTTTTTAAATTGCAGAATACAGAGAATGAACTGAAACCTGCCATTTGACGATACTTTCTAGTTTATGGTTCTTAATTATTAATAGTATAGATAGATTTAATTTTGATATATTATCAACCATTTAATTATATATAATCATGTTATTTAAAATGTTTAACTATTATCATAACGGCATCAAAAGTGAGTGCAATTATTGACAATCCATTTTGCATATCCACACTCCTCATTATTAGTTTGTAACTTAAATTTTCTAAATTGCCCTTATTTAAATGAACCAATGTTATTAAAATTAAATTTTAATTAAGTATATTATTATTTGTCTATTTACACTCCTATTTAATATCAATTACTCTTATCTTTATTTTAAAAAAAAATTTCTTTCTATTCTATCTCCTCCCTCTATTCCATTAATTTATTTATTTTTTTTATATTTATTCAAAATTTTCAAATATAATATGCAAACATTTAAGAAAAAAAAGTCATGTCAAAACATAGGTTTTTAAGGAAACACTTAAAATCAAAATATATCAATAAAAAATTAACATACAAAAATTAATAAAAATAATATAATACTACTCATAATGATAAGCCCATGGCATGTCAAAAAAATAAAAATAAAAATTGCACCTTATGTTAATTCATCCCAATAAAGCGTCATAAAATTTAAGAATTGGTTATCATATTGATTTGTGTGTATAATTTCTTGTAATTTATTTTCGTTTAAAAAAATTTACCCATGTTTCTTATTGGTTGCAACAATTATGCTTCTCGAAAATTTTCTTACGGGTTTCATTGTGGAATATACTTAATCTTCTTCTTCTTGTTTCTTTAGGCATTTAACAAGAAAATTCTATCCGCATAAAAAATTACTACATCATGGTTGTGAGCAGCTAATGTCTATTGTGCAAATTTTAAATAGCTATCTATTTTTTTTATTTATTTTACTGTTGTTCTTCATGTTATGCGAAAGAAAGAGAAATGATTTAATTACACTTTGGCCAATTCTAACACCTATTGATATTTTATGTCAAATATTATTTAATTATTTTTAGTGTGAATTTAATTCTTTTTTTATAAAGTGCTTTAGAATCGGTTTTTTTTTTTTTTTCCTTTAACGAAAGAACAATGTAATGTTGTATACAGTTTACGTTGAAAACTATCAAATTTTGAATCTCCATATTTATTCTGTTTTATTAAAAAGTTTATTATCGTTTATTTACTTTTTGACTTACGTTGCAGCCTTTTTGAAGTTCTATTACTCTGATTTGAATTTTGAATTTACTTTTAACTTAGTATAACGTTCTATTATTTTAATAAAACCGTTCGTCTATCGTGAGACATTTTTATTTTATCTACTAGAGTATTGTATTTCTGCGATGCATGAGTAACCTTTTTCAATTGTAATAATAATAATAATAATAATAATAATTAATATGATCAAATTATTAGATTACAAAAGTCAATATATTTGATGAGAAAATGGCAAGATAGTTAATAAATATGAAATAATAGAATACTAATTGAATACACCTTTAATATTAACAGCAAAGTATAATTACAAAGCTAATAAATAATAGGACTAAAATTGAATTTAAAAAATGGTTAGTATAACATCAGTCATTCATTAAAGAATAATTTCTTTTATAAAAATAATACTTATGATTTTTAAGTGAGGATTAAATAACTCAATTTTTTTTTCTTTGCTTTCTTCAACCTTATGGTAAAATAGTTTTAAAGAAAAAGTTTTATAAAATCATTTCATATAACAATTCATGATTAAAAGTGTAATTCATTTTTTAAGAATGTCTACTTCAAAATTTTAACTAATGATAGAACAACTTTAAAAAAAAAAAAAATTGTTTCATTTACATATTTCTAAAAATAAATTAATTTATTTCCCTTATCAACCTCTATCTTAAGGAGCATAGTAAAGTAATTTTAATGAACAAAATTAATAGATGCATTTTGTATAACAACACATAACTAAAAGTGTAACTTGTTTTATAAGCATACCCATTTTCCATTTTAGAAGACAATGGAATAACTTAGAAAATACAAATATGTTCCTCCCCTTTTTTCATCCTCATAAAGGGGTAATTTATAAATAATAGAGTAAAATCCCAAATTAGTTCTTGAAAGAGTTGTAGAACATCAATTTAGTCCTCAAAAGAGTTGTATATATGACATCAATTTGGTCATAAAAAAACTAATTCATTTTTTAAGAATGTCTACTTCAAAATTTTAACTAATGATAGAACAACTTAAACTAAAATTGTTTTATTTACATTTTCCTAAAATAAATTAATTCATTTCCCTGACCCTTTTCTTTCTTAAGGAGCATAGTGAAGTAATTTTACGGGAAAAAAGAAATCAATAGATGCATTCATATAACAACACATAACTAAAAGTGTTACTCGTTTTATAAGCATACATATTTTCCATTTTTAAAAGATAAGGGAATAACTCAGAAAATAAAAATCATCCAATTTCTATGTTCCTCCCTTCTTTTCATCCTCATAATGGAGTAATTTAGAAAGAATGGAGTAAAATCCCAAATTGATTCTTCAAAGAGTTGTAAGACATTAATTTGGTCCTCAAAAAAATTGGAACATCAATTTGGTCTTTGAAAAAGTTGTATATATGGCATCAATTTGGTTCTTGATTAAAATTCATTTCAAGTTTGTCCAAACTTTTTTTAGTCTTTTGGACTACCTTGAAATAAATTTTAATTTTTTTAGAATCAAATTGATATGTCACAACTCTTTCAATGATCAAACTAATATTCCAATTCTTTTGCGAAGCAAATTGATGTCCCATAACTCTTTTGAAGACCAATATAAGTTTTACTCGATTGGATTTATTATAGTTACCTATTATTAGATTTGTACAACACTATACAATATTAACAAAGAATTACAAAATTCATGTAAAGATACTGTTATTGTCCTATAAATTGGATTAATAAATAATTATAAAAATAAAAAACATATAAAATGAAATAAATATAGAAACAAAAAGTACAATTGTATTAAAAACCATTTATCTAAAAAAATTATAAATTCATTTTATATAACAAATTATTATTAAAATTACAATTTTGTTTATAAGGAATTTTTATCCTAATATTGAAGTTAAACAATTGGGAGAAAAATTATATCATTTTCTTCTCTATCCTCTTTATTTAAAAGTCCATTTCATTCGTTACACTCTTTTCTTTATTTAGCTTCTTAATAACTATTAATTAAAAACAAAGTACTAAATAATGAGTTGTGCCAAATTATAATTGAAGTTCAAGTATTTTTACTTTTTTATTTGAATCATAATATATATCAATTCAAGCTATCCTTTCTTGGTGTACAAATTTCTTATCCTAATGCAACACGCAAAATTGCATCCATCTTGTTCGAAAGTGAGGGATTAGCTTATAAAGAGGTTGTTCACCCAAACTGAGATAAGGGATCCCATGATTGCTACACGGCGAGGATGGGTGGCTGCACTAGGTTGCACAACGAGGATGGGTATACTTGCAAGGACTCCGACGCTCAAGTTAGTCAGAGTAAGAGGTAAGTGTTTGTATTAGAGTTACGCATACCTATTTTAAAGATGAGCTCCCTTAGTTATAGAAGGGAGTAATAACGATTTTTCGAAATTCTTGCATAATGGTCTCGGATTGCATACATTACGCAATCTGGTCTTGTAACGTTATAGAATCTGGAGTCAATGCTTCATAAATGAAAGTGGGTTCAAATGGAGTAATTTCCAATCGGTCTCGGTATGGGCCATCACCGTTTGAGGATTTATTCGGAGTTTCTGGGCCTTTTTGGGCTAGTCCGTAACAGTGCCCCCAAACTTGTTTGGCATGATAATGTCGGATATCAAGTTTTTATTTCAAGGTCGTTGAACCAAATTCGGGTTTTTTTAGGAAAGACCTTGACGTTGCTTGGCTAGATCTCAATTATAGCTAGCCATAATCGATGCTACTTAACCTAAGGTGATTGTTTCTGTCACGAGGTTGTCAAGGGTCACATCTTTGCTCCCTGAGATGACATGTGTCATTATGGCACCTCGTTTTACACACCTTCATGATTTGAACTAGTAGGAATTTTCAATTTTGTCCTCGTTCTAGGGCAGAATAAGACATTTTTGCCCTTCGTGACCTTTGGGTTACGCGACAAGGGAAGTGTGCCTTTTTTAAATTCTAACCGCTTTATTTCTTCTTCACTTTCGCTTCGCTAAATTACTTGCTTCGAAGTGTCCAGAGAACCACTATCCACAGAAAGCCACCGTTCATTACTCTCCCAAAGACTTATCTTCGTCGAAGAATCCCACATTTTAAAGGTATGCCTTCCCTTTGTAGATACAATGATGTTTGAGAGTATTTCTGCTATCGTGGCACTTAAATATGGTGGTTTGTATAAAAACCATTATACCATTCGGTCGTTCCACCGTTGAGGAGGGTTGCTTCTTTCCAACCTTCTCCAATGTTTCTTCTTCACCGCCCAATTCCGGCAATTTTCATGCCTTTAGAGGGAAAACCACCATAGGCTTATTTTCAATTGTTTTCCGAATTAAATTTCTGATTTTGTTAACTATAGAGATAGTTCTTCCTATGTAGGTTAATTCCGATAGCAAAGAAACAAGCGCTCGTCTTCCCTTCTGCGATTCCACCAATAGACAGATGGGTCGACCCGAGGTCCTAGGAGTTTCATCCAAAGTTAATTCAGAATTCCTCAAATCCCTTCGTGAAGAGCATTTATTAACTCTGGAAGGAGAATATGAGGAGGAATACATCTTAAAGGCTCTGAGCTTCGATGAGAAAGTTTGTTATATTAATCTCGAGGGTGTTCCAAGATGGTTGTGGATGTATGATGTTCTTATTTCCAAGTTTGGCATTCGCATCCCTTTTACTTGCTTCCAGTTTACCATTTTAGAGCGAAGTGGAGCTGCCCCATCCCAACTTCATCCTAATAGTTGGTCCATGATCCAAGAATTCGAGATTATATGCGAATACCTCGGGATTCCTTCTTCACCAAAGGTGTTCTTATCTCTGTTTACTCTCACTTGCCCTAGTGGTGGGGGTGTGACCACAGGGTGGCTATCATTCCGTACTCAACCAAATCAGAAGGTATTCACGTTGTACAAGGAATCTTTTCACCATTTCAAATTGTTTAATTTCAAGGTATTCGAGGCTCTAAACACAATTCCCTTTTGAGAGGACCTAGAAGGAGAATTAAGGATTATTTACTTCTGGAGTAGAAAATTTGAGATTCCTCGAGTAAATGAGGATGAACTATCTTCCAAGGAATGAGTGTTGGTCGACTTTCTCCTGGCAAGGTTTGGAAAGGAAAACCTAAATTTGATACTCATAGTTGGAGTTGAGTCACCAACAGCTAGAGCTCGCTTAGGTTAGGTTTAAATTAGTTTAAATTACTTTGAAAACTATCTTGATATTGTATGTAAACTAATTTCAGAATCATATTATACAGAGAAAATGGCTCAGAAGTCTGCCCTAGATGTCCTTCGACATCACATCCTGAATAAAAGGCCTCATGAGAGTGATATTAGCCAAAGTCCTTGACCTGATAATCTAAGCAACCCAGACATAACAACTGTTAAAGCTTCTGTCCTTGGGGTGCAACTCGCAAAACCTGTTCCTGAAGTCCAGCCTTCGAAGAAATAGAAGGGGAAGAAAATTGCAAAAGAGGTGATCTGAATTGATATTGAGGATAATACCACCTCGGAGACTAGACCATAAGATAATATCCTTGTAACGACTTTCCCTTACATAGAATTTATGGATAAGGCATTGGTCACCCCTTCTGTTTTAGAGCAAATTGGGTTGAATGATGAATGTATAGTGAGTAGGATGCAATGGATTGGTCGAATGCTCTTAAAGTCAGCAACCATCCTCAGATGCTCAGAGCTTGCTGCTGCTCTAGTATCCAAGCTTCGAAAGAAGTAAAGGATCTTGGGGAAAGCATCTGTTTTCTTAAAGTCGACAAATAGGCCTTGGAAGAAGAGAAAGAGACACTGGCATCCGAGATGGCTAAATTAAAGGAAGCGATCCAGTTGAAGGACCAGAGCCTTGAAGATAAAGGCCATCAGTTGGAAGAATTGGCCAAATGGATATCTAAGCTAGAGGAATCCAATGCCATGGCATTCGAGGAAATAAACAAGTTGAAGGCTGACGTGAAGTTTATAGAACAACAATGGGAAAGGTCAGCCTATGAGATCATAAATAACATCTTGGTGCAATACCAAGTTATTTGTCCTGGGGTCAACCTTAGTGAAGTTGGCCTAGACAAGCATGTTAAAGATGGCCGAATTGAAATTGCCCGCTTGTAGAGGATGAGAACGGCGCCGATGTTGATGAGGGTGATGATGCTACTCCGAAAGTATGATTTTTTTTTTTACTACCCAACTTCTGGGATTTTTGTAATGACATTCTCTGACCTTCGGGATTATTGTAATGACACTTTCGGGATTATGAAATTTATTTACTATTCGCTTAAGTTCTATAACTTGAAAGGAATAGCGCATCACAATGAATTTACCAAGTTATAATCTTGACTTTTTAACTATTTAAGTCTTTTGCCATAATTTTCAATAACTTGGTTATGATTAGATTCCTAGGTAACAACCTGGATTGCATAATGTCCGAGAAGTTTAAGCCCAAACGTGTGTTTTTCGACTAAGGGGTGATCAGTCTCTCAGGATTTACACAATATGGAATAAAAATCACTCAACACTTTATTCATAAAATTGAGAAAACCAAGTAGCAGTATATTGATATACCACTTGGCCCATGAAAGTCTTGCCTTGTTAAAACCTCCTCGAGAAAAATCCAATGGGAAAAAACCCGAGGTAGGAAAAAGAGTATGACAACTCGCATCATTTATACATAAAATCTTCTCAAGTTCGAACTATGCCATGACCTCGGAACTTGAGAGCCAGTGAAGGTAGAAAGTTTATACGCCCCTTTCCCTAAGACTTCGACAATCTTGTATGGACCTTCCCAATTTGCTGCGAGTTTCCCATGACCTGGAGTAGGTAGTTCGATGTTAGCCCTTCGTAGAACTAGATCTCCTTCCTCAAATTTACGAGGCACCACAAAGGAATTATATCTTTTTGCCACCCTTTGTTTGAGGGCCTGCTCCTTAATGTATGCCATTTCTCTGGCTTTATTAGATAGGTCGATTTCCTCCCTCATGGACTGGGGACTAGTATTTCAGGAAACCACCCTTAGACTCGATTCTTCCACTTCGGCTGGATCATAGCATCTACCCCATAAGTAAGCTTGAATAGAGTTTCTTCCATGGTAGAATGAGGAGTTGTCCGATATGACAATAATACATTGCCCAGTTCATCCGCCCATGCTCCTTTTTTATCATCAAGCCTCTTCTTCAATCCTCGAAGTGCCACTTTATTTGCTGCTTTTGCTTGTCCATTTTCCTGTGGATGTTCTACTAATGTGAAATGGTGTTTAACCTTGTAGCTTGAAAGGAAGTCCCGAAATTTTTTGTCGGTAAATTGTGTCCTATTGTCCGTGATTAATGATTTTAGAATTCCAAATCGAGTAAAGATATTCTACCATACAAACTTCTGAGCTTGTGTAGCTGTAATGGAAGATAGTGGCTCTGCTTCAATCCACTTTGTGAAGTAATCAATGGCGACGATCAAGTATTTTACTTGTCTTGTAGCCAGAGGAAAGAGACCTAACAGATCGACTCCCCATTTAGAGAATGGCCATGGGGACATTATCATTGAAAGCTCTTTTGCTAGAGCAACATGTAGATTGGCGTGCTGTTGACACTTCGGACATTTTCTTACAAACTTCACAACATCTTTAATCATCATGGGCCAATAATAACCTGCTCGTAAAATTTTCAAGGCGAGTACCTTTCCGCCGAGGTGATGCCCGCACGACCCCTCATGGACTTCTTTAAGCATGGGAGTAATCAGCTCTGGGCTAAGACATTTTAGCAAAGACTGAGATAAACCTCTTCGATACAATTGCCCTCCGACTATAGTGTAGTATGAAGCTTCCTTGGCTAATTTTTTCACACTGATAGAATCACCAAGTATAACTCCATTTAACAAATATTGCATAATTGGAGTCATCCAACTAGGGTTTTCTTCAATCTCTAAAACTGAAACAAGGTCTGCTATGGAAGAGGTCTTCAAAGTCTCCTGAATAAAGCTTTTATTATTCCCTCCCTTCTTGGTGCTGGCCAACTTAGAAAGAATATCAGCTTGGATATTTTCTAATCTAGGGGCATGTCGGATTTCAGATATATCTACTCTTCCAATTAGATCCTTGACTCTAACCAAATATTTCTGTAGCAACAGATCCTTTGCCTGGTACGTTCCAGACACCTATGACATTACAATTTGGGGATCACTGCAAATTGTAAGTCAAGCTGCTCCTACATCAAAAGCAAGTTGAAGGTCGACTATTAAAGCTTTGTACTCAGCTTGATTATTGGAGATTGGGAAATCAAATTTAATAGACATATCAACAATGATATCACCTTCATTTTCCAAGATAATTTCGGCCATATCCCTTTGTGCTTGATGCCCTATCTACATATAACATCCAAGTCGGATTACCGAGTTCTTCTTCGTCCACCATTTCAACAAGGAAATTTGCCAAAAATTGAGCTTTGATTACAGTACAGGGTTCATATCAGATATCAAATTCTAATAGCTCAACCGACCATATTACCATTCTTCCCTCGAGATCCAGTTTCTAGAGCACTTATTGAATTGGTTGGTCCATTTCGATGATAATTGTGTGAGCTTGAAAATATTGCCGAAGGTGACAGGCTGCAAAAACAAGTGCCAAGGCCACTTTCTCCAACTTCTGATACCGAACTTCTGTTCCCTACAAAGTTTTATTGACAAAGTACATCGAAAATTGCTGCTTATCATCTTCTCAGACTACGACACCAGCTATAGCCGAGTCACTTACCAAAAGATACAAGTATAATGGCTTTTCCATGTCGGGTTTGCACAAGATTGGTGGGCTTGCAAAATAAGACTTGAATGCTTGGAAGGCCGCTTCACATTCCGGTGTCCATTCAAAATTGCTCTTTTTCTTTAATAACGAAAAGAAAGGTGAAGCCTTTCGAGTTGAAGCCACCAAAAATCTAGAAAGAGATGCTATTCTTCCTGTTAAGCGCTGGACCTCTTTCACATCACTTGGACTTTTCATTTCGATGATGGCCCTGCATTTATCGGGATTTGCCTCAATTCCCTGATGCATGAGCATAAAGCCTAGAAACTTTCCGGCTTCAATAGCAAAAACACATTTTTGAGGGTTTAACCTCATCCTATACTTTTGCAAACATGCAAACATTGTTTCCAAATCGTGTAGGAGTTCTTCTTGCATCTTTGTTTTTACCAGCATGTCGTCTATGTAGACTTCCATTAAAACTTTGATGTGCTCAGAAAAAATTTTGTTCATCAATTGCTCATATGTAGCTCCTACATTCTTCAACCCAAAGGCAATTACTTTATAGCAGTAGTTTCCCATGGGGGTGATAAATGTTGTTTTTTCCTCATCTAATGCATGCATAGGAATTTGGTTATAGCCCGAGTATGCATCTAAAAAGGAAAGGAATCGGAACCCTGACGTTGCATCTACCAATATGTCAATGGTCGGCAAAGGGTAAGAATCCTTTGGGTAGGCTTTGTTGAGGTCAGTATAATCGACGCATATTTGCCATTTCCCATTAAATTTTCTAACCATCACGACATTTGATAGCCAAGTCGGATAAGTCACTTTTCGGATAAAGCATCCAATAGATCTTGAACCTATTTTTGAACTTCCTGTTCCTTTTTTGAGCTCATTTTCCTTCTTTTCTAAGCTATAGGGCGAGCATTAGGAAAAATTAATAATCGATGACTTATGAAATCGAGATCAACTCCAAGCATATCAGCTGTCGTCCAAGCAAACAACCCTACATTTTTCTTCAAAAAAGTAATAAGATTCTCTCAAGGAAGATCGAGAGATTTTCGCTAATTCGGGCCATGTGAAACGCTTATGAGCCAATTTGTACTTCTCCAAGTTCTTTCCCGAGCTCTAGTCGTTTAGCTTCCTGTCGTCCTCGAAAGTCTAAGTCAATTAACATGGTGTTCGATGAAGTCAAAGGTCGTACTTCTTCTTCCTTTGACTTCTTTTTGACAATTTCCAGACTGGCATTGTAGCATCTTTGAGCTGTAACTTGATCAGCTCTCACAGTAGCTATTTGTCCATTATCAGTGAAAAACTTCATCGTCAAGCAAGCTGTAGAAATAATGGCCCTAATTTTATTCAAAGTTGGCATTCCCAAGATGAAATTGTATGCCGATAGGCAATCCACGACAAGGAAATTGACCTTTATAGTTCGAGTATTGGGTCGACTTCCAAGAGCTACATGCAGAGTAATAAATCTGTCCGAATACACTTTCTCTCCCCGAAAAATTGACGAGTTCTTCCTTGTAGGTCTGAAGGTCAAAATTTTTTAGCTCGAGTTTGTTAAAAGCATCTTGGAAAATAATGTTTGCTGAACTTCCTTGATCAATGAAAACCCTTTTGACCTCGGCATTTACCATTTTTGCCGAGATAACCATGGGGTCATCATGTCCAGGAATAATATCCTCAAAATCAGAATTTGAAAAGATAATTTCTAGGGTGGTAGGTGGTTTGTAGGTTTTCTTCATTTTTGCCACCGATAAGCTCAACACCTCCTGAAGATGTTTTTTCATTGCCGATTTAGTAACTCCACCTCCCGTAAAACCTCCAGCAATGACATTGATTGTTCTTGTTACGGGTTCATCTTCGTGATTGTCATAAACTCAGAAATTGTTCGAGCTTTTCTGTGATCAGGGGTTTTTCCTTTCTTCATCCCTCAAAGAGTTCTTTTCCTCGGACTTCATTGAGATGCAATATATTTTGCCAACCTTTCTTCTCGAATTAGTTGCTCCACCGCATCTCAGAGATCATAACAGTCTTCCGTCTTGTGCCCAAAGCCATTGTGGTATTCGCAGAATAGGGACTTGTTGGTATTAGCTCTTACCCTAATTGTCTTTGGCTTTGGGAACCTTTTCTACCTGCCCATCTTCTTTATACAAATTAGCCAAGAACACATTGAGGGGAGTATAATCATGGAACCTTCCGACGCTCGGTGCCCTTTGTTCTTTCTTTTGTCGCTCTTTATACTATGAGCCCAGCTTTTTCTCGACTTGGTTTCTCGCCGAGCTGCTGTGGCTTTTTGCATCTCCCCAAGGTAGATGTACCTTTCGGCCCTCAACTGGATTTCATCCATTATTTTTGCTGGTGGTTTGGAGTGAGAATCCTTAAAAGCTCAAGGTCGGAGCCCATTCAAGAGAGTGAGAATTACTGCTTGAGTTTCCACTTCCTCTACCAACAGTGTCTCGGCATTGAATCTTTCGAGGAAATCTCGTAGTGGCTCTCCTTGTCATTGAAATAGTCCCAAGAGGCTAGTTACTGGCTTGGGCTTGAACCTTCGAGTCGTAAAGTGAGCTAAAAAATAAGATTGTAAATTTGAAAACTTATCGATAGATCTCAATGGCAGGGAATTGAACCACTTCAAAGCTGGTTTCTTCAATGTAATCGAAAATGCTCGAATCTCACAGGATCCGAGGCTCCTGCTAATGCCATTCTGGACTTGGAGGCATCCATATGCTCTTGTGGATTAGAACTCCCGTCATAAGGCTCCATATCAGTTGGTGGTTTAAACCACCTAGGGAGCTTTATACTCATTATGTATTCCGAGAAGGGCATATCATCATCCTCCTCATCATGACTCGGGTGGTGCCTAGATTGGTCATAGTTACTTACCCTTGAAGGATGGGACTCGGCATTTTCAACATGGCGGTAATATCTGCTTCTGGATTCCCAAGCATACACATACTCTTGATCCTGGGATCGATTACTACCCCGAAAACTTTGCCCTTCATCATAACATTGACCTCGAGATTGGTGCTAAACATCACGGTCCCTACCTTGGTAATGATCTTTTCTCCGATCTTGTCCAACAGTTCCCTTCATTTTGTTGATGTTCTATTCTAACTCCTGAATACATTCAGCTTGTTCTTTCATCATCGATACTATATCGTCATATGGAATCTGCTCCTGGGGAACCCGCTCTACTTTGGACGCTAAGGGGTTCCTTGGTCGTTCCGCTGAAGGCGAGTTAGCATGACGACGATTCATGGCGTCAAAAGCAGATTCCGATGCAATGTGTCCATCTGATTGGTCACGTTGTGACAGTCGTCTTTCACTTACATGACCATGAGCCGTTGCTACATCTCGGTGGAGGTAAGAAGCCATGGCAATTCATGTATAACAATTGAGGAAAGTGCTCCCTACAGATGGCACCAATGTTCGGAAGTGAGGGATTAGCTTCCAAAGAGGCTGTTCACCTGAATGAGAAAGGGGATCTCACGATTGCTACATAGCGAGGATGGGTGGCTACACCAAGTTGCATGGCAAGGATAGGGAGGGGTACCTGCAAGGACTCCGACGCTCAAGTTAGCCAGAGTAAGAGGTTAGTGTTTGTATTAGAGTTACGCGTACTTGTTTCAAAGATGAGCTCCCTTATTTGTAGAAGGGAGTGATAATGGTTTTACGAGATTCTTGCATAATGGTCTTGGATCGCGTACGTTACACAATCCGGTCTTGTGATATTACAGAATCTGGAGTTAATGCTTCATAAATGAAAGCGGGTTGTAATGGAGTAATTTCCAATCGGTCTTGGTATGGGCCATCACCATTTGAGGATCCATTCAGAGTTTCTGGGCCCTTTTGGGCTAGTCTGTAACACATACATTATGCAAAAATCATGCTAATATAACTATTTATATTTTTCTTTATAAATTAGTAAAAATATTCCAGAACAAAAAGGTAAATAAGCATCCACAAATAAGCTATTTAAGAAGAAAAATCAAACAAAAACTAAAACATATTGAGAAAATCACTAAACTACATTCTAGGTATATTATACTATTTCACAAAGTTTTTTGAGCTCATTCAAAACATAATATTATGCAAGGATAGTCATTAAAAAATGAGTTTTCCAACTTCACTATAGGAAATGATTTCATTAGAATTGAGGTTATAAAAATTTAATAAAAACTTAGTGGTTAGAATAGATAATTGTATGTGAACTAAACATATATACGTTCCAATTTATAATTCCAACTCAAAAAAAGTGTTGTGGACTTGAAAATATAACAATTCATTAACTAAGTTAAATAATTAGTGGCAGGAAACAAACCACCAAGAATAAGGGTTCATTGAAGAAAGTTAGTGGGTTATAAGTAGTAATTTATTATTTTCATTTTTTAAAATAAAAGTATGTAAAGTTTCTCAAATTACAAAATCTAGGATTATGGTTGAAATTGAATTGCTAAGCAATTGACACATGGCAAAATATTTCATTAAATGAGTCTCAATTATTAGCAGTACAAATTTATTCACTATTTATTAAAAACCTTCTCAAATTGTATACAGATTTTGAGTATATATATATATATATAGATAGATACATTTTCTATTTATTTCCAAATTATTTGGAGTATTTTTGTTAAATTTTTATGACACAGTTTGAGATTTTTAATATTCTTGGGACAAGCCGTTCAAAAGTTCTCCATGATTTATTTGTTATGATCCGAATGAGTTACATTATGATATGAACATTTTTGCTAATTGGTTTTATTATGATCTATGAGAATTTTATTAGAATACTATAGCTAACAGTAGTGGTTGTTAGCCTTCGTGCACCTTGCTTAGACCCACCTAGTGGGGATGTTATCAGGTATAGTTTGGGAATGGAACTTTGAGGATTCGACACTTTGACTTTCTAGGAACAAAGTGCCATAAATTAGGGAATAGCTGAGGGCCACCTCTTGAATCCTAGATATTGTGAATGTTAGTTATGAGCTTTGATTTGTTAGGAACAAAGTGACATGGATTATACAGTATCAGAGTGTCACCTCTTGAATCTTGGATATGTTATGTGATTGTGAATGTGAATTATGAACTTTGACAATTTATTTATTGTTATTTAATTATTTTGATTTTCTATAAATTATTATTTTTAATTATCTTTATTTCAAAAAACTCGTGCCTTACCTATCTCGTGTTTGCTGTAGTATGTAACACCCTATTAGTTAATTATTAGTTTACCAAATTTATACATTTTGGTTAGTTATTTTTATTATTTAATTAATGACTTACTAGAGTGTGTTAGTAACTTGTTACTTTTCCCACTAACATATGGAAATCATTCTAGCAAAATTTTATTTTTTTCTCAAATAATGATGAGGTTACCAAATCCATTACTCTAGTCTTTTTCATTAACTAACCAACCATTTTACCAATTCCTTCACTTAGTCCTTTCAGCTAATCAAATTAAAAATGGCTACATACATACTAATTAATGTATACAACCCATGTTTTCAATCTCTAAGCTGAATAGGATACATACATATATATATATATATATATATATATATATATATATATATATATATATATATATATATATATATATATATATATGTGTGTGTGTGTGTGTGTGTGTGTGTGTGTGTATGTATGTATATATACTATATGTATGTATATACATATATATAGATATATATGTAATCATGCCCACTAATCAAATACATCAAATAAAATTAACATAACTAGTCTATAAGTATCGAGCTTCCTGTTGCATCTTGACTTCCAGGAATATCGTGATGTGGCCATCACTCTGAATGCTTGAAAACACCAAAGAAAAATGATAATGAGACATGGAATCTCAGTACGAGGCTGTGCTTCTGGGGGTCTACCGGGTACCATAAAACTTCTAGGTTTTAAAAGGCAGTTTACAAATGAAAATAATAAGCAGCATATAATGACACATATAATAGCAAATAATTATAAAATTACAATGGATTTATAAATAAATAAAGCTAAATAGATAAGTAAGATTAAATAAATGCGATGGACAGAAATAAATGTAGTGTCATGAGATGCATTTTTCTTTATTTCACTAGTCTTTCCACTTTCTTGCTTAACAGGAGGGAAATTCACCGATAGCCTCCACTCACCCTATGTCACGATCTGACTAAGAGTTCTTTATCAGGAAATCCTCTTACTCAAATCCTCGCTATAAGGCAAGATATCAGCTACCATTACAGCCCATAGATCTTGGCATCAACCTCGGCATCCATAGTCATCCTCCTTTCTAGTCAAACTTCAATTTCTCATCAATTCTGATAACATTTCTTATATCCTTTCAGAATCTCATTCCTCATTTATCATTTCATTTCTCATTCTCATGCACGTATTGGCACACATTCACCATGCTATGCATTTCACATTTATTCTTGTGCATGTGACATAATAACTATTCACGTAATGATGTCATGTTTCGACACACATTATGGGGATTTAAAATCACATACAAATACCACAAGCATCATGACCATGAATATGAGAACCTTATGGGGCCGAATTGCATCATGTATGATACACACCAGTATTATACACATCAATATTAACAAAATTTAATCACCAAAATAATCTCATACACACAATATCAAGAGAAAAATGTGATATATCATAGATTAACTCATTTAACCCTATAATCCTCACATAGGTTGAAACCAATCCAAAGTGCACATAATCATTAATTTATCATTTTTCTCTGTTCCTATTAGTTAGAGTCTTCACATTTACCATGTTAATTAAAATAAACTCATGTGAGACCCTAGGGATTCAATTATGATTGAGAGCTATCCAACAATCGTACACCCAATTATTTATCTTGCAAATTAATGGTACTATTTTATTTCCTTACAACTTAATTCTAAGACATTTCATATAATTTAATTTTTTAGCCCCAAGGACTTCAGTGGTTGAATTGACATATATAAAGGGAGCAAATTTCTTTCATATATGTATCTTACTGAAAGTGAAATTTATTTTATTCTAGTATTAAAATTATAAATTCATGATAATAGCAAGAATTAATCGAAATAGCGACCAATTTAGTGATCAATATTAGAATCTAAGGAGCCAATTTGTGCTGGAAAAAATCAGGCTCTAATAATTTTAGTGACAGAGATCGATTTCAAACATTGAATTTTTTTTTAAAAAAATTGGTCACTAATATTTATCTTGTGATCGATTATTTTTCGAAAAAGGGAAGAGCCTTTTTGTTAAAAAATTAGTTACCAAATCAAACACTAAACTAAAATTTAGAGATAAATTTTGTGACTGATCTTGTTTGAGAGGACCAGAAGCTTAATCAATGAAATCGATCACTAATTGCAATATTGGTGACTGATTTTGTAGGAGTATGTAAAACGGTTTATGATACAAATCGGTCTCTAAATCAATCATTAATTATGAAATTAGTGACGGATTTAGTAACTGATTTTAAATAAGAAGAACATCACCTTAATCAATGAAATCGGTCACTAATTTCACAATTAGTGATTGATTTAGCAATCGATTTGGTGGGACTATATAAATTGTAAATCGGTCACTAATTGTGCAAATCAGTCACTAAATCGGTCATTAATTTTGAAATTAGTGACTGATGTAGTTACCAATTTTATTAATCAAGAACACCACCTTTATCAATGTAATCAGTTGCTAAATCGATCACTAATTTTGCAATTAGTGACCGATTATGTATGAGCATGGGAAACTTATAATTGTGTAAATTGGTCACTAATTTTACAACTAGTGACCGATTTAGCAACTGATTTTATGTGACCATGGGAAATATATAATTGTGTAAATCGATCACTATCTAGTGACTGATTTTATTAGTTAAGAACACAACCTTTATCAACTATTGATCATTAAATCGGTTGTTGATTTTAATATTAGTGATTGATTTAGTAACCGATTTTATTCGAAAAGAGCACAACCTTGATCAACTAAATCGGTCACTAATTTTGAAATTAGTGACCAATTTAGATCAGTCATAAATTTTTTTAACTTTAACTCTTTCTTTTATGTTACAACTGTCCCCACCACCCATATTTTTACCTTCACCCATTTTCAACCCCTACCTTCCCCTCTGTCAACGCCATTAACCCCAACCTCTGCCACATCATTCAACCACCATAGTGCCACCGCCTCGCCTTAACATCAGTAGCATAGCTCCACCCAAGTCCGGTGCCTGCAAATCAGCCATGTTCTGGTGTTTGCATAGCTTCGCCCAGCTTCGGCACAAATCCACCGTCTTCTAGTGTTTGCCTAGCGTTGTGGGCTTAGCTCCATCATGCTCAACTAGTGGTGTCTTCCTTAGTGTAACACCCTACTAATTTAATGTTATGCTTAAGTTATAGCATGAAATTAAGTAGATTATGTTACCATATTAATACTCTGCTTACGTTTCATTTTATCATATAACTTTTTTTTTTTTGTGGCAACAGGAGAAACGGAGCGCTGTATGTAATGATTGTGACAGAGATTAATATATCACAACGGAAAAGATAAGAATCGATAACATATATACCATCAACTGTATATGCGTATATATATAGGAAGCCACTACTTCAGTTTGTGTACAAGTTTTAAAATAGGATACATAAGTGGGGCCGTATACCAAAAAGACATAAGGCCCGTGTCAGTCAAAATGATCTTATGTGGTCCTCAAAGGACATTTAAAAATCTACTACTAAGTCTATGACCCAAAGCTGCATGCTACCAAAAGAGGGTCATGCTGTACAACGTCATCTACTGCTGACCTACTCAGTCAGATAGCCGTTGGTCATGCCAAGCCCGGTTGGTGAGTAGTCTGCACTGGGTCCTGAGGAGGATGATGCTGAACTGGTGGCCTCTGAAGGGTCGCTCTCGGAGCTGAGCGGGATGTCGGGTACCACCTGCGGAGGTGACTCTGGTGCAGGGTCAGCAGGGGCTGCAGATGCTGCGGGTATGGGAGGTGCTGGAGGAGGGTGTGCCATGTGTAAAGGAACCACAAAATAAGGGGTAGTAGGATCAAAAACAGGGTGAAAATAAGGGAATGGCAAAGTTCATATCACTAAAAAGGTAAAATCGGAAATGGCAAGAGCCGGCTATATACGGTGAGCCCACTGCGGGGTCGTGGTGGAGTTGCAAGTCTGGAACCGTCGAGTCCATCGTCAACGTCTAAGAATGATGCGGAAATGCAAAATGAGGTGAGAATTTGAAGAAATTCTCAGTAAGGTTTGCGTATGATGTTTAACTGATGTCGCGTTCATTCTCAGTTGCCTCGGTTTTTGTTTAATTATAAAAATATGGGATCAAACTGAACTATCCATATTCAACAAGTTTAAGAAAACGTCTGGTCCGAGGCAAGGTTCAGTTTTACTTAAGATAGCATAAGGAATAGAATAAACTACTAACAGTAATACACAGGATAATGAGCAGAATAAATGCACATACGGTAGTAAATAAATATAACAGACAAACTGTAAATAACTTGTAATGACTGTTCAATGTAATCATACATTTAATGTAATAATGCAAAACTTTTCCATTACTTGGTTCCCTAGGAGTTCTTGGCCACTTTAGACTCCTGGGTAATAGTCTACTTTTCAGAATCGAGCTCGTTCCTATACAGGAATGCCGGGTTTGCTTTTCCCGGCCTCCCCACCGATATATTCCCCTTAATTTTATTCCAGGGCTAGCCCAAGTATCATGGAACTTTCATCATAACATAATCTTTAAGTTCATCTTAACATGACTTTCATAACTTTCTTGAAAATGCACATATATCTACATGTATATCATAACTCATGCATATACTTTACCAAAATTTTGACGGCATAATGGAACGTATCTGCTTCCCCATGAATAGTGCCAGTACTCAGAGCCAATTTCTCATAGGAATCAACACAGTTCATTCATATTTCAAACATCAAGTCTTGGCACAATTATTGAAATTAAAACATGATTGCTATCTCAATACTTACATTCAACCCGATTTTTATAAATCAGGCCATAATCTCTACTTAACTCATCTGGACCTCAATTTTGGATATATTAAAGTGTTATGTGTCTATTTTCTAACCTCTTTCATCCCATTTAATTTTGATAACCATAACTCAAGTTATTTAGGTGTTATCCCGGCCTACCTTGTGGCTGGCCAGAATTGCACACTTAAAAGTAAAAATCTACTAAAAATCGAAAACTAGCTCAAATCATACAAAATTAGTCTCATATTAAAGATAATAGGACACTTTTTCATTTACAAAAAGTTTCATTCCATTTGACTTAGTAGGGCTCGAGTTATAAGTCTCGAAATTTGACCTTTCTAAACTGCCCTATTTTGGCCTAGTTTAGACATAGGACAACTTCTTCGAATCATTGGGAACAAATGAGATAGTAACAAACTCAAAATTTCTTTTTAGGATGTTTTCCTATGTATAAGATTTCTAAAAAAGTTCGTTTCACTCAATTTGGAGTTGTGTAGGGTGAGTTACACCTTTTTCAAGTTTAACTGCCCAGATGAAAGTCCTGATTCCTAGGTCAAACTTCAAAAATTCATATCTCTCTCAATATTAATCCAATGGCCTTAGATGATATATGTATGGAAAGCCCTGAATGTCTAGTTTCATAGAAAAATAGTCTAATTAGATTTAACTGGCTGTAGGCGGAGCAGTACACTCTGCCGTATGGACTACCGAAGGAAATTGGTCTTCCTCTACTCTCCCTTTCCTATTCCTTGATCAAATTTAAACACGAAAATAGTCATAGATTATTATATTCATTCACTAATCACATCAAGAAGTAAGGAAATAAAATCAAAATCATCCACCCATAATCAGAATAACAAGAATATAATTGAACCTCTATCTCTTGTTATGTGATTAGGCTTGAGTTTTGAAATAGAACTTGGTTGAGCTTGAAGGTTGGATGGAGTTGGGTGAGTGGAGAAGAGAAAAAGAGAGCTGAACAAAGGAGAAGAGTGGTGCAGAAAATTGGCTAAAGGAGAGAAAGAAATGAGTTATATAAGCTTGAGGTGGTAGTTGGCTTTGTGAGTTTTGATTGGCTGAAATTTTGTGAGTGAAGTTCAGCCATGTTTCCCTCTTTTATGGCAAAATTGCTCTCCACGCCGCCTAAAAAGTGGAACTCGCTTCATTGTATATGAAATCGGAACTCGTACTATCCTTAAAATCGGAACTCGGAAATCTTGTCTGTTTATTCGAAACTTGAAAGCAAAGTCGAATGTCGGAAATCATACAGCACCCAATCACCTTAAAATCGAAAGTCAATGACAAGAATGTGAAATCAAAACACTTAAAACCGGAAATTGGGGACGTTATGTAAACTTGAATTGATTCTAAGCATAACACCGGAGATCGGGAATCAAAACATTAATCTTATGTATCAGGAAATCGAAACTTATAGAATCTCGGAACTCCAAATTTAATCTCGGTAAGTCTGTTGTAGGGAAACTCGGGAACATCAATAGAAATGAAAAGCTCTTGGAATAAACTCGGAGATTGTAACTCGTGTAAATTTTGGGTTGAGCTTGGAGACCGATTCAAAGATCTGATCTCGCGTCCATTTCTGGATGAGCTCAATCGGATATCAGATTTCGTGTCCATTCTAACTTGAGCCTAAGGTCAGAAATCATGTATTACGTACATGAGGTCGAAAATCGGAAAATCCTAGCCAGTCCATTTGAGCCTTGGAGATGAAGTCGGAGGTCGGGAATTTTACTGATGAGGTCGAAAATTGCGGACATTACACTTAGCATCTTGGGGAGTGGTGTCTTCCTCTCTCTACGCTAGCCATTTTATTAATATATTGAACCAGTGTTTTAAAGCTTCTTTGTACCTGGTGTTGAGATTTTTGGACATGCCAAATTTGCTTTGGCGGTTTAGGAGAATTCGTGAATAGTTTGTCTAATTAGTAATTAGCATTAGAAATTGTGAAAGTTGCATTATCTTGGATGTTTGCTTTGATTCTATAACTTACTCAAAATAAGAATTAGAATTTTTAAGTGTTGACTTGGACATCCAAAATTAACATGCTCCTTACATTTGCTATGGGGCATGTTCATAATTCTTGTTCATGACTTGTAAACTAATTACTTTTTGTTATGTATAAGTTCTTGCAAACTTATTATTTCTAGGAAAGAAAAAATGACAAAGAATATTGCTCTTATTGGATTCAGGATTCTTCATATACTAAGGGACGAAATGAAACTTAAGTGTTACTATCATAGTTCTAGAATGAATCATTTTTGTTTCTATGATAGTGGTAATCTTTTTGGTCTTGGACTCTTGCTTGACCTCTATTTTGATGAACCAATAATTTCCTTATCTTAGAGTTGGTTATGTAGGGGAAGAAAAGAGCATTGTTAATAGTTGCAAAACTTCTGCACATTTATTGATTAAAAGTAGGGGAAATTCTCAACAATTGACAATTTATGATGATTTTTGAGAGCTCTGGTAACACCTTTGGTGCTGGTGAACCCACATTTTCTTATGTATTACTTTTCAGATAAATTTTGAAGAATGATATTTTGTTGGTCTTACTCTATTTATATACTAGAGATTGTTATTAATTAGAGAGATTAGTTATAAGGCATTGGAGATTGGTTTGGTATGTTATTGTTTTGGGTTTAATTTTTTTGTCTAGTGATTTTAGTGATTAGAGAAACCGATGGAAGTGATTTAATTGAGGATATTCTCAGAATTGTGAGGAATTTCTCATGTAAGTTCAATTCAATAACAGGATACTATAGGAAATGATGAAGCGAATGAATTTGCAGCTTCCTGATTTCCAACCACCAACTAAAGACACAATTCAAGGGTAGGAGGAGGGTGATGAGGAGGAAGTTAAAGATGATGAGGAGAATTAGAGGAGGACTAAAGTTAATGAGATCTAGAGAAGGACTAAGAGTAGACCTACTTATTGAACTAAAGTTGGACTAGTTATTAAGACTTGTGTAGAACTAGTTATTGAGTCTTGAGTAGGAGTAGTTATTGAGACTTCAGTGGAACTAGTTATTATTTAGCTTTTCATTTGTAATTTAGTGAACATTACTTGTCTGTATGGTATTTAATACTTGTTTAGTGTTTTGACTATTTTTAGAGTTTATTTGATTAGATTGAGATATAAAATTTATGTTTCTTTGGTAGTGAAATTGTCTAAATATTAAGTGCTTAAAATTAGCATTTCAAAATTTCAAAATTATTCATTTTTACATTATTAGCATTAGTGATCGATTCAGTGACTAATTTAGCAAACAAGAACTTAGTAAAACCATTAGTAACTGCTTTAGAGACCGATTTTATAATAGAAAAAAATGTCAGTGACAAATTAGATACTGATTTAGTGACCAATTTAGAGATTGATTTAGCGACCCAAATATCACTCGCTATTTTATGACCGAATTAGTGACTGATGCTTAATAGTTACAAATTAGCAATTGATTTAGCAATCGATATAGTGACCAAAATATCAGCCTCTATTTTAGCTACCGATTTATTAGTCATTAATTCTTGACCAGGCCCCTGATTGAAATTGGTTAACGGTTTCTTTTGAATCGATTGCTAAATTGGTCTCTAAATTTAGCAATTGATTTTTTGGTCGCTAATTATTTTAGCAGCCAATGATTTGGCAACTGAATTTTTAGTTGCTAAATCAGTCACTACCTTCTTTAGCGATCAATTTTCTTGCTTTAGCAACCGAAAAATCAGTCATTATTTATTGATTTTCTTGTAGTGTGTTAACTCACTCAAAATCACCTTTTCCCCCTAATTAACCCTTAGAGGTTGAATTCATCACGCAAGCACATAGGAACATTTTTGGCTTCAAAACTTATCCTCACTTACACTAACACTCCTAATACATTATGAAAAAAAAAGTATAAGGTTCAACTTCGATATAAATCAACTTCTGCCTAATTTAAGTACTAGGACTTGAGACCTCACCCAAATCTTGTGGGTATTAGTTTTATTACCTATCTAGCCAATCACTCCTAATCACTTATGCTTGTTTTAAATCAAGATTATTACATGCATAACTAAGTACTTAAAAACATAATCCCTCATTGTCAAAGCCTCACCTGAAAGCATGTTCATCACCCTAAACTATGTGTTTTTGCTTCCAATTCATGCTTTAACTAGCATAACCTACTCAAAAATCAGAAGCAACCATAGAGCATGCAAAATAACATCAAAACATAGATCCTAATCTATCCATAACAAGATAAGAACATGAAGCTCCCCTTCTAGGAGGCCGAAAACCCGAGATACTCCTTCAATATTATAAACCATTTTGCCTTACAAATTACATAATGAATTAATACATCTAAATCACACTCTCTATGCAAAAAAAAAAAAAAAAAACAATGAAGAAACATGAAAAATCTCTAAGAAACTTAAGGGGACAACAGCTTCTTCTCATCACAATGGCCAAGTTTCGCATGCAAAGAACAAGAAAACACATGTTAGAGCTCATCTAGACAACCAAGAACAAAGTTCATGGGAGACTTAAGCAAGGCGGTCAAGGAAAGAACCTCCTACCACTTTGAAAGGAAGAAAATTTGGTGGCTTAGAGGGATGAAGGTGGCGAGCTCAATGAGGGAACAAAAGGGTTGCCCCAAGCTCTCACAAGACTTTACCAGTGTTTACTCTATGCTGGCAGCTAAAAATTGATAAGTGCCCTTGGCCGAGGACAAGACTTAGTTAAGAGTGATTTTAACTCTGCCCCTAGCAATAGTCGAGCCATAAGCTAACATGGTCGAGGAGATCATTGGCTAGGCCATGGTGCTAGCATGGATCAACCAAGAACAAGTTTAAATGAGTGGTTAGTTAGGGCAAAAAATAAATTTGAAGTGCAAGATGGTGGGTTTGAAAGAGTCCAAGAGGATTCTTGGAAAAAGACTTCTAGGACTAGTGCTTGGATTGAAACATAGATTATGCAAACACGTGGCAACCTCCCCATATAACATCCTCCCGAAATACAGTACTATGTTTAAGTCATAGTACCATACTCAGGACTTGTTACTATTACCTAAACAGACCTCTTCTGATAGCAATTTCAGCCGTCTTCGAAACCTCTCGAGCTATCTAGAGATAACACGGAAATAGGAGTGAGAATTTTAAATTCTCAGTAGGATTCATTAAGAAATTTTCATATTATGTCATCGTTATTATCTCCAGCTGCTTCGGTTTATTATAAAAAAAGTTAACATATGATATGAACTATTCCATTTTATAATTTGAAAACATAAGGTCCGAAGCAGAGTTCATTTTATTCCACGCATTTGAGTTACATTAGCAATATTTCATATTTAGAATAATAATCACAGCATAAGTAAATAGAACAGTCTCAGCATCAATAAAACATGAGATATAATTATGCAAATACTCATACTTGAACTCATGCAAATGCACTGGTGTTTTTCTTTAGCTTTCTTTGCTTTCTTTTCTTGGCACACTTAGGCGTTACATATCGCCGTCCCTAGGGTGCTTGCATATGTTTTAATCTTTAGTCTTTACTGCCCTTGGGTAGTCTGATCTAGGAGTGAGCTCAACTCGTGACCGTCATCACACAGTACTGACCCGCAAGGGGACCCACGTGCCTCTAGGTCGGAGGGACTCAGTTGGCCAACTGCCTCCAACATAGAGGGACCCAAAAGTTTTAGCTGCCTTCATAGGGAGGGACCCAATGTGCAACTACCTCCGAATAAAGGGACCCACATCTTTATCCATTAACTACCTTCACCTGGAGGGACCTAAATAACTGTCTCCAAGTGAAGGGATCTCATATATTCTTTCTTTATTCATATGCAAATATGCATGCGCTCATAAGAATGATTCATGATCATGTCATCGTAACATATTCATAATTGTATAGTTATTCATATCATAAATTTCTTGTAAAATAAATATTTATAGTTTCATAGACTTTTACCGAAAATTCGGCAGTATAACGGATCGAGTCCGCTTCCCCATGAATAGTGCCAGTTTCAGCAGACAGTCAGTCATAGTAAGAGATCAAATATAATGTATTAATCTTTGAAGCACCAACAGGAATTGCAACACTTAGACTTTACTTGAACTCATATGTGAATTAAGGTGCCAAATCCTTTAACTTTGGGAATTCTGCTCATATTCTTCAACTCTGCCCATTTTTAGAAATTAAGCCTTAAATTCATTTTAACTCATTTAGACCTGAGTTTTGGATATGTTGAAGTGTTATGTGTCTATTTTCTAACCTCTTCAGTCCCATTTAATTTTGATAAATATAGCTCAAGTTATTTAAGTTTTATCCTGGCTTGACCTGAAGCTAGCTAAAATTACACACTTAAAAGTAAAAATCCACTAAAAATCGAAAAGTAGCTCAAATCATACGAAATTGGTATCATATTAAAGCTAACAGGACAAGCTTTCATTTTCAATAAGTTCTATTTCATTTACTTAATTAGAACTCGAGTTATAAGCCCTGAAATTTGGCCTTTTTGAACTGCCCTATTTCGGTCTGGTTTGGATATAGGGCAACTTCTTTGAATCACTGGGAGCAAACGGGACCTTATCTAACTTTGAAAATTTTATGGGATATTCTCATATATGTAAGCTTTCTAAGAAAGTTAGTTTCACTTAATTTGGAGTCATGTAGAGTGAGTTACACCCTTCTCAACTCACACTGCCCAGATGAAAGTCTTGATTCCTAGGTCAAATTTCAAAAATTCATATCTCTCTCAATACTAATCCAATGGCCTTATATTATATGTATATCAAAAGCCCTGAATGTCTAATTTGATATAAAAATAGTTTCATCAAATTTAAACTTCTGTAGGTAGAGCCATACACTCCGCCGTACGGACTGCCGAGGGATTTTAACCTCTCAGCCTCTCCCTGCATCCTACTCTCACTCCTTTCTACTTCTAAATCGACTTTATCATCATAAATAGCCAACAAACCAACCATAGATCATCATATTCATTCAATCATCACATCAAGAAGTGAGGAGATAAAGCCCCAACTTAGTCATCCATAGCCAAAAGAACAAGAACAAGTTGAATCTCTACCTTTATTTTGATGTCACAACTAGCTAGTCTTGAGTTCTAGTGAAGGATATGGATGCAAGAAGCTTGAGGGAGGCTAAAAGTGGAAGAAGGAGATGAAGAGGATGAAGAAAAGAAGATAGGAAGGCTGCTGGAAGAGGGAGCACGAAAATTGGTTGTGTGTTAGAAAGGAAAATAGCATGAAAAATCAAGGGGTAGTTGGGAAACTTAACCCTCATTGGTTCAAATTCTCTTGGCTAGAAATTTAGCCAAGTCTTCCTCTTTTATGTGGCCCTTGGGATGCCACTTTGGGGAGTTTGTGGGCTGAAGCTGTGGCTTCTCTAATTAGAATTGTGTTGATATAGATCTATTAATTCGGTTCTAGCAATTTGAAATACTGAAATTCTACCGATTTCTTTTGAACCGGCAATCTTTTTCTGGTAATTTTATTGAGATCCCTATATGTCTATTCTAATTTCCCCAAGTTAAACCTCTCTAATTAATGTCTAATTAATTTCTAATTAGCCTTTAATTGACCTCTAATTAAATATTTAATCGATTTCTAATTGATCTCACTTATTCATTAAAACCGAACAAATCGATTAAAACGATAGAATTTTTCGAGCGTTACACCCCATAACATGGCTTTGAGGAGCAATCATCCGAGGGTCTAAACATGTAGCCTTGACAGTTACTCAAGGGTAATTTGGGAATGAGCCTTGCTTATAAATAGAAGAAGACTCAACCATTACAAGGATCCGCGCCTTAAATTAAGAACTATAGCATTTTACTTTACTTTATTTACTTGTACCTTTAACTTTCCTTTTAAATCTTCATGCACTTTAGTTTCAGCCTTTTATTAAGTCTTTCTAGCCTTTTAGCTTCAAGTCATATCCTTTTGTACCATTTCATCCCACTAAACTTTCCATAAGGATTCCCTATTAGAACTTAAAAGGGTTTATCATTGAAATTGGTTGAAAATTTAATAAAAATTCTGCCGATTGCATTATACCTACATTCTACTCTTGGTTTTGGTTATACTCTCGGTTGATCTTAGCCAAGTGCATTCTTCAAGTAACTTAGGAACCCATATCCAAGGAGTAGATTTCTTTCCTTAGAGTAATCGTTTGACTCTTGGAATCGAGGGCTTTGGCTAGTTAATTTCAAAGTCTGGCACGCCTAGCACACTAACTTAGTAGTCGAAAATAGCCTAAACACTCTCAAGGACTCTTCCTTATTGATGTTGAAGGAAAAGAAAGTGGAAAGAACACACAAATAACTTTCACTCCTCTCTTCTTTCTTGCTTCGGCCCAGTCTTCAAATAAGGGAGGGATAGAGTTTTTGTTTGTTTTGTTAACTTGTAGAGAAAGTAGAAACATACCTAACATACTATTCATATCCTTTTTACTAAATAAAATAATATCAACGTCTTCAAGGAGAATTCATCTAGGATGACACTTGTCTCAAATGAAGGTATAACATCCTCAATTTCCTATTGTGCTAAATTACCTCAGTAACCTTGAGTAATTAGGTACTTAATGAGAAATTATGAGATTAAGGCTTAATTAAGGGATGAACGAAGTGTTTATGAGTTAATTATGAGAAGAAAAGTTAAGAGAATGCTTAATTAAAATTAGAGAATCTTTAATTAAGCAAGTCAGACTCTTAATAGCCTAATTAAGCACTAATCATCCATAATTAAGCTTAATTTCAAGTTTAATTTTCTTAATCATATTCTTGTGTATTAATCACTAATCCCTGCTTAATCATGTTAATTAAGTTGCAAGAGCACTTAATCACATCATTAAAATTCAAATTTAGTCAACTAGACAATAAAGCATTGATGACATCACTAAAGTGAAAAAGTAGAAGACAAGAGTGCTTTGTATAAGAATTTGACCATGTTTTGTCTCCTTATCATCCACTTTGTCTCCTTAATCACTAATTAACATATGATAACAAAAAATGAAGCAAAATACCTTCTCCCCACCCTTATAGAAGTTACGGCCATGACACATGCGCACACATACACACACACACACACACACACACACACACACACACACTCATTTTTCATTTTCACACTTTCATTCTCTCTTTAAACTTTCAAGCTCTCCAACTTCTCTCTACAATTCTCTTCTTCTTCTTCTTCTTCTTCTTCTTTTTGCTTTCTCCACCACCACCATAACCAAAACTCTTACTAAGCCCTTCAAAGACCAACTCTTTTGGTCTTTGGAGACAAGATCTAAGCACCACAAGACTCACCTTCAAGAGAACTCAAGAGCTCTCTCCTTGTTCATCCAAAATTGCCACCACCATCATCAAAGGAGGAGTCTTCTTCTCCTTCAAGGACGCCATTTTCAAGCTTAGGTAGTGATCTCTACTTTTCTCATTTGTTTACTTAAGAAAGCTTGAAGCTTGGTTTCTTCCATGACCAAGATCTTCAAGTAAAAGTTTGAGAAAGACTCTCATGCTCTTCATGAACAAAAGTTTCACTTTTTTAGCAAAAAATGTTCATATTCTTCTTTATGAGATGTTCTTGGTTATTTGAAAATTTGTTTCTTGAATGCCTCTAAGTTTCTATTTTTCTTTCTTGATGCATGAGATCTTGATGTTTGTTGTGAGCTGTTTGAAAAAGAATGATATTCTTGGTGGTATTTTGTTTAAAGTTTGTTCCTTTTCTTATGATGAGCTTATGATTAGAAAAGTTTCATCTTTACATGTTTTTTATGGCTGATAAGACTATGAACATACTAAAAGCTTAAAACTTTAAAAAGTTTGCTTCTTGATGCTTAAAAAGTGGCGCTATTTTTATGGGTTTCACAAGGTTTCATTTTGTTCTTCTAGAAGACAAGAATATGTGTAAAAGTCTAAAATTTTGGAACATGAAGCTTTTTAAGTCATAAAAATGAGAACTTGTCACTTTATGTTTCAAAGATTGAATCTTGAAGATAAGACCTTTTATAAAGTTTCAAACTATAATCAAGAATGTAACTTTTATGTCATAAAGTTGTAGATTTGCACTTTAATCTTGTAAAGGTTAAACCTTTAGATGAAAATGTTAAGTAAAGTTCTAAACTTTCTTCAAGAATGTCACTTTTTAATCATAAAAGTGTGGACTTGCAACTTCTAATTTATAAAGTTTGTATCTTGAGTCAAATTAATGTATAAAGTGTCAACTTTTATAAAGAACAAGACTTTCTAACTTTAAAGTTAATGTCTTGTATCATTATTTCATAAAGTAGGAATCTTTTAGACTTTAAGACAACTTTAAGTTATAAAGTTGAGGCTTTGAGGGTCTTAGAATAATTAAAAGTGTTAACTTTTATAAAGAAACACTTTTTATTTCTAAAGTTAATATCTTGCATCATTATTTCATAAAGAATGAATCTTTAAAATAAAAGCATAATTTTAGAGGCACATACTTTCTTAAAGAATGAAACTTTATAATTACTTTATAAAGAATGATAACTTTTATAACATTTAAGGTAAGATCTTGTTATGTTAATGATAAAAGTTTGAAACTTTGCAACTCGAATAAGTTAAAAATCACCCTTGGTGATTAGTGAACATGGTGTTGTTGGGTTCATGAGTGTGGTTATGCGTTTTCATGACCCAAGGACTAGAGAGATCTCGAAATCCTTGGGAACAGAAGTATGATTAGGGCCTCTGAGCATACCATGAATCTAGGGATCACTAAGTGCACTATCTCAAGGAAAGGAAACTATTACCTAACTTAGTTAATTTGAACAAGTGCTCCATAAGACATGTACACAAGTAAAAAGTAATTTCACATAAGGACTAAGTAACTAAAAATTACATACATATTTATTCTAACTATATGATTCTCTCATTGGTAAGCATGGAAAATTATATGATGGCTCATAAGACTTTTCACCACACAACTATGAACCCTTTAGAGTATGAATGTATGATGCCAACAGGCATGATGTATGACAACTTTGATTGAGCATTGTCTCATGATTGAATGATTGGTGTGATGATATGAGATGAATATAATGGACTATTGGTTGAACATGTTATGAGTGACATTTCGAGGAAGCTCCGGTCTAGCCGTCATGCTGCTGGATTTCTATCAAAATTATAGACTTAGTCATATCATTGCATGTGTCTTATCAAAGAAGTGCTATACATGTAAAGTATAATGATAAGGAAAGAAAGAATGGGATATGACCCTTCGATCACTTTTTAAGGGAAGTGAGAGGCGGTGATCCACAAAAACTCAAGGAACCTCTATGGGGGAGGCAAGGGTGATATGGAGGACCCTCCAACTTAGAAGTAACCAATATCAGCTTAGTCCGATTTGGTTTAGTACTGCGTAACAACGGTTACAAAATGAGCTCATGTCCAAAAGCAGCCTATTTCAAAGGAAAAATAAAGAATGTTAAGCATGTGCTAAATATGAAAGTAAAATTAAAGAAAGACTCGGGTCTAGTCTAAGAAGTTACATGATATGCATGCATCTTCATTCTCTCATTTGTCTTCATGATTATACTATGCTCTCATATGTATATGCTCTTATATTGTAGTTTCAAGTTTCTTTATATTATATTTACATGGGGAAAATTAAAAGAAACCTACTTTGAGAACCTATGTTTTCAAACCCTTTAAAAATGGAACTTATGCATGCTCACTATTTTCATAATTAAACCCGAAGTGGCTGGGATGACGACGATGATACGTTAATGGTCTAGTCAGGATCCTATTGAGAAATCTTGTATTTCTCACTCGTACATTTCTGTGTCATCTTCAAACGAAGCTGATGGCATCCATGATGACACTTCTAATGGTACCTGTAACACCCTCTCAAGTACAGTACTATGCTTAAGTCATAGCACCACACTCAAGAGTTGTTACTGTTACTTGAATGGACCTTATTTGATAACAACCTCTGGCCGTTCCCAATATTCCTTGAACTATCTGGAGATAATACGGAAATATAGTGAGAATTATAAATTCTCAATAGGATTCAATTAACTATCACATACCGTGTCATCATATTTATCTCCAGTTACTTCGGCTTATTATAAAAAAAGTGAACATGTTAATAGACTTTTCAGTTTTATAGTTCGAAAACGTATTATCCGAAGCAGAGTTCATTTTAATCATCCACTTGATAAACAGAGATGAACTTCAAACAATTAACTTATCAACATGAAGGACAAGTAATCATAATGTAACGATTCATAATAAGATACGGCACAATTGAATAACATGCAGAGATGGATGCAAATAACTTCTTGATGTGAGCGCATTCATCTATCTTTAGTTTTCTTTACTTTCTTTTTCTTGGCACACCTAGGTGTTACGTATCGCCGTCCCTAGGGTGTGAGCTTAGACGTGCCTCTAATCGGAGCGATCTCATTTTGACCACATGCCTCTACTTCGGAGGGATCTCATCTGGCCACATGCCTAGGGATCTCATCTGGCCACATGCCTCCAAGTAAAGGGATCTCATTGTCATGTCAAATGCAGAGTATGATCGCCATGTCATACCCCATTGGGGGGTGATCACCATGTCACACTCCTTAGGATGTGCAATCATCATCATATCCTTAATCATAGGGTTCATGGATGCATATGCTTCATACCTTATTTTTAAACATCTCATACTTGCATGATAGCCATGTACTTATCATATGAACATCCCTAACTCTCACATATTTCTATCGAAAACTTGGCAGCATAATGGATCAGATCCGTTTTTCCATGAATAGTGCCAGCTTCAACAGACAGTTAGTCACAGTAAAAGATCAAATATAATGTGTTAATCTTTCAAACACCAACATGGAATTGAAACACTTAGATTTTAATTGAACTCATATATGTATTAAGGTGCCAAATCCTTTAATTTTGGAAATCTTGTTTATATTCTTCAACTCTACCCATTTTCAGAAATTAAGTCTTAAATTTATTTTAACTCATTTAGACCTGAATTTCTATATATGTTGAAGTATTATGTGTCTAGTTTCTAACCTTTTTGGTCCTATTAAGTTTTGATATATGTATCTTAAGTTATTAACATTTTACTTGGGTATGTCCTCTTACTAGGCAGATTTGCCTATCAAAAACTAAAAATTTACTAAAAATAGAAAATTGGTTGAAATTATATGAAATTTACATTTTTGTAAAGCTAACTGACTTAGCTTTTATTTGCAACAAATTTCATCTCATTTGAGTAAGAGAAACTCGAGTTATGAGCCCATGAATTTAGGTAACCATCACTACCCTATTCTGTCCTGGCTGGGACTTAGGGAAAATTTCATGAATTACTGGGAACAACAGGGATTGATTTAAGTTCTAAAATTTTTATGGCATGTTAATATATGTCTTAAATTTCTAACAAAATTGGTTTCACTTAATTTGAAGGAGTATAGGGCAAGTTATGCCCCTCGAAATCCAGTCTGCTCATAATCAGGGTCAGAATCTTAGGGTAAACTTCAAAAATTCATATATCACTCAATACTAATCTAATGGCCTTATATTATATATGGTTGGAAAGCTATAAATGTCTAGTTTCACATAAAAATAGGTTCATAAAGTTTCAGTGGCCTTAGGCAGAGCCATACAGTCCGCTAGTACGGATGCCGTAAGATTTTCTAGGTATCAGATTCTAGTTTGCTATCTATCTTGTTTTTCATGCAAGATTCAATCTCAATCCCATCAAATACTTGATAAATCAGCCATAATTCATCACATAACCATCATATATCATCAATTACATGAATAGAGAAGAACTTCCCAACAGCTATCAACTCAATAAACTCAAGCAAACAAGCTGAATCCTACCTCTAGTTGATGCAAAACTAGCTAGACTTGAGCTCTTGGTGTAGGAAGTGGGTGGAGCTTGGAGATTTGGGAAAGAAGAAGTGAGGAAGAAGAAGAAGAAGAAGGGAGAGAAGTCAGCATGAAAGAGAAGCACGAAAATGAGGGGAGTTGGAGGGGATTTGGTGTTTTAAAACTTGAGGAATGGCTTGTGATTGGTGGAGAGGTGTGTAGTGCATGGAAGACCAAATCTCTCCTCTCCATGGGCACCATATGGCACCACCTATATGGGGGAAGAGTGGCAAAGTTTCAGCCACTCATGTTAGGATTTTTAGTGTTGAATTCTACTGATTCAGTTCTGACAGTTTAAAATACCGAATCTTTACTGATTTCCTTCAAATCGGTAAAACATTACTAAGTAAATTTGTGAGATTTTCTATATCTCTATTCTAATCTTCTTAAGTCTAATCTCTTTAATTAACACTTAATTAACTCCTAATCAATATTTAATTAACTTCTAATTAATTCTACACAGTTAATAAAGTCAGATAAATAGATTAACATCGTAATTTAAACGTATTGTAATTTCGGACGTTATACTGGATAATTTCTCATAGTCTTTTACATAACAATCTAAATTTTCTTTAGCTCTAGTATTTGTAATTCATCCCTAATTACTCTTATTTTTCTAATAAATTGATTAACAGCACAAATCAATTGCATCATTTTTTTGGAATTGTTATATTTTCTCTTTTTCATAAATTCTTTAGAAATTTCTGTTTGGTTTTCGTAACTAGTGGCATTTTCGTAATATTGAACAAGTCTAAGGGCATCCCATGTCATTTCACATATGGATACCTCCGTGGCTCAATCAGCAAAGGTTTAGGTTTCTATGTTTTGGCTACATGATTCTGCTTCGTTTAAAACCTTATTCTACTAATCCTATTTATATAGGGACTTAAATGTTATTTTCTAAAAAGTTCAGGGTAAGATTGTAAATAATAAAATTTTGCCCAAGGACATTTCATCATTTCCTATTACGTTAAATGGGGATGTTACAGTACCTGACTGAATAAGACGAGAAGCTATCATGTTTTTTCACCTAGTTAAGGAGGATCGAGATAGTAGTATAGTGTTTTCACCTTCTTGAGAGCCCTAGTTGGCCAGTTTATGTGTAATTAAGAGCATGTGGAAAGTCATGCTACTTAATTTGACTTATTACATATGTGATAATTATTAGTATAATGATGACTCTTGATTATCTATGATTATATTATTGGCTTAAGGCATTGTGTTGTGTTATTTCAATTTTGTCATACATCTTTTTAGTAACTTCGCGATATGAGAAACAACAACCATATGTATGCGAGTAAGTAAGCACTTAAAAGCTTAGTTTTCAAATATAAATGTTTTACAAAAAAAAAAAAAAAACTCCATAAGCTATTTTCGTATATTACACTAATTTCAACTAAAAGAACTTCTACTAATTAAGAGTAACAACTAGTAATGCCATTAAATAATTTAAACATAGTATGGTATTATTTGGATGTTACAGAAGGGCCATGATTTCTTCTCAAACTTCGTGAGACAAAAATATCTCTTTTATTTTATTTCTCTTTCTTAATTCTTACTAAATTATTTCATATTAACTATAGTAAATTTAGATAATTAACTCACTCTTACTTAAAATTACTCAAAAAATTATATATGATCATTCTAATTATTCTAACTATATTCCTAATTTTTTCAGAATTTTTCTCGATCATTTTCCTATTTTTATTTAATTTTTATTAATCCTTTAATTTACTTTTTAATACTCAAAATTAAGAAATTACACAAATAAATTAGATCATTTTCTTTGGTTCAAAATGGACACATCATTTGCTTTATTTGGATTTGGGATAAGAGAGTTATGGCTCGATCTTTGTAGTATGTTCAAGCTAAAATTTCAACAACATTGAAATTGAGCGTCCAATCACTTTTAAGCCTCAAATCCCTCCAAGTTAGGTTCCTACAAGTCAAAAGCAACATATATAAGGATCCAAAACTCTTGGAACTCATTAAAACACAAAATCAAGGAAAAAGGCATGTTTATGCAAGAATTGGCAAAAGAGGCGAATTAGCACCAAACTATGAAATTCATGTAATTGGAAAGCAAATATACAACAAAGAGGACTAAAAAACTAAATATAATGGATGAAATTAGTATCTACATTAAACTCATCATCTTGCAGCTAGGGAAAAAGGACCTAGGAGGTTGATTCCCCATTTGGAAAATGGCCATGGGGATATTATCGTTGAAAGCTCTTCAATTGGGGCAATATGGAAGTTGGCATGCTATTGACACTTTGGGCATTTCTTGATGAACTCCACTATACCAATAATATCCAGCAGCAAAATTTTCAATGCTAATGCCTTTCCTCTGGGGTGGTGGCCACAAGACCCTTCATGAACTTCTACAAGTGCAAGAGTCACTTGATTTAGGGTAAGACATTTCAACAAATGTTGGGAAAGGCTTCTTTTGTATAATTGAACTCTGAGGATGGTATAGTAGGAGGCTTTTTCACCATCCTTTTTGCGTCAATAGGATCATGGGGAAGTATTCCATTTTGCAAGTACTGGATAATCAGGAACATCCGACTTGGATTTTATTCTACGGCCGATATCTATGGAAGGAGTTTTCAAAGTCTCTTGGATTAAGCTTTTATTATTTCCTCCTGTCTTTGTGCTGGCCAACTTAGAAAGAATATCAGCTCGAACATTTTCTTCTCTGGGCATATGTGGGACTTCAGAGATGTCGATCTTTCCCATCAACTCCTTTACTTTGGTTAAATATTTTTGTAGCAATGGATCGTTGGCTTGGTATGCTCTAGTTACTTGTGACGTTACGATTTGGGAATCATTACAGATCATGAGTCCAGTAACGTTGACATCAAAAGCAAGTTGGAATCCAATTATCAGCCTCATATTCAGCTTGGTTGTTGGAGATCGAAAAATCAAACTTAATGGACATTTCAATCATAATGTCGCCTGCTTTCTCTAAAATAACTCGAGCCCCACATCCTTTGGTGCTTGAAGCTCCATCGACATACAATACCCAACTTGGATCCTGAATTCCTTCTTCTTCTACTATTTCTACGAGAAAATCTGCTAAGACTTGAGCTTTGATTGCTATCCTATGCTCATATTGAATATCATACTCAGAAAGCTCCATTAAACATGTCATCATCCTTTTGGCAGGGTCCGACTTCTGTAAGACTTGTCGTACAGGTTGATTTGTTCGGACTTTATAAAATAAGCCTGAAAGTATTGTCAGAGATGCCTAGTAGCAAATACTAATGCGAAAGTAACTTTTTCCAACTTCTGATATCGAATTTCTGCTCCTTGCAAAGTTTTACTGACAAAATAAACAAGAAATTGTTGCTTTGCATCTTCTTGGACCAAAATGCTAGCTACGGTTGCATCATTTACCGAGGGATACAAGTGTAGTGGGCAACCAAATTTGGGTTTGCATAAGATCTAAAGGCTGGATAGATAAGTCTTGAATTCTTGGGATGCGACTTTACACTCCGACATCCACTCAAAATTACTTTCCTTCTTCAATAATGCAAAGAAAGGCAATGGCTTTTGAGCTGATTTTGCTAAAAACTGAGAGAGAGAGAGAGAGAGAGATAGAGAGAGGGGGGGCTATCTTCCCTGTCAATTGTTGACTAACCCTCACATAGGTCAGACTTTTCATCTCCAATATTGCTTGGCATTTATCAGGATTTGCTTCAATTCCCCGATGTGTAAGCATAAAACCTAGTAATTTCCTAGCCTCAACAACAAAGACACATTTTTGAGGGTTCAACCTCATCTTGTGCTTGCATAGACATCCAAACACTATTTCCATATTTGACAATAGCTCCTCTTCTTCCTTTGTCTTGACAAACATAGTGTCAATGTAGACTTCCATCAAAGTTCCGATATGCTTAGCAAAAATTTAATTCATCAACCTCTAGTATATGGCTCCTGTATTCTTCAACTCGAAAGGCATGGCCCTATAACAACAATTAGCTATTGAGGTGATGAATGTAGTCTTCTCTTCATCCAATTGATGTATAGGGATTTGGTTATATCACGAGTATGCGTTCATAAATGAAAGAAATTGGAACCTAGACACGGCATCAACTAACCTATTGATACTTGGTAAAGGGTAAGAGTCTTTAGGGCAGACTTTGTTGAAATCGGTATAATCGATGCACATTCGCCACTTCCCATTGGACTTTTTTACCATAACCACATTAGACAACCAAGTCGGATAAATCACCTCCTTGATGAAAGTAGCATCTAATAAAGCTTGAACCTATTTTTGAACTTCCTGGGCTCATCTTCCTTCTTTTCTGGGCCACAGGATTGACGTTAAGGAAAGTAGCCAAACGATGATTCTTGAATTCGGGATCAATCCCGGGCATGTCCGCTGTCGTCCAAGCAAACAAATCCACTTTTTTTTTTTAAGAAGGCCACGAGCTTCTCTTTCAGAGAGAAAGGGAGGTTCTTGTTTAATTGGATTGTTTGATTATCCTCTGACCCAATTTGCACACCTTCAAGCTCCCCATAGGGTTTGGGCCTTTTTGCTTCCTGCCGAACCCTAAGATCGAGATCTATTAACATGACCTTTGATGAATTTGGAGGTCAGACTTCTTCTTTAATCTTGTTTTTCTTCTTAGCTACTTTTAGACTTGTTTTATAACATTTACAAGCTGCAGCTTGATCCACCCTCACAGTAGCTATTTCTCCATCATCTGTGAAGAACTTCGTCGTCAAACAAGTTGTTGAAATTATAGCACCGATCTTGTTCAAGGTTGGATGTCCAAGAATAACATTTATGCCGAAAGGCAATTAAGGACTAAGAAGTCAACTTTAACAGTCCAGGTTTGAGATCGATTGCCTAGAGTTACATGTGAAGTGATGAACCCATCTGAATAGACTTTTTCACCAGAGAAACCAATGAGTTCTTCCTTATAACTTTGAAGATCAGAATTCTTCAATTCGAGTTTGTCGAATGCATCTCGAAAAATAATATTGGCAAAGCTTCCGTGGTTGATGAATACCCGTTTGACCTCGGCGTTAACCATTCTAGTCGAAATGACCATAGGGTCATCATGACCAAGAACAAATCCTTCTAAGTCGGAATTGGAAAAGACAATCTTGGGTGTGGATGATGGTTTATGGGTCATCTTCTTCTTTGTTGCAAACAGGCTTAAAATCTCTTGAAGATGTTCTTTACAGGACAACTTGGTAGTGCCCGCAAAACCTCCAATTACGACATTGATTGTTCTTGTCATCATCTCCTCCTCCTAATCTTCATGAGGTCAATAGTCTTTCAAAATTTTTTGGGATCAAGGATTTTTTCTTTCATCTTCTTTAATAAGGGAGGCCCTTCTCTTTCTAGGACTTCATTGGGAGCCAAAATACCTTGCCAACTTTCCTTCCTGAATTAATTGTTCCACAGTATCCTGAAAATTGTAGCAATCCTCAATCTTGTGCCTAAAACCATTATGATACTCATAGAATGAGGACTGGTTTGTGTTAGCCCTTACTCGGAGTACTTTTCACTTTGAGAATATCTCCACCTGTTTGACTTCTTTATATAAATTAGCTAGAGATACATTGAGGTTAGTATAATCATGATACCTTCCGACCCTTGGTGCCCTAGGTTCCTTTGGCTTTTGGTGTTCCTCATGCTGCGGCTTCTTCTCAGCTTGGCCTTTTACCGAGTTTGCCATTGCCCTTTGTATTTTCTTGAGGCATATGTGCTTTTCCACCCTTAACTTGATCATGTCCGTGGTTTTTGCTGGTCATTTGGAAAGTGAATCCTTAAATGCCCCAAGTCGAAGACCATTTAGCAAGGTGAGCATTGTTGCTTGAGTTTCTAGTTCTTCAACCAACAAGGTTTCTACATTAAATTGCTCGAGCAAATCTCGAAGCAGTTTCCCTTGTCACTGAGATAGTCTCGAAAGGCTAGTGACCGGCTTTGGTTTAAACCTTCGGGTTATGAAGTGGGCCAAAAAATGAGATTGGAAGTTTGAGAATTTGTTGATGGACCTTGACGGTAGAGAGTTGCACCACTTCAAAGTTGTCTTTTCCAACCTAATCGGGAAGGCTTTGCACCTTACAAGATCCAAAGCTCTTACTAATGCCATTATGGACTTAAAAGCCTCCATATGTTCCTGAGGGTCGAAACCCCCATCATAAGGCTCCATGTCAGTTGGAGGCTTAAACCCTTTGGGGAGTTTGACACTCATAATATAGTCTGAGAAAGCCAGTTCATCATCCTCGTCCAAATTATCATAATGATTCGGAGGATGCTTGGGTTGGTGACCTAAATTCTTTATCCAAGATGGATGTGACTCGGCATAATCAACCCGACGAGAATGTTCACTCTGAGATTCCCTGGAATATGTGTGCTCCTTCTCCCGAGGCTGAATGCCACCTCGGGAGTTTTGTTCATCCTCATAATTAACGTCGAGATCAATACAATATGGCTGACCACAAACTCGGTGATAATCATCCTGATGACCTCGTTCATCAGCAACTCCTCTTACCTCATGCAAATTTCGTTCTAGCTTTTGGATACGTTTAGCTTATTCCTGCATCATAGAAACAATTTCTTCATATGGGATTAGGTCTCGAGGAACTGGTTCCATTTTGGATGCTATGGTGTTCCTTGGCTGGTTCCAAAGAACGTGCAATAGCGTTTTGTTGATTTTCGGCATCAGAAATGCATTTCAACCATTTGGTTGTTCTTGCAAAGGTGGCCGCATTTCATTCACAGGACCATGGCCTGCCGTAAATTCTTGTCGGTGATGTGTGGACATGGTTAGTGAAGGGCTTAAGAAAAATAATCAACGACTCAAAGTCCTTACAGACGGCGCCAATATTTGGAGATGGCTTGCCAGTTACTAGAAAAGAGATCCTCTAAACCAAGAAAAGAACTTCTGAGGCCGTTACTCACGATGGTCATTATGGAAGGGATTGAATTCCTCGGCGAAAAAGTGGAGGATACCTACAATGACTCTGACGATCAAGTTAGTCAGAGCAAGCGGTATGAGTTTTTGGATAGATGTGTGTACCTAATTTGAGGGTATGCCCTCTTATTTATAGAGAAAGTTTGGCAATAATGGTGTTTGACACATTTCCAAGATTCTCGATAACAACCTTGGATTCGTAATGATTTGTGTGCATTACGAAATCCAAGTTCATACGTTATAGAATCTGGATTTAATGCTTTTGTGACCAGAACATTTTCCGTGATGTTGCTTCCAACGATTTCCGATTTGGGTTTTTGGGCCTCGTGTAGATTGGGCCCTTGATGATGTTTGGATCTATGGACCTAATCCAGAATAATATTTATAGTGTAGAAATAAGAATAAAATAATAATAAACAAATTCTACCATTGCAACAATAGTATAAGATTGGAAAGATAAAAAAGGTGTCACAATTACAAGTGTCTCAATGCAATTGGCTTAAAAAAACTTGGGTCTTGTCCCTATTAAGTGGGACTTGTCCCACCTCCAGCATCCCGATTTCTTTTGTTCCAGCCATCACAAGCCCAATTTTCTAAGAGTATGTGGGCCATAAAATGGGATTGGGATGAGGGAATCATCCTACTAGAGATGCTCTAAAAGCAACTTGGTATGATTGGTTTAGCGTTCTTCCCACCAAACACCCATTCAAATCCCTGGAATGATGATCTATCCATGTTTGCGTTTTTTCTCATTGAAGTTGATTAACGTGTTTTGCATCTTCAACCTGCGTTAGTGTTGAAGCAACATTTTGTTGCTTCTAGATTTGATATTTTCCTTTGAGAATCAAATATGAATGTAAAAGTTTTAACTACCCTCTTACTTAGTTGTGGCTTTTAAATATTTTCATATTCACTTTTGTTTTTTGGTATTAAATGCTCCCAGCTTTGATATTTCTTTAAAATATAATTAAAGAAAATGTAACATTTTCAGTTTGTTAGGACTTTCAAATATAATTTTATTTATAATATTCATAATAATATTTATAAAATATCTTAAAAAATATTTATATAGTTTTCTTTTAATAATATTACTATAATATATTGAAATATCTTAAAATAAAAATAAAATAAAAGAGTAATATTAGAATTATAATATAAAACTCATTTTCCTTTTAGCAATTATAAATCTAAAAGTAATTTTAATCATTATCACTCAAACAACATTCATTCTCTTATGCTTAGAAATAATTTTATTTATAATAATATTAATATAATATTATTTATGATATTTATATAATATCTTAACATAACATTTATATAATTTTATTTATAATAGTATTAATATATTTTATTTAAATATTCTAAAAATAAAAATAAATGCATAATAATAAAAGTATAATTTAAAGTTCATATCATCTTTAATAATTTTATATTTAAAAGTGATTTTAATTATTATCACCCAAATAATATTCATTTTGTCATAATCATTTTTGACATAAAGCTTTTCAAATATAAATCAAGCTAGCATTAACTCAATTTTAATTAAAATCAATTTTATAGAATTAAGCTAATTCAAATCCTCATTTGCAAACTCTAATCGGAAAACACACTTAGTTGCTTTTTCTTTAATCAAAGTTTTGAAGTAAAATCAATTTTAACAACTCAAAACCAAACATAATATTTTTCTTTAAAATCATGTTTGATGTATGCTGAACATAATTAATTTTGGCTTTTCCATCGCCGAACCAAATATATACTTCAAAGATTGGCCTTTCTGTTAAGCTCGTATTATCAATTTTACCCATAAAATAGATAAAATTAAAAATACATAATTTGTGATAGCTAAACATACTACTAACCACTAAAAATTAAGTATTTCTTAGCAATTTATATGTTGCATTCTTAATAAGATACACACCAAACAATCCAAATCTTATAATAAAGACCCGCAACAAACAACCTCTAGATTTTTTCATAAAACTCCAACTTTACTGTAAGTAATACAACACACCAAACATGGAAGATTTTTTCACAAAACCACAACTTTATTGCAAGTAACACGAACAACCCAATTTTTAATAATATATAAAGCTAATTAAGGTGAAGCCACGATTTCAATTTCTCAAACAGATGTCACACACTGCCATTGACTTGCAACCCTCTTCCTTGGAGTGCTTCATTGTTTTGTGGGTTAAGTTGATTATCTTGCTGCATCTCAATTACTCCTCCCTGGACTGCTCGCTGCATCTCAGTTACTCTAAATTGCTCCAGGACACCAAAATGTGCCTGAAGGAGCCACACTTGAGAGAGCAACTCACCCCCTCTTCTGAGCTGTTGAGCATGGTTGTTCCCACTACAGTTCGCAGCAGCATAACCAAGCATCTCTACCCACAACTCAGCCAGGAAAATCCACTTTCTTCGGTTTCCGTCATGACGTTCCAAGAGCTCCCGTGCCAGTTCACATGCACTTGACAACAAAGATTGATCAACCCGAACCCCTTGCCGAGGCTGGAACTGAAGTAACCTCTGATATGCATTGTCCGCATCTGATTCAAGCACACCCTCATAACCCAAAAAATTGATGGCCTCATAACACGTTTCTTGAAGGGTCACTAGTCCTGAACCTACTGGCAGCATGTATCGGCACTCAAGCAAAAGATAAAACATATAATCCGATAGATTCTTGCTCTTTTGTGCATGCACTCTATCTTCTTCTTCTTCAATTCCGTCAGAGTTATAACATATATCCGTAGCAATGTGCCAAAGAACAATACACCTCTGAAATTCGAGTTCGCTTGCCCAACCTATCGGCCTTTCGTATCCCAATATGTGATCCCTGAAATTCGGTTTGTTTGAAGGCGTAAATGCCACTGACTTGCTTCTGAGGTTGCCGAATATGATTTCCATCAAATCAGTTAGATCTGAGCAGTGGTTTGCGTTCTTGAAGTTGCAAGAAATATCCAAGTCGCAAGACTTGGTAGTGTGCTTGTTGTTTTTCTTGCACAGGGTCAAGAAGTCGTATTGAATAATCAGTGGCTTCTGCTCCGTTTCTTTCTTGAAACCTACCACGTGCCTCCTAACTCGAAACAACAGCCTCCGAAGGCCAGTTGCTCTCGCTCCTAGCCGGTCACTCGTGTATGACGAAAGAGCAAGGTATAAAGCGGACTTGGCCTCTGAGGACGCGACCACAATAGCTAACAAGTAAGTGAAAATCGCGTCCACCGGGGAGATACCAGCTACGTTTCCAATGTAAGCTCTGCAGTAAATATAGAGTACTGCGGCACCGGTGAAAGTGATCAAGGGTGAGATGAAGCCCCAAGTGCCGTATCTGACTAGTGCCTTCGTGTAGAAGACATCGTATGCTAAACCAAGCTCAGTCCTCACTACATCAAAAGCTCTCTCAAAGCTAATCCCTTGGAAGTGTAGCCTGTCTCGCTCAATGCGCCTGGTGCTCAGGACCACATCCGTGAAGAAGCTTATGAAGAGAAACTTGAAGCGTCTAAGCATAGCTTTTGGATCTGGCAGCTGTTCATCATCGTTTCCATTTTCGGCCAATACTGAGTTTTCATCATCATCATCATCATCATCATCATCATCAAGGTGGCTGACACTGGAAGAAGAACGATGCTTGATACTTGCAGAATAGAGAGCCCAGACCCTCTCCCCGTACTTGATAAACCCTACGATAAGCATGAGGATGCTCAGACGTGAAAAGGGGCTCTGCATGTCCCAAGATGAGACAACGACATAGGCTGTCACGGAGGTTTGAGCAACCAAGCGAAGCACGTGCGTTTGCCATAACTCATTGTCTTCGAGTGCATATGCAGTGATGTTGTCCGGGCCACCAAGCTGCACCAGGAAGAGGGTGGCCCATAAAGCCATTATGGGAGCGCTGGCGACCTCTTCGCAAGAGCAATTGTACTCATTGTAATAGACATAATGCCAGTTGCATTTGCAAGATAACTTTCCTAGCTTGTCGGAGATGACACCAAGCGCGAAGCCTGGCAGCCAGTTTGAGACCATGTAGGCACACCACAGAAGTTGCTCCCTTATGAATGAGCTGCGAAACCAGTACTGCTTTGATTTTCGCTTGTTTCCGTACATCTCCAGAATGAATTGCGCAAGAATGCTGATGATGACCAGCCCACGAAGCTCCCACTGGTGCCACAATTTCGACAACGATTCTGAAAACCCTTTCATCTCACTTTCCAGTTGATTCGCACTGTCACTACCTGAAAGATATGGGTTCCTTTCATCAAACACCTCACTGACACGAGTTACCTTACATATACTTATAAACGGGTTAAGTAGACAATATTAAAAGGTTTTATGCGGTATATATTTTTTGAAATTTTTAGAGAGTCTTGACTTGAAAAAAAGTTCCTATTTTATATTATGCAACGTTTAACTCTTTAGCTATATGGCATCAATATATAATATATGTATATTGCCATCTAATCATATATACAATTATCACATTGTATTAAAATATTTAATTTATATAATAACTATCTTAAAAGTCATTGAAGATCTACACCCCAAAGGAAAAAAAGTTATGGAAGATAATATATGATTAATTGATAATACAAAAGAATTTTATACTATTATCTAATTATATATTATCACATCAAAAATAGTTTTGACAACTTCTTCATTTTTTGCATAAAAAATACATTTAGTTGCATATAATTAAATAATAGTATAAAATTTTACAGCTATAAAGCTCCACATTTATTTTGAAGAAAAAAAAATCACTCCTCTTTTTTATGAATCAACTGTTTGATGGTGATTTTATAATTTTATTTTATTCATATTAATTATTACCTTAACCTTTTTTCTCATCTATTAATTTAAAAAATGATTAAATTTAACACACATGACAATTTTGTTAGGAGGTTTGTTATTTGTTAGGATGGAAATAGGCTAGGTGGCTTGGCAAGGCCTTTGACTTGGCCTGCACCAAGTTTAATTTAACTTGGCCTATTTAACCAACAAGCTAAATTAAAACTTTTCAAAATACATTTTTAATAAAAAAGGCCAAGACATAAGCTATGGAAAAAGCTTATCAGCCTAATAGATTGACTTGTTTATACTGCATCACCATCATTATCATTATTATTATTCATAAAAATTACATTATATTTTATTTCAAAAATCTAATGACAATAGAAACCTTTTGATTTATTAAGAAATAGATTTTTATGGCTTATTTAGAAAATCTTTTGGACTATTTGAAAACTTTTTAACCTATTTAAGAGTAAGTTTTGTTGGATTGTTTAAAAATTTCTTTATCAAGTAGGTCTTAAAATTGATTTTCAAGTCAGATTAAGATTTCAAAATGGCTAGAATAGACCTCAATTAAAAAAAAATGAAAAAGCATATGTCAAGTAGTAGGTTCGACCCAAACTGTATATCTAAAATATAGATTTAACTTGTTTAAATCAAAATCTAACCTTACCTAATCTATTTCTACCCCTATTAGTTGTACACAAAAAATCTAACATACTCATTAACATGAAGAGAGAAAAGGTGGGGTTGATCATAATATTTTTCATTTTTCTCTTTCTACATTTCCTATTACTCTTTTTCATGGATGCCCCCTATAGATGGAAAAAAAATTTCTTTGCACAAATTATCTTTTTTTCTTTTGTTAGAAGTGACTATTTAATTAAAAGATATTTTTGGTGCACCAAAAAATTAAAAGATATTATATTAGATAAAAAAAACCAATTACTCTCTATTTTTAATTCACTTATAATTTTGGATAATTTTATAACTTTATTTTATTCACATTCATTATTATGATAACTTTTTTATCCCATTTGAATAATATTTTCTCTTTTTTTTTTCTATTTCTACAAGTGCCTCAAATTGCATAAAGATGCAACTACTCCTAATCTCTTTATGGCCATTTGATGAAAACAAGAGGCACATATTTTCACATGCAGTTCAAAATGGTAGAAATTTGATCTTCCAATGCATAGACGGTACTAATTGAAACATTGTATAGAACACGTATATTAAAAATATTTTGAACATTACATTAACGTTATATTAAAAACAAAAGGCATATTTAAAACATTATATGGAAAACGTTTTATGTTAAAAATAAAACGCTCATGCTGCATGTTTTGAACGTTATATGGAAGCCCATTAATCACATATGGTAGACCTCCGTAATAAGTTCTAAGATTATAAGATTATCCAAAATTATAGGTTAATTCAAAATAGAGGGTGATGCTTGTTTATGTAAAAGAATATCTTTTAATTTTTTGGTGCATAAAAGAATCTCTCATTACAACATAATTGAAATTCAGTGACATTTGAAAAATGTTACTAAGCTATAAAAAAAATATTATTAAAACTTTTTAGTAATATATGCTATACACAATATTTTTAAAAATATTAGGATAAATAGCACATACCACCCTCATAGTTTGTTAGAATGACACCCCATCCCATTTTACTAACAAAATAACACCCCGCCCCATATCTATAATGTCACTGACGGTTTCCGTTTAACCTCAGTTTAGGCATGTATCTATGAGCGGTGGAGGATGCTTCTTTTCCAACTTCAGTCGACAACCACTGCACGATAGTGCCACCATTTTTTAGTAGAATTTGGATTTTCTAAAGTAAGAAAATTTGTAAAATGAAAAAGTAAAGAGTTAACAATTTTTGGATCGATAACTTCCATTGTAAGTGGGATCTATTAAGTGATTTAAGAGTTCATAATCTCTTACTTTCTCATTTTACAAGTTTCTCATTTTAGAGGATCCAAATTTGAGCAATCACAACACCATTGAACAACTGGGGCAATTATGAAGGAGGAACGTCACTATCAACTGGGGCAGCTGTTATGAAGCACTGGAGGATTTTAAGGAACACTGAAAAGGCAATGCTTTAAGTCTTAAGATTTACGATGAAGAGAGGAGAATCTTAGATCAACTGTTTCTCGGAAAGGATTTGCATGAAATCAGATCTATGGTAATCCGTTGTTACATGTTATTTTGCGGGGTTTATTGAAGCAATTGATCGAAGATGGAAATATTTGTCAGTGACTTGAGATGATTCATCATAAAAATCACCTTCCGGCGGGCTCCATTTGCGTATAGCGATGTTCCTTCAAATGATGTTGGCGGGTTGCAGGTAGATGCGGAGGCTTCGATTTATTCAACGCTGTCCAATTGAAGGTGATTTTTTCCCCTCGAAAGTTGTTAAATGTCACCTCCATTGTTTTAAATTGCGGACCGCATCACGTGATGCGGCTGCAATATCATGGCCATGCGATCACAGAATCGCATCACACCGCAATTGCAGTGTTTCGCCTATTCACATAAATTGACCACAACGTGAATCAAGATCGGCCGCAACGGCCGCATCGAGCTACAACTACCGCATCGAGCCGCAACAGATCGCGAATGAATTTTAATTTCAAACGACAAACTTAAAAAGAAATCACACCGCAATGGCCGCAATACGCATCGCGATAGCCGCAATGCCCGCAATCGCAACAACTATAACCGCGACCGCATCCGCAGCCGCAACAACTATAACCGCGACCGCATCCGCAGCCGCAACTGCAATTTAAAACACTGGTCACCTCCAGTATGAGTTTCAGAAGGGGTAACGGACTAACGGTTATGAAACAGGGGCGGCTGGGTGAAGGTGGAGTCTTAGGTTGAAGGTCGTAACGGAGCCGTTAATAAAACTTTAGTAATGGGGTGGAGTGTTATTTGTTAGGAAGAATGGAGTTGAGTGTTATTTTAAGAAACCTTCATGGTGGTATGTGTTATTTGTCCAAAATATCAATAGTTTTAACAATTTTATTTTATACATTTAGTAACATTTTTCCAATATTGCAATTACAAATAGTAACTTCAAGTAAAATTATCTTTTTTTCTTTATCATGAGCACTTCTAACAAAATTATTATGTGCGTCCGATATAACCATTTTTGAGATTAATAAGTGAGGGAAAAAATTAAAATAGTAATTAGTATGAATAGAATAATCATGTCAAAAACAAATAATATAAATAGAATGAAATTTTAGAATTAATTAAACTGTAAGCTGATTTAAAAAAAAAGAATAAATATGTTATCCAAAATAAAATATGTAAATTGTGAAGGTTAGCAATATATATATAATCTTAAAAATGTTTTGTGAAACATAATGATAGTAAGAGTGTTACTGTTAACAAAGCCTCCAATCCATAGCTTTAATGTGGTGCCCCTTCTTCCTTGTATTTCGAGCTCTATAGGATAGCTTTGTTACCAGTTTTGTTACGTCAATTTAAATTGAGTAAATTACAACTCCGTCTCATAAGAATTAATATTATTACATTCTTCTCCTTTTTATTTTTAAAATATATATTCTTTTTTTAAAAAAATAAAAATAAAAATATAATATAATATTTTCTCTTAAGAGATGATATTATTATACTTCTTTCTACTTTATTTCTAAATATATATACTCCTCTCCGATAAAAAGTTAAGATAAACTAAATTTTAATTCATTTTAAAATTTTTCATTACCTCATTATTTTATTTTTAACCAAAATATCCTTTATTGATAGTTATATGCATTATTTTTTTACCAAATAAATAAATAAATAAATAAATAAATATATATATATATATATATATAATTTAAAATTTAAATTATTACGATATTAAGAGAACAAATTATCAATAGTAAAAATAATTTATAATAATTATTTTTCAAAAATAATGATTATAGATTTCCTCAACTATTAATTCTAGAACATTAATATATATATAAATAAAAATTATTTGTTAATATTGTATATAAATATGAGTTATGAAAAAGATAATGATTTTTTTTTTGTGATTCTACTAAAAAAACACATTAATATTCTAAAATTAATAGCTAAGAACATAGGTACTTTTTATTTTTAAAAAAAGTGATCATTAAAAATTATTGTTACTATAAATAATTTGTTCTCTTAATATAGTAATAACTTAATTTTTAAATTAAACTATATATATATATTACATTATTATAAGCCATACATATATTTTATTTTGTAAAAAAAATTAATATGTATAAATATTATTAAAGAGCATTTTGTTCAAAAATAAAATAATAAATATGAGATAATGAAAAGTTAATAAAAAACTTTAAAATGGCTTAAAGTATAACTTATTTTAATTTTTTAGAGGAGGAGAGTGTATATTTTATAAATAGAGGGGAGAAAAATATAAAAATGTCATCTCTCAAGGGAGGAGGTTGTATTTTACTCTAATTATTTAGGGGAGAAAAGTATATATTTTAAAAATAGAGAAAAAATATTTACAATAAAACTTTTTTTCAAGAGAGAAAATTGTATTTTACTGTTAAATTTAAAAGCCTTGTGTCTAGCATGTTTTTTACTGTATATACACGTTGGTATAGTATTAGCGCCCGAAATACTAGAACAAATTGAAGATATGGGTTGGACTTTATAATAAATGTAACTCTTAACGTAAAGTTTTTAATATTATCAATCAATCGTATAGATCTTGTGTATGATGTTAATGTGCAAGTCCTAAACGTAAAAGGAAATACATAAAGAGGCCAAAAATATGTGCATGACCATCTGTACAATATATGGATAAGATATATGGATCGGTATAGCGAAGGAAAAAAAAAAAAAAAAATTTTCCCTGCTAAACGATGCTAAACCTTGCTGTTTCTCATATATTAAAAACTTACCTGAAAATAGCATCATTTTGAATCAGCTTCACACTTTGTCCGAATTCTGATCTCTGTAGTACTGTCTCTTCGAGCTTTACTCTGGAGAAAAAGAAGCGTAACGTTTTTGAATCGGCTATAAGCAGCTTGAGAAAACCTTGTTGCTTTGTAAACGGGATATGAAGAAAGATATGTCTCATGCAAATAAAAATATAAAAATATCGACGAGTTTATTTATAATTAACCAAGAGCACTGGTATATTTGTAGCAGAAGGGATTATTCCGAGCCTATATATAATATGTACAGAACAACTTTAAAATTATTCTTCAGTTAATACATTTAAACATAAAATTTATTATATTATAACTGGCTGTAGACAAAAATTAATTATATTTATAATTAATTATTAAAATAGTTTTAATTTTACGGTATGATCACTTGACAATTAGTCAAATTTGTATATTATGCAACAGAGGGAGACACTCTGCTGTTTTATGTCATAGCATAAGAAAGTAGGGTTTTGCTACAGAACACGGCAACGCTTATGCATTCGAGGTTACTAGCAATTAGATTTATGAAATTTCAATGATCAAAATGACTTCGTTTATCAACAAATAAAATTGAAAAATAACACTAAGATGCTGTAAATGCTCAAGTCAGTAGAAATTTCCGAGAAAGTATGACATGGGAAACAGCAAAACATGTTACAATTACTCCCCCTTGAATTTGCTCCACGGGCGAGGTATAACTAGCACCGACCACCGAGAATGACAAAACAGAAAGCGATCAATATTAATGCAATGTAGTAATGTACCCTAAAAAGATAACGATTATTCGCATATATACTAACGAAAATGTAGAAGTCTATGATATTCAGCAATCAAAAATTGAAAACTACAACTTCAGAGAAAAAAAAAAATGATAGTTTATTGTCATAGCATGAAGAAGTAGAGAGACACATTGAAGACACTGCTAAACCATACAAGCAGGTAATCACTTTTTTTGCCATAGCTAACACTGAAAAAAAAAAAAAAAAAGGTGAGAGAATAGGAAATTATGATCATTCCTGCAAAGTTAATAAGCAGCAGATAAAAATAAGACGTTAATATTGATCTTTGTGCTTACCATCATCATTATTGCGCGTTCTATTTCAAATTTCTTAATTGTAGTGCAGAGAACAAATAGGTTTGATCTCAATAAATACTAAAAGCCATCAGTAAAGACCTTCACCGATCAATATGAAGATAAATTATAAACAACCCTTGACAGGCAGATGATGGTCGTCAAGACAGGGTAGCATGTCGGTTTCATGTGTTGACTTGAATTCTATAAAGCATGTTTCATGTGTTGACTTTTTTCGAGGAAGAATGAATTTATCAAGAAATTTAGAATATGTTTATTTTTACATATTTTATAAAAAGGTTTTTTGATAAAAAAATTAATTCTTAAATTTTTTAAATAGTTTGAATAAGATTTTCGAAATAATTAAAATAAGAAAATAACTTTTTTTCTAGAAATGGGTACGAATTACTTTCTAAAAATAAAAGTGATTTTTAGAAATAAAAATAATTTTTATACTTATATTTAAAAGTAAAATAATATCTCCTTATCATAAAATCTAATAAAAATAAGATTGTTTGGATAATTTTTTCTAAAAAACGCTTTTAAGATAATACTCTTAATGGATTTTTTTAAAAAAAATATATTTTTATTTGAAGCAACTCCTACATGTTTCTAAAAATAACAAAAAATAAATTATTTTCTAGTTCTAATTTTTTTTTATTAAGGTTGCATTCAGTTCAGTTTTTTTTTTTTTTTGGATAAAAAAGTTTGTTTCAACTATTAAAAAAAACTCACTTTTCATATAAGCTATTCATTTCAATTTTAATTCAAAAGTTATAGAAATAATTTTTTTTTTAATTTTTGAATAGAAACTAAAAGGAATAACTTCTATAAAAATAAATTTTTTAGTTAAAACAATCGTTTTTTCTATCGAACCAAACACACCCTAAATTTCATTCATATAGTTTTCATAAACTTAGACAGTGATTTTTTAAAATCAAAAAGCACTTTTTGATTTATAAAAAAGCATAAGTAAATGCATCCTAATTTTTATTCTATCTTACCATCACTTTTGAAAAAAGAAAAAAAGATTCAAACACCCTCCTAATCAATCAAATATCAAATTTGTTCTGGTGCGATGAATTATGTAGTTTTTCTTTTGGAGGAATAATCTCTTTTTAGCTTCAATTATAATTATAATTATTAGTAAACAAATTAAGAGTAGTCATTCTTTTTAATGAAAAGAGATGTGTTGATTATATTCTTACTTTTAATTTAGTCTCACATATAACCTTATAATCTTTGAAAACATTTTTTGTATAACACTATGTTTGACTGAATTTCATTAATAAAATGAAATGAAATAAATGGGAATTTACACAAAAAAATAAAAGGAATGTATCGAATAGGGAAGGAACGGAACAATTTTCTTCCCCCCTCACCTTGGAGATTAAAAAAATAAAATAGAATTTTATTATTTTATTTTTGAGTTAATTTATGAACAAACAGAATAGAATATAAAACAATCATTTTTAACGTTCAAAAGCGCGCCCCCAAAATTTTACCCGAATGTTGAAGAATAAATTTGCCTATTCAAGAGAAAGAGAAAAAAAAAAAAAAAGAATTTCTCATGAATGTCTTTATTTTCCTATCAATTTTTTAATTTCTAAATAAAGAAAGTTATTTGCCCTATTTTTATTCCATTTACGTTGTCTTCACTCCTTCTCATGCAAACACAGTGCAAAATACTCTTTTGGTTCATTTTATTTGTTACTTGAAGAAAAATTTTGGTTTATAATTTTCATTCTCACTTACAAATAAATATTTATAGTTAGCTTTCTAATTTTACCCTCCAAATATATCAATTATTGAGAGTTGTAGTGTGCATGATATTAATAAAATAAATTAATTAGATATTAAAATTTGATCATGAGTAAGAATATGTCGGTAAAAATGTTTGATAATCAAACAATGATTTTGGATTCATTAATTCTCATGCATATAGTCAAAGTGACAAATAAAATGAACTAAGAGAGTACAAAGCAGAATGAAATCTTTGCGAGCATAAAATCATGGATTTTATGGGTTTGTCTACCATCCTCACTAAGCATATAAGGAGTACAAGATCCTTACAATTGATGCAATTATTCACTTCTTTGGCACAAAGATGTGAACTGAACGGAGAAGGTAGTGTAAATGTTTTTGGGGATTTTAATGTGTGACCACGTAACCAAGGATACAGTAGCTTCTTTTTCTACAAATTCTTTGTTCCATATTTTTTTTTATATTGGGGATTCAAGTGTTAATCTTTGAAGATTTTAGTATATTGAATAGTGACTATAAATTTTCTCTCTAGAAATTTTTTTACCACCATATTATTGGATATTCAAGTGCTAATTTTTTTGGGATTTCAGTCTGTTTGTGGAAAATCTCACAAGTGTACAAATATATGAAAAAAATTAGATAGAGATGATTCACTATTCAATTCTAGTTAATATATTAACATTTGCAGAATTTTACATATGATTCTCTAATAAAATAACTGTATGGATATATTATATGGAAAAGGAATAACATTCAAATCCCCACTCTATTAACTAATATTTCCAAAAAAAAAAAAAAAGTTGACTACTGATTCGAAATATTATAATACTGACAAACAGATGTTGTATGACTATGATACTCCATGATTGTGATTACCATAACCTTATCCATTATATTATAATGACGTAGTAATATGTTTAAAAGAAAGTTGTGCCGTTTTTCGTGGATCTAGCTACTTCTTTGATTCATAGGCATATTTGGTTGTTCTATAGAAAAATGACTCAGTCAATCTCACCACTAAAGTAGTTTTTTTTATTTTTTTTATAGGTATTTAATGTTTGTTCTTTTCAGTGCTCCTTTAAATTTAAAAAGTCCAAGATGTTGTTTCCTCGTAATACTCTCCGGCTAAGTAGTCCAGGCACTTCACCTACCAAATGGAGAGAGAGAGAGAGAGAGAGAGAGGAGGAAAAAAAATGAAGAATCCAGGCACTTTTATACAAATCGACGAAAAAGAATGTACAGCTACTTAGTCGATTTTAATTAAGGTAACAAAGGCTTTTCTAGTTTTAAAATAAAAGTTTCTTCCTAAACAAAAATATCCCAATAGCTGCTTTCCATGTTACCCTGCATCAGATTTCTTCTGAAACTGCTATTCAAACATATCATCATTCTCAAGACACAGAACTTAAAAAATTTAAAATAATAAAAAAAAATCTAAACCCTTTCCCAGTACAACATGATCGGCATATACTGTGAATAAAAGAACTTGTTCATTAAATTAAAATACTTTTATAATATTTGCTTTGAAATAATTAAAATACATTTTTGTGTGCATAGTTCCCTCCTAATTCTGCCTGAGAAAATGGAGAAGGAATGGGAATTTGAAGTAGGATGGGGATGAGATCGAGCTAGACATTGCCACTGTGGACACTGATAGTGTGTTTAGTTACGTGTTTATAGAATTAATAGAATTGATTTTATTAGAATTAATTTTAATTAAAATTAATTTTGAATTATAAGATATCAGATCAGAGATAGAGAAAAGAGAAAAGAGATAGAATGAGAGAGAGAGAGAGAGAGAGAGCAAGAGAGAAACTATGAGGAATGTGAAAAATGAATTCTTACTTAATTAATCAATACACTAATGAGTTACTTATATATAGATCAATAGCTTAGAGAGTGCCAGCTTGGCATAACCAACTGCTAATAGTCTAATTGACTAATTGTTAACTATCTAACTAACTAACTAACTAACTGTTTGCTCATCCTATCATCCCCCCTCAAACTTAGGCGTGGGTGAGATCCGGAGTTTGTCTCTGAACTTCAGAAAGGACTGAGCAAAGAGTGGTTTTATTAAGACATCAGCAACTTGCTCTGAGGATGGGATGTGTGTAATGTGGACTTGCTTTTTGATTACACGTTCTCGAACAAAGTAAAGATCCAATTCAAAGTGCTTCGTCCGAGAGTGCAAAACAGGATTGGCAGTGAGGTGGACTGCACTGATGTTGTCACAAAATAGAGATGGAGGAAGGGTACAAGGCTGATGAAGTCCAATGAGAAGGTTTTGAATCCATGTGAGATCAGCCAGAGCAGCAGGCATGCTTCTGAATTCAGCTTTAGTGCCGCTTCTGGACACCACATGTTGTTTCTTGCATGACCAAGACACAAGGTTAGGCCCCAAAAATACACAATAGCCACTGGTTGACTTTCGGTCATCCAAATCACTTCCCCAATCTGAGTCTGAGAAAGCAAGTAACCTGAGCTCCTTGCAGGGTCAAAACATGAGACCTTGATTTGATGTGCCACTCAAATACCGAAGAATGTGTTTGACAAATTTCCAGTGCTCAACTAAGGGATTGTGCATGACTTGACATACTCGGTTAACAGCATATGATAGATTAGGGCGTGTGATGGTGACATATTGAAGTGCCCCAACCATAGACCTGTACAAAGTAAGATATTCAAATTTGGCAGTTCCATGTGCTGTTAACTTTAGAGAGCTAAGCATTGGTTTAGGCATTGGCTTGGCGGATGCCATTCTTACCTTGGTGAGAAGGTCCAACATATACTTTTTCTGAGAAAGGTGAATGCAGCCTGAAGGAGTGTGAGTGGCTTCAATATCCAAGAAGTAGTGCATGGTGCCAAGATCTTTCAAAGCAAAAATATTGTGAAGTTGTTGTATAGTAGAGGAAACCGTAGTAGGGTTAGCTCTAGTGATCAGAATGTCATCGACATAGACTAGAATGTAAATAGGAGATGGATAAAATTTGGTGAACAAAGATGAATCCGAGCATGTGTTCTAAAATCCAAAGCTACGAAAGGTGGTGCTGAGTTTTGAGAATCAGGCACATGGAGCCTACTTGAGGCCATAGCTTTGTTTAGCTTGCAAACAAGGTGAGAGCTAGTAGAAAATCCCTCTGGTTGAAGCATATAAACTTCCTCAGACAAGTTGCCATTTAGGAAGGCATTGCTGAAATCAAACTGTCTTATACTCCATCCCTTTGACAGTGCAAGTGAGAGAATAATTCTAATAGTGGCAGGCTTGCTATTGGGTTGAAAGTCTCCCCAAAGTCCACTCCCTTTTTTTGATGGAAACCCTTGGCAACCAAGCAAGCCTTGTACTTTTGAATACTGGCATTGGGATTCCTTTTTATTCAAAAAACCCACAAACTGCCAATGGGTTTGATGTTGGGGGAAGGTGATACTAGATCCCAAGTTTTGGTTCTGAGAAGGGCCTGAAATTCTTCTTGCATAGCCTCCTTCCACCATGGGCATTGCAGTGCTTGAGCAATTGAGGAGGGCTCTTGATTGAGGAAATCAAGGGTGTTATTTCCAACTTCAGAGGCATAGAGCTTGATTTTAGGCTTAAAAATGCCTGACATGGCCCGAGTGTGCATCCTATGCCTATTCTGGTGAGTGGCAGTAGGAGATGGAGCTGGTGGTTGAACTGAATTCAAGTCAACCTCCACAGGATTAGTGGAGATAACTAAACCAGAAACAGAATTTTTAGTAATAGAAACAGGCACATCAGAAATAGAGACAGGAAGCAAACCAGCAGAGTTGGCAGGGGTTGCATAGGAAGTGGGAGTGGGTGTGGTAATAATGGGAATAAATGGTATAGGTGTAGAGTTAGGAAGTGTAGTGGCCAGGATGTTGGTGGACTAGTTGTGAGGAAAGGTAAGTTCATCAAAAACCACATATGTAGAGATATAGACTTTTCCATTTGGGTAAGACATTTGTACCCTTTGTGATTTGGAGCATACCCAATGCATGTGCATAATTGAGATCAATATTCAAGTTTATTAGTGTTGTAGGGTCTTTAGTTTGGGTAACAGGCACAGCCAAACATTCTGAGGTGAGAATAGTCTGGTTTAAGGTGAAATAGGAGTTCATATGGGGATTTGTGTTTGGTAGTAAGGGAGGGTAGGCGGTTTATAAGATATACTACTGAGATGAAGGCTTCATCCCAGAATGAGGTGGGAAGGGTAGCAGTAGCAAGCAAGCTGAGGCCTGTTTCAGTGATGTGTCTATGTTTCCTCTCTACCTTTCCATTTTGAGGGTGATCATAGGGACAAGTTAGTCTATGTTTTATACCATTAGTTTGGAGAAATTTTTCAAAGGCATTGGAAATATATTCCTTGCCATTATTTGTTTGCAGGGCTCTAATTTTGTGTCCTGTGCGGTTTTCAATGAATGCTTTGTAAAGCTCAAAGGCATGTAAGGCTTGGGATCGGTTCTCTAGTAGATAAATGCAGGAGTATCTGGTGTATGCATCCAAAAAACAAATATAATACCTGCAACCAGACCTTGCTGGTACTGGTGCAGGTCCCCAAATGTCTGAGTAAACTAACTCAAGTGGTGAAGTGTAGTGATGAGATGATACAAGATGTGGTAATTGATGAACTTTTGCCATGCAACAAGCTTTACACACATTTGAAGTGGATGCTGATTTATCCAAATGCAGTGGTATATTACAATCTGACAATACTTGTGATACAATTTTATGTGATGGATGGCCAAGTCTATTGTGCCATAAAGGAAAAATTGAAACAGAGGAATTACAGTTGGATTGAACAAATGAGAATTTACATGCGGATTACAAACAAAATTAAACTTGGAATAGTGAACTGCAGAATTGGACAAGGTATGACAATTAACTGTTTTTGATAGAACTGACACATCTTCAAACACATAAAGTCCACCTCTAAGTTTGCCTTGGAGAAGGATCTCCTTGGAAACCTGAGATTTCACAAAGCAGATATTAGGATAAAATTCGAAGTAGACATTATTGTCATGGGCAAATTGAGAGACACTTATAAGGTTTTTGGTTATTTTTGGGACATGAAGTAGATTTTTGAGATCAAAGACAGTATTTGACTTAAAGGAATGAAGGGAGGAATTGCTAATATGCTGAATTCGCATACTTAAGCCGTTTCCAATGTGCACTTGATCTGGTCCTTCAAACTCTGAGCTGGTTAACATGTTTCTTGAGTCATACGTGATGTGATGTGTGGCTCCAGAATCAGGATACCAAGCACTATCAGCTACTATGCTTGGTGCTGCAAGATAGGCTCTAGGAGGATTGTGAAATAATGAGGAGGAGGTGGTGGAGCATCAAACGCTGACCTGTTTGGATTCTAAAAGTTGTGGTCAAACCTGTGAAAGCACTGTCACACTGTGTGGCCAGTCTTCCCACAGAGTTGACACTGAGGTCTTTGACCATTATTCCAAGACCTTCCACCTCTTGATCTTCCTCTAGCTCTTCTGCCTCAATTTAGTCTTCCTCTGCCTTCACCAGTACCAGATTTGGAATCATTGGAAGGAGCCTAAGCTACATTGGCTTGAACAGGACCTAAGTCTATTTTCTTGAATCGCTCCAATATCTCTTCTTGAGCCATCAACAAAGCTTCAAGCTCATCAACAGTAAACGAATTGGATCTTGATATTACTATGGTGATGAAAGAATTGTATTCTTCAGACAAGCCATCCAATATAGCTTCTATGTGATCTTCTGTTGAAATTGGAGACTTCACAGCAGCTAAGGAATCTATGACCTTCTTGATCTTGAGAACATATTCTGCTGCTGAGATTCCTTGTTTCTTGATCGACTTTAACTGCCTCTTAAGCTGTCGAACCTCGGCTTTTGTTTTTGAAGCAAAATACACATAAATTTTCTTCCAAATCTGGTAAGCAAAGTCACAACCAACCACTCTATTGGTGAAAGTAGGATCCATCGAAGCTAGAAGCTATGAAACTAGATGTTGATCCTACTGTTCCCAATTCATGTAGGTTTGTGATTCAATCTCAGCATCTTTGTCGATTTCTAATGCCAATTTCTCTGGAATTTTCTCCTCAAGCAAATGATCCTGAAGCTTGTGAGCTTTGATCGTGGCATAAGCTTGATGCCTCCATGAGAGAAAGTTTTCCTCATCCAACTTGAAGGATACAGGATTTGAGAAGGTTTTTGGTTGAAAGGAGGAAGCTGCCGAAGCTTGTGATACCATGTAAGGTATCAGATCAGAGATAGAGAAAAGAGAAAAGAGATAGAACGAGAGAGAAAGAGAGAGCAAGAGAGAAACTGTGAGGAATGTGAAAATGAATTCTTACTTAATTAATCAATACACTGATGAGTTACTTATATACAGATCAATAGCTTAGAGAGTGCCAGCCTGGTATAACCAACTGCTAATAGTCTAACTGACTAACCGTTAATTGTCTAACTAACTAACTAACTATTTGCTCATCCTATCATGAATTAAAGTGATTTATATTTGATAATTTAATCTTAAAAGTAATTTTAACTATTGACTAATGTTAATTTTAGGGAAACAATTCTAAAGCAACTCCATATTGCTTTGAGGTACAATCAATTCTAGAGGTTAAAATCGATTTTGCAAAGAAAGGAAATTGGCAGTCAAACATGCGCAAAAATAGCAAAATCAACTTTTGAGATTTAGAATTGATTTTGGGTTGCACCAATGTGTAACCAAACATGCATTAAGAATCTTTGGGAACTTGATTGATTGGTGACTAATTGAAAGAAGATGAGATGCATTTAGCCACACTTTAAAATTCATTTGGCCACATTTATCGAATGCAGCTAAATGGTAGTGTGTAATGCACCATTCTTCACATGTTGTATGGCAAAATCGGCCTTAATTTCCTTATATGTTTGTCAAAACTCACCGAAGTATCCAATATCTTTCTTACATGCAGAGTACCTAATTCCATGTAAAATTGTGATGATCAACTCATCAACCCAACATTTTCTTTAAACATTGAGAGGTAATGGATGATCACACCTGTGAAAAATCAACATTGGGCCGTGTGATTCTTGAGTACTATTATTCAGAGCCTCCGAAAGAAAGACGTGCACTTCAGTGATGCACATTCATTGCATTCAGCGACACAAAACCAAACACCTGAGCCCATGTCCCAATACACGACAATTAAGGCCCATGACCCAGGGGCCCCACAGCACAACAGGATAACCATAATACCATATCAATGCCAGCACCACTAAACCCACGGCTCTCTTCCAAATCTCAACACGACAGCCCCACCATCCACTGTCCATTACGCTGCAGTGAGTCACCGCCCTGTCAACTTTATGAAAAATGTTTTGCTCCTTCCCGCGCAAACAACGTCCCACTCATGGCGCCGCCCCATTTGAACACCAGCCAAAAAAACGCGGCGAAACGTGGCCCACGCTGTCAGGCACCCATCCACAGAACCCAATGAGAAATTGCCACGTGTCACGTTTCACCGTCACGGCTTAGCTGTCACCTGCTCTCACCGCTCGTTCTAACAGAGCCTCGTTACGCCCACCCCACACGATCCCCACTCCCTCCTTTCACTTTCCTTCCCCCTCACATCCCACCACCCTTTCAAATTTTCAAAAATTTGAAAATTAAATAGTAACAATCCACATTTATTAAAATTATTATCTCTTGTTTTGTTTATTTTATTTTCTACTACTATATATACCCTTCTCGTAGAAAATAACTTTCAGCTCTTGTGCTCTTGAAAACCTTGTAAAGAAAGTTCACAACTTTACACCGAAAATTTGTGATTTTTTTTTTTTCTCTCTTGTTGTGTTCGATTCTGAAGAGAAGGCGCAAAAGGGTGTCTGAATATATAGTTATATTGTGATTTGGCTGAGTGTCGTGCCATGGATGATGGAAGTGGAATGATGAGGGAGTGGGAAGAGGAGTGCAGGACTCCAAGGCTGCTGCAGAACCAGATTCCGGCGGCGTTCATCTGCCCGCCGCCGCCGCCAAGGAAGAAGCCGGTGGCCGGAAAGAGGCGGCCGCCGCCCAAGGAGGGGTACTTCCACCCACCTGATCTCGACTCCTTGTTTGCTGTCCCAGCCAGGAAAGAAGCATGTGCCTAGCAAAGAAGCAAGTAGCAGCAACCCCAATTTTTTCTTTAGAACAATTTATTTGTAGAGTTCGAGTAAAGGAGAGTATCTATTAGTTTTTATCTATGTTATAGTAATAATTATAGTTGTTATATATAGGGTTATTAGAAGGGCATGCCCTTTTGTGAAACAAATTTGTTATACAGAATGATGACATATTTATACACATGTAAGTTTTGTGTCAATTAGTACTCTCCTAGATTTTTGCATGGTATACTTTGGCCTTCTACATTTTGATTTTCTGCAATTTCCTTAGTGGGTTCTGCTCCAAATCCTAGCAGAGTTTCGGTCTCTGACGTTTGCTGTTATTTATGTTTCTGCCGTTTGAATTCTCGTTTAGCAGTTTTCCTTTTATTATGGTTTCTTTCATATGCAACTACTGCTGTATTTTGAAAATATTATTATGCATTTGCTTCTTTGATTGTAAGGCTAGTTCATTGTGCATTGAGTTAAGGAAGAAAGGTGATTTTGATGCAAATTGATCACTGCATTTATGGAAATGAAGATGATAAGAGAAGGCTTTGAATTTTGGGTAAGCAGGAAGGGTGGTGTGGGGTAGTTTGCATTGAATGAAACGGGAGTTTGATTTTAGTTTGACTTTGATTTGATTCCAACATATTTTTATCCATCAGAGTCTTAATTGTGCTGACCCAAGTATTTCTACGACGACCATTTGACTTGATATTCATAAAGCATTATGCTTTTGATGACTCACCTTCTACCTCTTTGTAAGTCTTGATTAAGAACTCGAGCTTCTTATTACATATCATGAAAATTTTAAAAAGAAAAAAAAAATTGTAGGAGAGAACTTAAGCATGGATTGCTTAGTTAGTGAAATCGAGCTTCACTTTTGATTTACTGTAATATTGCAACTAAACTATATTACGGATAATTCCCAATTTTGGTCATAATTGGTATAAGAAAAATAAGTGCTTTCAGTTACATTTATGGATGAGACATATATAACGACTCAAGACTTTGGAGTTGGAAGGCATGTGTTGCGTATACACAATTTCTTTTATTTTGTTATCAATGTTTTTAGGGTAAATTGCACTTTGAAGAAATTGTAACTAACTCTATTCTTCTCCTTAAATTGCACTTGCCCCCCATATTTGAAGAAATTGCATCTTACTCCAAACCCATACAATATTTAACGGTATTGAAGGAATATTTAAATAGAATATTTTATATAACCAAAGCAAAGGGTTAAATTTCAAAAAGATGTATTCTACGGGATTCACGTCGGAATTTAGAGTTCAAAGTTTAACGTGTCACTTAACAGGCTCGTGGCTAGTAGTGGGCATCAATGCCCTGCTTATGTGGTCTAGTGAAACTTTTTTAACATCATTAGGTGTGTCGAACACAGAACTCAGAAATTTGAGGACAAGGAGGAAATGAAACTCATTCTACTAGACTTGAAACTTGGAAACTTGGGAAAAGAAAGAAGTGATTCTCTCAGGTTAAAATTTGGAACATAAAACTTGGAACCCTAACTCTAAACACGTTAAGTAATATGTTGAACCAAAACTTTGAGTTTCAAGATCCGACATGAACCTCGTAGAGTGCATCTTTTTGAAATTTAACACTTTGCTCTGGTTAGGTAGAATATTCCATTCAAATATTTCTTCAACATCGTTAAGTGCTATATGAGCTTGGGGCCGGATGCAATTTTTTCAAACCTGGATGGGGTAACTACAATTTAGGGAGAAAAATGGGTTTAGTTGAAATTTCTTCAAATTTGGAGGGTGTAAGTACAATTTACCCATGTTTTTATATTAAACCTTGCTATTTTCCCATTGAAAAAATAAAAACCTTGTCTTTGTTTGAACAAGAAATTTTTAACTAAGTTGATGTTAATATTAGTATGTTGGAGGTGTATCCTTTGCAGCGCAAAATCAGACAAGAATCTCTTATACACAGAGAAGTTGGTAAGTTTTATTTTCTTTTTTTAAAAAAAATTACAAGGTATTCTTACATGTTCCATTCATTTGATTGTTTATAAAACTAATTCATATTCAACTATGAGGGAAAAAGAATTATAAAATTTTCTTACAGGAGTTGATTTTTGAGAATTTGAACTTGCATACTTTCTTTAAGGTCAAGATTGCTTAACACTTCAACTAATTCACTGGAAATTTGGCAAGTTTTATATGGCAACTAGCCTAGGGTGAGCATTTTCTACTTCGAACCTAAAACCAGGACTTCCAAACTATAGCATGTAGTAAGTAACTAATCACCCTATATGACACATCCTTTGGTTTGCCATAAATTTTTGTTGCTTGTGATCCTAATCTAACTTATGGATGAACAAAATTAATTACGTGTCAAACTGCACAATTATTTTAAAAAAAAAAAAGTCATCATCGGGAGCCAAACTTCTCTTGTATAAATGTACCCATGGACTATTCAGTACTTCTCATGAAAGCGTGTTAAAACATCATCATGATAGTATCTCATGATTGTTTATAAATGTCAAATTCATATGATTCGTTGGTAGTGAATTCTTGCAATATTTGAAAAAGGAAAAAGAGAGTTCTTTAATATTATTAACTGCTAAATTCAGAAGATTTCATTGTGTCTCCAAAGTAATTTGTCTAAACTTGTTAGCAAACTTTGAATGAGAAAAATAACTCTTGACAAATGGTGTATTCTAACTTGAATTTTTTTTTTTTTGGTATTATGGAGTTCATTTTAATTTTGTTCCTATTTACTCATTTGTATTTTTCCTAACAATAACTTGAATTATGCCTTGAATTTCCTTTTCTTGTGTGCTTGTCTATGAGAAAAGAAAGGACAAAGGAGACTTGACATATCTCTGTCGAATTATGTGAAAATGTAAAGAGTCGGCACTTAGATAAACTACGGTAGTGGGGGAGTTTCCATGGGATGAGTGTGTACTTGCTTTGACTTTGATTCCAACATATTTTTTCCATGAGAGTCTAATTGTGATGACCCAGGTATTTCCAGCTTAGACAATTTGACTTCGTACTAAAAGGCATTAAAAGCTTTCTGATGACTCACCTACTGCAACTTTGTGAAGCTTGATCACTCTAGCAGTTGGTAATATTGAAAAATGAAGTGATATGTGTTCGAGAAGATAGATTGGACTTTCTAGCATAAAGGGGATTTGATGGAGAATTCAGGATATACACGAGACCAATCACATGAGTAAGAGCAAAGAGACTTGGAGAAGACTTTGAGAATTTGGTTAAAGCAATTTGTGGAAGAAATATATAAAAAATTAGCTAAGGAGACCAAGATGCTAACTCATACTAATAGGTAGTCCAAGACCTTGTTATTTGCAACAAATTGAGTTTAGAAGCTTATTTTGGCTATATTGAGCTATTATCCTATTTTGGTCTTATTTAATTTAAGTAGTTTAAATATTTAGGACATCTAAATTTTTAATTATTTTATTTAACCCAAATTTTATGTTTTATGTTTTATCTAGCCAAATCCTTATTATTTAGCATCTGAACAATTTTTATTCGGTTTGGGTTTAGTTTAAGTGTTTAATCTAATAGAAGAGGCTATAAATACCTCAAAACACATTGTTCAGTAGTTTTTGATTAATTGAAATTCTATTTTATTTTCTTTCAAGAAAATAGTGCTATTGTGTGCAAGTGAAGTGAGTGATTTGCTTGCTTGTTACATCAAGAAATTGAGAGAATTCTTTCTAAGATAAATTTCTTGTGATATTCAATCAGTTTCTGCTCTATTTTTTTTTCCCTATTATCTAAGTTTTTAAGAACAAGTTTCTTTGGGTTTAGTAGAGAGGATCTTTATTCTAAATCTTGTTTCTATCAAAGTGTGTGCCTGGGATTTTTGGATCTTTATATCTATGGGATTTCTAGAGAGAATCAATGATGATGCTTACAAGATTGACCTTTTAGGTGAGTACAATGTTTCAACTACTTTTAATATTTTTGACCTTTATACAAATTTGAGAAGGAATCTTTTTGAGGAGGGAGGGAATGATATGTGCTTTGGAGGACAAATTGGACATTCTAGCACAAAAGCAAGATGGAGATTTTAGCATACCTATGGGACCAATCACACAAGCAAGAGTAAAGACGCTTAGAGAAAACTTTGGGAATTTGGCTAAAACAATTGTGGAAGTAATACGTCAATAATGGGATAATGAGACCAAGATGGCAACTCACACTAATTGGTAGCCCAATATCTTGTTATGTGCTGTGAATTGGGCTTAGAAGTTTATTCTGGCCATATTGGGCCATTATCCTATTTTGGTCTTGTTTAGTTTAGTTTGTTAAAATATAATTTAATTATTTATGATATCTAAACTTTTAATTATTTTATTTAGCTCAGATTTTATGTTTTGTATTTTATCCAGCCCAATTCTTATTATTTAGCATCTAAACACTTCTTATTGGGTTTGGGTTTAGTTTAAGAGTTTAATCCAATATAAGAGGCTAAAAATACCTCAAAGAACACATTGTTCAGCAGCTTTTGATTAATTGAAATTCTATTTTGTTTTCCTTCAAGAAAGCAGTGCTATTGTGTGTAATTGAGGTGAGTGATTTGTCTTGCTTATTGCATCAAGAAATTGATAGAATTCTTCCTAAAGTAAGTTCCTTGTGATATTCAATCGGTTTCTGCTCTATCTTTTCCCTGTCATCTAAGTTTTCAAGAACAGGTTTCTTGGAGATTTAGTAGAGAGGATCTTTATCCTAAATTTTGTTTCTATCAAAGTGTATGCATGGGTAAGGATGTAAATTTTACTCGCCCTCGCGGGTAATGGGGACGGATAATTTAGATACCTATTTATTAAATGGGGCGAGTTGGGGATCATGAACCCCCCATATACAAAGTCATAACCCTAGTGCCCTAATTTTGTTCTGTCTTCTCTTTACTTCTTTCACTTTTGATGAGCCGCCCCCAGCCCCCACCCTTTTGCCATTCAACTTCTTCTCTTACACTTTTCTTCTCTGCAACTTCATAGCCATTGGTGACTACCTTCGCCCCTCCTTTGCTGAGCTCCGCTCTTCATCGCTGCATCCTTCCTTCCATCGCTGCATTCGCCGTCCCTCCATCACTGCGTTCATCGTCCTAGATCGGTGTCCCTCTGCAATCGTAGATCGTCTGCCATCCCTGGCTGAGCCGTCGTCCCTCGCTAAGACTGCCATCCCATATCGTTCCTCTGCCATCCCTAGGTGAGCCCTTCTTCCTCTGCCATTCCTCTGCTATTATGCTAAGTTTTGTAGTTATTTTGTTTTAGAGGAAATAAAAGCAATTTTTTTTGGATGCATATTGGTTGTGAGACATATGCTATAGACTAACCACTTTGTGAGGCTGGGTTTGTGTCCTACTTCCCACTTGATATGGTAGTTCATAACTCATCAAGTACTGGCAGCGAGTGTCGTAACCCACTCCAAATTGCAATTTTAAAACTTAATTACACTACTTGTAGGATAGTGCAACCAAGGTCGTCTCTCACAAGGATGTTGATGTTGTTCAATTAGCAACAAAGTGGGGTTTTGTTTGCATACAAGAAAACTAATTAAGAAAAGAAACTAACAACTAAAAACGGACACTAGCTCAAGAATTTCCTAAGGCAAAAGGCATATCTATCACAAACGCGCATATGATCAAACACATAGAGTATGACTGACTTGAGTTGTTAGTGCAACTGCTACTAGCAACTCTACAATTCATTTAATGACTGCCAAGCATTCGATTAACACACAATTAGTAGAAGGTTGAGACCTCAACCTCTAACTAACTCATGGTAACTATAGCTCCAATTGCATTAGCCAGAGTCTCAATCAAGACCCAAGTCTCAATTCTTTAGTTAATTAAACATACATCAATCAACCAATCAACATATATCTAATTAACATCTTAGTCATGCATCCTCATATCAGTACCATTCAACAAGAACACATAATCAAGATTTTCCTAATTATAGATCCCAATCTGAATACTATTCAATCAAGTTTCATAATTAGGAACCCTCAACTAGCCAAGTTCATATTAATCAACCAATTAATAATCACCCAACTACTAATCCAATTACATACCCACACATCAATACCATTCAATGCAAGCATATAAAAGAGCAAGAGGCAAATAATTGAGAAAACACATCATGTATTGAAATTAAAGTGTAAGGTTTCAAGATACAACCTTTGGAGCCCTTTGAAGAATCCCTAAGCTAGCTTCCAACTCTATTTCTCCATGGGAATTTACAACCAAAATAGAAAATGAAGATTGTTAGTGGAAAGATAAGAGGGTGAGAAGATGAGAGGAGAAGGGGAGGAAAGAAAAAAAAAAAAAACTAGCTTATTCTAACCTAAGGAGAAAAGCTCCAATTCTAAGAATGAGACTTGTCACTTAATTGGGTGAAGTCTTAGGTATTAGTACATGAATTCCCGTGCATTGACTTTCCAAAAGTGGGCCCAGGTGGCCCAAAACCTGAGATTGCAACCTTTCTGCTATTCTGCACTTTTCTGGTTGTGCTATAGTGCAACATGTTGCGCCATAGTGCAACAATCAGTAAATCAAGTGCTGTTTCAACTACAGGTTGCGCTATAGCACAAGGTCTTGACAGCAATTATGCAGAATTAGACATTTTGGTCGCTTCCGAGCCCTGTTTAAGCCCCAAAACGTTCGAACTAGCTCTCGGTGTCTCATGAAAGTTGTAGATCTTTTTCTTGGCTTCAAAATGGACACCTCATTTGCTTCATTTGGATTTCAGATGAGAGAGTTATGGCTTGATCTTTGCATCATGTTCCTGATAGCAATTATGCAGAATTTCATGTTCTAGTCACTTTCAAGCTCCATTTCAGTCTCAAAACCTCCGAATTAGCTCTCAATGTCTTCATAAAAGTTGTAGATCTTTCTCTTGGCTTCAACATGGATACCTCATTTGCTTTATTTGGATTTGAGATTAGAGAGTTATGACTCGATCTTTGCCTCATGTTCAAGCTGGAATTTCAGCATTAAATTGAACTTCCAATCATTTCTAAGTCTCAAAACCCTCCAATTTAGCTTTCTTCAAGTAAAAAACAATATATATAAGGATCCAAAACTCTTCCAATGCATTAAAACACAAAATCAAGGAAAAAGGCATGTTTATGCAAGAATTGAGAAAAGAGGCAAATTAGCACCGAACTATGAAATTTTTGTAATTGGAAAGCAAACAGGCAACACAGAGGACAAAAATACTAAAAATGAGGAATAAAATTAGTATATAAATTCAACTGATCAAGTACCATCCCCCATCTAGAATGACATTACCCCACTTGGCTAAAATGAACACCAAGTGGATCGAATAATAGATTACTTATGAATTTATGTGCATCATTCTCTTTTTGTTTATTTCTAATTTACATAGCTTTTGTATGAAATTTTGTCAATGAACAGTGAAGATTGAAAAAGGTCGAGTTACTAAATTGGAACAAGGAAGACATTACTTTAAATTGGGACCATTCATTGTGGTTAATTGTATCGTTTTCGTGTGTATATTGTCACGACCCAATCTAGGCCGTGACCGGCGCTTAGAGAGCACGCTCCCTAGCAAGCCTCACACATCAAAATTTCCACAAAATTTTGGGCAGAGTTTCCTCTATATTTAGGATATTTCCCAAATATGAGGACTTATCCTGCAATTCAACAATCACACACTCTCATCGGGGATCCAGGCATTCTCAGAATGCACCCCTCAGCACACAACATATATATATAATCAGAGTTAATCATCCAAATCACTTTTACATATCCAGTCCAATTTATAATCAAATCCAACATAATCCATTCATCAAATTAATATACAATAGTCAATCCACTTAGTTTAAACAATCTCTAAACATAACTTAACATACTAGCAAGGGTTGGACTCTGTCTGTAGTACTATGGAGCTACAACTACGAATTTACAACAAAATGAAGTACAGACCAAGGCCCTTACTAAATAGGGCTCACCCTGAAAGGATCCTAATGATTCTGAGCAGAAGGGTCGGCTCCCAAGTTTAAACCTGTATCTGAAAAGAATGTAACAACCACGAGGTGAGTTTGAGAACTCAGTGAGAGATAAGACACTTTCGAGCCTCGTGAGTCAATGTATATATGTATATATATATGATTAAAGCAATTTCATTCAAATGAAGAAAACGACAGGAATATCTAACAGGATAAACAGGCAGGATTCACACTTAGGTGGCCGTTCCTTCGTGTGAATCCCGAAATCAGGCACGCACCCCCCTTTTTAGAGAGGCCGTGAAATACAGGTACGCACCACACTATGTGTGTGGCCGTGAAATATCCGTCACGCACCACCCCATTGGGTGGCCATGTAATATCATAATCCAAGGTGCACTAAGGCTAACGTCTACTGGCGTTAGCAACCAGATCCTGTCACAGACTTCCCTTTTCTTTCATATTCATAAATCATAAACCTCATATCATATCACAATTCCATTCGTCATTGACTCACGAGTAACGTTTCAGAAAGTAAGTGAACAATTATAAGTTTTAAACAGAATATACTCAAAAGCATGTTATCTATTCACAGATCACCAGGCACGGAAAAGTCTTAAATCTCCGGATCCACAAGGTTGGAGGGAAGTCCTTGGAAATATCTAACATTACAACATAGCACTAGCATCACTTTTGGATCATTAACATTCTCCATATCATAAATTCTCTAGTCTTAAAATCCTAGGGTTCCAATAGTTCAACTAAAGATAAAAGAATTGGAATTGCTTGGAAGAAGGAAAGAACAATGTATAAGACTTACCTCTAGAATTGGGATGAGAAGAAGAATGATATAGATGTGCTCCCCACTTCAATCCACTCAAGCAAAAATGAAGAAGGAGGAGAAATTGGTATAGATGGTTGATTGTGTTTAATGGAACGAGTATGGTGTTTTTGTGGTTGATTTAGTTGGAAAATAATGGAATGAAGTTGGTAGATGTAAAAGATGGTAGGAGGAGAAGTTCTAGAGAGAAGGGAGAGAGTTTGGGGTTTAGAGAGAGAAGAAAAATCGAAAATGAGGGCGTGGGACGCGTCTCCGTATATATATTGGCTTGTGGTAATCGATTACCATGGGCTGGTAATCGATTACCACGATGAACTGGTAATCGATTACCACTATGGTAATCGATTACCATGAACAAATGGCTGGTAATCGATTACCAAAGGCCGTAATCGACACACGAACTCAGACCGTAATCGATTACCATATTTGGTAATCGATTACGACGTGAAAATTTTTAAGCCAAGGACATACAGAGAGCCCCGTAATCGATTACCAACCTCACGGTAATCGATTACAACATTCCAAAACATGGTTCCTTGATTCCAAAAGATATCCAACACCCAAGATCATCATAAACGGATTAAACGCATCGATCAAACATGATTTAACATAGAAAAATTTGAAAATACACCAAGGGTGTTACATATATATTCAGTCAGTTTCAGTAAAGCTTAAAAACATTAATTTGTTGGATTAGTTTAAATAATTTTTTGTTAAATTATAAGAAGGAAATTTTTAGCTAGTATTTGTTGAATTCTGTGAAATAATGGTGGACTATTGAATCATATTTTTGTATATTTATTCTTTATGACTTTTGGAATATTGGACAATTTAACCATCTAAGCAATACATTTAGTATTTCTTTCCTTGTTTGCTTCGTGTACGTGTAGGATGACTTTGGTATTTATGTTCAAGACTCCATTGGTTAACATATTGCTGGTTTAATACAAGATAGCATGGCTGATGTATGACTTGTTTTTCAAAGTGCTAAGTTTCTTTGTTGATCCTCTTAGTTGTTACTTACTATGTTTCTAAATATTCTATTTTTAAGGTCTCTTAAGTTGTGGCATATTCTTGTTAAAAAGAAAAAAAATATGACTCAAAATATGCTAGTTTGGTCATTGGTGTGCTGTTTTTTATTTTTTTGTTGACATTGCTATTTTTTTGGTAGTTATTCTTAATTTTGTAGTTAGTAAGACTTATTGCTGGTTTGGTATGTTTCTATTTGTGTTTATTTTTGTAGGAATCAATTTGTCCAAGTTGAAGTTTCACAGGGAATTCCATGATGTGGTCATGATGATAATGATGAATTATACTTTTGTATTATTGTTGTAATTTTCTTTGATGGGACTAAGGTTTAGACTTGGTGGCTACAATTTATGTTGATTGTAATTTTCTTTGGTGGTCATTTGTGCTTGTTGTTTAGACTAAGTTGTTTTTTTCCTTTGTCATTATTGATTCTTTCCTATATGCCTATAAAACCAATTGTGACCTCTTAAGAGCTTAGAGTTTCTAAATATATTTAATGATAGCTCTATCTATTAATTAAATGGACATCAACAGCAGACTCAAGATTCCTATATATTGATGAATTAGCAAGCTATGTGTGTGTGTGTTTTTTTTTTAAGCATGTGAAATTCTAAATCTTTATTACAACAAGTGATGAATATACGTGCGTGATTGGCAAGAAGGAAAAGAGAAATTCTCAAGTTTTTTCACGCATAAATTCTAAATATGGATATCTATGGGTATCTGTGGGTACCCACATATCCGCGGGGGTCTTCAAACACAAGTACCCGTGTGAATATGGGGCGGGGATAGGGGTGGGTACCTATCCATGGGGTGGGGGATGCGCGGGAGACTGGGACCCCTCGCCCCACCTCGTTGGCACTCTTATTTGCCTTGCTTATTGTATCAAGAAATTGAGAAAATTCTTCCTAAAGTAAATTTCTTGTAATATTCAATCAGTTTCTGCTCTATCTTTTTCTTGTTATTGAAGTTTTCAAGAATAGGTTTCTTGGGGGTTTAGTAAAGAGCATCTTTATCCTAAATCTTATTTCTATCAAAGTGTATGCAAGGGGTTTCCAGATCTTTATATCCACGGGGTTCCATATTATGAACTATATATGAATGATAAAGTTCTACTTTGATTAGGAATAATTTATATGAAAACTATATATATAATTGAAAGATCCATAAATTCTTCTGTAACCTTTTAGATTAAGATGTAGTGTTAGACTAATTATTGTGGTCTTTCATTAATGGAGCTCATAATTATCGGATTTTATGCTCCCCTAATGACAAAGGATAGGGAAGAGAACATCTTGAGTAGATTGCTTATATTTAACTAAAATGGAGCTTTGCTGATGGTTAATTGTAAAATATTGCAAGTCAACGATGAACTCTCCATTTTTCAATAAGAGATTCATTTTGATACAATATTATTGTAAAAGAGTTTTATGCTGTCATTCAATCATATACTATTATATGTGACTTTTTTTTTTGTTTAATTTCTCAGAGTATCCCCTCACATGACAAATGAAAAACTAATCTCTTGGAATACACTGAGATGCCTAAACGAGACCCCTGCTTTGTATGTGAGACTTTTAGGCTTCGTTGGAAGAATGAAAGAAAATGAAAGGAAAAAAATTGAGTGGATTTGTATTTTTCATAGGTATGTTTGGATGAAAGGAAAATAAGAGGAAAGGAAATAGAAGAAGAATTATTTTTTCTTGTTTGTTTGTGTGGAAAAGTGAAAGGAATAAAAAAAAAGATAATGCTGTCAAATGACAAATTTACCCTTATGTTATTATAAAAGATATTTCAATTATAAATATAGAGTCCACTAAAAAAAATAAGTGGAAACATAAAAATTAATGTAATTTTATCATAAATTTATTTATCAAAATAATATAAATAAATATAATAAAAATTGAGCTTCTATATCTATACAAAATCATTCACGTCTACATTTTTAATTTAACAGTTTAAAATAATGTCAACTTATTAAATCAAACTAATATTAATAAAAATAAATTATTCAAAATTATTTAAAATAGAACTAATATTTTTAATTAATATAATATTTCAAAAATATTACTTAAAAATATGTTTTACCAACTAAACAATACCAAAAAGCATTATTCAACTATTATTTAAATTCTTAACATAACACAAAAAATAAAAAACAAAAATAAAACTTATGTAATACTTTGTTTAAAATAAAATGTTTGTTTAGAATAAAATGCTGATAACTAAGAAATTTTAAAATTTTACATAGCTTGTGCTTTGGGTATTTTTTTGTATTTATTTTTTAATAATATAATGATAGAAAAATTGAAATTATTTAGATGGAATTTTTAGACATGTCAATTTGAAAAAAAAAAAAAAGGAGATAAAAGAAGGGAGGGATCACGCAACATCTTAAGTAGTGTTGCATGTAACGTCCGAAAATTTTTGAAACACCCGATTTTTTATTAATCGAATTATTCGATTAGTTTTCATGAACAAGGTTAGTTAAAGGCTAAGTAGAAATTAATTAGATGTTAATTAGATGGATTAGATTTGAGAGAATTGGAATAGACACATAGAAATCCTCACAAAAAAATTTTCCAAACTATGTTACCGATTTGAAGGAAACCAGTAGAATTTCGGCATTTTAAATTTTCGGAACTGAATCAACAAAATTATGCACCTAAAACCCTAAAATGAGTGGCTAAAACTTAGCCACTCTCGTTCAAATTTGGGATGCCACATGCTACCCAAAAGGAGGAAGGACTTGATTTCATTTTAACCATTCATCTCTTCTCCAATCACAAGCCTTCCTTTCACCTACTTTTTTTGCTTTTAAAAATAATTCAAATTTTATCTAATCCCTTCCTTTTAAAAATGCCATCTGCTGCTCCTTTTTCTCCTTCACTCTTCCTTTTAGCTTATGCCTTCTTCCCTCCATCTTCAATCCTTATTAGCTCTTGGCCTCAAAAATCCCAAACTAGCTAGTGTTCGTATCAAGTTGAACGTAGGATTTCTAATACTGTTCTTGTTTCTTATGGACTGTAGTTGTATGAGATTTCATCTTTCTTCATTTTTTTCATGATATACTGGATGTATTTGGTGGTTTATGGTTGGATTAACATGAAATTTTGAGTTGGAATTAAAGTTAGAAGGAGAAAACTAGAAGAAGTAGAGAATTAGAATGCTGTCTAGGTGAAAAACTTACGGTGGTCCATACGGCAGAGTGTATGGCTCCACCTACGGCCGTTGAAACTAAATGAAACAAATTTTATGTGAAACTAGATAATTAGGGCTTTCCAACCATATAAATTATAAGGCCATTTGGTTAGTATTGAGTGAATTATGAATTTTTGAAATTTAACTAGGAATTCTAGATCCTCTACTGAGTAGTATGAGTTGTGGAGGGTGTAACTCACACTACATAACTCCAAATTGAGTGTAACAAATCTTTTTAGAAAGCTTACACATAGGAAAACATGTCATAAAAATTTTAGAGTTAGATTTGGTCCCAATTGCTCCCAGTAATTCAACAAATTTGCCCTAAGTCCAATCCAAGCTAGAACAGGGCAACCCAAAATAGTCAAATTCCAGAGCTTATAACTCAAGTTTTGATTATGAAAATGAGATGATTCCTACAAATAAAAATATGTTCTGTTAACTTTAAATTGATATAAGTTTTGTATGATTTTACCTAGATTCCTAATTTTAGTGAATTTTTACTTTTAAGGGTGCATTTTTGGCTAGTTGTAGGGTAAACCGAGGTAAATTTCAAATAACTTGAGTTACATATATCAAAACGAGATGAGACTAAAAGGGTTGGAAACTAGACAAATAGAACTTTAAAATATCTAAAAATTAGGTCTAAATGAATTAAATGGAAATTTTGGTTGAATTTACAAAATCAGATAGAATTGAGTGTAGGTAGTAGGAAACCTGATTCATATGGGAATGTTATAAAGTTGATTAAGTGTTAGAGGCTTGATGCTATATATTGGTTTTGTTGCTGGATTGATCCTTTTGGTAGCCTGGCACTATTCATATTCATGGGGCAGCAGACTCGATCCATCATGTTGTCGAAATTTCAGAAAAAGATTATATATAAATTATGAGATACACATTGATACATGTGCATACTTGCATGAAACTTATAAAAGTCATGTTATGAGGGAAGTTCCATGTTCTTAGGCCAGCCTCGGAATAAAATTAAGGGGAATAGATCGGTGGGAAAGTCGGGGAAAGTAAACCCAATATTCTTGTATAGGAACGAACTCGATCCTGAAAAGCAAACTATTACCCAGAAGTTATATGGCCAAAGACTCTCAGGGGACCAAGTATGGATAAGGATAAAAACAAGCACCCTAGGGACAGCGATATGTAACGCCTAGGTGTGCCAAGAAAATAAAGTTAAAAAGAAATGGAAGCATCTGCATCAAGAATTCCTGTTGCATTTATATTTGCATATTATTCATTTGTTATTTAGATTGCTATACTTATGCTTCAATTCCTTTCTCTGCTTGTCAGGAGCCTAATTGCTTCCAGATATATATGTATAGGTTATTTAGTTTGCTACACTTATGTTTAGATTTCTATTTTGTTTAACAAGTGAATGAATAATTCCAATGTATTGATATGATTTAAAACTTGTGCATCTGCACACATCTCTATCTACTAGCTAGTTCTTATTATTATTGACTTTGCCTATTACCATTTCATAAATTACTCCCTCTTTGTTTAATCAGTGTGTGAATAAATCAAACTTTACTTGGGACAATATATTTTCGAACTGTTAAATTGGACAGATTACATAGCATGTTCACCTTTTTCTTAATAAACCGAAGCAGCTGGAGATAATAACGATGACATAGTATATGGTGAATAAGGAATCCTAATGAGAATTTTCAATTCTCACTCCTATTTTCGTGTTATCACTAGATAGTTTAAGAAGACAGATAGAGGTAGCTGTCAAACAAGGTCCGTCCAAGTAATAATAACCACTCCCGAGTGTAGTACTATGACTTAAGCATAGTACTGTATAGGGGAGGATGTTACATTGCATACCCTAAGCCCCCTCCCCCTCTTTATCATCTCATCTGGCAGGAAAGGAGGGTAAGATGGAAAAATGAAAAATCCCACCCCTTTCTCCACAAATTTCCACCTGGTAGTGGGGAGAAAAGTTGTGGACTGTTCATGTGGGACCTACATACTGTTGTACACTATTTAATCTTTTCTTCCCAATTTTTGTCTACAACCAAATAAAGGAAATATGTCCCTTTCCTTCCTATTTCTTTCCCCTCACTTTTCTTACTTCCAAAATCACCCCAACCAAATACACTGTTAAGATAGTAGGAATGAAAGTCAAATAACTTTGCTAATGTATCAATATATTATTAGATATCTGTGTAAAATATTTTTATATAAACAATGCATCAAAATTAAATTCTTTTTATAAATAAAAAATGAAATTCTCAATTAAATTGATTTTTTTTACCGCATAATTGGATTTATAATATTACGGCTCCAAAATTGGAACTTATATTTTGCAAACCACTGAATTCATTTCATTATTAGTGTTGTTGTGTTAAACGTTTTGCCTTTGGCTAAACAAGAATTTTTGTAAGTTTAAGTTGACACTAGGGAGTTTGAGGTGTAACCCCTTGCAAAGTAAAACCAGACAAGAATGTTAAAATTGGAAATTGCTATATTTTACATAGCCAACCTAGGGTGTTTGGGATATATTTTTGTTGCTTGTGGTCCTTAAATCAACATAAGAACACTTTTTTAACATGACAAACTCTCAACTATTATACAAATTACTTTTATTATTATTTTTTTTGGTATATTAGTTTGTTATTTTTGCAACGACTCTCATAAACCCGGTAATGGGTATAAATTATTAATTAAAGTGTATGGATAACTGGTTGATACATTTTAGTAGTCAATAATTAAATGTTGTTAACATGCATATAGCAATCTCATGTGTAGTAGAGAAACACTTCCCTAGCTATAAAAGTACTCACATGTAGAATAGTAATTGCTCTTATAAAAATGTACTAGAGCAAGTGATTAATTTATTAGTGCAAAATACAAGTTAGTTATTGATGAGCTGTAATAGTTAGTTTTCTATTATGATAGTTAGGATTAACTACTTTTTCCGCCTTTATTCATTCAGTGTATATAATCCATTTTTGTAATGAATAAAGATGAGTTTTGCATTAGTCAAACACTCCTGCAATATGGTATCAGAACAGAGTGTATGACCTTATTTGCTTCCATGACTTTTCTCTGCAATTTTCCTTCAATTTTCTGACTTTTTCTTGCCTATTTTTTTTCTTCATTTTCTTGGTGCAATTTGAGCGTTAGTCATGGATCACGATCCCACATATCCAGACTTCCTTTATCCCTCCCATCATCTTATGCTTATTCTTGTTTCTCAACCCCTTGGTGAAGATAACTACAATTCTTGGTCTCTATCTATGATGATGGCCCTTAATGCCAATAGAAAACTTGGTTTTGTAGAGGGATCTATCCTTCGCCCTCCAGATGAGGTAGATCCAGCTTTGATTTTTGCTTGGCAATGTACTAATGATATTGTATCTTCTTGGTTATCCAATTGCATCTCCATGGATATTGAAGCCAGTGATGCAGATTCTGCAGCCATAATTTTGAGCCACTTGCAGGTTTGTTTTTGCTAATCTAATGGTCCAAGATTGTTTCAATTGAAGAATGAACTTGTAAGTTTATCTCAAGGTACAATGACTGTGACTCAATACCAAGGTTTTGCAAACCAAACCGAATATCAAACAGGATAAGATATTAGTTCAAAGGCTCATTGGTTCATACACACACACACACACACACATGATTAATTATATGATATGAAATAAATAAAAATGATCAAACAATACAAATGAAGAGTAAAATAAAATTTTAACATGATATGTTGATGATATTAATATGGAGTTAAGCATTTTAGAACATTGTTTACATAATATATAGCTTATATCATCTCAATATTAATATATCAATTATATACCAATATAATTATTTTTTTTTGAAATTATACTTATGTTTTTATGGAATTTATTTATAGGAGTTGAATCATAGAGTATTTAAGTTCCATATTGTTTAGACTATGAACTTTTTATTCTTAAAACTAATATAAAGCACTCAAGTCCCACATAGCTTAGAAATTTTTTAAAAGAGTAAGTAGGAGGTCTAGTTGTCCTTGATTGGCCAATCAAGCAGTTTTTTTTTTTTAAAAAGATTAAACCGGCCAATTGTGTGAACCAATCTGGTTCAGCTGATTCATTGATTTTGAATCGATTCACACTAGTTCTTGCTAGTTGTTAAATTTTGGTCTTTTTTTATTTGGATGACTAGATTGACTTGGGGATCGGTTCCTAGTTGGATTTCCTAACAGTGCTTAGTATTATACCAAGATCAAAGGTATTTTAGGAGGAATTTATGACTATTTGTTCATTAACCCAATGTACTTATGGAGATGTTCAACCACTTCAAGAATTTCTGGAAACTAAATATGTTCTTATTTTTCTCATAGGTTTGAATTAGTCCTTCTCTCAAATTCGAGGGAAAATAATATTGATGGATCCCATTCCCTTTATAAGTAGGGTGTTTTCTTTGGTTCTTCAAGAAGAAAAGAAAAGGCAGGTATCTGTTATAGTTTCTACTTCTTTTCTGATTGTTTTTGCAATTGAAGACTCCACTAATGTCAAGGACAATGTTAGGAAGCCAAGACTAGTCAAGAAGGATTACCCTTTATGCCCTCGTTGTGGTATTTTGGGGCATACTCAAGATAAGTGTTATAGACTCCATGTTTACTCCCTAGGGTATGACAAATCCAAAGGCAAGCCTCGTCCTACTTCTGCTCATCATATTTGTAATGACCGGGTCAAGAGTCACACGAATTGTGACACTTTGTTCTGTCGGACTCTATGAAAGCTCTAAGTTTGGACCCTATGCCCCCTTGGAGGGCTACAGGTTTGGGACATTTTCATGGGATCAAAAGTCCCGGTAATTGTTCCTTAGATATCAAAGAATTGAAGAGCAATTTTTAACGAATTTTTGGAGGTTATTAACCATTTCATTTTCAAGCTTGAAGTTTAAGAAAATGTAAGTTTTCAGAAGTTTGTACTGAAATCCAAAAGTTGGATTTTGATTCTTAAGGAGTTTGATTTTTCCAATATTTTTATTGGATTCAAATGGGGGATATTCTCTTATTTACATTTATGTTTTAAAGTTAATGTCCTCCATTAACTTAAAATTAAGAAATGTAAATAAGTATATGATGATGTTTGAGAAGAGTTTGGAAGAGAAGAAAAAAAAAAAAAACAGAGACTGGGCGCCTAGGCGCCCAAGGCCAGCCAGACTGGTCGCGCTCTGGTGGTGTAGCTTTAGGTGGGCGGGCGCCAGCGGCCAGTCGCGGCCTTGGCGCCATGAGCGTAATTAAAAGAAGAAGCTCGAAGCTTCTCTCTCATTCTTCATCAACCTTTCTCTCTCTTCCTTCCTCTCTCATCCTTCTTCTTCCCTCATGGTTCCATCAATCCTTCACCCATTTTTCTACTCAAATCCTCCACAAATCCCTCTCCTTCCTCATCATCATCATCAATTTCTTCCTTGGAGCTCTCTCTCTCATCTCTTTTAGAGAGAGAAACGAAGGTGGAGGAGACCCCAAGTCCTCCATCAAGTTTCTTCCTTCTTTTGCAATCCAAGGTAACTCTCTAAGCTCAAATCTTCTTCTATTTCATGGGTACGGAAGGATTTTCTTGGAAGATTAAGTTTAAGATTAGGTTAGGGAACCTAGGGTTCCAAATTGGGGGTTTTTGTCTTATGGAGCTTATTCTAGTAAATTCTTAGAATAGTTATGTTGTGAAAGCCTAATAGTTATATTTGTCATGTTAGATGCTCTCCAGAATCTCTTGGCAGCTCTAAGGCATTGCAGAGTTTGAGCTTCTTCCTTTTCGAGCATAGGCTGTGAGTGATAATATACTTATGATTTGTCTCTTATCCTTAATTTCCTAAATGCATGCCTAAATTGTGTTTTAGTGAAGTTCTATAAAAGGATAGAATTAGTGTGTTTTACTTTGTAAGTGTAAAATTCTTGAAGTAATCATATTAGTAATGCAGTATATATATATATATATATATATATATATATATATATATATATATATATATATATATATATATATACATTTAAGCACGGAAGCGTGGGACAAGCTCTTATGGAAACTAATTTATGGTATTTAAATAATATGGAGTTTCAAGTTATTAGAAATTATAATGTTCTTAAAGTCAATGTTCTTAGCTAATTGAAAGTATTATACTTTGAAACTGTATTTGATAATATAGCTATTTTGAATATTTGGAGGATTTGATAACTATGGTTACTAAGAATATGGAAGATTCTTGGATCTATGATGCATTTAAAGTTATGAGCAAGATGCATATGAATTAAGTTAAAGAAAGGTTTTAGTGATAAGAAATTATCATAGATGTAAAGTTTACTTTAGGGGAGGGAACTGTAGCAGAACTGTTTGCTAATGACAGCAGCATTAGCCTTGGTGCACCTTGAGTAACCCAGTTAGCAGGGTGATTGCTAACCCGGCATGTTTGGCCGACATGTTCCGGAATATAATAGACACGCACAGGCGTGAAGTTATCATTTACTGCTGGAGTTAGGCCACAGGGCCACCCAGTCAGGCAGCTATTTCTGAAATAGGATCCTCCCTTAAGCTTGATTATGATTTTGAAATAAGTGTTTACTTTTCATATTATGAGGAAGTACTTCTATCTTTAAATCCAATTTTTATACCCATATTATGTATGATTTATTACAGCTAGATTTAAAAGTATTATGCCTATATATGTTTACAAAGAAGTTATTGTCCAATTGAATTAAAAAGGCAATTTAATGAATTATGTAGGTTTTACCTAAAATCTTACGGTATTTGATATATAGATGAAGTATTTTCAATACGAAATGTGGTACGAGAGTTTTAAGAAACTTATGAAATTATTATTTTGCAAATGTTGTGTTTCAGCTTGTCTCACCCTGGTTAGGTATATTATCCTTCACTGAGTCATATGACTCACTCTTTCTTCCTTTCCATGTTTTTAGATAGGTGTAGACTCATGTTCGAGCTTTTATGGTCAGCTGGGAGTGTTGGTCATCATAGTAATCCACATTTTGTTCGTGTGGTTTCAAAAGGTTATTGTATTAGGAAGCACCTTTCTCGAGTGTAATTGTATATCTTTAGAAGTGCTCTATTAACCTACAGGCAGGGTCCTCCCTGTGTTGGTCTTATGTTGTTATATGTATTAGCTTAAATCTCAATGATTATGTATTTAAGTTTCTTGAATAGTTGTGTAAACACAATTTTTTATAAGTGATTATGATTTAAATTCTCATTTTGTGTGCTGTGGGGTGCATTCGGAGAATGCCTGGATCCCCAATGAGTTTGCATGTGTATGTGTTTTATGCAGGGGCGAGGATCCTTATTTGGGAATAGTCCTAAATACAAAGGAGACTCTGCCCGATTTTCTATTAGAATAAGGTCTAAAGTAGGCTTGATAGGGACGTGTCCCTATGCGCCGGTCACGTCCTGAGTGGGGTCGTGACAATATTTTAGTTTATGAGATTGTTTCAACCCTTGGTGTTCCAACAGATCAGCTTGCACAATTGACATCCTGTCAAGTTCAACAACTTCTGTGATTGTTGCACAATTAGCATCTTCGTTCTAATTTGGAACAAGGTTAATCTTCTCACCATTTTTCTCAAGTATGTATATGGTCTTCTTTGCTAGTTCTCTTGACTCTAACACAGAAGCCAATACTTGGATTTTAGACTCAGAGGCCACATCACATTTTGTTACTTCTTTTGTCTGTTCACATTTCCTATAATGTGTTGCATAATGCTCATTTCACTTTACCTAGACATGCTTAAGAAATGTTCATTGCATTGGTGATATACATCTTTCTCCTTCTTTAGTCCTCAAAGATGTCCTATATCCATCTTTTAAAGTAAATCTTCTTTCTATTCCAACATTACTTCAAGAAGTACAATGTTTAATTACATTCTTCATTGATAATTTTCTTATACAGTCCCTTCCTTCCTTGAAGGTGATTGGAAAGGGTGATTTAGTTAAGGGCCTTTATGTCCTTCGACAACTTGTTCTACTTCATCTGCACAAACTTCATCCACACAAATTCCATATGTAAATAGTATTTCAATTCATACTTGGCATAATTGTTTAGGCCACTTGTCAAATTCTACACTTCATAGGATTTGTTCTTCTCTGTTTGTACTTTCACTAGTGTATCATATTGTAATGTTTTCCATTTAGCTAAATTGAGAAGGTAATCTTTTATTCCAAATAATCATTTTTCTTATGTATCTTTTGATTTGATACATTGTGATGTTTGAGGTTCTTATCATGTTGCCACACATGATGGAATAAATTACCTCTTGACCATTGTTGATGATTGTAGCTGATCCAGATGGACTTAACTGTTGAAATATAAATCTGAGGCTTCTTCTATTTTGATGAGGTTTATTACTATGATTAAAACACAATTTGGCAAGTATGTTAAATAGGTTCAATCAAATAATGCAAAGGAACTTGCTCTTAGTTCATGCAAGATCATGGCATTTTCCACCAATTTCCTTATGTTCAACAACCATAATAGAATTCTGTAATTGAAAGAAAGCATCAACATCTTTTATAGTGTTAGGTGTTCAAATTGGAAAATCAAAAGGCATACTAATAACAGCACCGACAAGTATACCAGGTCGTAAGAGTGAGTAAAAGTATCATCCCATAGAGATTAGATAACTAAGTATTAGTTCTCAAATTCAAATACTATCTAGACTACCAAACCAAATTAACTACAAAATCAGACAAGAGACTAAAAGTAAATATAATGAAATCTAAGCAAAATCTAAGTTAAACTAACTTCTAACGACCTAATTTGAAATGCAAGCAATCAATGAGTGATGGGAAATTCAACAAGGTATGAGATGCTAGAGCTTTAATTTGATTCACCTAGTTGCTCCTATGAGCATTGAATTTTTAATCTAATGAAGTTCAATCAATTCAATTGATAGGGGATTTCTTAATTTAATTAATACTCAATTCCTTGGCATATTAATCCTCTTTAATCTCTAAATTCAATTAATTCCTTAACTTAAACTCTAGAGCTAAAGACTTTATGCTCTATGAAATCCTTGATAGATTAATCCCATATAATCATTAATCTCTATTCCCAGACAATTAATAGTTATGGTTCCCATCCCTAGGTCTAAGCCATGTAGCAGTTTTTCAATTGTCTACAAAACTCACAACATTAATTCATGGGTGGCCAATCCAAGAAAGCATTAAGAACAAAGATAGAAACTTAATTGAAAGAAAGAAGACTAAAGAAAATAATAATTCGTCATCCCAATATTAGTTACATCATCATCCTTGCTAAGAGAGGTTTTAGCCACTAAATATGTTTACAACATCCAAATTCAAAGAGAAAGAGAGCATGATAAACATGAATCAAGGTATGGGAAGAAGAAAAGATGAATCCAATAGCATAAATCTTTTTTTCTTAATCAAGAAATCAAACCCTAGCAGAGCCAAGTGTAGAAAATCTCCCAATATCTTCTTTTGTCTATTCTAAGACTCCAAGATAGATCCTTCTAACCCCCAAGAGCTAATCTCCCTCCCTTTTGGGTTTTAGGCTAAATTTGATTTTAGAAGCCTTTTAGAAGTCATGGAGGAGCCCAAACAATTTAAATTTGTGCTCTTGTGGGCCCAAAATTAGCCTAATTCATGTTTAGGCACTAGACAACATCTAAACCATCAACTTCTAGACTTTGTAACTCTTAATACAGTTAGAATTAGCTCTCGAAGATAAAATAGAAGTTGTAGAGCTTTGAGTAAACTTTCCAATGCCACAAGAAGCAATTCAGTTAAACTCAAGATATTGGCAAAATACTAGGTAAAGATCAACGTAGATAGCATCAGGATAGCAATCTTCAGTCTTTCAATTGGATTTTCACTAAGAAACTCTAAGAATGGGGCTTTGGATAGAACATCAAAGTTGTAGAGCACTTCTTGATTTTTTTTGGAAATCTTCATTTGCCCCAATCCAATCTCTGTAGAGAGAGATGCGAATTTTCTATTGTAGCGCTTTCCATAAATCACCTCAAATAAGTTCCAAAATTCTTCTATTTAACTCAAAAAAATATCTCTCTTGTCAAATTGAATAAAATAAGATTCCAAGGCATCAAATTCACCTAAAAATTACCAATTTAATATTAGTTTTAATAATTTTACAAAAGTTTAAATACCATGTACAAATTGGCTAATTTTTAACAATTAAAGTACAAAACCATGTCAAATTAAGCACTAAATGAGTATATTGTAGACACTCATCACATTCTGAGTGCACCGGACCTTTTATTGTCTTAGTCATCTTGATATGGTGTTTTTCTTCCTTGCTGGTTTAGCTTTTGTGATATTGTTGTTTAGCCATTTGTTTCTTGGTCTTTCTTTTGTGCCTTTATTGCTTGTGGATTGATATTGCTCCTCTCTCATTGAGAGTCTTGAGCCTTGTTTTGTTTCAATTATTCAAAGGGGTAAAAAAAGGAAAGCACCAACATCTCTTGAATGTAGCAAGGGCCCTATTTTTTTTTTTAATCAAAAGTCTTAATTCGATTTTGGGGTGAACGTGCCTCTGCTGCCACCTTTTTAATCATTCATTTATGTAGCCCTATTTTACAATTCAAGAAACCTTATGAGATTATGTTTAACAAAGCACCAAACAACCAAGCATATTGAAGGTCTTTTCTTGTCTTTGTTATGCATCTTCTTTTTTATTGAATGTATTTGGTATTCGATTGTCTTTATGCATGTGTCTCCATGTCATAGTTCGCGTAATAGTGTGCCCACCACTCCATGGCCGCTCTACTCTTTCTCCTTGTGGTTGCTACATTTCTTCCTTTTCGCTTTTTTCTTTCCCCTTATGCTGTCATCATAAATTAGATTTAGGGCACATTCATGTTTTTTTGTTTGGGCCATTTGTTTTATTACTGTTCTACAAATACCTTTCTTTCATTTTTTGTGCTTTTCTTTTTTCAAAACTTGGTTATTTATTTTTTATGTTTCTTTTTTGTTTGTTTAGTCCATTCTTTTCTTACAAAAAAATAAAATTAAAAAATTTAAAAAAAATATGAAAACAAAATGTGTGAGCTTGATTGTCCATCTTTTAAATTATCTCGTGATCCTTAACAATCAAAACTTTCTTTTTTTCAAATAACAAAAGTAAAAATGTTTTCATAAATTTCTTTTCCATGATTTGTGCAACAATTAATTATGGTGATAGAGTAGCCAGTGTTACCTTCACCATTATTTGAATTGTAAAGGCTTATTGAGTAATCTAGTGCTAACTTAAACTTTTTGTAAGAGTGGATTTTGTCTTAAGTTAAAATATTTTTTTTAATTGAAAATGTTTCATAATTTATTTTTCTATTTAAAAAAATCTTTTCATAAATAAAATTAGCCAACACACAATTATTTTTTATAAGAATGACAAGACTTTAGTTCCTCATTGTACGGGGGGACACATAAGAGCTAGCAACCCTAGTAAAGGCAATGTTAAATTTTCTTATTATTATTATTTTTTTGTAAATAGTTGCTATGCTTTATACTTTTAAGGGAAAAATAAACATTATTAAAGTTATTAACTAATTGGTATAAAAAGCTATAAGGTAACCATTATAAGATGGATGTATTAGGGGTATAGTGAGATTAATTAAACTTCTGCACCTAATCTCATTTTCAAAAGACTAGTTTTGCAAAAATAAAAGGTTGTGGTGACTTTATTGAAAATTTTCAATAAATTTTATTTGCCTTTCGTCGCAACACCCTCCAGGTATGTTATGACTATTTGGCGACTCCACTTAGGATGGTTAGAACGTCAAGTCTATTAGAGTAAGTGATACAAATAATATAACTTGGATAATATTTATTTTTCCCTTTCTTGTTTAATTTGGTTTATTCCATGCCTTCCTTTTTTTTTTTTTGTAAATAATTGCCTACTAATTGTTAATTAAACCTTAGGATAATTGACTTTTTTATATATATCTTGAACCATAGGATAGTCAACTTTATATATATATATATATATATATATATATATATATATATATATATAGCACTTTATTTTGCAGAAATATTTAGGTTTTAAGGTTTGTAGGCTCCTTGCACGCACTTCACGATCATTTACCTCATACACTTTTTGGGCTCTCTATTTGAATTTATCCAAGGGGAGTATTAGGAATGGTCTCAACATTGTTATTTAGTGGTTTCATGCTCTCTTAGCATTTGTTGTGATACCGTTTAGATTGTTACTATATCATGGATTAATCATACTAAGATGGTGGAATAGACTAATTTTGTGGGCCCTATAGCTCGGATGTAGCTCGAAAGACCCTCCAAGCATCAAACTTATACCTGGAAGTTCAAATAAACAAAGGAAATCTCTGAGATCATGTTCTAGAATACATCTTGTAATACCATCCGAAGTATAGTACTATGCTTAAGTCATAGCACCACACTCAGAAATTGTTACTATTACGTGAATAGACCTTGTCTGATAGCAACCTCTAGCTGTCCCCAATATTTCTTAAACTATTTGGAGATAATACGGAAATATAGTGAGAACTATAAATTCTCAGTAGAATTCAATTAATGATCACATACCGTGTCATCATTATTATCTCCAGCTACTTCGGTTTATTATGTAAAAGGTGAACATGTTAATAGACTTTTCAGTTTTATAGTTCGAAAATGTATTATCCGAAGCAGAGTTCATTTTATTCATACACTTGTTAATCAAAGGCAGAATCTAAACATAAATACAGCAGAATAACTAACATCTGCATATAGATACAAGCAGTCTCTTAATAAGCAGGGAAAAGAATTGAAGCATAAGCATAGCAGATCAAAGAACAACTAAATAATATGCATTTATGAGTGCAACAATACATTTGATGCAAGTGATTATTTCTCCTGTTAACTTTCTTTACTTTCGTTATGTGGTACACCTAGGCATTACGTATCGCCATCTATAGGGTGTTTACTGGGGTTTACATTTGAACATTACGTATCGCCATCCTCAAGTACATCTTTTACTTGTATCTGGCCTTTCTTTAATCATTACTACCCTTGGGTAGCCTGATCTAGGAGTGAACTCAACTCGTGACTATCGTCACACAGTACTGACCTGTAAGAGGACCCACATGCCTCTAGGTCGGAGGGACTCAGTTGGCCAACTGCCTCCAACATAGAGAGACCCAAAAGTTTTAGCTGTCTTCACAGGGAAGGATCCAATGTGCAACTGCCTCCAAGTGAAGGGACCCACATCTTTATCTTTTAACTGCCTTTACCTAAAAGGACCCAAATAACTGCCTCCAAGTGAAGGGATCTCATATATTCTTCCTTCATTCTTATGCAAATATGCATGCTCTCATAAGAATAATTCATGGTCATATCCCTATAACATATTCATAATTGTATAACTGTTTATATCATAAATTTCTTGTAAAATAAACACTCATGGTTTCATAGACTTTTGTCAAAAATTCGGCAGCATAACGGATCGAGTCCATTTCCTCATGAATAGTGCCAGTACTCAGACAATCAATTTTATAGAAAAACCACAACATTTCATTCACAATTCAACATCAAACTCATGGAAATGTTAGTTGTATTTGAAGTATAGCTGCTGTCTTAGCACCTTTACTCCACCCGATTTTTGTAAAACAAGCCATAATTTCTATTTAACTCATTTAGACCTAAATTTTGGATATGTTGGGATGTTGTGTGTCTATTTTCTAACCTCTTTAGTCCCATCTAATTTTGATAAATGTAGCTCAAGTTATTAGGGTTCTATCTCGCCTGCCCTATAGCTAGCTAGAATTACACACTTAAAAGTAAAAATTCACTAAAAATCGAAAACTAGTTGAAATTATACGAAATTTCTATCATATTAAAGCTAACAAGACAAGCTTTCATTTTCAAGAAATCCCATTTCATTTGCTTGAGTAGAGTTTGAGTTATAAGCTCCGAAATTTGACCCCTCTAGACTATCTTGTTTTAGCCTAGTTTGGTTTAAGGAAATTTCAAGGAATTACTGGGAACAATTGGGATGGAATTTAGTTCTGAAATTTTTGTGGAATGTTAAGATATGTCTTAAATTTCTAACAAAATTAGTTGCACTCAATTTGAAGAAGTATAGGGCGAGATATACCCTTCAAAATCCAGTCTGCTCAGAATCAGGGTCAAAATCCTAGTGTAAATTTAAAAAATTCATATATCTCTCAATACTAATCCAATGGCTTTATAATTTATATGGTTGGAAATCCCTAGATGTCTAGTTTCATATAAAATAGTTTTATTAAATTTAAACGGTTATAGGCAGAGCCGTACACTTCGACGTACGGACTACCGTAGGGTTTCTTGGTTAACCTCACTCTAGTTGGTTCCATTCTTGATCCTTTCACTAATTAACCAATCAAAACTCAATAAAAGCCCAATAATCCAGCCATGGACAATCACATAACCTAACATAATATCAGGTATATGAATATAAATAAGTTACCAACAGCCATCAACTCACAAGAAATTAGTTAAAGAAGCTAAATCCTACCTCTAGTTGATGCAAAACTAGCTAGACTTGAGCTCTTGGTGTAGAAAGTGGGTGGAGCTTGAAGATTTGGGAAAGAGGAAGTGAGGAAGAAGAAGAAGAAGGGAGAGAAGTCAGCATGAAAGAGAAGCACGAAAATGAGGGGAGTTGGAGGGGATTTGGTGTTTTAAAACTTGAGGAATGGCTTCTGATTGGTGGAGAGGTGAGTGGTGCATGGAAGACCAAATCTCTCATCTCCTGTCACGACCCCACTCAGGACGTGACCGGCGCATAGGGGACACGTCCCCTAGCAAGCCTACACTAGACCTTTTCTAAAAAAATTTGGGCAGAGTCTCCCTTGTATTTAGGACTATTCCCGAATACGGATCCTCCACCTGCACAATAATCAAAACACACAAAATCATTGGGGATCCAAGCATTCTCCGAATGCACCCCACAGCACACAATATAGGAATTTAAAACATAATCATACTTATGAAAATATATACATATGTATCCATCATGAACATTAACCCATAATCATTAAAAGCAACTTGACTTAACTAAAAATAACATGCTTTTTATTACAAATTAAAAGCGATACAAGGTGAGTGACTCGCACTGTGGACTAATGGAGCACTTCTAGAGGTTATACACTTAAGCTTCTAAATGCTGAATCTTCTAGTTAATCAAGAGCTTGAGCGCGGTCCCGCACCTGTCTAAAAATATAGAGAGAGAGAAAAGAGTGAGTCTACAGACTCAGTGAGGGATAATAACTTCATTACAAACATATATATATATAGGCATAATACTTTTAAATCTAGCTGAAATAAATTATAATAAAGCTTAAGGGAGGATTCTATTTCAGAAATAGCTGCCTGATCAGGTGACCTCAGGCCTAACTCCAAAGAAGAATGATAACTTCACTATGCGTGTTTATACATTTTTGACATGTCGCTAAACATGCCGGGCTAGCAATCACCTTGCTAGCTGGGTTACTCGAGGTGCACCAAGGCTAATGCTGCTGCCATTAGCAAACAGTTCTGCTATAGTTCCCTCCCCCTTAAAAACCTTTGTTCATCATTAATTTGTTATCATTAAAATTCCTTAATAACTTTATTCCGCATATCAAGTCCTGATTCTAAATACATTGCTTAAGCTTTTAAAACATTAACATTTCATAGTTTTCAACATATCAACCTTTTAAGAAAAAAATCATACATCAATATTAAGCTTACTTCATAGAAATCTATAATTTCTAACCATCATATCAACTTCAATCTCTATATAGCTAATCTCTAATAACTTGAAACCAGATCTTCTCCATCAAACTGTTCAAGTATTGAAATTCACCTTTAAGGTGCTTGTTCCACACACATACATAATCATATATATATATATAGACAAGAGTAATATCTTTTATCTTTCAAGAATTCACTAAGGTCATCGTAAAAATGCTATTTTAATTTCTTTGATCTTTAATAACTTAAACCACAAACATAACATTTATGAAACTATGGATATACTTAAAACAAATTATAAATCATACATATACTTAAAACAAACTAGCTATAAATATGTTATCCACTCACAGTTTATCAAGTTTGGAAAGAAGGGAGCCCCAAACTCTACAAAGTCTTAGAGCCACCAAGAGATTCCGGAGAGTATCTAGCATGACAAATACATATGTTAGACTCCCACAACTTAACTATTACAACAATATACTAGGATTAGCCCCAAAGGGCAAAACCCCCAAATTTCTAGAACCCTAACCCCCCCTTGATAGCATTAAACATGGTATTCATGGATTAACTAGCTAATCTATGGTCTAATAAGGAGGGTTGAGCTCAAGAATTACCTTAGAGAGCGGAGGAAGGTGGTGGAGCGTGAGGAGAGTGGTGGGTCTTCTCCCACCACCACTTTCTCTCACTAGAAGATGAGAGAGAGAGCTCCATAGAAGGAATCAACCTCCAAAGCTTGGATAATGATGAGGAAGGAATGGATTTGATGATAGATTGAGTAAAAATGGGTGAAGAATTGATGGAAACCATGAGGGAAGAAGAAGGATGAGAGAGGAAGGAGGAGAGAGAGAGGTGGGTGAAGAATGAGGGAGAAGCTTCGAGCTTGTTCTTTTAATTACGCTCATCCAAGCGCTCAAGGCGACTGGCGCCTGGGCGCTCGCCACCTGAAGCTACACCACCAGATAGGCCAGCGGTCAAGGCTATCTTGGCGCCTAGGCGCCCAGTCTCTGTTTTTTTTTTTTTTTTCTCTTCCAAACTCTTCTCAAACATCATCATATACTTATTTACATTTCTTAATTTTAAGTTAATGTCCTCATTTATTTTATTCTCCATTAACTTTAAAACATAAATGTAAATAAGAGAATATCCCCCATTTGAATCCAATAAAAATATTGGAAAAATCAAACTCCTTAAGAATCAAAATCCAACTTTTGGATTTTAGTACAAACTTCTGAAAACTTACATTTTCTTAAACTTCAAGCTTGAAAATGAAATGGTTAATAACCTCCAAAAATTCGTTAAAAATTGCTCTTCAATTCTTTGATATCTAAGGAACAATTACCGGGACTTTTGATCCCATGAAAATGTCCCAAACCTGTAGCCCTCCAAGAGGGCATAGGGTCCAAACTTAGAGCTTTCATAGAGTCCGACAGAATAAAGTGTCACAATTCGTGTGACTCTTGACCTGGTCATTACATCTCCATGGGCACCATACGGCACCACCTATATAGGGGAAGAGTGGCAAAGTTTCAGCCACTCATGTTAGGATTTTTAGTGTGGAATTCTACTGATTCGGTTCAGACAGTTTAAAATATCGAATCTTTACCGATTTCTCTCAAATCGGTAAAATATTACTAAGTAAATTTATAAGATTTCTATATCTCTATTCTAATCTCCTTAATTAACACTTAATTAATTCCTAATCAATATTTAATTAACTTCTAATTAATTCTACACAGTCAATAAAGTCAGATAAATAGATTAACATCGTAATTTAAACGTATTGTAATTCCCGACATTATATTGAATAATTTCTCATAGTCTTTTATATAATAATCTAAATTTTCTTTAGCTCTAGTATTTGTAATTCATCCTTAATTACTCTTATTTTTCTAATAAATTGATTAACAGTGCAAATCAATTGCACTATTTTTTTGGAATTGTTATATTTTCGCTTTTTCATAAATTCTTTAGAAATTTCTGTTTCGTTTTCGTAAGTAGTGGCATTTTCCTAATATTGAGCAAGTCTAGGGGCATCCCATGTCATTTCACATATGGATATCTCTATGGCTCAATCAGCCGAGGTTTAGGTTTCTACATTTTCGCTACGTGATTCTGCTTCATTTAAAACCTTATTCTACTAATCCTATTGATATAGGGACTTAAATATCATTTATTAAAAAGTTCAAGGGCAAGATTATAAATAATAAAAGTTTGCCTAAGGAAATTTTCATAATTTCTTATTACGTTATATGGGGATGTTACACATCTCGAAATTGCTATAATTGCCACAAAAAAGGGGTCATTTATGGGGATTGATCCTCCTCTGGTTTTCCCATGCTATAATTAAGGAAAGAATAAAAGGAGATTCTCTTATCCCAAATTATAAGGAAAGATCTTAATCGGTTATGCTCATGGATTATATAAGAATTCATACTCCTTCAGGTATACCATCGAACTAATTCTACCCTAAAAATATCTTAGAATATTTTCTAACTTAAATGTTAGAGTATCTTTGTAGGTCCCCATCAGTGTTGTCTCTAGCTTGAAGAGGATGACATGCATCACCTCGTTCTTCGAGTAAGAATAGACAATTTATCCCTACTTGTGGTCAGTTTATGGGCAAGGTCCTTATCCTATGAATATGGGCAATTTGGGGACCATGGACTTCTGAAGTGTAGATCTGTCCTAAAAATCATGCACTAATATACAGAATAATTTTGTGGCTACCCAGATTAAAGTTCTAGCCTTTGAGATATCCAACCACTAGGATTTAACTTACTAGGGACACAAAGGAGCATACTTCTTTCCTCTCCTTATCTTGTAACATGAATTTCAAATCATAGATCTGAATATAAAGTATTGATAGGAAGACTTCTTTAGTTGACTATATCTCGGGTAGATATCACATATGTTGTGAATAAACTTAGTCAATTCATGTCTAAACCTCACACCACTCATCTCCATGTGGTTCATCACTTACTAAGGTATTTGAAGTCCAGTCCAGGACAAGGCGTTTTCTTTTCATCAAATTCAGCTCTTAAACTTGGAGCATGTGCATATGCAGATTGGGGCAGCTGTTTGGGCAGTAGAGAATGTCATGGGGTATTGTGTGTTCTTAGGGCATTCCTTGGAGTCTTGAAAATCAAAGAAACAAATCACCACCGCCAGAAGCACAGCTGAAGTTGAATATAGATCTTTAGCAGCCGTAACCAATGAGATTTTTAGGTTAACAGCCCTGTTTCATGATTTTGGCACCACAATTCACAACACCATGATTTATTGTTATAATCAAGCAGCCATACTCATTTCTTCCAATGCTACCTTTCACGAATGCACAAATTAAATCATATTGAGATTGATTGTCATTTTATTAAAGAGAAAGTTCAACAAGGACTCATGCCTCTTGTTCATGTACCATTTGCTCGTCAGTTGGCAAATTTACTAACTAAACCTCTCCCTAATTACTGAGCATCACTAACATTTCTTGTCCATCTCGAGGGATATTACACATGTGGCATAATTGGTTAGTATAAATTTAATTTCTATTAAAGTACTTGATCTGTTATTAGATGCATATAAACCATAATTTAATGAGAACTAGTCACTTTTCCATTCTCCCAATTTCTAATCTTAGTACCTACGTTTTCCCAGTACCTAATGAGTTATATCAATCAAATCCATTTTATTCTTTTCTATTCTTCTTTTACTGCTTCAGGAGCTTCTGTCAGTGATTTCGATTGAGAAACAGTTAGTAGCTAGGTACTATTGTGGGAGGGAAGAATGAATCCATAAGGGACACTAGCAATCTCTCATACGAATATATAGAAGATCTGATTAAATAATTAATTCTTATAAATTCAATTAATTTAAATTTTGGTCTCTAAAGTTTTTAGCTTTGGATATTGATTTTTATATTTTCATATTTGTGGATTTAGATCCTTGTTATTTTGGTAACAGTCCATATACTTTATATTTACTTGGATTTATTAAGGGTTTGTTTGGTTTCTATTTTTATTTCCTGTTTTCAATTTTGATTGTAAAAATGTTACATTGTTTTTAATATGTTTTTTATTTTCAGGATTTTGTTTCCTGTTTATATTTTTTGTTTTTACTGTTCTGTTCATAAAATTCTAAAAACAGAAAATGAAAACATGAAATAAAAATATAAACCAATCAGACCCCAATTATTTTTCCATAATTTCTACTTAGAAGGTATTAGTATTTACTTTTTTATTAAGAATTGATTTTTGCAATTTTATATCATCATTAAGTTATCTGTTCCTGACGGACTAAATTTTAAATTAACACTATAAGAATTAAAATAAAAAATACTTATGTAAATTAAAATTTAAATAAGTAAAATTATATAGACTGAAAATTGTATTGACATAGAAAAAAGCCACACGCATTACAGTTGTTTTGGGGTGCAACACTAAACAGCACTTGTTAATTCACTAGAAATTTTAAATATGCATTTTAATATATATATTTAGATATTAAATTAATCCTGTACTCTTTTTGGTTGAGTTAATTGATAGAAGGCATTGATAACAGAGAACTTCCAGAAGGAGGTTACCTTTTCATGGATTTTAAAATTTTTTTTTTTTAATTTTTATTTTACAGGTCTGTGACAGCGACTAGGTTATAATTGAGCTTGTTTCTTCAAACCAAAATACCTTGTTTCGTAATGTTTTATCAATTTTGTGAAGAAAGGTCTATCCACAATGGCACGGCCCTTCCTCCAGCATATATCATCCTTTTATTATTTCATCTTCTAACATGAACGTATCTGCCACTGAGTTGTCCTTTTCCTTTCGGATAAATTAATGTAGCGCATCTAATATATAATGTAACTTTCATTATAGTAGTGGAGGTAAACCAATATGAACTGCGAGGTAAGAATAATACAACCAGAGAAATTGTTTTAGAAACTTTAACTTGACATTAAAGGCGACTCGAGAGAAGCAGTTTTGTCTTTAAATATTATATTATAAAAAATATTTATCTGTACAGTATTTCAGTGCTACTTATATGATAGGCATTGCTGTGATGTCTTATTTATATGATTAAATAATATTCCTTGTATAACTATGAAAAATGCTTGATAGTAGACATTCATTTCCAAGGCTCCATTTTTTATATATGGTATTAGGATGTGAATATAACCATCATATTGTGTTTTGGATTTTATTATAAGAATATGATGTTAGTTAGAGACAATCCGCTATAAATGGGGGCGGAAAAATTTTGTTACATAATCTACCCCCTTTTGTGTAGGAATCCGCTCGCAAAAAGCTGGAAGCACAGGATCCACTGTCTTCAAAAAGCAGGAACTGCAGGGTCCACTATCTTCAAAAAAAGAGTTTACTCCTTCCTTTTCTCCAATTTCTGAGTTCTGAGTTCAACATAACTTATGCCACATGGTTCACTTTTTCTTTGTCCCCAATTTCTAAGATTCGAGTTCAAGTTTACGAGATACAAGTTCAACACAACTTATGCCACATGGCGAAAGGAAACTGTAACTCGGAGCCTGGAACTCGTTAAGTGACAAATTGTCATAATTTGCTCACAATCCTACCTATTGAGGAACTTGTAACCCTACATGTCAACCTAAAACCCGGGATCTGGTTCTAATCGAGCACATCTATTTTATATTAAACTTTAGCATGTTGATCTATAGAGTCCGGAGCTCCGTGTTCCAAGGTCCTCAATAGGACCAATTTCTTGGTTCTAGGTTCCACTTTTATCTACTGTTGCTGCTGTTTCGACTTGAGAATAACAACCCTACGAGTTCCCGGGTTATCTACTATTGCTGCAGTTCCAAGACCGGAATCCATTGTCTTTTGCAGCGACATGACATGACTGTGCGACATGTTTCAGGTTCTGCCCCCAAGCATGTAGAATTTTGTTTAAAAAAATAATAAAAACATAATCCTGTTTGGTATAGGGCAGAATGTGTATAAATTTTCTATAATTACGTAATTGTACAGATTATGCCATATTATATTATACTTTCCACACATAACTCCCATAAAAAAAAAAAATTAAAAGCCTTATTTCCAACGATTACGTATTAATTTTTTGGTCTACTACAGAATTATCAATACTGTCGATTCCCGTTTTTTCATTTTTACTTTTTTCATTCATTAAAAAATAACGGCAACCACCCAAGTTAGCTGTCTGCAAGTTAGCTGTCTGCCTCTTCCATGAAACAAGCTTGGTGATCTAAAGCATGACTATTTATAACATTAATTGAAAGTGTATTTATTGGCATTCTTATACATAATCAGATAATTATGTAAAATATTTTATAATAATAGTATATTAAAATTAAATTTTTTATTTACTTATACTTTATTATAATTATTTTAAAATTTTATTTTTTTAGTTATTTTTAAGTGATTTTAAAATTAAATATATTCTTATTTATATTTTTCATTATAGTATATCGTCAATTGGATCATATTATTTATAATTTAGTTTTTTCCTTTATAAATTTTATTTCTTTACCTATTTTAAAGTTATTTTTGAAATTAAATATATTCTTATTCATTCTTTTTATTATTGTATATTAGATATAATTTTTAAAATACTCTTATATGGTAATATAATTCTTCAGAATGTCAAATTTTCATTTTCAAATCATCTTTTAATAATTATATAATTGATTTGTTTTAAGTATTGTCAAATAATTTACACTCCCAATTATTTTAACAAATTTATACTCCAAACATGAATATACTTATCTAAAATAAACTAATATTAAATTAATTAAGATAACTTTTATTTTAAATGAATATTTTGCTACTCAAATTTGAGTCTCATCAATAGGAAAAAAGAAAATGTTTGGAGAGTTTTAGCCCAGAATGAGCTGACTTGATTTGTGTCGGATTAATTGGAATTTAGTGAATTTTGGATATTAGTGGTTCAAATCTTAAACTATTAATTTAAACTCATTCTATTTTTTACAATATTATGGCTTGGTGATATTTGCCTTATATATGTCAACTAATTTACGTTTATGGTATGATTAAATATAAGTATATTCATATCAATTCTAAGAAATTTATAAGGATATTTGTTATAGTCTAATACCAAGTACTTAACATAACTCTATTATTTTTCTGAATGTTTACATTCACTTCAAAATATAATAACTTCTACAAATAATAACTTTGTAAGAAATAAAAATAAAACAGTATTTTTATTGAAATAACAAATACATTAATCATCACCTATTTTTCATTTTAAAAGATATTGCTTAACGTTTCGTGTCTATTTTACATTAATTCAAATTAAGATTATATTTTATTCAGTATGTTTGAGAAGTTTTATTACAAGATTAACTTTTTGGACACTGTTGCAACCAATAAATACTCTCAACAATTGTTTTTTCTTCAAAGAAGGATTTAAATCTTGATCCCCTATTTAGGAATGCGATTTGCTTACTATGATTACTTTGTGGGGGTTATTTTGTGTTAACTACCAAAAAATAATCCATTTTTGTCAGCTATGTTAATTGCTGTAGAATTTCTCTCTCTCTCTCTCTCTTTTTTGGTGGTCATATTTTTATATCCCGACAGTTTCAACATCATTTTCAAAAGGAAAATTATTTTAATATTTTTCTTTTTCATTTCAAAACCTCCCTATTTTCATTTTTCAGGGTAAGTTCAAGATTCTCTCTTCAACTTTAGGTATCTTGGAACATCCTAATTTGACAAAAATTGCAAATAATACCACTAGAGTTTATTATTATTGATTTTGGACAGAAAAAAGAGAAATAGATTAAAAGAGAGAGAGAGAGAGAGAGAGAGAGAGAGAGAGAGAGTAAGAGGGTGGCGGAGAATGTTAAGTACTATAGGAGCAAAATTTTCCTATACTACAAGCCTACATAATCATGTGACAAATATGATGTGTGCTCATAAAGTTTGCCACCTAGTTGGTTGGTAGAATTAATGGTCATATATTTGACCATCTAACTAGGTAAATAAGGTTAAAGATAAGGCACACATTAAACCAAACCAATCTTACTATCCACTCATCATAAAGATTATGTTAAGCACAACACAACAATACTCTCATTCTCCTCTTCTTGCTGCCCAACTTCTACCTCTTCTTTCACCTTCCACTTCTCTTCCCTATTCACCCAACCTTTCAGCCTTTCACCTCCAAGAGAAATTACATCCATCTTGGCTATTATTATCTTCATAAGACATAAGATTCAAAGCAAAAGATTTTCCCTTAGCCAATTGAGATTTTCAATTCTAGCAAGGAGTAAAGAAAAATAAGAACATCTTGAGTTGATTGGTCAATTAGAGCTTCAAGAATCTCAAGGTAGAAGGCCGCAAATCATAGGAGTGAGGTAGGAAATCCTAAGACTTGATTTATTTGCATGTGTTTTGTTGCTAAGATTTCATTCTCTCTTGATAGACATATTGGAATAGAGATTAATAATATGTCACTCTAGTGTTCACTTGCTTGAAGTGGTTGAATTTTAGTTATTGATAGGTGATTGTTGTTATATATGATTTGAAAGAAACCAGGAACCGAGTTGATGTGAGAAGAACTCTAACAGTAAGAAATTTGACCACCATAATTGAAACTAGGAAACTCAAGATGAACTAGAACATATTTTAGATGAAAGTTAACTAAGAGATAAGTTCATTCATATAAAATATAATTTCATAGGAGCTGTGTAGAGATAGTTAAGAATCTTGCAAGCTAACTTGGTTTCGCAAAGTATACCTCTGAGCAGCCTGGATTTATAACTTAATATCTGGAGTTATATAAATCATCTTTGAGTAAAATCGGGTGTATTAGAAAGGTAACACACGAGAAAATATCCTTGTAAAACCTCACAATCAGATTCCCTTTGTAGAGGTTCCAATAATTTCGTGAAGTAATTGCTGCCTTGTAGACACCAAAATCGAGCAGTTGAAAATGGGACTTACATCCAAGACTTAGCTCAGGATTTTAAGTGGGGTTACCTTATAATCCTAAAGCTTGGGCCTTAGAAACAAGGGGGGATAGAAATGAATACCTCCATTAAAAGGTAGGGTAAACCTAGAGATCGGATACTTGGAATGAAGAGGCAACCCAAAAATTGGATATTAGGGAGTAAAACGTAACCTAGAGCTCAGAAATTGGGGTAGGAAGGGTGAATGCCCTCTTTGTCAAGTGATAGGTTAAAGTCAGAACCCAAAAACATAGGAGGGAAGTTTTAAAATCGTACCTCAGAGACCTAGGAGGGAAATGTTGAAGTCAGGACTCAAAGAGCTAGGCAGGAAATATTAAACTTGGAACCCAGAAACTTAGGAAAAAGTGAGACATTAAGTTCGAAACTCGAGGACAAGAAAAAACAACTCCACACTAAATAACACTTTGAACTTAGAACTAGGAGCTTGGTTAAGTGATATGTTGAGCTTGGAACTCGAGAGCTTGAAGGCAGAACTTGGAACTCGCGTAAGGAAGTGAGAGGAAAATAGAGATAATTTCATGATACACCATGAATGAGATCATTCTAACATAAATGTGTATCTTTAATTGAGTTAGCACAATTTGTATCCTCTCATTTTCCATTTGACTTTTGAAGTATGAGCTTTCAATGTGCACACTAATATGATCATATTCTCTCAATGATGAACTACATGCGTGAGAATGTAACTGCACATAACTCCTTATTTGCTTAAGAAAGAACAAGGTTAGTGCTATACTTGGGTCGGAGAGAGTGAATCTAACTCCCCTGAGTTAAGTTAGGAAGAGTGAACCTGACGTGGTTATGTCGGAGAGAGTGAATCCAACCTTTCTATGGTATATCAGGGAGAGTGAACTTGACTAGCGATAGATCCACGTGAGGGTTAGAAAGAGTAAATCTGACAATTACACATAGGAATGAACTCAATCTTGCAGAATGGGCTATTACCTGGAATACTTGAATGCCACTCAAAGTCAAGGGATTTCCAAGCTAAGCACATGAATTAATTCAAAGATATTTAGAAAACTCTGAGCATTACACATTCCATGCATGCCCAATTTTACATATAATGCTCCTTGATACTTATTCTACTTTTCTCATTATGATATTGACATTGTTCGAAATATTTATTATGATTGTATAAACTAAAATAAATATGCTTTGGGAATAGTTTAATAATTAGAAGTGAGTCTTGTTTCTAGTGAGAATATGCTTTTATTATAAACTGAAGTAGCTGGGAATGATTACGATGACACCACAGGTAGTAGTCTAGGATTTCCTACTGGAAATTTAAATTCTCATAACTTTTCTTTCCGTGTCATCCTTAGACACCACCAATGGCGTCTATAGCGATCTTCCTTGAGACTCCTAATTGGACTTGGCACCATGACCTATCTTTTGATTTAATACACCTACTTGGCCACATAGCCATTAGAATGTATATATTTTTCAACCGCCCATTTGCTGTCACTGTATTTAACCCACAGTTTAACCCGGAGTTTTCCTTTAATGGTGTATCCCTACATGTAACTCACCCACCTTACCCTTCACCATCACCCCCATTGTAATGTCCGCAAAATTTTATCATTTTTGACCAAGTTGTTCGGTTTTTATCGAATAATTGAGATTAATTAGAATTCGATTAAGTATTTATTTAAGACCAATTAAGTATCATTTAGAGAGGTTAGATTTGAGGGAACTAGATTAGAAGCATAGGAGACCTCATGGAATTTTTCCAAAATCGTTTTGCCGATTTAAAGGAAATCGGTAAGATTTCGGTTTTTTAAACTGTCAGAACCGAATCAATAGAAATTATACTGTGATAACTCTAGTTTGGAAGGCTAAGATTTAGCCACCCAACCCCTTTAAATGGCACAACCTCAGCCCTTAAAATGGGTAGCCATGTTAAATTGAAATCAAGAAAGAAATCTACTAATCATATTCAAACTTCCTCCAAAAGTCATTAAAAAATTCCTTCCCACTCCCTTGTAATTTTCGGCCTAATAAACAGCAGACCACCTCTTCATTTTCTTTCTTTCTTATCTCATCTTCACTCCATCTTCATCAAGCTTTCAAGCTCCAACAAGCTCCAAAAACTTTCTTCAATCCAAGACCCAAATTTTACAAGTTCAACAAATAGAAAAGGTAGGATTCTAATTTTTGTTCTTGTTTTTCTATGGATTAGGGCTGCTTGGGGTTCTTCTTTCTTTCATATTTCTGATGCTATATGGGGTAGAGATGATGAGTTAGGGTTGGTTTAATATGTATATTTGGATTAGAATTGAAGTTAGAGTGAAAGGATTTGAGAATAGAAAGAAGTAGGATGTGATTTGGGTGAAAACCCTACAATGTCCATAAGTTCGTCTTGAACAGACCGAAATCTAGCCATCAAAACTTGATGAATATATTTTTATGTGAAACTAGACATTTAGGGCTTTCCATCCATATAAAATATAAGGCCATTGGATTAGTATTGAGTGAGTTATGAATTTCTGAAATTTAATCTGAAATTCCAGGTTATCTTCTAGGTAGTATGAGTTGCGAGGGATGTAACTCACTGTACAACACTCTAAATCAAGTGCACCAACTGGGTTTGAAAGCCAACATATAGGGAAATATCCCATAAAAATTTTAGAGTTAGATTTGATTCCAATTATTCCCAGTAATTCGATGAAATTACCTTAAGTCCAAACTGGACTAGAATAGGGTAGTCCAGAAGGGTCAACTTATGGAGCTTATAACTCAAGCTTTGCTTATTCAAATGAGATGAAACTTCTTGGGAATCAAAGCTTCCTGTTAGATTTAATTTGGTATAATTTCGTATGATTTCACCTAGTTTACTATTTTTAGTGAATTTTTACTTCTAAGGGTGCAATTCTAGCTAGTTGTAGGATAGATTGAGGTAAAATTCAAATAACTTGAGCTACATAAATCAAAATAATATGGGACAAAAAGGGTTGGAAACTAGACACATATCATTATAACATATCCAAAATTGAGGTCTAAATGAATTGAATAGAAATTTTGGTGGAATTTACAAAACCGGGCATAATTGAGTAGAATGAGCAGAAAAACCTAGTTTATGTTAGTATATTATATGATTGATATTATTGTTATAAACTGGATGCTCCATGTTGATTGTATTGCTTGATTGATCTTTTTGGTAGCCTGGCATTATTCATGGCGAAACGGACTTGATCCGTTTTGCTGTCGAAATTCCGGCAGAGATTTCACATACTAAACAAAATATTCAAATGTGTATGAGATATTCATGATAGATTTGTTGTGCATGTAAATTTATGAGGATTATAAAGATTCCATATTATTTGGGCCAGCCTTTGAATAAGCTTAAGGGGAATAGATCAGTGGGAAAGTCAGGGAAAGTAAACCCGGCAATCCTATATAGGAACGAGCTCGGTCTTGAGATGCAGACTATTACCAATGAGTATATAGCCAAAGATTCCCAGGGGACCAAGTGTGAAAAAATACAAGTCACATGAGTGAAAGTTCCCTAAAGCTAAATGCATTTCCATCTTACATATACATGCTCTGTTTAATAAATTCTAAGTTAATTGCATAGTTATCTGTATATTCCTTGTGCCTATATTACTATTTGCCTTATGTTTGTTGCTCTATCTATGTTAGCATGCATGTCTGGTTATACTTTTAATTCACTAATTTAAAATTAAGTTTTGTTTCGGGTTATGTTTTCCATAACATGAATTAAGTAGAATATTATATTTATGTTATATCACTTTAAATTAAGAAAAATCGAAACAATTGGGAATGATAGCGATGTCAAATTTGCGTAGAATTAGAATTCCTGCTGAGAATTTCTTTAAATTCTCACCTTACTGTGTATTACCGCATCATTCTTAGATCATGGAGCACATAGCAATGGTCATTCTTTTCATTGAGTTTCACGACCTGCACCTCTATCTTAACCCCATTCTAGATTCTGTATATATTGCTGGTAGTTGTAGATTATGCTTTTATTTCTTCTTTAGTAGAGACTTTGCTATCCCAATCACTCATCCACTATTTGACCGGTCCGCACCCTACGTTGCCCTTCCACTATATATGGCTCACCCTTTCCCACCTCCAGCAGCAGCTGCAGCCCCAGCAGCATCTCTAGCGGCATCACCTCAGCAGGCCCCTTCTATTTCGTTTTTTGAGGAGAAGAATCCGCCAGAGGCGGCAAGTTCATCTTCTTCACCCTCTACACCCCGAGATGACTATGCCCTGGCAGACGCAAGCATGGCAAATGGGTTCCTTTCTTCGGAATCCATTTAGGAGACTTATGTAGTACAGTAGGAGGTGATGTACAGAATGGCCTTCTTTTGGCATTCTGGGCCATAGGCTTAGCTTAGTGGGTGTTGCCTATAGATGATTAGTACATGAAATGTCTCGTGGTGACTAGCTAGGGTTCTGATTTGTAGAGACAGGCCGGTTTATTTTGTTTTAGCGGCCTCGTTTTTATTCCCTATACTATTTATGGTTTCTTTTTGTAAACTTTGAAAATGGATATCTTCATATGTATATATACGACATAGTTCTGTAGTTCTATTTACTTTGCAAATTTCTTTTTCTATTATGACGTTAAACCCATTGTTTTTGCTATCGCCACAATAAATAAACAAATAAATAGCTAACTCAGCTATAGGTAAATAGCATTGGATTAATATGAAATTTTAATTAGACAATCACGCGTAATAACTTATTGGGTAATATATTATGACTTAAGTATAGTATTTTGTCTGGTAAGCTGTTACATCCATCCTCACCTTCCAGTTAGATTGACCCTTTAGAGGATAGTTTTTTTCCTTATCTTCTAGGGAAGACTAAGAAGTACCAGAGCTTGCACCAGAGGGGTTTCCTACCATGGAGAACGGGTTCCACACCTCATGATGGAGATGGACCAATAGCCTTAGAATACTTATACTGACAGACCAACTCTCCTTTATGGAGAATTTTGTAAATGCCACTAATAGCTCATTGATCATTCATGTATATTTTGTGGCTCTTTTGGCATAGCTTTAAGCCACAAATATAATTAGGAGCTTATAGTCATATAGTTGACATAGTATGTGCTAGTATCTTGGTTTTATATATTAGGTCTGTAATTGTTATAAACTCTCTTTGTATATATTGTATATATAAAAATATCATAAACACTTTCAACTTATGACGTGTTATTCATATTTACACTATGTTATTCCCCCAACTATATAATACCCGATGTTTATAAATATCTACATAAACAAGTAATGACCTCTAATTATAATATTATGACCTAGGCATAGTATTATGGTTAGAGGGATGTTACATATCTCTCTTTTCATTCTTTAACATTCAAAACACCAATTTGTCTTCACTGTCATTGCTAGCTTTGTCATTGTTGTTGCTTGCTTTGTCACCACTATCGCTGGCTTTGACATTGTCATCTCCTCTTGCTATTTTCAAACTGTAAGTTTTCTATTTCTCCTTACTCTCTCTTTAACTGATGCTCTATTTTCCCTTCCTTGTTTGATTATTTGCACGATGTGTTTCTTCAATGTCTGAATCTGCGAGTTTAAGCTGTGATTTAGGGTTCTACATTTAATGAGGGTTGAGAGTTTTGAACTTCCTCCACTCTGCAAATTTTTTTTTTTAATGCACACAAAATTTGGAGAAAGATTAAGAAACTTATTAGATTCAATGATTTTTTTTCTTGGGAACCAAACAGCAAAGAAGAGATATCTATAAATTATGTTTAGCTCTAAAATTACTAAAGGTTAGTTAAGAAAATAAAAATTAAAAATAACTATGAAAGAGTGTAAATAAATCAATGTAGCAATCTAATTTATATAATAAATTTTTCATAAAGTTAATTCTAGTAGTATTTTTCCCAAATTAAAAACCCTAAGCCTATCCAATCCATCTAAAGTAGCCAAATTGCATTGATCCCTAACATTAAGTGATATTTAACGACTTAACTCAATAGCTAACACTAGGGGCGGAGGGAGAGGGGAGATGGGGTGGTCATGGGCCCCCAAGGATTGGAGTTTTCTTTTATATATATATGCATTAATTTAGTGGATTCTCTTGATAAAAGAAAAATTATTATATCTTATATTTTCACTCATATATAAAAGATAACCCTTCTCTCTTTCTCAAAAAGAAATTAAAAGATAAGGAATATTCATATAAAATAAATAAAGGAAAATATAAGAAAAAAGGTAATATTTTTAGGAAGCTTTTTAGTTTTTCTTTCTTAAACATGTTTAATACGTATATCTATCAATTGTTTCTATTTATCTATTTGAATTTGAGAAAACAAGCACCTAACTATTACTACTTAAAGTCTTAATTAATCACTTTTACTTTTGACAAATTAGTAGTAGTGGATCAAATAGAATCTACGTAAAGTCATAAACTCATTTGCATTTTCACTTTTAATCTAAGACTTAATTTCTTTTTTTTTTTTTTTATTTTGGTCAGGAAGACTATTAATTTCTAATTTGTCTATTGTTCTTTTTTTTCCCTCTTGTTTGTTTGTATAAATATATATATATATATATATATATATATATATATATATATATATATATATATATATATTCCAGACTGAAGTGTATGAGCCTAACTCGACTTAATAACTAAACCCAATTAGAGGTCGGACTCATCACCATTCGAGGCCCATCTCGGATCCCTATATGAACTAGGGCCCAAATCCGTGTTGAAGTCCAAGTCCAGATTAAGTGTAACGATCCTCTAACATTGCAGAGCGGTACTTACCTTGTGTGTTGCCAATAAACTCGTACCTATCCATTAATCTCAAGCTAATGGATGTCCAAAGTTATCTCCTGTGATGCCAGAACCATACCCCCATCTTCTCAACTACCTACTCATATATATGAGTCTAGTTATGGACTTCAGGTACTTCTTCTACCTACTTCTTATACACTTACTTGCATTCACTAACTTGAGCGTCGGCGTCCTTGCAGGTACCCCCACTGCCATGGACCTCAACTTCATTAACTTGCCGATTACATCAAGAACAATTTGAGATCCCAATCTTAGTTTGGAGTCCTTTCAGGTAACCCACTTCCAAACATTGGCGCTGTCTATGGGGAACTCAAATGCTGCTTACCATCATACCATGATAGAAATCACACCAATGTCTTCACACCCAAGGAAGGAACACACGGAGACACATGGCCTCGCAAGTAACCACCAACCGCTGGTGGACAGTTGCACAGCTTCCGATTCAGCTTTGGATGCCAGAGCCCACCACCATGAGAAAAACTCAACGGCTCTCTGCTCTCTCATCTAGGCCGCGGGAAACATGGTTGCCTCCAGGGTGGAAATCCGCCCTCAGGCCAACACCGACCTGCTCGCCAAGATGCTAACCTTGATGCGGGAGCAAGCCACCTGCATTCAAAAGCTGGAACAAAATTTGGATCGCATGAAAGAAGCCAATCGAAAATGATGTTGGGAACGGCGTCGACGCCACCATGACAAGAGCCCAGACCATTATGGAGGCCAAAGCCTGAAAGAACGCACCACGTCAGAGTGTTGCCAACAGTCATAAAGAACCTCAGGTGGGAAGTGTCCATCGCTACCTCAACTAGTCCAAATCCCAACCTCAGCTTGGGTATGATGACAGGCATGCAAGGCGTGGCTTGGAGCATTACGAGGACCCCAAGGATGGCGACGAAATGCCATTCTTCGACTTCATTATAGGAACTCAGCCACCCAAAGGTTTCAAACCCCCTTCAACATGGAGCCTTATATGGGAGTACTGATCCACATGAGCATATGGATGCTTGCAAGTCAAGGATGGCGCTGGCCGGAGTCTTGGATCCTATCAGATGCTGAGCATTCCTGATCACTTTGAAAAAAGTCGCACTCAAATGGTTCAACTCTCTCCCACCTAGGTTGATCAATCGATTTTCTGACCTTGTTTCACTGTTCTTGGCCCACTTCACTACCAAAAGGTTCAAACCTAAGCTGGTTTCTAGCTTCCTCAACTTACATCAATGGCAAAACTAGTCGTTTCAAGATTTCCTCGAGCAATATAATGCCGAAAATTTGCTCGTTGATGAGGTGCAGGCTTAAGCGACAATTCTGACATTATTAAATGGACTACGACTTGGGCCATGTAAAACTCGTTGTCGAAAAGGCCAGCGCAATCTCCAAAAGAAATACAAATGAGAGCTGAGAAGTATATCTTTCTTGAGGAAATGGAGAAAGCCACAGCCAACCCAGGAAGGCACCAATTTGACAAGAAGGCCAGCGGCCAAGACGAACACCCAAGGAAGGACATATGTTCAAGGGCTGGTAAATACAATGAGTATACCTGCTTAATGTATCCCTATCCGAGTTGTTCTAAGAAGTCGGTTAAGTCGAAAGGTTTCCCATGCCAAAAGTTCTCAAAATGAAGGCCAACACGAACAAGTCCTTGTTTTACGAATATCACAACGGCTTCGGGCATAGAATTGAGGATTGCTATGACCTCCGAGATGCAGTAAAACAATTGATAAGGGAAGGCAGATTAGCCAAGTACATGGCTTCCCAAAGAAATCCACGAAGAAGATAAGCATCTAATCAAGGGGACGAAGAAAGACGACATTCGAGGGGCCAGAGAATCTAGGAACCAAAAGGAAATCCAGGCAATGACAAAGAACAACTTACTAGGACCATCAACGTCATCGTCGAAGGTTTTGCGGGTGGCAGGATGATGAAGTCTTCCTAGAAAAAGCATTTGCAAGAGGTCCTCAACGTATCTTTAGGGAAGATAAAAAAAGCCAGCGCCGACATTTCAGCCAACACTGGAGATAGTCTTCTCTAGCGTCGACTTGGAAGGCATGATTCCCAGACACGACAACCCCATGGTAATTTCTACTGCAATGGTCAATGCTGAAGTAAAAAGGGTATTCGTGGACTAAGGGAGCTCGGCAGATATTTTATTCCGAGACGTTTTTGATAAGCTTGGGCTAAATAACACTAACCTCCGAACACACAAGGAAGAATTGATTGGCTTTTCCGAGGAGAAAGTCCACCCCCAAGGGTTCATTACCCGCCACCTAACCTTGTGGTGCTGACCTAAAACTCGGACAGTTAAAGTCAATTTCCTAGTTGTCGACTGCCCTGAGCCTATAGCATTATACTCGGGAGGCCGACATTAAATAAGGTAGGTGCCGACATCTCGACGGCATCACTAATATTGAAGTTTCTTACTAACAAAGGAGAAATCGCCATTGTAAAGGCAGACCAGGTCACGGCTCAGCGATGCTACAATGCCAGCCTCGAAATTCAAAGGTAGCAGGAGGTGTCCCAAGGCAATGCCCGACCCCCCAATGCTTCAAAAGTCATGATGGTAGACCTGGATATAAGGAAAGTTGAAAGAGGAAGACCAGAGGCAGATGGCAAATTAGAAGAAATTCAAATAGGAAAGGAAAGTGGGCAAACTACTTGGATCAACAAAAACCTCCCGACCATGTTGAAATAAGGCCTAGTCACCTTCCTCAGGTCCAATGCAGATTTGTTTGCTTGGACTGAGGTCGATATGCTCAGAATCAGCCCGGAGTTCATGTCCCACCGACTTTCCATTTTCCCCAGTTCAAAACTGGTAGCTCAGAAGAGAAGAAGAATGAGCCTAAATAGAGCCCTTGCTGTCTAGGAACAAGTCCAAAGTCTCCTAGACGCTAGGTTCATATGCGAGGTCATGTACCCTATGCGGTTATCTAACGTTGTGATGGTCAAAAAGTCCAATAGGAAATGGCGAATATGCGTCGATTACACCAACCTAAACAAAGCCTGCTCGACGGACCCATTTTCCTTACCAAGCATTGACGGGTTGGTAAATGTCACCTCCAATGTTTGATTGCTCACCTTCATGGATGCCTACTCGGGATATAACCAAATCCCAATGTGTCACCTCGACGAAGAAAAAATGGTCATAACCCCAATGGCTAACTATTGTTATAAGGTCATGCTGTTCGATTTGAAGAACGTGGGAGCCACGTACTAGAGGCTTATGAACAAGGTATTCGTAAAGCTAATTGGAGATTTGATGGAGGTTTACATCGATGACATGTTAATCAAGACAAGAGAATAATCAAGTCTCCTATCCAACCTTGAGGTCGTGTTTAGTCGCCTCCGACAGCACAACATGAGACTAAACCCGCACACATATGTGTTTGCTGTGGAAGCTGAAAAATTTCTGGGATTCATGCTCACACATCGGGGAATTGAAGCAAACCCCGACAAGTGTCGAGTAATACTTGAAATGAAAAGTCCGACAACAGTGAAAGAAGTACAATGTCTCAAGGGAAGAATTGCCTCCTTCTTGAGATTCATAGCTACGTCTACCCAGACAGTCATTCCCCTCTTTTCTCTCTTTAAAAAAGGGAATACCTTTGAGTGGACGCCAGAGTGTGAAGCTATTTTCTCCGACTTCGAGGAGTACTTCTCCCGCCCTCCTATCTTGTGTAAGCTAAAGTCGGGAAACCACTATTCTTGTATCTCTCAGTCAGTGACACGACCATAGCTGGGGCACTAGTCTGGGAAGATTCTTGACAACAATACCCCATATATTTCATCAGCAAAGTACTTTAGGGCCCCAAGATCATATACCAAAAATTGAGAAAGTCGCCTTGGCCTTAGTTGTAGCAGCGCGTAGGCTCCGCCAATATTTTCAAGCTCATTCTATCGTCGTCCCAACTAAACACCCAATCTGACAAATCCTCCAAAAATCGGACTTAGTAGGATAGATGGTATCATGCTCCGTAGAGCTTTCAAAATTCGACATCCAGTACGAACCTAGGACGGCTATCAAGGCCTAAGCACTAGCAGATTTCTTAGCAGAAATGGTGGACGAAGTGAATACCTTGGAATCGGGATAGACTTTGCATGTGGACAGAGCCTCTAGCTCCAAGGGAAGCCGAGCCAGAGATATACTCAAAAAGGAAGGTGAAATAATCATCGAGCTCTCCATAAAATTCGACTTCCCGGTATCAAATAACCAGGCTTAATACGAGGCCCGCATTGCTGGCTTGAAGTTAGCTAAAGACGTCGGAGTGTCCCGACTTCCCAAGTAATTGGGACGTACCAAGCTAAAAATGTTTTGCTGCAAAAATACCTTCTAAAAGTAAGAGAGCTCGTAAAAGAGTTTTCGGGTGTAGATTTCCGACATGTTCCCAGAGAAGAGAATGTCAGGGTCGACATTTTCTCCAAGCTGGCAAGCACTAAGCCTGGAGGAAACAACCAAAGCTTGATCCAAGAGACTTTGAAGCTCCCCTTGATAACGGAACCTCTTCTGACCTTTTCCGTCGATGGAGTTGCAAACTAGATGACTATGATTGTTCAATACATGTGGAATGGAACCTAACTAGAAGATCCCGTCGACGCAAAGAGACTAGCCAGAAAGGCCTTTTACTACACCATTATCAATGAACAATTATTCAAAAAAGGATTGTCCTAGCCACTGCTAAAGTGCATGGGACCAGATCAAATTCCCGCCATTCTTGAGGAAGTCCATGAAGGTTCTTATGGCCACCACCTTGGAGGAAAGTCTCTTGCATTGAAATTATTACGAGCTAGATTCTATTGGTCGTCGATGATCAAAGACTCAGTTTAGTATGCAAGGAAGTGCTCTAGCTACCAAAAACATGCCATCTTTCACCTTGCCCTTTCTGACGAACTAACCTTGATCATGTACCCCTGGCCTTTCAGCAAGTGGGTACTAGACCTTCTAGGTCCCTTCCTACTCGCCTTGGGACAAGTGAAATATCTAATTATGGCAATAGACCACTTAATAAAGTGGATAGAGGCAGAGCCACTTTTCACCATTACAATCGCCCAAGCTGGAAAGTTCGAATGGAGGAACGTTTTCACTAGCTTCGGAATACCTGATTCCGTTGTTACTGATAACAGAACCCATTTTATAGATAAAAAGTTCCGAGGATTCCTCGCAAGCGACAAAGTCAAACACCACTTCACTTCGTTCAAGCACTTGCAAGCAAACGGTCAAGCTAAAACTGCCAACAAAGTCATCCTACGAAAGTTGAAGAATAGACTTGATGAGGCAAAAGGGGCATGGGCTGACGAGCTCAGAAGTATTCTATGGTCTTATCGAACCACCTCACACTCGACGATGGGAGAAACTCCTTTCAAGTTGACTTACGGGGTGGATGCAATGATACCGATCGAAGTCGAGGAGTTCCACCCACACGTCATGTTCCGACCTATATGCTGTCAAGCACTTCGAGAGGAATCCGACCTGTCCAACGAAGTAAGGGAAATGACTCATTTAAGGGAGAAGGCGCTGAAACATCGAATCTCCCAAAGATACAACGCCAAAGTAATACCTCAGTCTTTCGACAAAGGAGAATTGGTTCTCTGATGTGCTAATATCGGAAAGCCTCTCACGGGCCACGGGAAATTAGCTGCAAGTTAGGAAGGCCCATACAGAGTTATTAACGTCTTAGGAAAGGGGGCATACAAACTCTCCACATTATCAGGCACGAAAATTCCGAGGTCATGGAACTCCTCCAACTTCCAGAAAATTTTCATATAAACCATGTGAAGTAGCTGTACTCTTTTTCCTACCTTGGGTTTTGTCTCACTGGGTTTTCCCAATGAGGTTTTAACGAAGCGGAACTCCGTGGGCCGAGTAGTATCTAGTAAACTCTTCTCAGTTTCCTGCTTTTATGTATTATCTTTGTCTTACTTTCGTACATTATCTTTGCTACTATTTTATCCCATTTTACATCATTCTTTTGATCATTTGTTATCATCTTCACCTTTTTATTTCTCGCTACACTCATTGTGGTTGTTATTTAACGCTCTCAACCTACTTTAGTTCTCCTAAGGGATTGATCACCCTTTAGTCGAGAAAAACGGATCCCAGTATAACAACTCGGATACATGACCGCAAAGTCCCGAAGTAAACAAAGTTAGACACGCGAGAAAATTCGATGTTATACCTCGGGTCAATTATGACTTCGATGCTAAAGCGAACAAAAGAAACCCTTAAGTTCTAGCCTACAAGAAAATCCAACTTGGATAACATCCAGTTCAATAAAACAATAAGGTTCCGCCAATATTCCCTTCAAGATATAACTTAGGTGAAAAACAGGCGCATCAACTAGCTTAACTGGCAACAAATAAAATCGTAAAATTACAGAAATTTCATTACAAGACCCCAAATCTCGAGAAAATATTCATTACAAAAGAGCCCATAATAGGGCAAAACCAAAATAAAGACTACAAGCTTGTCAAAGGTTCGACGTCGGATTTGCCGGATCTACTTTGGGCTCCTTGGTGCCTTCATCATCTTCATCCAGAGCTAGCTCGATGCGACCATCGACAATGATCTTGTCCAACCCGACCTCACTAAAATAAGCATCGGGACAGATGATTTGACACTGCTTTAAAAGAGACTTTTAAATCTCTAAGGTCGACTTCGCCCGCAGCTGCTCCATTCGAGCTATTTCATCCCTAGTTTTGGCAGCAGCCTCCGAAGAGTCGGCGTAAGCCTTCTAGAGTTCCGATACCCGAAAACGGGAATCCTCTAATTGCTTGTCTTTCGACTCAAGCGCCTTCTTCAGCCTATTGATTTTGTCTTGTTTGGCCTTCTCTAAAGCCGACTTCTCATCTCGAAGAAGGGAGAGCTTTTCCTTCAAGACTTTGACCTCCTCTATAGCTCGAACGCCAGAAGTAATGACTGGCTGCGAGTATCGGAGTAAGGCTGTCGACTTCAGCGTAGCACGCCCGGCCCATTGGAACTTTGCAGCCAAGTTCTCATCATCCCTTTGCAAGCGCTCGAGGAGGGCAGGGACCATTAACTTCTTATCCATGAAGTCGAGATAAGGGAAATCATTTTCCATGACATGGAATTCCGACCTGTCCCTCGACGCGGGAAGAACCTCATAATCGGTAGCCACAGCCTTCTCTTTGGTTGCCTTCTTCGACTTTTGTTTCTTCGAAGGCTGGGCCACGGGGGCTGCCTCATCGGAAGCGGGAGTAAACATTGGCTTTCCGAATTCCACCGACCTCAGGCTATTACTCCCGTCCCCCTTGTGTGGCCTCTTTAGTATCCTGCGAAGAAACTTGGCAAGGGCAAACTTTGGAGCCATTTCGTCTACAAAACAAAAATCCATAATGAGTATATTGTAAAGAAAGTAGGAAGAAAGTGCAGCAACAATAGAAAAAGACAATAACCTAAATATCGCCTAGCCTCCTCGGGCTCTATGCCAACTATGTTCTTCAAGTTTAAATGATTTCTCCCAAAGCATTCAAGAATGAAGTCAACAATAGCCTTTTCCTCGAGCTTAAGGGAACTCTCCTCTATCCGGGGAGCACCGAAGTGCTTGCACTTGAAGACAATAAATCGAAGCTTTCCCTCCAAGGTTTCCCAGAAAAGGATCGAATTCGGGCACCCAAAAACTTTAAAGTAAATAGGCTTGAAATTGTGAAAGGATTACTCGTAGAAAAGTAACACCTTTCGATTGACATAAGCTCAAAATGACAACCAACCAAAGGTTATTTCGCCACCGGAATGTCGGGTCAAAGTAAAGAGGAAGAAGAAGACTTTTGGGGACGGCGCTACTCTAAGATATTCGTGAATAATCTTGAACCCTCGAATCATCGCCTAGCTATTTATGTGTAGGGAAGGAGCAGCCTAAGACCACCTCAAAATCTCCACTTAAAGGTGGGTAAACGGGATCTGAACTCCTAGTTTGGAGATAAGGACGTCGTAAAGCCACATCCACCAGGTACCCCTACTCAAGATTAAGGTCGCTCGCTCTCTTGCTCGGACCAGGGGCCTCCAGGTAATATTCTTGTTCATACTCGCCCTCCGGTGAGATTAGGTTCTCCTCTCTAAAATGGGTTAGGAACTCCAGGGTCACGATTGAAGGAGTCCCAAGGACTTCAGGATCGATCCAACAATAGATGAAGTTGATTTTGGGAGGAAACATTAGAGCCCTCTTTTTGACCATTTTCAAAGATCTCGGACAACCTATAAAGGAAATCACCCCTATGTCACAAACTAGGGAAAAACCCAAGTCAGAAACTCTCAGAAATGGAATGGAAACTAAAAAGGCAGATCCCCTATGGTGGTTTCCCTCCAAACATAAAGCCACCGGTGGGTGGCAGAAGTAAGAAAATGAAGCAGAATAGGGGTTAAAACCACCCCCAAGTAATGGAAAAATGCGGTTAATGGTGGAAGGAAACCAAACCACCGCTAATGTCATATTTCATTCTACGAAATAGGCACTACAAACACTAGAAATGGGAAATGAAAAGAAAGGGTGTACCTGTTACAGAGGCTCAAACGAATACTCGAATGCTCGAAAATAGCAAATTTGCATTAATGTAAGATGAAGTACCCGCTTATTCACTAACAGAGGTTTCAGCAAGCAAGAAAGTGGAGGAATGAACTAGCAAAGGGGCATTTATAGGCCTAAAGATGCCCTCTTTTACTGTGCACACCAAACGTCAATAAGGGCATGACATGACATTTCGCATAAAGGAGTTAGGGGATATGGAAAAAGAACCCCGATTCAAATGATGTGGCGCTCAAAACGAGGCACCAAAACAACACACGTCCACTCAAGGCAACAAGACACAACTCACGAGACGAAAGGACGTTGCCGCTTCCCGAAGATCTAAGACGTTGCCACAAGAAAATGTCAAATCATGTAAAAAATGGTGATCTATTCTCATAACACATAACATTATCTCGGAATATCATGAGGAATTCGGCACCCTACAAAGTCACCTCTGCCACCGAGTTGCGGGCACTATTCCGAACTGGAGTGTATGAGCTCAACTCGGCCCAATAACTAAGCCCAATTAGAGGTTAGACTCATCACCATTCGAGGCCCATCTCGGATCCCCAAATGAACTAGGGCCCAAATCCGTGTTGAAGCCCAAGTCCAGATTGAGTGTAACGATCCTCTAACATTGCGAAGCGGTACTTACCTTGCGTGTTGCCAATAAATTTGGACTCATCCATTAACCCCAAGCTAATGGACTTCCCATGTTATCTCCTATGATGGTGAAACCATATCCCCATCTTCTCAACTATCTACTCATATATATGAGTCCAGTTATGGACTTTGGGTACTTCTTCTACCTACCTCTTATACACTTACCTGCATTCACTGACTTGAGCGTTGGAGTCCTTGTAGATACCCCTACCGTCCTGAACCTCAACTTCATCAACTCGCCGATCACATCAAAAGCAGTTTGAGATCCCAATCTTAGTTCGGATTTTATATATATATATATATATATATATGTTCACTTCTTGTATATTAATTTTCTTTTCTAATCCTTACATTTCATGTATCAACAACAATTACAGAACATGTCTTTTCAATTATGAAAAATTGTTAAAACAAAGGCCATAAAATAAAATGAAAGATGTTTTTCTTTATAGATTATATGTTGGTTTAAATTGAAAAAGAAAATCTTGAAAAATTTACCACAAGTATAATAATAGAGGACTTTTATTGTATTAAGTATCATAGTTTTAGCCCCTAGAACTAAAATCCTGGCTTCGCCCCTGATTAACACGATATGTTGAAGCATTTGAGGGCATGTGCTCCCATAACCTATTGTGTGTAGGTTCACTATTGTATATTCATCTTTCTAAGAATGTTTAAGACTTGACTCAACTTAATAACTCATGGCCGGCTCAAAGCTAATTACGTTAGATTTGAGTTCAGAAAATCAAACTCAGTATATTTTTGCAACAAATTCGTGTTATATTTCATGCTGGCCAAACTCAACCCAAGTCATATAATTTTTTACAATTTTTATACATACATACATACATACATACATACATACATATATATATATATATATATATATAAAGACAAATTATAAAACTTCTAATTGTCAATTAATATATTTTAAGTGACATAAAAACATTTTTATTGATATAGACTAAAGTATCTCAGTTTTTGTTTCTTATTTTTAAAATATTTTAACTTAACTGTGTATAATATCTAGTTCTATTTACTTCATCCAAATGAAGATTGATCATTGATTGAGTCATAATGGACTTGGGTCTGGATTCAAATATCCCTAATAAAAATTAGGTCAAATTTGGGTCCAACTAGAGGTGTTTAAATCTAATCCAAACTTAAGATTAAATTGAAATCCAAACCAAGAAAAATCAAAATCCAATTAAAGACAAATAAATATTGTTGTTTTTTAATTGGTTTTTCAAATTCCAATAGGATTTGATAAGTTTTTTATTTTAATTTTTAAAATTAATGATATTCAATTAAAACCAATTATTATTATTGTATAATATAGTTTTTACTGTTAAACTAATACTTTCACTTATAATGACTTAAATTTTTCACATAATTTTTCTATTTGATGTTTTATATATATATAAAATTAGCTATGTTTATTTTTATTTTTTAATTACTTGTGTTACTTTTAATTTGAAAAATTCTAAGCGTAATTTTTTTTCATAAAAAATGATTAAGCTGACTCAATTCCAATCAATAAAAATTAGTTCAAATTAAATCAAATACAAAATTTAAACTAAACAATTTAATTGAAATTAATAAAAATTATATTATTAAAATTAATTGACATTTTAACTCAAAAATAATCGAATTGTGTACAATGTAAATCCATCACAAGCATACACCTCCATCTCTCTTCGTACGAAATTGGAAAAGGACATAATCAACTTTTCAATTAAAAAACTACTATGAAAGGTAATATAAATTCTAAAAGAGTAACTTGTTTCCTTTGTGGGTATTTTTATTACCTCATTGTGGGTGTTTATGTTATCCCCTTTTATGGGTGTTTTGATTTTCCTTTATAAATATGTATATTTTGATAGTCTTACAAATAATAAAGATGTTTAAATATATTTTGAAAGGAGATGAAATATATTTTTTAAGTTATAGCACTTTTTATGTTAATCTCTGATGTGAAAGATGCTTAAACATAGATAATTTTCAGATAAGGAGCAGAGCCATATATTGTTGGTTAGTTTAGAATATAGATTACATTTGTTTTTTTTTATTAAATTTAGATCTAATATATCTTTTTCAATTTGTAATTGCCATCAAAATTCTTCACAAATGAAATTATCTTTCTCATAAAAATTAAAAAAAACTAAGCGTAACTACTTCTATAAGTAAAAAGTTTTTTTTTTTTTGGATCTCACAACTTGTTTATTATTACACCCTACCATTATTAGTAAGCAAAAAGTTTATTTTATTTATTATGCCCGACAATTTTTATAACTTGCAAAAGTGTATTACTTTTAATAACCTATCATCGTTAGTTTGTACATGCATCTGATATCTTAAAATATTATCATCAGCATTACGAAATTAATGACTTTATCTTTGTCATTTAGGGAATAACTTAAAAAATAGAACTGAACGATAAAAACAGTTCAACTTTTTTTGAAAAAAATATTTAGGAGTTATCATCACAATTACTTCATTTACGAAAACACTGTTTTTTTTCCCAATAAATTAAGTTCAATAACCTATCCGTTATTTTTGCTTTTTGAAGGTGGGTCTGTGTCTTGTCATATGCTGACGAGTTACAACTTACGCAAAACAAAAAGGTTGAATATTTTACCTACCTTTTTGAGAAACTGAACTTAATGAAGCGCAAAAACATAAGGAAACTCAGTTTAAAAGCAAGAAGTCATAGCTCAAGGGACCCTTGGAGTTTTGAGAACGTAAAGTGTGAGTTGAACTGGTAATGTTGAAAGGAACGTGCAATGAACCTTTTATTTGTACCCGTGGATCTTCTCATATACACCTTTTTGTATAATTTATTCATGTAGTGTTGGATTTCCTGTCTTTGGTTCTTTGACATTTGACATCTACAATGTTTTCTAGTAGTGGAACAGAAATAAACTACTCATCTTTGAACACGTTGACTCTTTAACTGTTACATATATGCTGGAAAATTGTTAGCCTGGAGTATGCGATTATATTGTCTTTGAGACGAGACCGTGTATATACTCATCCAAGGTTCAAAGGGGTCATTAATGTGATATCAAATTCACTGTAGATGGCACCTCAAAATTATTACTTCACATCCACTCTAAAATTCAGCTAGACCTACAGGCATGTCTACCAGACTGGCATGACCACCACAAAATAAGTTCACAGTGCCTCAAACTCTATTTCCATATTAATTTTCTAGAATATTCTCTCTCTATATATACATGAAGTTGATATGAGCTCATTCATCCCAAACAGAACATAACACAACAAATGGACTTCCTCCACTTTCCTTCATTTTCATCTATGAGAGTTCTTCTCTTTGGTTTTTGCGTTATAACCTTGTTTCCTGAGTTTGTAGTGGGCATACCAAGGCACTATACATTCAATGTACTATTAACAAACTCATGCTTCAGAAAGTTTACTTCTTTCTACCATTTGCATTTTCATTTGTTCATCCCTCCTAATTTTTTTATACTTCTTTGCCTTTTCATGTGTTAAGATTGAGTACCTGAATGTCACAAGATTGTGCCACACAAGGACCATTCTGAGTGTGAATGGGAAATTTCCAGGACCTCGCTTAGTGGCAAGGGAAGGTGATAGAATTGTGGTCAAGGTCGTTAACCATATCTCTCGCAATGTAACCATTCATTGGTATGTGTAACTTTGTTTTTTTGTTTTTTTTGGAAGCCAACCCTTCTCTCTTTGGGCAATTATGCACAATTGACATAATGTTCTACCTTAACATGGAATTTTATGCTGCTTGTCTTGGATTTTTTCAGGCATGGAATTCGTCAGCTAACAACTGGTTGGGCTGATGGACCAGCATATGTCACACAGTGTCCCATACAACCCAACCAGTCATACACATACAAGTTCACCATCACTGGCCAGAGAGGAACTCTGCTTTGGCATGCTCACATATCATGGCTAAGAGCTACCCTTTATGGACCCATCATCATCCTACCTAAGCGCAATGAGACTTATCCATTTGAGAAACCATATAAAGAAATCCCCATTATTTTTGGTATTGTTTATAGCATGACATCATGCATATATATGTCTTTTTTTTCTTTATAATTTATGAAACTATTCTTATTAAATTATTCATATATGGTGGTAATTAACTTACACATTTGTGGGATTTCAGGGGAATGGTTTAACGTTGACCCAGAAGCTGTTATAAGTCAGGCCCTTCAAACAGGAGCGGGACCCAATGTTTCAGATGCATACACCATCAATGGCCTTCCGGGGCCTCTTTATAATTGTTCCTCTAAAGGTACCAAACCGTGCCTCTAATTAAAGGGTGCGCTTTGGAAAGAGTGCAGGAAACGTGGTTATTAACAGTGTATTTAGATATAAAAAATATCTTAATTAATACATTGTTAATCCTTCCATTTCACAATCATATTTCCCACTTTCAAATCAATCTTACCATGTGTTTGGTAGGATTGTAAGGTCAAAATTGGAGGAGCGAAAATTGACAAGGTGTATATGGACACAAAATAGGCATCACATAATTTTCATCCCTTTGCTTTTAACCTTCTCATTTTCACTCAAGTACACTGTTCACCACAACAAATCATGCAGCAGTAAAAAATATCTTAAAGTTTAGTAGTGATAGGACAGGGATTAATTATTGAAATCTACTGTTAAATCGTTTGATTTTGAGAGACAAAACTTGAGATAGGCAAAAGGTGCTGTAGGTACAATAGACCAAATGAAAACAACCGAATAATGTCTCAAAATGAATAGACAAACTTATGCAAACAAGTAACCGTTCATCTTAACATACCACCAATAGATAAAAGGAAAATGTTATTTGTATATTGAAATACTTAAGATACCATGTGATGTGAGTGAAAGGTGAGAAATGGGGGAAAAGAATTAAAAAAAAAAAATATTGAAATGTATTTTATACATTAAAGTGAAAGAGTCCCATAATATATCTATAAAAAAAGGTGTTCAAATAACTTCTCTTAATACATATTCTGTGCACATGATTTTTGCAGATACATTCAGGCTTAAGGTGAAGCCAGGAGTAACATATCTTCTGAGGATAATCAATGCTGCACTCAACGACGAGCTCTTCTTTAGCATAGCCAATCACACCCTCACAGTTGTTGAAGCAGATGCTTCATACACCAAACCATTTGACACAGATACGCTCCTCATAGCGCCAGGACAAACCACAAATGTTCTTCTCAAGACCAAACCACACTTCCCAAATGCCACTTACCTCATGGCTGCTAGGCCTTATTTCACAGGCATTGGCGCCATTGACAACTCCACTACAGCTGGTATCCTCCAATACAAGCACCCTTTGCACCATTCCACTCTCAAAAACCTCCCACTTCTCAAACCAACTCTGCCACCTATAAATGCCACAAACTTTGTGGCAAACTTCACAGCAAAATTCAGAAGCTTAGCCAATGCCAAATTCCCTACCAATGTACCGAGAAAAGTGGACAAGAGGTTTTTCTTCACTGTGGGGCTAGGGACTAGCCCTTGCCCAAAAAACACAACATGCCAAGGGCCAAGTAACAACACAAAGTTTGCAGCCTCAGTGAACAACATTTCTTTTGCACTTCCAACAACGATTTCTCTTATGCAAGCCTACTATTCCAAAAGGTCTAATGGTGTTTTCAAGACTGATTTTCCTGCTTTCCCAATGAACCCTTTCAATTACACGGGAACACCACCTAATAACACTATGGTTACCAATGACACCAAGTTGGTGGTGCTGAAGTTCAATACTAGTGTGGAGCTAGTGTTGCAGGGTACTAGTATTCTTGGGGCTGAGAGCCATCCTCTTCATCTTCATGGTTTTGACTTTTATGTTGTTGGACAAGGTTTTGGGAATTATGACCCCAACAAAGACCCTGCAAAGTTTAATTTAGTGGACCCAGTTGAGAGGAACACTGCAGGAGTTCCTACTAGTGGCTGGATTGCCATTCGCTTCCTAGCAGACAACCCAGGTTGGTACATGTTATGAGACTAGCACATGCATGTGTTCATGATCCCTTTTCTTGAAAATATCATTTTATTAGATATAAATACTATAACTAATTGTATATGTATATACAGATAGTATTTTCTTATATAATCATTCTCCTTTTTAGGCATACTAATCATTCTCTATCAAGACATTATGTTTTTAAGAAAACAATGAAAAGATTTTAATCCTTTAGATAAAGACCTTTTACTGCCATGTTTTTTACTTTCTGTAAAAAAGGGAAAGATAGCTAAGGGTTTTTTTTTTTTTTTTGGGCGGGGGGGGTGAAAGAAAGTTAAGTTTATTAGCTTATAATGAAATTCTTAAAATCAAAATTTTCTGAATTTGCTTCAAAATTTTTCGTTGAACATGTGGCTACACAAATTTGGTGGTTGATTCAACTTTGAACGTCCATCATCTTTGACTACAGAAAAGGGCGTGATTGACATCACGCTCTCACCTCAACTTCAAAACATGTTGACATAAATAGTATATCTTTTTTTGGGGGAAATTCTTCATTTTTCTTCATTAATAATCATTATCATCCATATGGAACTGATTTTTGTTGAAAAGTACAACTCAAATTTTCGAATTCCAACTTTCTCTCTTTAGTTTTCATAAGAAATGGAAAATTATAGTTTTACGACTTTTTTACATTTACACTTCAGACCTTTTTGTATATATATAAAAAAAGGTAAGTATTTGATGTAAATATATTTTTTATTCATTTAGATCTTCAAGTGAGAAATTTCTTATAAAATGAGAAAGTGAGAAATTATGCATGTATATATTCATCTATATCCTTGCAACTTTAATTAACTTATTTAATAAATATACATAAAAATGGGGTTTTTTTTCCCCTTTGAAATACTTATGATAAAAATGAAATATTGAGAATAAGTTTGTAATTAAACTCGTATTTGGGTAATATTATCTCTTAGAATTCAATCATAAACTTTACAGAAAGGGGAAAAAGAAGAAAGTATTTCGAGTATTAATTTCTTCGAGATAATGGCTACTGTAGAGTGATAAAATTCATAAATCTGGAGTCATACACCCTTCACACCCTTTTGGAAGTCACTAACTATATCCTACACTTTTAGCTTTCTTATAATCTTTTAAGAAGTCAAATTTTAGAGAGATAGTATCTAAGTATCTTGTCTAAAAATTCACTAATGTACACGTAATCAGGCATTGTCCCTTTCTGTAACAAAAATTAGACATGGTCCCTTTTGTAACAAAGAAATGCAGCAGATAGAGTGACATTATCATCGTACGTAGCGGATAGAATGGCATTATCATCGTACGTAGTAGATTGAATGGAATTATCATCGTACATTAGTTAGTAAACTAGTCTGTCTAGCTCACATCATTGTTATTCATGTTATATTGGCTTCTTGTGGCAACAGGGGTATGGTTCATGCACTGTCACCTTGACGTCCATACAAGCTGGGGATTGAGAATGGCATGGCTAGTATTAGACGGACCTGGGCCCAACCAGAAGCTTCCACCACCACCATCTGATCTCCCAAGATGCTGATGACTTGAACATGACCCTTTGGGTGCAGATTCATTGGGCTTTGCTTCATTTGTTGAGTTACCCTCCAATGTTTTGTCCCTATCTTTTCAATAATAAAGAAATAATTGTAAAATTCTTTTGATGTGTTAAGGGGGGAAGTGAACAAGTTTTTGTGACTTGTGTGTCACTTTGGGGTTTGTTCAGTAAACTGTTTGGCCTGTTGTTGTCATGTTTGGTTGGATGGCTTTGAAGAGGGAGAGCAGTTCACAAGTGTCAGTCAGAGGGGGTTTTCCTCCTTTTTGAATAATCAAAAGCATGATGTGATGATTAAAATTTGATCAGCTCACTTATGTTTGTCTTACTCATTGTTTTGCTTCAACTCAAAGTCTAAGCTACAAATTAGGCTTCAAATGATAAGCAATTACATGGTCGTTTCTTAAAAGTTTGAGAACAAAAAGGTTAATTGTAATTGTACTCAACCACTTGAACGTACTATTGGGTTGGCTACTTCCATTAGTTATTGAGTTTACCCCCAAAAAAGGACTAAACGTAATTAAGGAAAAGTCGACCTGTGTATCCTTGCAATTAACTCAATTATGCATGTTGGTACCAGAAAGAGAGCTCGGCACCAGCTAGATAAGGGTTGTACAGTTGTTGAGGAGGATAATACTCCTTGTAGTCTCTAATAAATGTTCATCACTAAAGCTTAAATTTTCCATAATTATTTTTTTCATTCTGCCCTTATTAAATGAATAACAGGAAAGAGTATTAAGTAAGGGATTAAATTTTCCATAATTATATTTTTCATTCTACGCTTATTAAATGAATAACAGGAAAGAGTATTAAGTAAGAGAGAGAATAAAATGAGTTTTAAGAGATGAGAGTGATTTTACAAAACATGAATAATGGGAAAAAGTATTAAGTAAGAGAGAGAATAAATGAGTTTAAGAGATGAGGGTAATTTTATATAACATACTTAAATTTTTCTAACATTGAGATCTATTTAATACCTTCCTTAATTCGTGTGTACATAAAAACGGAATGGGTTGTAGAAAATATTATCTTGTAATTCCACACAATTGTATTGATTCTCATCCCCATCCCCTTTCCCAATATCTCCCTTTCCTAGACCATAGCAATAATAATAATAATAATAATAATGGCTAGTCTAATAATTATAAGAGCAGCAGTTAAGAATTCAAAAAAAGAAACTTTGTATTTGGAATGGGCTCATCCCCACGATCTATATGCTTGCCCCAACGCGATAGGTGTGGCCTCATAGGCCAGTACTCGCCCATCACCTTCAGAGCAAAGCTCGCCAAGGGGGGGCTCTCCTTACTTTATCTTTATTACTGTTATGCCATTACAATTAATATCTTGACATATCTCTTATGTATCTCATGCATTCATGACAGATTAAGCCAAATAAGAAAATTGCAGAGATTATGGGCATTGATGGCATCGGGTTAATGGCATACATATACCTGACATTCAATGGAAGATACTTGATAAATTCCTTCCTGAAATTCGAGGAGATTCTACGCAAACAAGCCTTTGGAAACCCTAGAGAATATAAGGGCTCTAAGCCCCAAGATATTGATCGAATCCTTTTTTCCTACACCCTTGCCTCTTAGACCCATTCTAAATTGAGCATCAGAATGTCTTTGTAAATACCCTTACCACAGTCAACCACTGCACCACTTGGAGGACTTGCACCATTCTGCCCTTAGACAAGAATAGTATTAAAAAAGGAAAAAGTTTGAATTTTCAATGCATCAGATATAGTGAAAGTTTGAAAACTTTCCTTTTGTTAATTCCTTAACCAGTATCTTAGGACACTGGTTACCAAAACCCTAATAATAATAATAAGAAGAAGAAGAAGAAAAAGAAAAAAAAACAATTTATCCCCTTGGACTATAGGATATGTTCACTTTGCTCCCACACTTTTAAAAACATACAAAGTTAATCGTCCAAATCGACTTTTCTGTTACTTTTAATGACCAAATTACCCTTATCTTTTGCCTTTCCTTCCCTTCCCCCTTATACTTCTACAAGCTGGTCTTTCTCTATCTCCCCTCTACCCCATAACCTTCCACATCACCTTCACCCCTAGGAAACTAAAACTAAGACACCCAAAATTGAACAGCCACCCTTGTTCATCTGTAGTTTTTTTTCTTTATCAAAAACCTCACATTCCCATTTATTATATAGATGAAGAAAAGAAAAATACACACTTCACCAAAAAGACCTTTTAGCGGCCATAGAAATGACCGTGAAAACTTTTACTAGCCATTAACCTTTTGCCGACATAGTCAGGGTTGGTAAAGGGTTTTCCTGGCCATTGTGGCGACCGCCAGTAAAGACCGTATTAATGGTTGGGAAAAGCCCGAATCATTAGCAGTCATTGTTGCTAACAATTTGTATTACAGTTAAAACCGATTTTAGGATTGTCCCCTCCTTCCCTTTAGTGGCATTTGGTATGGCCGCAAAAACTTTAGGACTATTTTTCCCAACAAATATTATTGCCGGAAAATATCACTCTTATTTGTCAAAAAAAAAAAAAAAACATTGGCAATACTTTCACTTACAATTATTATTGTCAGGCAATGTTGCTCTTATTTGTCAAGAAATGATTGAAAAAATTGTTTGCTAGCAATCATTATTGCAAAAAAATGTTATGCATATTTGTTATATATAAAAAATGTGGCTTTTTTCATTAACACATTTAGTTATAATATTTGCTTTTGTAAAATCCATATATATATATATATATATATATATATATATATATATATATATATATATATATATATATATCAAATTAAACATATTAAATTTTATTCTAGTGAAACAAAAATATTTCATTAAATTTGCAATAAAAAAAACAACTCTTAATCATTAACTATGCAAATATCAAATAGCAAAAGACCAATGAGTACATAACTTGAATCCAATAACTAGTATCATTGATCCTCGTAAGTAGTGTAATCAAATAGTCACAATATAGAATAATAAAAGCTTCAAAAACATTTCTTCAATGCTCAATCATAATGAAGCATTTCGCTCTAAAAAATCATAGTGCATGACCTAAAATGATAAGATAAAATAATTTATCATTTAAATATAAATATAAGTGCATAAGTCATAATCCTATTACAAAGACAGTTTGCAAACATTTTGTGTTTTTTTTTGGTGTAGAAAAAATTATAAAAAACATTTTCTCTATTTGCATTTTCCCTCTCTATCCCAATGTGGGTATTGCCCTGATGTCCCAAAATTTATATTCAAATAACACTCAATCAACCCATTCTCCAATAATATGCTACAAAAAAATGCAACACCTATCAACACTTGCATTTGCTAGAATAACTAGGAATGAACATTGCTTTAGTATGTTGGCAGATATTTGAATCTAAAACTTTACAAGTTTTTACACAACAAATCATCATTTACAGTCGTACAAGTATAATGCCTTAAAATGTTCCTTAGCATTTTGGTTGACATGAGAAGGCAAAGCTACAAGTCCATTTGCATCCTTTAGTTTCAGTTTCACTGTCAACCAATTTTTAATAGAGTCATAGATCAAGTACTAGACATTGGCCAAGAACAAGAAAATGGCCAGTTTCATTGGTTTTATATAATCAGCTAATGTAGGCATATCTAGGTTCCAATTTATTGCAAACATTGTCAACACAAACATTTTGAGCAAGCAATAGCTAATTCTATAATTATAAATTATCCTATTCAACACTCTTTATGAACTAAAATATTTGATTTCTATCCAAAATACATGCATAATTAAGAAAAATAGGCATTATAATAGTATATTCATACCATGATGAGATGCAGTATTCTTATTAGCTCTTTTAGTGCTTGTGGTGCTCGGATGTTAAATGTGTCATTCGCAAAGGCATCGAAGGTTTCCACCCCCACATCCCACAATTCATTTAATTCCTCTATTAAAGGTTCTAAGAAAATAGCAATGTTATTTCTAGGCCCTTTTGGTCTAGGAATGAGTAACAATAGAATTAAAAAATTCTTGCTTCAAGCACAACCATGGTGGAAGATTATATGGCATCAAAATCACTGGCCACGTGCTATAAACAATTTGCATTGTACCATATGGATTAAAGCCATCAACAACTAATCCTAAGTGGATATTGTGGGGATCTTTAGCAAATTTTGAATGATAATTATCAAAACATTTCTAAGCTTCAAAATTTGCAGGATGCCATAAAACCCCATCTTTATTATGCTTTTCATCATGCCATCCCATCAATTTAGAAGTTTTTGAAGACATAAATAATCTTTGCAGCCTTGACTTAAGAGGAAAATACCTTAGGACCTTGGCAGGAATTTTTTTCTCATTGTTTTTCCATCTAGAATCCCCACAAATTGAGCATTTGTTAACCTTCTTATCAACCAATTCATTCCTAAATAGCATGCAATCATTGGGATAAGCATGGATCTTTTCATGCTTTAAGCCCAATCCCTCAACAATATTTTTGGTCTGATAATAAGAAGGAGATAACTTTTCTCCATCGAGCAATACATCCTTTGATAGTCGAAGCAAAGCATTAAAAGACTCATCAGTCCATTTGAATAGCCATTTTATATGGTATAGATGCAGTAAAAATGAAAGTTTGCTGAATTTCTTGCATCCAAGGTATAATTCTTCATCTGCATCTTTCATCAACTATTCAAACTTCTCCACCTCTAGATGAGATTGATTTCTTGATGAATAAGTAATGTTTTCTTCCAAGTTTGGCTCCACTTCATCCTTTTTAGTAATACTATTATCCATCAATTGGGTAAAGCCTCCAAAAATATCACGTATCATTCCTACCATATCATCAGCCCTTGAAGCTTCTTCTCTAAAGTTAGTTTCTTCAATACAAATAGGCAAATTTAATGACTCTCCATGGTAAAACCATGTGTCATATGATGGTATAATACCATTGACCATAAGGTGATCATGAGCCATTGCCCGATTTACTCAATAGTGTAGAACACATTCTTTACAAGGACATGGAATTGATTCTCCATTGCTTTGACAAAAGGCATGGTCTAGAAACTCTTCTACTCCATCTAGATATTCTTTACTAACTCTATCACACTACATCCACCTTCTACTTCTAGGATTGTCCATGACCATTCAATAAATCTTTTCTCTCCAAACTAATATAAAATTGATTTGAAAAATTTTAGCATCAAATTGAAAAGGCACTCAAAATTGTAAGAAGTACACTCGATAAGGGGATAGATATAAAAAATTGTGTCAATTAAATTTTCATAATAAAAATTAACTTTAAAGGGATTTTACCCTTTTGATTAGTTAAAGAAAGGAGTATATATTCCTTCATATCAAAAGAATTGATTATTTACAATAACAAAAGGAAGTGTTAATAATAAAGGATGACGTATTTTTAAAAAACACTGAAGAACACAGAAAATAAAAAATAAAATTGCCCATTTTTTTCTTTTCATTTCATACTATCTATAGTGGAGATTCCCTAGAAACAAGCTTGAGATTTTTTTTTCATAGACAAAGAAAAGTAATGAAAACAAAAACAAAACAAGCTAAAGTTAAGAAGAATCTAGCTCAGCTAACACATGCATCACACAATCTGAAGGAGTATGCCAGTCATGAAAGGGCTCTTGCTCCCTAGTTCCTAGCAACCATCCCATCCGCAACCATATTGGTTGATTTGTACACATGCTTGAGCTGCACAATCCAATCTCTATTAAGTCAATCTTGTATTTCATGACACAAAGCCACCAAGCCATCTCTGTTGCCAGAATTATCTAAAGATAAAAGGCAAAAAGCTTCATAGCTATCCATTTCACAATAAACCAATCAATGTCCTGTTTCCTAAGCCAACTTGAGACCATACATAATTGCCTATAGCTCAATGTTGAGAACATCAGTGGACACATCCATGGTCAAAAAACCCAAAAACCAATTGCCCTCAGCATATCTAATAACAAACCCAACCCCACTAATACCAACTTGTAGCCAAACACCACCATCCATGTTAACTTTAATTCAACCTACTGTAAGTGGCCACTAAACCACAGCTTGAGAATCATTTGAATGAGAATCTATGCAAAGAAGGATCTGAATTCCAATTCGAAAATTCGGATATTCCTCAAAACAAAGTAATCACTCTAAACCTTAGAATCCAACACTAAATTCAATCTCCATCTCTAAAGCCACCGGACCCATAACAAAAATAAAACACTTGAAACATTTGTAGTCACCCAATCATACATGTAACACCTTACCAATTTAATATTATGCTTAAGTCATAGCATGAAATTAAGTAGATTGTGTTACCGTGTAGATACTCTGCTTACTGTTTATTTATCATATCGCATCTCTTTTTTTTTTTTTTTTGTAAACAGGCGAAACGGCGTGCTATCTATAATGAACGTGATCAACATCACATAACGTAACAAAGTTTAATAAAACACAACAGAAAAGATAAGAATAAGTACTATATCATCAACCATATATGTACATATATATGGGTCGGAAGCCAACGCTTCAGTTTACGTACAGATTCAAAATGGGAGACATAAGTGGGGCCAGCCAGTGTATCAAAAAAACATAGGGCCCGTGTTAGTTAAAACAGTCCTACAAGGTCCTCAGAGGACATTTCAAACTAGCTGACATACCTACGGCTAAGTCTATGACCCAATGCTGCACACTACCAAAAGAGGGCCATGTTGTACACTATAACCTGCGGCTGGGACCTACTCAGTCAAGTAGCCATTGGCCACACCAGGCCCGGCTGAGGAGTAGTCTACATTGGGTCCCGAGGAGGATGATGAGCCGGTGGCCTCAGAAGGGTCACTCTCGAAACTAAGTGGAATGTCTGGAACTATCTGGGAAGGTGACTCTGGTGGAGCGCTAGCAGGAGCTGCAAGTGCTGCGGGTGCTGGAGGAGGGTATGCTGCATGCAACGGGACTGTAAAATATGGAGCGGCGGGGTCAAAAGCAAGATGAAATAGAGGGACGGCAAAATTTCTATTACTACAAAGGTAGAGACAGAAATGGCAGGAGCCGGCTATGTATAGCGAGTCCACTGTGGGATCATGGTGGAGCTGCAAGTCAGGGATCTCAATAAACAGGGTGGCGCTCGAGTCCATCTCCAAGGTCTGAGAATGATGCGGAAATACAAAGCGAGGTAAGAATTTAAAGAAATTCTCTGTAGGCTTCGCGTACGGTATTTAAACTGACGTCACATTCATTCTCAGTTGCCTCGATTTTTTTTTAGTTATAAAAGCATGGGATCAAACTGAACTATCCATATTTAACAAGTTTAAGAAAATGTCTAGTCCGAGGCAAGGTTCAGTTTTACTTAGGATAGTATAGGAAACAGAATAAACTACTGATAGTGATACACAAAATAATGAGCAAAATAAATGAACATACAGCAGTAAGTAAACATAACAGGCAAACTGTAAACAACTTGTAATGACTATTCAATGTGATCATGCAAAACTCATTCTTGAACTTATCTTCATAAACTTTTCCATTACTTGGTCCCCTAGGAGTTCTTGGCTATTTAGACTCCTGGGTAATAGTTTGCTTTCAAGATCGAGCTCATTCCTATACAGGAATGTCAGGTTTACTTTTCCCAACCTTCCCACCGATCTATTCCCCTTAACTTTAATCCAGGGCTGGCCCAAGTATCATGGAACTTTCATCATAACATAATCTTTGTAAATTCTTGAAAAATGCACATGTATTGTATAACTCATGCATAGGCTTTACCGAAATTTCGACAGCATAACGGAACGTGTCCGCTTCCCCATGAATAGTGCCAATACTCAGAACACCAATTTATCAAAGAAATCATAACACTTTATTCATATTTCAATCATCAATCTCATAAGAACAATCTTTGCATTTAACACATAGTTACTGTCCTAGCATATTCATTCAATCCGATTTTTGTAAACCAAGCTAAAATTTCTATCTATCTCATCTGGACCTCAATTTTGGATATATTAGAATGTTATGTGTCTATTTTCCAACTGCTTTCATTCTATCTAATTTTGATAAGTATTGCTCAAGTTGTTTAAGTTTTATCCCAGCCTGCCCTGAAGCTGGCCAGAATTACAAACTTAAAAGTAAAAATCTACTAAAAATCAAAAACTAGTTCAAATCATACGAAATTGGTCTCATATTAAAGCTAACAGGACAAGATTTCATTTTCAAGAAGTTCCATTTCATTTTCTTTAGTAGAGTTTGAGTTATAAGCCCAAAAATTTGACTTTCTTAAACTGCCCTATTTTGGCCTAGTTCGGACATGGCAATTTTCTCGAGCCAGTGGGAGCAAACGAGACCGTATCTAACTCTGAAATTTTTATGAGATATTCTCCTATGTGTAAGATTTCTAATAAAGTTAGTTTCATTCAATTCAAAGCCGTATCGGGCAAGTTTTGCCCTGAACAACTTGGTCTGCCCAGAATCAACTCAAAAACCTAGGTCGAATTTCCAAAATTCATATCTCTCTCAATACTAATCCAATAGCCTTATATATATATGTATGGAAAGCCCTAAATGTCTAGTTTCATATAAAAATGATTTCATCAAATTTAAACGGCGATAGGCGGAGCCGTATACTCTGTCGTACGGACTGCCAAGAAATTTTGGTTTTCCAGCTCCTCAATCTTCCTACTTTCACCTTTTCTTACTTCCTAATCGATTTTAACATAAAAAACAGCCAATAAACCAGCCAAAGATCATCATATTCATTCAATCATCACATCAAGAATTGAGAAAATAAAGCCACAATCAGCCACCCACAACTAGAATAACAAGAACAAAATTGAACCTCTACCTCTTTGTATGTGATTTTGCTAGATTTTGGAGTTTGGATTGATAAAACCTTGTTAAGCTTGAAAGTTTGATGGAGTTGGTTGAGAAGAGAAGAGAAGAAGAAGGCTGGAATCAGAGGAGAAATGGAGCAAGTCAGCATGAGAAGGAAGAGAGAAAATATGATTTAAGCATTGAAGAGGTAGTTTGCTTTGTGAGTTTTGATTGGCTGAAATTTTGTGGTTGAATTTTAGCCATATCTCCTTCTTTTGTGGCTTCCTTTGCGCCACCAACAGCTGAAGGAATGGCTGAGTATTCAGCCATTGGTTATAGGGTTTAAGGTATACAATTTTATTGATTTAGTTTCGACAGTTTAACATACCGTAATCTTACCAATTTTTTTCAAATCAGTAAATCGGTTTAAGAAAATTCCTATGAAATCTCTTATACTTCTAACCTAATTCCCTCATATCTAAACTCAATTAATTGCTAACTAATTTATCCTAAATAAATATTTAGTTGAATTTTAATTAATTTCGATTATTCGATAAAAACTGAATAACTAGGCGAAAAATGATAAGAAAAATTCCAATGGATGTTACAATACACGTTTAGTAAAATAAGGGAGATGACACCACATCGAATAGGCCACAGGACAATCCCGCAAGCAATGCAAAATACTCTCCTCCTCTAGTTTACAATGATCACACAAAGTTGAGGGTGCCAAATCGTGGCTAAAACGCATGAGGTTAGCAGGAATAACATTGTGAAGCATAAGCCAAAACAAAAATCTAACCTTTTGTAGAGCATGTAATCACCAAATCCATGACCAATTGGAAGTCTCCAATCAAGTTCTATTTCAAGACCAAAGCCAAGCATAAGCAAATAAAACAACCTACTATACCAAGGGCCTAGCACCAACCATCATCACTATCTGCACCATTCAGTTCAGGAAGCAAGCATATTCCAATTCCAATGGTTATTATGCCATACATCACGGACACATAGCTCAGAGTTTGAACTATGCACGAAAGGTATTTGGTTCTAAAGAAGCCCAGCCTAAGTCCAATTTGGAAACCAGAAAGAACTATTACCCCTACTCAAACAAAAAACCCACCCATTCTTCAGTAATTGCACTGGCTTCCAAATACTCCTCCAAACATAAGAAGTACCAAGAGGAATGTTATAATCCAAAATACAATTAGATTGCAAGTATTTATGAATGATGATATTAACCCACGGGCTTTGAGGTTCCTTCAAAATTTTCCAAGCCAATTTCCCCAACAAGGAGACATTGGCTAAATGGGTGTCCCTGATAGCAAGCCCCCATATTTCTTTGGATTAGTCAAACATTCCAATTAACTAAATTAAAGCTACGACCCCTTTCTTTCCCATTCCAAACAAATCTTCTAACTGCAGCATCAATGCTTACACAAACATTTTTAAGCAACCAAAAAACTTGCATAAGATGAACTAGCAAGGAAGTTATAACCGATTTGGCAAGAAAGCACGGCCAGCCCGGTTAAGGAGCCTACTTTTCCGAGAAGCAAGCCTATTTTGCACCTTCTCCATCAAATCAGAAAAAGTAGCCTTAGACCCTCTTCCATTGATAAGAGGAAAACCCAAATACTTCCAAGATTAGTTGCAAATCTAATAGAAGAAATTCCAGTAAATTCTCTCTTCTAGTGCGATTAATATTCCTAGAACACATGACTCTAGATTTATGAACATTAAATTTCAAACTAGAGGCATCACAAAAAATCCTAGAGAGCATCCATCACCAAACAAACCTCAGAGTTCCTAAAAATAACAACACTCATTTTCAAAGAAAAGGTGGGAAATACCAGGCCCATTTCTAGAAATATGGATAGGAAGCCACTTGTTCTCTGCCACCAATTAGTTAACATAGAGTGCGAATTTCTCCATACATAAGACAAACAAGTAAGGAGAAATTGGGTCTCCCTGTCTAAGACCTGGTAGGCACAAAACCATCCAAACGACAACTATTCCAAAGAATAGCAAGCGAAAAGGATTGAACACAACACATAACCAATCTCATAATAGAAGGAGGAAAACCAAAATCACCCAAAGTAGTCCAAAGGAAACTCCAATCCACCCTATTATAGGCTTTCTCCAAATCAATCTTAAAAGCCAAAGCCTTTTTTTAGTCTTGGTTTTGTTCATATAATGCAGAACTTTCTGAATAATAATAGCATTATCCCCAGTACCATAATTAGTAATAAATCTATCTACCAAGGACCAATCAACTCATCCAAGTAAGGTCTTAACCTATTCACCAGCATTTTACTAATCACCTTGTAAGCCATATTGCACAAGCTAATTGGCCTAAAATTCTTAAGGTGAGTAGGATTATCAATCTTGGGGATAAGAGTGATAAGGGTCTCCGCAAACCTAAGGTCAAAAGAACCATGCCAGAAAGCATCCTGAACCATTCTCCAAAGATCCTCCCTTACAATTTCCCAATACTACTTATAGAAAAATGCTTGAAAACCATTTGTCCCATGAGCCTTAAAAGACTTCATACCCATAAAAGCTATGCGAACTTCGTCCCTGGTAACTAAGGCTAAAAGAGCATCATAGCCTAAACGACTTAGCTAAGGGTGCTGATGAATCTGCAAAGCCTGGGGATTAACTATCACCTCTAAAGAAAATAGCTTCTGATAAAAATGCCTAGCTTCCTTTCTCAAAGCAACATCATTAATAACCCACAACCCATCATCCAGAAACATCCCATGAATCATACTTCTCTTTCTTCGAACCATAGTTTGAGTGTGAAAGAACTTCATATTCCTATCACCAAATTGCACCCAATTCTTATGAGACTTGTGATGCCATATCAACTCCTCCTGATAAAGAACAATATTATATTCATACTGAAGTTCCTTTTCCAAACTAGCCAAAGAAGTTGAGTTGATAGTCTCCAGCCACCTTTGAATACCCCTGATACGAGCCTCCGGTTTCTGCTTCCTGCAAATAATATTTCCAAAGACCTCCTTATTAAAAACTAGAGAATCACGCCACACACAAGTCAAACAATCCATCACAACATTCCTATCCTCATGCCAAGCACCATTCACCAATCCTCCATAATCCAGGTCAATGGTCTAGGTTGCAAGAAATCAAAAAGGTCTTTCCCCTTTCTCCAACTCCTTCCCACCACACCATAATAATAAGGGATAATGATATGAATAACTGCAACTCAGGGTCTCAACATACGCCTCCGGAAACAAGTTCCTCCAAGAGACATCTGATAAAGCTCTATCAAGATGCCTTATAACACATTGCTTCCCTTGAGCATGCCTCACCCAAGTGAACTTCAAACCCACTGCACAAGATCTAGCAAACCACAATCCTCCAGAACATCAGAAAAAAAAAAAAAAGCCTGTGATAAGAAAAATTCCCACCATGAACCTTAGTAGGCATAAGAACTTCATTAAAGTCACTACTAACATCCAAGGAACCCAAACAGAACATCTAAACTAAACCATATATGCCCAAAGAGACTCATGGACTGATGGTGTAGGGTAGCATACACCCCATTACAAAGCCACTCCATAGAACCCTTTTTCACTCTAATAGTCACCATTTGTTGAAAATGATCCTCCAAACTACAATAGCGACTATTATTCGCCTCTAAAGCCTAAACACCACTACGTTGACCTTGAGCCTTCGAAATGCCAACCGTGTGATAACCAAGACCCCTCCAAAATTGAGTAGCCTTAGCAAAAAGAATATGAGTCTCCAGTAAAATAGCCATATTAGGGCAGTATTTCCTCACCAATACCTTTACATTTCTTCTACCCACTCTACTTGCAGCCCCCCTTAAATTCCAACTTAAGATAGTAAAATTTCTATCCATCATCATGATTACTAACTTGAGAAGGAACCAACCACCCCAGTCCTCACATTACATTTGCACAACCAACTTTGTCCACTTTAAGACAAACAACTCCACCACTGTCCACAATGGTATCCTCCTTATCCCCATAGCCATCTCCAAGTGCAATAGTGTTCACAAGGTTTATCCTCTTGAGCATCAAACTTGACCATGAGATACCCATTGCACACACTCATGACATCAAAACCATGTTGCAGCTTCCATATCACACGTAACTTCTCCTTCATAGCTAAGAAACCCAGCTCCTTGCCCAAAATTTTCACCACCAAAGAGTCTTGCTATAGTTGCACGATCTCTTTAATCACAGTGTCATAAAAAACAACCTTAGGGCATAGATGATCCCTATTCTCTAGACTCACACTTGCTAGCTTCAAACTAATTAGATCATCAAGGAAGTTCACCTTCATAGGAGGTTTCCCTCCCATCACTTTATCTCTAAAGGAAACTCCTTCCATTATCTCAGACTCCTCCTCCTCCTCCTTGCCTCTTTTTAAAGGCACTAGTGCAGTGCCCTCCACCCTAGAGATCACAACACCTCTTCCACCATTGTGGCCACCAGCATCTGCACCCCCTCTACCACACCCACTCATGCTGCCTCTCATTTTTTTAGTTTAATTTTCCTTCGTGGCTCCAAACAAGTTTGAGATAAACAACCACTAGAGAAGCCAAAAATACAGCATATATTTAAAAACTAGACAAATTTAAAACATATATTAACAAACTAAGCAATGATCATAGGTACATTATAAGGTAAAAATAACTCACATGAAAGAACTTGAGGTGCCTTTTGAGATCAGGTGTAGTCCCTTATCAAAAAAATCAAATGCTGAAGAAGTCTACAAGCAAACCAAAAAAAAAAAAAACTAACATTAAATAAAATATTTAGAGAAAATTTCATCAAAATATGAAGTAATACTAATTATTGTTCAAGTAAGACTATCTCTCATCCTTTAACAAAAATAGTTCTATTGATTAAAAAAAACAAATTACTAAAGTTTTTCTTCATACTAATCATCATAAAACGAACATTGGAAGGCAAACCATATTTGGTATAGCTACTTCCTGGAACTAGATGTATAGGAAACACGATGACCACACAAAAAATGAAGCAAACGGAATAGAATCCATGATGACTACCAAAACTTGCAACCTTGTGTCTTATCCTCTTTTGTACTCATTTGCTCTCTTCTAATAAAATTTCTTTTTCTATCAAAACAACTTATTAACATACTTCTTCATAGGAATTAGGTTTATGAAGATGTCATTTATGAAAATTTTTGAAAATAGAAACATAGGAAATAGATATGAAAAACTCAATTTTTTTACAAAACTTTTTCTTCATACTAATCATCATAAAATGAACATTGGAAGGCAAACCATATTTGCTATAGCTATTTCTTGGAACTAGATGTATAGGAAACACGATGACCACACAAAAAATGAAGCAAATGGAATAGAATCCACGATGACTACCAAAACTTGCAACATTGTGTCTTATCCTCTTGTGTACTAACTTCCTCTCTTCTAATAAAATTTCTTTTTCTATCAAAACAACTTATTAACATACTTCTTCATAGGAATTAGGTTTATGAAGATGTAATTTATGAAAATTTTCGAAAATAGAAACAAAGAAATAGATATGAAAAACTCAAAGTGAATATTCAAGATAATGCCAAAAAAGAATTTTAGATAAATAGATATGTAAAATAGAAACAAGAAAATTTAAATTTAAATAAAAACCAGGAAACTAATCGATTTTCGTTACCAGGCTCTCGAAATTGGTCGCTAAATCGGTCTCTAATTTTAGCGACGGATTTAGCAACCAATGTTTTAACAACTGAAAATTCGGTCACTAAATCGATTACTATCAAGTTTTGCGACCGATTTTCTTATTTTGGCGACCAATTTTTTGGTCGTTATTTACTATTTTTCTTTTAGTGAGCTAAACACTAGAACGCAAAGGAAAGCAGCACAATTAAGTGGTGTATGAGGAGAGAAAGATCACAACTCACTCTAAGTATAATTTGTAGTTGACATTATGACTCGCGCGTCGTAACACGAGCAAATTAAACCGAATAGCGACTATAGTATAGTAGCCAACTCGGATCGTTTCCCAAAGATGAACACACTATTTGATCAGAAAATTCAGGGGGGTTTTTATAACAAACACTTAAAATGTAATACTGAATTCCAAAGCAAACAGAAAACAAAAAGACTAAACCGAATTAAAATTCTAATCCAAGACACACAAGAAGAAAGCAATCAACACTCAATCATTGGATTCAAATATACATGCACACTCCAATTCGATGATTAATTTTAGATTCAATTGAAACCTCAAATCAAACCTAGCATTCACATGAAAATCTCCATGCATTCAACTAATCACTCAAGCAATTCGGTTTAGAGACCTCTAAAACCGAAATGATTTTAGATAACTTCAAACCAATGCTCTAATCTCATATTCAGAACCGAAATATGAATCACACTCTTGAACAATCGAATCACATATATCAACCGAATTATGCATGATTTGATTGACTCTCAATCAACATGCATGAATGAAAACCTCCAATTCAATTACGAGATTAAGAAGAAGAGAAGAGGAGTGAAACCGAAATTGGAATTTCCATGTCTTGATGCACCAATCCTCAAGAGCTTGAATGCTTCTCTTGATGCCTTGGATCAGAGGAGGATCACCCCTCCATTAATGGAGGAAAAGCATAAGAGAGAGAGAGAGAGAGAGAGAGTGTGTCTTATTCAATAAAACTAAAGATTACAAAATGAGCAAAAAGGTCCCTGAAGCATAATCAGAATTTCTATATATACCTCTAATTAAAAGTCACTAATTACTTAATTAAAATAATCCTCTTTTCCTAAGCTAAATTTGGATAGCTCATTTGCCCAATTTGGATGCTTAGAGAGAAAGTTGTGCCCAAAACAAGTTGAGTGGGCTCTCTTAGACTCAGCAGCGACTTCCAACACGTTTTTGGGCCTCATAACGGTTCTTCTTGGCTTAGTGCTCTGAACATAAAATGAAGCCCTGGATGTTAGCTTTCCAATGCCACCGGAATGGGCTCAATTGAGTCCCTGTAGCCCAAGATATAGTCCAATCATTGAAGGCTGCTCAGAAACCGCGCCCAAACGCTTCAGTTCAGTTCCGAGCCCAATTTCGGCTTTAAGATCTCAGAATTAGCCCTTGCCCTCTTCATAGAAATTGTAGCTCTATCTCTTAGCTTTCCTACAAATCAAGAAGCGTAATAAAATGAGGTATAGAGCTCAAGATATGATCTGAACACTGAAGTAGGTCAAAATAACCGAAATGCTGCAAAAATTAACTAAGTCTCACTAAGATCCAAAAAAAAGAAAATGATCTAAACTCAACCAATTAAGCACAAAGGAGGATTAATGAGACAAGTATGAAGGATAAAAATAGTATAAAAATCCAATTCATCACATTATCCTATCATTACATTGATAAGCCCTTCATCTAACAATTTCTAAGCAAAGCATGTAAATCTAAACAACTTAAGATCACTCTAAAATGAGAAACAATATTTTAATTCTCCTATTGACAACCATTCTAAAGCTCAAGTATAGGAAATTTGGATTGGCAAACGATAAAATGACCAGATCAAATCAAAGGATAAGCTGATAAAATGATAGCATCATGTCAGATCAAAGGAGAAAAAATTGAATATCTAGAGATGCGTGCATTGAAGTCAGATCTAGCGAGCCACCTAGCACCTATGTTAAAATAACAATAAAAAGAAAGAAAAAAAAAAGGTAAAATCAAAGAAAGAGTAAATTCTAGTGAAGTAGATAAGGAAGGAAATCTCGGATTCTTAAAATTTGGACAAAAAAGAGAGAATCAACAAAAATCCAATGTATACTGAACAACAACTTTGCACTTTATTGCATGCTGATTAGTTTACTAAAATCTAAAATTTGAGATTTCAAGCAAAGAGAACCAAATATCGTACCAAATATATGCATTAAACTGTAATGAGTTCGAATTTTAATTTTCAATAATCGAAATCACAAAAAGCAAATTCATATCAAATAAAAACTAGGATTTAGTGACTTGTGTATTGCCTCTTATGTTGTGTGAAAATAAAAGCAACATCAAAGTAGATTCAGAACAAAAAATTAAAGCTAAGAATGAAAAAATAAAATAAAAGGGATTTAAGAAGAAATAAGAACAAAGATAGATTTACCAGTGAGACCAAGGGTTTTGTTGAGGGATGATGCTCACAAAGGAATGCGACTAGGGCAGAGGCAGAGGTTGCATCATCGATAAGGATGTCACCCACATGAGATGGGGGCGGGGAGTGCCTCCCTACTTCTCGTCCCCGCTACCCAAATGCTCCCTGTCCCCGTCCTTGATCCCCGTAATGGAAGGTTTTTCCCTCCCATCCCCGTTCCCTACTTCCCTATCGGTCCACGTGGGGGCTCGTAGTAATTTTTTTTATTAAAAGAATAACCAAAAATTAAAAAAGAAGAAGAACAATAACAATGATAGATCTAAGACTGAGAAAAAGAAGAAGAAGAACAACAACAACAACATAGTAGCACAACTAAAATAATAATAGTTCAAAGAACAACAACAACAACAACAACAACAACAACAGAACAACAACAGCAGCACAAATCGGAGAGAACAACAACAACAACAATAGAACAATAGCAGTAATAGAGCTTCTGCAGAAAAAACAAAGCGGCAATAGCAGCACAGCTCAACAGAACAATAGTAGTAGCAGCAATGATGAGGGGATGCTTTGCAGTGGAACGGCAAAGAAGAAGAAAAGGGGAAAGAAGAAAAGCAGTCAAATGACAATAAACACAAAGTAAAAGTAAAAGGAACAAAAATGGATGGTATAGTTTTATATGCATGAGCTGTAACACCCTACTAGTTCCATTCTATGCTTAAGTCATATTGTGGAATTACTAGTTGTTACTTTTGTTCACGGAACTAATATTACTTTTTTGAAATTACTTTACTTGAAAGTAGGGGTACGTTTTTTTTTTAACAATAATCAAGTAAACTGTTTGAAAATCGAGAGCCATGAGCGCATCGTGAACGTGTAATACAAACGTCGCTATCTTACACGTGCATCACATTTAACATAAATAGAAGCAATAAGAATAACCACAATCTTGGATAAAGATAATATTCATTCAATGGCCATTCATAATAATATAATAATAATCATACCAGATCTATACATAAGATAATAATGGGTTCGATATCTACTATCAGCCCTACACAAGAAACATACCAAATACATGATAAAATATATATATATATATATATATATATATATATATATATATATATATATATATATATATATATATATATATATATATATATATATCAGAAAACCCTACTGGCCAAGCATGCCATGCAACAGAATGATAACCCTATAACTACAACCAAAAAGGGATATTCTTGTGCTCAGCTCCGCATGCAATCATCACATCACTCATCAGGCGGGAGGAAACCGTTCCCATATCCACCAGGAGAAACACCACCACGTCCTCCTCCTCGAGCACGTCCTCGTCCACGGGGCATAGCTCGAGTACAAATGAACCCATGCCCACGAACCGAGAGTGAAGCTAGGCTAGCAGATGAAGCAAAAGAATCGGAAGATAGATGAATCACCGAAGGCTGCGACGAACCCGAACGGTGAGACTCCCCAAAGCGAGTCAGATAGAAAGGCTCAAAGGGGTCAATCTCTACATGGTAGCTCGGATAAGACGGCTCCGAGCGATCGGAATCCAATGAAACAGTCGGAGTCAAATGGGTATCTGAGTCAATCTCATCTTCATCGTTGGGGTATCTCGGTGGCTGAAAGTAAGGGCGGATGTCATCCATAATAATGCCGCCGAATGGTTGATGCAGTCAGAAAAATGGGGTCATCATGGGAGTCTGAAACTGGCAGTCGTGGAAGATGTAAACCCTCATCACTGTGTTCGCAGACAGCATGGAGGCATTCAGCACCAGGTCAAAGTGCCAATGCCACACCGAGAACTCAACGTAGATCACCACCGTGCCCGACGTCGACATCCTCTGAAGACGACATGGAAATGTAAGAGTGAGAAATACTAAATTTCTCAGTAGGATCGCGACTAGACAAACACTGTGTCATCGTCATTGGTCCAGCCACTTCGGGTTTAATTTTAAAAACAGTGGATAGATATAAGTTCAATTTTAATGGTTTTGAAAACTTAAATGCCGAAGCGGGTTGTTTTTAAACTTAACGTTATAACTACATCATCACAACTAACATAAATACTAAAACATAGAATGAACATTCATAATGCAAATGGACAACATAAATACATGCAAAGACATGCATCATCATAGACTTAACCATGGTTATACTTTGACTTTACTTTCATTTTTGGCACATGCTTAACATTCTTTAATCTCCTTTGAAATAGACTGCTTTTGGATATGAGCTCATTCCGTGACCGTATCATGCAATACTAAAACAAATTAGACTAAGCCAATATTGGTTACCCCTAAGTTAGAGGGTCCTCCATGTCACCCTTGCCTCCCTCATAGAGGTTCCTTGTGGATCACCGTCTTTCACCTCCCGGAAATGATTGAGGGGTCATATCCCATGGTTTCTTTTCTTATCATTATACTTTACATGCATAGTACTTCTTTGACTAGACACATGCAATGATATGACTAAGTCTGTAATTTTGACGAAATCATAAGCTTTCAACCAACATTTTATCATATCACAATAATCAATCAATCATGAGATAAAGCTCAATCAAACTCATCATTCATCATGCCGAATGGCATCATACATTCATACCCTAAAGGATGGTTCATAGTTGTGTTATTCTTTGTGAAGAATATTATGAATCATCATATGATTTCTCATGGTTGCCCATGAGAAAATCACATAGTTATGTGTATGTGGTCTTTTACATAGTTAAGATATGTGTATGTGGTCTTTTAGTTACTTAGCTCTCATATGAAATTATTCTTTACTTTAGTTTATGCCTTATGGAACACTGATTCAAATTAATTAAGTTAAATGATTGTTTCCTTTCCTTGAAATAGTGCCCTTAGTGATTCCTAGCTTCATGGTATACTCAGAGACCATAATCATACTTCTGTTCCTAAGGAATTCGAGATTCCTCTAATCCTTGGGTCATGACAATGCATAACCACATCATGAATCCAACGACACCATGTTCACTAATCATCAAGGGTGATTTTTAACTTAACCAAGTTACAAAGTTTCAAGCTTTTATCACTAACATAACAAGATCTTGCCTTAAGCATTCTAAAAGTTATCATTCTTATAAAGTAGTCATAAAGTTTTATCCTCTATGAAAGTAAATGCCTTTAAAATTAAGCTCTTATCTTAAATATTAGATCTTCATGAAATAATGATACAAGTTACTAGTTTTTTAACTAAAAAGTCTTGTTCTTTATGAAAGTTGACTCTTTTAATTATTCTAAGACTATCAAGGTCTCAACTTTATGATCTAAAGTTGTCTCTACATTAAAAAGATTCCTACTTTATCAATTAGTGATATAAGACATTAACTTTAAAGTTATAAAGTTTTAGTCTTTTTAAAAGTTAGCATTTCTATGATCCAAAAGTGACCTTTTTGATTTCAAGTTTCAAACTTTATGAAAGGATTTGCTTCCAAGGATCAATCTTTGAAACATAAAGTGACAAGAGATCATTTTTCTAACTGAAAAAGGCTTATTATTCCAAAAAGCTTAGACTTTTACATGTAGTATTGTCTTCAAAACAAAACAAAATAAGACTTTTATGAAGGCACTAAACTTGCGCCACTTTTTATGCTTCAAGAAGCAAACTTTTTAAAGTTTTAAGCTTTTAGGATGTTCATAGTCTTATCAAATCATGAAAAACATAAAAGATGAGGTCCTTAAAGGGCTAAGTGAGAGATTTTGGGTGGTGGTGGTGGAGAAAGGAAGAAGAAGATGAAGAAGATGAAGAGGGAATTTTAGAGAGAAGTTGAACGAGTAGGAAACTTAAAGAGAGAATAGAAGTTGAAAAATGAAAAGTGAGTGTATGTGTGTGTGTTGTGCATAGCCGTAAGTTGAATGGAGAGAGGGAGGGAGATATTTTCTTAATTTTGTGTTAATTAAGGTTTAGGGAGACAAAATGGATGATGGGGGAACAAAGCATATACTAACTCTTACATAAAACACTCTTGTCTTATGCTTTATGCTTTTATGATATCACTTTTTACTTTATTATTTAGTTGACTAAATTTGAATTTAATCATATAATTAAGTGCTCATACAATTTAATTAAGATGATTAAGCAAGGATTAATGATTAACACACAAGAACATGATTAAGAAAAATTAATCTTGCAATTAAGTTTAATTAACTTTAATTAAACTTGATTAAGCTAATTAAGGGTGATTAGTACTTAATTAAGCTATAAAGGCTCTGAATTACTTAATTAGAGATTATCTAATCTCGATTAGGCATTCTCTTGACTTTTCTCATCCGAGTTAACTCATAAACTCTTCGTTAATCCCATAATTAAGTCTTAATCTCATAATTTCTCATTAAGTGCCTAATTACTCAAGGGTACTGAGGTAATTTAACATGATAAGAAATTGAGGATGTTACATGAGTAAGGGTGATAACATAATGTTGAGAGGTTAGTGATTAGCAGTGTAAGAGTAAAAGGTAGCATAAGAGAATAGGTATATATAAGTGTGAAATGACCTAAAAGTATAATTATATATAAATATAATATATATTTATTAAGGATAATATAGTTTTTTTACACATGTGGAGTCCTTGCGGGGCAGGGAGGTTGATCCCCCATCCCCAAATCTGTTATGGGGGGACTTTTGTCCCCATCCCCGTCCCAACAAGGGAAAATCCGTGACCACGGGGCTCCAAACACTACAAGAAAAGAAGCAACCGGCGGTGCACTATTCACGGTGATTAAAGGAAACCGCCTTTAGTTTTCAGCATCATCGGCATACAATGGCGATTGGGCAAACCATTGTCAGTGGAAGTGATATAGCAGCGGTTTATAGAACTTATGGGCAGTTTCAAATTTTGCTCATGCTTTTCATTTTGGCCCTGCCTCTTTTCTCTGTCCCGCCTTAAGAACCTTTCTTCTAAAGAGCAAAATAATATTTTTGTTGAATAAAAAAAAAAAAGGAAACCCTCTCTTTGTCTCGCCCCTTTTCTTTCTCACATTCCCAATCCTACAACAACTACATCTTTTACCTGTAGCTACATCTTTCACTGACGGCCATAACACCAGTGGCCCATAACGTTATAGTGGCCTCACTCTAGTGGCCCGACACCACAGCACCCTTACACAACTAGCGCCTATGCCCTAGGTGTGTCCTATTTCTCTATTAGATCACTTATTCTAACTTTCCAATCTTATTAGCAATCCCCAACCACTGATCTTTTTATTTTTGCATTAAGAGTTTTCATCTTTTTCTACAAGCTCCAAAATTTTGGTTACATTTGTTTATTTTGTAGTTTCATTTTGCATTTCGGTTTACGTTACAAGTGAAAGGTGTTGCCTTTTCTTTCAATTTCCACATACAGTGCAGCTAATTCCCAAGTAAAGCCTTCTTTTTCGTAATTCATTGTCAATAGTGTATGAATGTTTCTGAAATCCATGTCTTGTATCTATCTGCATTCAAAAAGTGCCGGTTCTTTTCATTAACTGATAATTGGTGCTCAATTTGATCATGCTATTAATCTAATGTTTTTGACTTTTTTGTGCCCTTTTAAGGAAAAAAAAAAAGATTTTTTTTGTCCCTGATGATGCAAATTTGTTTCGGCATACAATGTGCAGCATTGGTTTTAAGCAACTATGGCTTTGGAGAATTTTGTGCCTTTTTCTTCCTTTTTTTTTTAATTTTTTAGTTTAAATTGTTATAATGTAACCAAACACATGTTTACCCATCTTCATAAGAAATCTGAGACTTAGTTTTACCCATGACTTAGTTATGTCATATTAATTTAGTTTTTCTATAGATTGACGGTGATCCTAAATGAATATTTTATTACTAGGTGTTTCTCTTATTCCCCAATCCCTTGGTTGCTACATACTTACTTCAAGGTTTATCTCTTTCTAAACTTTGTCTTTGACCATCCCCATATATTAGTTAATAGAATGAAAACTATTGTACCAAGATAATATTAAGTACTAAGAAAGGAAACCAAGACCAGTAGAAGACCCTGTATTTGGTTAACCATTCATAACCAAAATGAAAGACCAAACCATTCCATTATTTGACCGTATGATAGACTGACTTACATGTCATCACTGACTAGCCAATATCAAACACTCTAAACATTACAATCATGCATAATGGATAACTTGAATATTCAATATGTTTAGTATCAGCCTTCTATGCTGGATTCATGTCATTAATCACTAGCCAATATCTTTTGAAATGGATACTATAGTACTGACATGAAGTATGCCCACCTGGAAAACTTATGTATCCTTCCTTCTTTGAGCAAGGCTTAATTACTAAAAAGGTGGTGTGGCTAGGAACATTTATATAGGAAATATAGTTTGGGAAGTAATATCCAATGAAGATTTGTCATATCTTCTAGTTGGTTAATGAAAGACAATAGATCAATCTATATTCTTAATTAAGTGACGCTCTAAAAGTTTTGCAAATTATATTCATTATCTTCTAGTTTCTTGGTATTTTCATTCTAATTTATTTTTAATGACATACTATTTTTCTTTTATCATTAAATTAATATGTATATATTGGAACTATACAGGCTATGCTTGTTTGACTAGAAAATTTTGGAACAAAAGTTTCTTCACACTTTTCTTAGTGCTTTGTCAAACAATTTTTCTTTAGAAAAGATTATTATTTTGGAAATTATGATTCTGCTATGTGAATATAAGTAGAATTATTGTTATGTGTGATTCTTACCAATTTTTGACCATGCAACATTTTATAACTTGAATATTTTGCCCACATTTTACCTACCGACTTCATTTAGTGTTGCTCTACTTACCATGATTTGAATTTTCATGCAAGCATCATTTATTTCCATGAACTTGCATGCTCTAGCTGAAAATCTAGCAAAAGTTGAGTTGTCAAAGAGATTATTCATTGAGCTTAACTTGTTATCCACTGAACTGGTATGTTTACTAACTGAATTGATTGTGAAAATTATGTTGCTGGCGATCTCTTTGCAAAAAGTTAAACTATATTTCATAATTATTTATTTTACTTTCCTTGTGTTGACTTAATTTGATTTCCCTATTTTTGCCTCCAAGGTTTAGGCACTTGCTAGGCTCACTACATGGCATAGCTATTTTTACTGATATAGTTGTACATTTGACTTAACTTTCACTTTGCAAGAATTGTTCTATGTTTTAATTACTTGGTATTTTACTTCTAAAGTTCTACTAGGTGAAGTAACATCATAAAACCTTACATTGTGCTTTGGTTCTATGTGTGTAATAGAAACAAATTGGCCAAGAAATATAGCAAACTAGAACTTGGGGTTGGCAGTTTGTTTCAGTTTTAAAAATTTAAATGACACTTTCATTTAGTTAGGCTGGTCTTAAATATAAAGCAGAATATGATCACTAAGTGCACTGTTAATTGGATGATATTATAATAACTTTGGTAGTGATTTTTCAAGCTCATGGTGTCTTTTCATGTAAGTGCACAAAATTGAACTATTTGCATTTAATATAACTAAGGTTACACAAAGGCAATTATCGGCATTTGATGATTTAAATATGGAAATAGTTGCTGCAGAATTCGTTCAGTGACTACTCATGTCCTTAAATGTTTTTAGCAATTTGTGATTGCCTAAATTCATTTCAGTGTATAGTGAACATACACTATTAGTCAGTGCCAATTGAAAAGTCAAGTTTTTGAGCTATATCATAAAATTACTGAGCATGATAGTATTATTAATGGAATCTAATAGCAAATAGAGTAGTTTATGCATCCATATCTCTGTATAGAACAATATATTTTTAACTAGGAAACGTCGAAATTGAAGTAGGAATAAAGGTCCATTTTTGTACTATTAATTAGCATTCTCAAACTCTATGGCTATTGAAAGTTACACGTGTCACTTGCCCAAAATGAGTTTGAATTCACCATAATCGTGTGTAGTTGAAAACTAAGTTATTACTTGACCGAACTGGGTGGGGTAGTTATCAATAGTGGGAGTAGGGATGAGAAGAGAAGGAAAAGGAAAGGGTTAGTGAGATTGAGATGAGATCTAGTTTTGATATTCTAACAAGGGAGGAAAGATCTAGTCATCATTAACCTTGTTTCTAGTTCTTCTTTGTTGAGTGTTTTTCTAGTGGGATGTTGACAAGCTTTTGGTCATTTTTTAATTTTTATTATTGTTGATGAGTGTTTTTTATAAGAAGTTAACATGTTTCGTTTGTATCTCTTTGTTATAATTGTTTTTGCTTTTGGTCATATCACTTATTCTTTCCAGTTCTTTTGGTCTCCCTCCAAAAGATTTTGTTTTATTTTCTATCTCAGATTGCAGACTTGGAATTACCGGTGTAAGCAAGACCCTCTTATTCGACTAGTCATGAACCTCAAGTCAATGGACCATCCAACACTTAATTTTATTCTTGACATTAGGACTTCTACTTAGTTTAATCTTAAGATAGGTCTTCTACCCTTAGTTAAATGTTAGGATTATGAAATTTGAGTTTATATGTTTTTGTAAGATAATTAAGGCTTGCATATTTGTAATTTTCTTTCTATGACTTTGGACAGTTTTTAAGTATGTAAGACTTGCAAAATATTACACTTTATTATGCAATATTGTTATATACCTATGTAATTCTAATTGTAATCAATGAATATTTGATAATTTTATATTTACATATAATATTCTTAAATTTCTCAGTTGATGAAAATTAGTTGTTATTGGAACTAAAATTAAAAGTATATATTAAAAAATGAAATTAATTGTCATAGGAGAAAATTATTTTTCAAACATCATTTTTCGCGGCGGTTTCATCATCGTTGCCATGTTTTAACCACTTCTAAATATTGTTTTTCGCGGCGGTTTTAAAACTGCCATACTGCTTTAAAATAATTTTTGCACATGGTTTTTCGCAGCGCTTTCAGAACTGCTGCAGAGTTTTTTAACTTGTTTTTAAACATGGCTTTTCGCTGCGGTTCACCGCGAAAGTACCTCCCGACGCTTTCCTTAGTGACAATTTATGAACCGCCGTGACTCGCATTTAGAACTGCCGCGAATTGACAAAAACACTGCCGCTGATTCCTGCCACGTGAGGACTTTTGACATCCCTAATCATCGGTGATGAAATTTTGACGGAAGAGAGGTGCCCTTTGTGGGAGGTTCTTATTGAGTTGTGTTGGTGTGTGCGAAAAAAGAGAGTAAAAAAATATTGTGAAGAGAAAAAAAATGAGGGAGATGGAATGCAAAGATTTTCTTGGCAGGGAAAGTTTTAGCGGGTGATTAATTTTACTTTTGATAGCAATTAATAATAATTGCCACTATATAATAAGTTATTATTGGCTAATATGTATTGGTCATAAAAGCTTTAGTTCGTAGAGGAAATTACTAGCAAAAACAATATGGCCACTAAATAATTGTTGCTAAAAGTCAATTTTGGTGTAGTGAGAGATGAACAAGAGTGGATGTTCAATTTTGGGTGATTTAGTTTTGGTTTCTTAGCGGTGAAGTTGATATGTGGGGTGGAGGAGAGGGGGAGGAAGAAGGGCTTGAAAAAAAATAGGGAGGAGGAGAGGGAGGGGAAGAAGATAAAGGTAGTTTGGTCTATTAAAGTGATAAAAGGGTCAATTTGTATAATTAAGAAATGTCAGGATTGATTTGTATATTTTTAAAAGTTTAAGGGTAAAATACACATAACTTGTAGTTAAAATGTTAAATCTCTTTTTTCCCTAATAATAAGCGCTTTACTAATACACTAGGAGAAAATATTTGCTTATTTTGTCCAAAACTATTTGAAATTTGGTTGGTTACTTTGCTTGACTGACATTGAATTTAAAGAGGAACCAAAAAAGAAAAATCCTAGGCTGACTAAAGAATACAGTAGATAAATATACACATTTTACATCAAAAGAAAAATAATTTATAAACTATAGGAATAAAGGAAGATTGTATGATATTTAAAATACTAAATAATTTGTTGAAGGCGTAGTCAAAAGAATATCTAAAGTCTTATAAGAGTTTATAAGGTTGAAAACTAGATATTTCTCTGCAATCCTTGCTCTTCATTGCATTGGCTATCAGTGAGCAAGTAGAAAAATCGTCATATTCTATTTTGTCATACGTTAAAGATATAGAATACAAAGGGGACTTAATTATATATAAAAATAACCTAATGTGATTCCTATCAAAAGCTTGATACGATAAAGTACGTGTTATTATTCACACTAATCAATTATAAATGTCTAAGCCTAAAATAAATTTATCACTTAAATTTTTAATATAATCTAATATCTTCATTGAATCTTGTAAACAAGTGTCAGTTTCATATTTTTTTTAAAAACAATATAAAAAACACCCAAGCCTATAGTATTGTTCTATAATACGGCACCTAACTATCAATCAAAAAGAAATCTAATAGATATAGTGTTATACTATAAGATTATATTATATTATATATAATATTGCTATCATTCTTTTAAAATCTAATATAATATATCTTATATATCTTATGTTTAAAATAGCTTTTCTTAAAAACTAAAGGATCATTATTTTGTATATTTTTTTTTTGGTAAATTACGGGAAACAAAGAAAAAAAAGAAGAGAACAAAGAAACAAATTAAGTCACATCCCCATGTAAAAGCAAGCGTAACTTGCTGTCAGGATCAGACCACTGAGCTACTGCAGTGTTAGAGGCAGCATCACACTTAACGAGATAATCAGCACCAGTGTTAGCAACACGAAGAACATGGGAGAACTGAAGAACCCAAGAACTCAAGGTCAGCGTCTTAATATCTTGAAGAATCTAATAGCAAGAGTGCTGAGAAGGGGGAGATGTAGTAGTCACCAAGTTGAAAGCTTCCAAGGAATCTGTTTCACAAATGACTTTTCTGTACCCCAACTCCCAAGCTAGAGAAAGCCCATGGAGAATGGCTAATAACTCCACTCTAATGACTTCACAAATGTGAACAACACCCGAAAGGCCAACAATCCAAATACCTCTCTGATCACGAATTAAAGCCCCAACACCACCCCGCCTAGTAGACCACAACACACTACCATCCACATTGACTTTAACAAAATCAGGAGGAGGAAATTGCCAAGAAGAAATAATATCCCATCCCTCCATGAAAAGAGAAGCTGCTTGTCCTTGAAGATCCTTGACAATAGCATCAATCAAACAAAGAACTTTAGTGAACAACCAGACCTCCAAACACAGTTTGGTTCCTCCATCTCCAAATAAACCAAAGAGTGGCTAGAAAGTAGGTGGTAGAAGGACCATTAATCCAGCACTGCAGCCACAAAGCCAGCTCATTAATATGAAAGTCATCCACCATTGAGAAACCAAGACTATTCCAAATGATAAGAATACAAGGACAATCACGCAATCACGCAAGACATGAAATAAAGACTCCTCGCTAGCACCGCAATGTAGGCAAGCAGCATTACCCCCCAAGCCGCGTTGAACCCGGAATGAGTTAGTGGGAAGCGCCTCATGCAAAATGAGCCACAGAAAGGTTCTTATCTTTTCAGGAGCTAGAATCCGCCACAGCCAGTGCCAATCAGTGCTAGAAGGCAAACCAACAAGAGTCTCCAATAACCATTTATAACCACTGGCAGCAGTATAGACACCTGAAGTGACCCCATTCCAAATCCAACCATCAGAGCGGGTATTGCTAGCATCAAATGGAACTTGGGAAATCAAATCAATCAAGTTTTGGTCAAGAGTAGTGTAAAGTTCCTGAAAATTCCAAGGACCATCTCGCCAAACATCCCTCACAGTATGATCTAAATCAGTTATATGAACAAATGGCACAAAATCACACAACTTCCCAATTAGCAAACACCTATCTTACCAGAAAGAAGAATTGCCCCGCCCCAACTGCCAAGTGAAACCATCTTTCAAAACATTCCAGGCTTTAACAATACAACGCCAAAGATAAGAACAACTACTATTAACCCGAAACTAGTCTACTGCATGGCCACCAAGGTATTTATGAAGCAATATATCACCCCAGAACCAAGCCTCACTAGTCAAGAGACACCAAATTATCTTTCCAAGGAGAGTAATATTAGTTTCCTGAGCTCTATGAATCCCAAGCCCCCCATTTCTCTTGGGAAGAGTAATAGTCTCCCAATTGACAAGATTAAAACTTCTGGAGTCTAAGGAACCCTTCCAAATAAAGCTACGAGTCATTTGATCAATCTTATCACAAATACCCATAGGAAACCATAAGGTTTGCATTGAATAAATAGGGAAAGAAACCATCACAATTTGGCTAGGCAAATACGCCCAGAGCGATTTAAGAGCTGACCTTTCCAAGAAGCCAGACGTCGGTTAATCTTCTCCAAGACTCCATAAAATATAGATTTCATCACTCTACCTTGGACCAGAGGCACACCCAAGTATCTCCCTAAATCTGTAGTAAACTGGATAGAAGAAATATTAATGAAATTTTCCCTTCTTCACCTAGATACATTCTTGGAGCAAAGGGCTCTAGTTTTATCAAAATTCACTTGCAAACTAGAAGCCTTACAAAAATCATCCAGAGTGTCCACCACTAATTGAACCTGACTATTCTTTGCCTTTCAGAAAAGAAGCACATCATCAGCAAAAAGCAAATAAGAGATCGACGAACCACCCTTAGAGATTCGAACAGGCAACCACGAACCTTCCTCAACTTTCTGAGAAATGTAGATGGACAGCTTTTCCATACAAAGCACAAATAAATATGGTGAGAGGGGATCACCTTGACATAACCGCCAAGTAGGAGAAAAGGGATCCAAGCAGGCACCATTCGAAAGAATAGAGAGAGAGGACGATGTCACACACTTAATAATAAGATCACAAATATTACTTGGGAGACCAAAATCTTTAAGTGTGGAATCCAAAAACTCCCAACTCACACTGTCATATGCCTTCTCCAAATCAACCTTAAAAGCTAGGCACCCTTTTTTCCCCTTATATTTATGCATGTAATTAATAGCCTCTTGTGCCGCAATAATGTTACTCGTGGTGCCTCTACCAGGGATAAAGCTACCTTGCAGAGGCCCAATAAGCTCATCCAGAAAAGGTCTCAATCTATTCACCAAAACCTTAGTGATCACCTTGTAAACCACATTACACAGACTAATGGGACGGAATTCCTTTTGATGGGTAGGTTGTTCCGTTTTAGGAATTAAAACAATTAAGATTTCAACAATCCTTGGATCAATCCTCCCCCAATAAAATGCATCCATGACCAAACACCATAAATCCTCATCCACCAAATCCCAATACTGCTTAAAGAAAAAACGCTGGAAACCATCAGGCCCCAGGGCTTTAAAAGACTTCATACCCATCACAGCTACTCTAACCTACTCTTTGGAAATAGGGACTTTCAGAGCACTACACCCACCATGACTCAAACAAGGCACAACATGCAGATTCAAAGCTCCATTATCCACTAATCTGGGGTGACAGAACAAATGCTGAAAATATTTAAAAGATTCCTGTTTCAAAAGAGATTCATCTGTGCACTAAGTCCCATCCTCAAGGAAAAGGCCATGAATTTTATTCCGTTTTCGTCTCACAAGTGTCTTAATATGAAAAAAGCGGGTGTTCCTATCACCAAATCTCACCTAATTCTACCGAGATTTCTGGAACCAAAGCAATTCTTCCTGCTTTAAAGTAGTAGTATACTCCTCTTGTAACTCCTTCTCCAATAAAACCAAACGCAAAGAATCCACCATTTCTAAGCACCTGTGTTATTTAAATTAAAAAAACTTATAATTTATCAAATAAAAAATTAATAGGAAAATAATTTTTGGTATTATTTTGGTTTTTACCATATAATATCTTTAAAATATTTTAATTTAATTTTTTATTTTAAAAATAAATAATTTAAACAAAAAATATTTACTTTCTTTTTCTTGCTATAGAGTCAAACATCCTCTAGACTATAATGCAAGCCATAATAATTTAATTGAATATTTTATTTTATATACACATGATGAATTATATCAAAACAGATATTATGATTAATTAAAAATAATTATTTTAGGAAAATATAATTTGCATCTAACATACTTTTTAGATATTTATTTTATGCATAATTATGTATCATTTAATAATATATTTATATATCTATTAATATATTAATATGAATGTGTTGAAGATGATATTTTTTTAATTTCATCAATTTATATATAAATTTTAAAAGCAGATATTATAATTGTCATTTATGTAACTTTTGGGTTTAATGATTTAAAAAAATAACATGTCAACTAATTTATTTTGGGTGATATGGTAGTATGAAAATTAATAATTTTACTATTTTATAATTGGATGCTTGAATCTTTTGTATATGTTAGAAAATTTTCGTGAAAAACATTTATATCTACATAATTGTTAATACAAAATTAAATTGTTATATTAAATATTTTTACATAATTATTTCTATAAAGATATATGTTTTGTTTCGTAAAATTTGAACATCCTATGTTATATTTTATGATATTATAAGCTTTGCACACAATATAACCAAACTAAATTGTACAAGATATAAGAAAAAAAGTGAGGAATTTTTTTATTTGAGTTGTTAAATTGCAGCATGAAAAATAATAGTATATATATATTTGAATAAAGTGAATTCCAACTATGAATCTTTAATTTTTTTATTTTAAAATTGATCTTTTGTTATTTGAACACCATATTTTATCCGATTTTTTTATTTTTAAAGGTAAAAAATTTTAAAAAATAAAATAAACAAGAGAAAAAATTCAAATAAGACAAAAAAAGAGAGAGAGAAAAAAAAAAAGAAACGAAAAAAAGAAACCCAATTTTCTTGTCCAAATACGGAAACTCATCTTAGTCCAAAAGATAAAAGGTAAAAAATAAAAAAACAAAAACCAAAAATTAAAAAAAAAAAAAAAGAATCATGTAACATTAATTAACATCTTTCAACCAGGGTCAATTAAAAATTATTCTCAATCAGCATCCTTAATCAAATCAAAACCTCTCATTCAACATTCTCAATTAAATCAAATTTATCAATCAATCAAATAATTTTTTTTATCTTTTTTAATCAGGATCAATTTTATAATTAGTTTATATATATATATATATATATATATATATATATATATATATATATATATATATAAAGGCCACCAACAAATAATCAGAAAGTTTTTCAAAAATAATCAGTAAAAAACCAAAAAACTACCGCACGTGTCCTCCTCTCACAGCTTCAACCCTTCACACAATCACCGCACACCATAATCAAACCTAACCACCCGTAGCAACCTTAGCTTAGCCACTCTAGCCTTTACAACCACCATTACTAGCCCTCACCACCCTCTGACCTGCAACCACCTTCAAACTACACAATTGCCATCACCCTCATCACTAAACCAAACCGCTCTCACAGCCGCACCACACCTTACCCTTCATCCACCGTGAACAGCCACCCGAAACTGCAACACCGCCATTAAACTACCACTTTCGACACTGCCCCCTTGTAGCCGCTGTCACCGCGAGCAAAGCCGACTCTACTGCGAAGCCAACTTCGCTTACCCCGACGTCGACGTTGCACACCTCAACCCACACCGCAAACTACCATCTTCTCCACTACGCACTACCGCACACCACACCACCAGCATCGCACCCACCACGTAAACTCCGTAAACCACCGCCACTCACGACCGACGGAACGCCACCCACAGCCCCGTCAAGCAGCACCAGAATCGAGCCACCGCCGGGAACAACCTCGCCGCCATCTCTCGTCTTCTCCGGTCATCAGAGCACGATACGTTCTCTGCTGCTGTCTTGTGCCACCCCCTTACCCTGCGATACGATCTTGTTTCTTATAGGTTTTAGTGTGACGTTGTGTTTTTTTGTTTTCTCTTTCTCTCTGTTTCATTTCACGCTGATCCTCTTTTTATTTTTATTTTTGGCTTTCCTTTTTATTTCTTTTTTTCTCTTTAGTTGGGTGATTTCCTTTCTTCTTGTTTGGTATTTAAGTAATTCTATTTTCCCTTTTTCTAGACTACCTTCATTGTCAAGTTTTGCTGAATTAATTTGGAGGAGTTTAGCTTTTAATCAAGCTTTAAATGAATAAAAATAAGAAACACAAAAATAAAAATACAAAAAAATATTTAAATAAAAATGTTTTAATTGTTTGAAGTTTGAATGTGTGCTGTAGGTTCTTTCTTTTTCTAGTCAAGCTTGTTCTAATTTTTTAAATAAATAACCAATAAAAAATAAAATAAAAACAGAAAATAATTAAATAACAAAAGTGAAAAAAAAAAAGAGTTTGAGTATTTTGAGGATTGAATGTGTGAGTCTTACATTACTAGAAACTAGCCAAAAACTGATGGAAAATGTCAACGGAAACGAAAATTATCCGTTGGTAATACTAATGGATAAACCGTCAAAAAAAAAAAAAAGACAAGAATTGATATGGGATTTTACCTGCGGGAATACAATCCGTCACTAAATGTTCCGCGTGTAAATGGCACCATAATTTTACCGATGGATATTCTGTCAATTATTTTTTTTGAATTTTTATTTTAGATTTTTTGAAATCAAAAAATATATCGACAAATTTTTAATCGGTAAATTAAATAAATATCAACGAAACATCCATCAGTATGGAATTATTTATCTCTATAATATTACTGATGGATTTTTCCATCGGTATTTGAAATTTTGGTTAACTGCCAACGTCTTTTGATTTTCCATTTTATCAATGGAAAATCCGTCGGTAATAGTTGATTAATGAAACAATCCGTTTCATTAGCTTTTTACTAATGGAAAATACATTAGTAATTTTAACACCAAATGTTAAAACATGAGCCCCTTCTTCTTCTTCCCCATTCGAACTCTCTCTATCTCTCTCTACACGTTCTCTTTCTCTCTCTCTCTCTCTCGCCACTACTTACGACCATTGGCCATTTCTCCACTACCGGAGCTTCCATTTCACCGCCGAAGACTATCATTGTGTTTCTGAAATGTTTTTGAACATTTTAATCAGTTTATTTTTTTTTATTTAGCCATTTTATAAAATTCATTTCTTTACTCAAAGTTTTAGTTTCTTAATTAGTTACTTAACTTATTGTGTTATATTGATTGTTAAATATCTTAGTTGGTGCACTTGGAGCACTTCTATTGTGATGTGGGTTTGAATATTGTGGCATATTAGGTATATACATTGAACTTGGTTTTTAACTCTGTGTTTTCTTAAATATTTGAGACTTAAATTTTCTAGGATAGAGTTATAGGATACAAGAAAAAGGATGGTATTACATGATTGGGGGAAGGTTTAGAGTTCCTTCCCGTTGTTTGAATTGTGTGTTGTGGTGTTGTGTGCTTGCATTATATGAAATAAGGAGATATGCTCTAGAACGATTTTTAGGATTAATTGATTAATTTGCATGATTGCTTATGTTTGATATTTGTGTTGAAATATTAAATTAATTATTGTGGGGGCTCCTAATTTAAGGGGGACTTTGCTCAAATATCTTTTTTAATCATTTACAATATTATTTGAATTAAATAATTATTATTTTGCAATAAATAATTATTATTTGTGTTGAATTGTTGAGTTAATTTTTGTGGAGTATCCTAATTTAAGGGAAGACTTTGTCCAAATCTTTTTTATCATTTAAAATAATTTTTGAATTAAATAATTATGGTTATGCGTTAAATAATTATTATTTGTGTCGAAATGTTAAATTAATTATTGTGAAGGCTCTTTATTTAAGGGGAGACTTTGCCCAAATATTTTTTATCATTTAGAATATCTTTGAATTAAATAATTATTATTTTTCAATAAATAATTATTATTTATGTTGGATTGTTGAATTAATTATTGTAGAGACCCTTAATTTAAGGGGAGACTATACCCAAATCTTTTTGAACACTTATAATGCTACTTCAATTAAATAAATATTGTTATTGTTGACTAAAATATTAAAATATTAATATGGACAGAAAAATTATTGTATAAATAATTAGTGAGGACTCCTGATTTACATGGAGACTCCACCCAATTTTTTTTATTGATTGGTGATTATATTAGTCTATAGGTGTGTGATATTGTTGAGATACAATATTTGCTCCAAATTGAGCATGGATGTATGATAGATTGCACGTGAGTCACGGCAAGATTAAACCTGAATTTTATTAGAGAGTTTAAGAATTCGTAATGGCCTATGTTCAAACAGAATAGTTTACACATGAAAGGACAATTAGGTGTCCTTGTCGTAAATAAATGTAGGAGATTTTTAAACATTGAGTCTATTAGATATCACCTGTAAAAGGACAGATCTAAACCTGATTACTAGGTTTGAACTGAATATGGGGAAGTCCTTCTACAAGAGAATCAATTTGGTGTGGATTATGTTGGGAGTAGTTTGATTTGGGCCCATGTAGGTAACGAAGAGGATGGTAATATGAGTTAGGAGAATAATTGTAGATCAGGGAATGATTTTTTATGCTATTGGCCATGACTTTGGCATGTATTCAGAAGCTTCCAAAGAGATTCTGAATCTGGATGATGAGAGATTTTATAGTTTGTTAAAGGCAGTAAATAGGCCTTTATGGGAAGTGTGTATACATTCAATTTGTCTTTGGCGGTAAGAATATTGAGTAATAAGTCGAAGGTGAACCAAAGTCAAAGTTCCTTTGATCAGTGGACTTTATTAATGAGTGAGATTAGTCCACATTTAGAAACTATCCCAAAGAACTTTTACCCAAACCAAAATATTAGTTTTTAAGCTTGGGTTGAATAAAGTGAAGATTGATTATTGTTTGAATGGGAGCATGCTTTATTACAAATATGATGCTGCTCTGATTCATTGTAAATTCTGTCAAGAGCCTAGGTTTAAGTTGAAAAGAGAGGGAAGTGTGACATATAAGAATGTTCCAAATAAAAGAATGCAATATCTGCCCCTGATCCTTAGATTTAAAAGATTGCATACATCAATGAGCTCAGCACCTTACATGAGATGGCATTTTGAGAATCGAAGGAGTGATGGTGTAATGACACATCGTTCTCATGGTGAAGCTTAACAACATTTTGATCGAACCTATCCTGACTTTGCATTTGATCCCTGAAATATTAGGTTAGGGTTATGTGATGATGGTTTTACTCCTAACAATCAATTTAGTAAACCATATTTTTGTTGGCCTGTGGCTGTTACTTCTTATAATCTTTTGTTTGAAATGTGCATGAAAAATCCTTACTTTTTCTTAACTTATATAATCCCCAATCCCAATAATTCCAAGGCCAAGATTGATGTCTATCTCCAGCCTTTAACTGAAGTGTGATAGTTTTTTAATATATGACATCTCAACCAAGTAGAATTTTATGCTAAAGGCAACATTAATATGGACCATTAATGATTTTCCAGCTTATGGGATGTTGTCTGGATAGATGATGCAGGGAAAATTGGCGTGTCTGATTTATATGGAGGATACAAAAACATTCACTATGAAGTATGATAGAAAGAATTCTTAGTTTGACTATTATTGAAGGTTTTTAAATATAGGCCATACTAATAAGTGCAATATGTATAGATTTAAAAAGAACACCATAGAAAGTGAGAAGGCTCCTATTAGACTTACCAGTCAGCAAATTTGGGACAAGGTTATGCGACTTTCGAAGATTACAGAAGTTAGGAAATCCATTAGATTGCCAGGATATAGGGTAGAACACAATTATACCAAACAAAGTAATTCTAAGAACTAACCTATTGGCAGGATCACTTAATTCATCAGTGCTTAGATGTGATACATGTTGAGAAAAACATATTTGATAATATTATCCATACTATGATGAATATTGGCCAAACTAAAGACAATGAGAAAGCAAGGATAGGTTTAGAGGAATATAGTAGATGTAACACCCTCCTAAGTACAGTACTATACTTAAGTCATAGTACCACACCCTAGAGTTATTCTTTGTTACAAATCGGACCTTGTCTATCAGCAACTTCCGTCGCCTTCGGAAACTTCTGTAACTATTTGGAGACAACACGGAAAATAGGGGTGAGAATTATAAATTCTCAGTAGGATTCTCTATAACACACATGTAGTGTCATCGTTGTCATCTCTAGTTTGCTTCGGTTTAGTATGAAAAGGGGATAATATAATGTGGACTATTTAATTTTACAGTTCGAAAATATATTATCCGAAGCAACGTTCATTTTTATCATACACTTGGCATCTGAGAGAATCCATAAAAATTCAAGTCATGAATCATATTGGGACTAATAACTGAAATACAATAAAGTACGATAGCATCAATGCACTAGAGACATAACTTCTACATATACTTTACTGGAACTACAGTATATTAAGATGATGCCCACATGACATTAATATGTTGAGAACATAACAACTGCACATAACTTTACTCATATTTAAACGTATGCCTATTCATAAAACTTGCTTTTCTTTCTTCAAAATTTTTCTTTTCATCATAAAATCTTTAGTGCCACATTCCAGAGTATGATCGCCATGTCATACCCCATCAGAGCGTGATCGCCATGTCACGTTCCTTAGGAATATGGGATCTTCACTTGGTACTCACACTAGCTGGGTCGAAGCCATGCCTCATGTGAGTGGGGTGTCTGCATATACTTTAATCTTAAATCTTTACTTGGCACACCTAGGCGTTACGTATCGTCGTCCCTAGAGTGCTATTACTGCCCTTCGATAGTCTGGCCTTGGAGTGAGCTCGTCAGCTTCACCCGTGACCGTTGTCACATCGACTCACCCGCAAAGGGATCCATGTGCCTCTAGTCTTGGAGGGATCTCATTCTGGTTACGTGCCTCTAATTGAAGGGATCTCTTTTGGTCACGTGCCTCAAAATTGAGGGATCTCATCTGACCACGTGCCTTCAACATAGAGGGATCTCATCTGACCACATGCCTCTAAGGTAGAGGGATCTCATAGTCTTAACTGCCTTCACAAGGAGAGATTCAAAGTGCACTGCCTCCAAGTGAAGGGATTCATATCTTTATCTTTTAACTGCCTTCGCAGGGAGAGATCTCAATTAACTGCCCCCGAGTGAAGGGATTCACATTTAATATACTCATGTCTTTTCATTCTCATACATGGTTATGCATAGTCATGACATATAAAGGCCCGTAGCCTCTTTACCATTCTACCGGCACTTATACATATGCCTTGTCCTTTACTTTCATATACCTCATCTCATACTCATGTCATTCTTGAATTTAGGGTTTCTATATACCCATTCATATTCTAATTCATCCTTGATAACCTATATCATCTTCCAATTCATCCTTGCATGTAAATATTCCTAGTTTCATAAACTTCTGCCGTAAATTCGACAGCATAACGGATCAGTTCCATCTCCCCATGAATAGTGCCAGTTTTCACAGACAAACTAGTCATAGCAACATAATCAATCTAATATATACATATCAATGTAAAACTGGCAATCCTCAACTCAAACCTTATAGGTTTCACTAATACTTGTAAAATTATCAATATGGCCATTCTGCCAATTCTATTCGGTTCTGCCCGAATCTTGTATAATCCACCTTTATCTATATTCAAATCATTTAAATCTGAAACTTGGACATGTCATAGCTCTACATGTCTAGTTTCTAACCTCTTTGGTCCCATATCATTTTGATTTATATAACTCAAGATATTTAACTTTTGCCTCAGCTGGTTCAGTCACTAGCCCGAATTACACTCCTGGAAATATAAATTCACTAAAAATTGAAACTAAGCTCAAATCATGCAAAATTAGTCTCATATTGAAGCTAATAGGACAACCTTTCATTTGCCACAAGTTTCACTTGATTTACTTAAGTACACCTCGAGTTATAAGTCCTGAAAATCGACCTTCCTGAACTACTCTATTTTAGTCTAGATTGGACATAGAGCAACTTCCTCGAATTACCAGGATCAATTGGGAGCATAACAAACTCGAAATTTTATATTGGGATGTTTCCCTATGTGTAAGCTTTCTAAAAAAATTGGTCTCACTCAATTTGGAGTTGTATAGGGTGAGTGATACCCTCCATAAGTCACCCTGCCCGGATGAAAGTCCTGAACCCTAGGTTAAACTTCAAAAATTCGTATCTCCCTCAATACGAATCCAATAACCTTATATGATATATCTATGAAAAGCCTTGAATGTCTACTTTCATTTAAAAATGGTTTCATCGGATTTGACCGATTGTAGGCGGAGCCGTACACTCTGCCGTACGGACTGCCGTGGAATCTCCACCAAGACAGCACCCTTATCCATCCATTTTCTCTTAGTATTCTTCTTCTAATTCTAATTGCCACTCAAGATTTCATATTAATCCCATATTAATCCAATCATACACATCCAATATATCATCAAATAACCATAAAAAGTAATCTTTCATGCATCCTTAGTTTAGAGAAATTAAGATTAGAGATTGAATCCTACCTCTTTGGAGTGTGATCTTGAGTTAAGTGTTGAAGCCTGAATTATTAGGACTTGGCCAAGCTTGAAGGAGTGATGGAGTTGGGTGAATGGAGAAGGGAAAAGAGAGCTGAAGTGAGGGAGAAGAGAGGGCGCAACAAATGGGTCTGAATGAGGGGAGAAGAAGGTGTTATATAGGCATGAGTGGTAGTCAACTTGGAGAGTTCTGATTGGCCTTAAAACACAAGGCTGAAATTCTGCCAACCTTCCCTTCTTTTGTGACAATTTGCTCTCCACGTCGCTCTAACAGTGGGACTCGTTTCCAGTATATTCTGAAGATGACATCGGAACTCGTGCACTTCATGAGATTAAATCGGAACTCGTTTCCTTTGTATTTGAAGCATAAGGTCAGAAATCGAGACCATTGCCTTGAGATATGAGGTCGGATATCGGGAATTGCGTGGATACCAAGGTTAAATCGGAAGTTGGGAGTTGAGGAGTGCTGGATAAGGTCGGAAGTCGGAAATTAATGCTGAAAGTTGAACACGAATGAGGAAATCGGGAATAATCAAACTTAAACAAAATCGGAAGTCGTACAATACGTGAAGTCGGGAATTCAGCCATACAAACTCGAAAATCGGAAATAATCATTTCTATCTGAATTTCGAAGATGAAATCAGAAATCGGAATTGATCATCCTGGGGCGAAGTCGGAGCTCGGAAATAGGGATGTTACAGTAGATGCCCTGAGCTAAATTTACAACCCTTAAGAGATTGTCGTTGGTCTAAGCCTAAAGCTAGTTATACATTGAAATCTGTGCAGAGATAAGATGTATGTAAGTGGGTGTAAGAGTTAAGAATGTCTAATGGTTTTGCCTCAAATTTAAGTAGGTGTGTGAATGTTACATAAGGGAAGTTTTTTGGAATGAAAAGTCACGACTATTATGTATTTATGGATCATTTGCTGCCTATTACATTGAGAAAACTGTCTGATCATGTTTGGAGGCCATTAACTGAGTTGAGTAAGTATTTTAGATATTTGTGTTCATCCACTCTCAGGATCGATGATCTCTTGGTGATGGAGAAGACCATTCCTATTATTTTTGTAATTTACATAGAATCTTTCCTCCTGGTTTTATTTACTCTATGAGCACTTGCCTGTACACTTGACATATGAAGCACATGTATGTGGGCCAGTTCGACATAGGTGAATGTAACCGTTCGAGCAGAAAATAGGAGGGTTCAAAACAACTTGAAAGAATAGAGCTAAAGTAGAGAAATCAATATGCTAAGCATACATTTCGAACAAGACATCTGACTTTTACTTCTACTACTTTGAGCTGTATGTCCAATCTAGGAGAAACCAGAGTTAGTTGGAATGATGATGGTAGTGAAAGCTCAATTGAACCAACCTTGATAGTATTCAACTAACCTGGCCACGCTGCTAGACGATGCAAAGATTGATGGTTGATTGGGAGTGAATGTAAGTATGCACATTTATATATCTTGCTAAATTATGATGAAGTAGAGTCATTCAAAAGGTAACTGTAAACTATTTTTTTTTTTGTATTATTTGTTATCTAATTTCCCAAATCCTATATAATGATAAATTATGACAATATGTCATCTCTTGTACTCTGTTCAATGTTTACAGATATTTTCAACAACTATATAGTCAATAATCCCTTGAACAATTTCCTGAATAATTCAAATTATTTGTATGTCACATAGTGAATCTATTTTACTAATCGTGTTTTTATTTTTGTATTGTTGTGTAAATGATATTCCAATATGTATACTTATGTACATGATTAGAGGAATGGTGTAATCAATCCTCACTTGTACAATTTAGCTTGGGGTCAAAAAATCAAAGCTATAAGTTGGCCAATGTACCATGTTAATGGCTACAAATTTCATACAACTAAATGGGGAAGAGGGACAAAAATTGATAACACTAGGGTTTGTATTAGGGGAGATAGTGGAGATGGAGAAAATGACTAGCATGGAGTGGTTAATGAGATATTTGAGTTAGAGTACCCTAGTGAACCTCTTAAAAGGATTGTGCTATTCGCTTGTAAATGGTATGATCCAACACATGCCGAGCGAATATGGAAACACAATTACTACAAAATAATTGAGATTAACCATACTAAAAGATATGGAAAATTTGACCCATTTATCATCGCCTAAAATGAAAGACAAGTTTATTACTTGCCATATCTTGGAAGATGCAAATCTAACTGGAAGGTGGTAATAAAATGCAACATAAAGGGTTGAGTAGTGGTTGGTGAGGTATTTGAGCAAGCTTAATTATGAAATCGATGATCCAAGTCCTTCCAGGGTTGTTATTAATATTGACATCCCCTCCAATCTATGCTCTGTCTTAGGGGAAGTTGACATAATTGAACTCACGAGACAATATTCAATGAGTCAATTTGATAAGAGGATAAGGAATTCAACGATGATGTTGAAAATGAGAATGATAACCATAATCCTCAACTTTCAAATTAATGAGATGATAAGTGTATTGTGTCTTTATTAGTTAATATGTCTTTTACATTTTCAATTTTTACATACCTATTTCAATGTTATAGTTTAATTTTTTGCATTTATATTTATATACATATTATGTTTGTTGCATACGTTTACAGATTTACATAGATATTGTACAGATCATTAATGGTAGGATGACAGTTAGGTTTGGGACGAGGCAGAAGTAGACCGAGGAAGCATGGTCTACTGGCCCGCACTCAGGTTCCACCTACCACCACCTCTGCTATGCTAACATCCACCACTCCCACCCCTGCTACTGTGTAACGTCCTCCAATTTCCGACATCTGACCTCATCTTCAATTCCGGTGAAATGTTCAAATTTCCAACCTCCAACATCATCTCCAAGTCACAAATGAAATGGCTATGATTTCTGATTTCCAACCTTATGCTTCAAATAAATAGGATACGAGTTTCAATCTCCTACTTTATTCCCAAGCTTCAAATAAAATGGACATGGTTTCCGATCTCCAAATTTATATCCAGGTCTCAAATAAGATGATCACGAGGTCCAACATCCGACTTCAGCTTCAAGTTCAAATAAAATGGACGCGAGTTCCAACTTTACACCGAATAGAGATGAGTTCCACTTTTAGGCGACGTGGAGAATAATTTAGCCACAAAAGAGGGAGACATGGCTAAACTTCACTCACAAAATTTCAACCAATCAAAACTCACAAAGCCAACTACTTCTTCAATGCTTAAATCAGATTTTTTCTCTCTTATTCCCATACTAATTACGCCATTCTCTCTTCTGATTTCAGCCTTCTTCTTCTCTTCTCCTCTCAACCAACTCCATCACTCCTAAGAGCTTAACAAGATTCTATCAATTCAAACTTCAACACTTAGCTCAACACCTAGCAAAATCACACTCCAAAGAGGTAGAGGTTCAATTTTGTTCTTGATATTCTGATTGTGGGTGACTGATTTTGGTTCTATCTTCTCACTTCTTGATGTGATTAATGAATAGATATGATGATTTTTGGCTGTTTTTGTGTTTAAATTTGATTAAGGAGTAGGAAAGGGTGAGAATAGGAAGATGTGAGGGGCTAGAAGACTAAACTATCTCGGCAGCCCATACGGCAGAATGTACGGCTCTGCCTACAGCTGATTAAATCCAATGAGACTATTTTTATATGAAACTAGACATCTAGGACTTTCCATACATATATAATATAAGGCCATTGGATTAATATGGAGAGAGATATGAATTTTTGAAGTTTGACCTAGGAATCAGAACTTTCATCCAAGTAGTATGAGTTGAGAAGAGTGTAACTCACCCTACACAACTCCAAATTGAGTGAAACCAACTTTGTTAGAAAGCTTACACATAGGAGAACATCTCATACAAAAATTCCAAGTTTTGTATGGTCCCATTTGCTCTCAGTGCTTTGAAGAAGTTGCCCTACGTCCAAACCTGGCCAAAATAGGGTAGTTTAGGAAGGTCAAATTTCGGGGCTTATAACTCGAGCCCTACTAAGGCAAATGGAATGAAAATTATTGCAAATGAAAGATTGTCCTGTTAGATTTAATATGATATTAATTTCGTATGATTTGAGCCATTTTTCGATTTTTAATGGATTTTTACTTTTAAGAGTGTAATTCTGGCCAGCTACAGGGCAGGCCAAGATAAAACTTGAATAACTTGAGCTATATTTATTAAAATTAGATGGGAGCAAAGAGGTTGGAAAATAGACACATAACACTTTAACATATCCAAAATTGAGGTCCAGATGAATTAAATAAAAATTATGGCCTGATTTACAAAAATTGGGTTAAATGTAAGTATTAAGACAGCAACCATGTTTTAATTGCAATAATTGTGCCATGAATTTGATGTTTGAAATATGAATGAAATGTGTTGATTTCTATGAGAAATTGGTGTTCTCAGTACTGGCACTATTCATGGGGAAGCGGACATGTTCCATTATGCCACCGAAATTTCAGTAAAGTCTATGCATAAGTTATGATATACATGTAGATACATGTGCATTTTTAAGAAAATTATAAAGGTTACGTTATGATGAACATGAAGAATATGTTATGATTAAAGTTTCATGATACTTGGGCCAGCCTCGGATTAAAGTTAAGGGGAATAGATCGATGAGGAGGTCGGGGAAAGTAAACCCGACATTCCTGTATAGGAACAAGCTCGATCCTGAAAAGAAGACTATTACCCAGGAGTCTAAAATAGCAAAGAACTCCTAGGGGACCAAGTAATGGAAAAGTTTATGAAGATAAGCTCAAGAATGAGATTTTCATGGTTGCATTGAATAGTTAGTATATGATGCTTACAGATTGGCTGTTATATTTATCTATTACTGTATGATTATTTATTCTGCTTATTATTCTGTATCACTACTTAATAGTTTACTCTGTTTCCTATACTGTCTTTATGTAAAACTGAACTTTGCCTCAGCCCAGATGTTTCCCTAAACTTATTAAATATGGATAGTTTAGTGTGAACCCATGTTTTTACAATTACATAAAAATCGAGGCAAATGAGAATGAATGCGACGTCAATTAAACACTATACGCGAACCCTACTCAGAATTTCTGTAAATTCTCACCTCGTGTTGCATTTCTGCATCATTGTCAGACGCTGGTGATGGATATATATATATATAGTTGATGTTATATTACATATGCTTATCTTCGCTGTTATGGTTTATTAAACTTTGTTGCGTTCTGTGATATTTAGACAGTGCACTGTTTCGCCTAATTACAAAAAAAAAAAACAACAAAAGAGAGAAGCAATATGATAAATAAATGGTAATCATAACATTAAATTGGTAGGGTGTTACATACTGTATCCACCTTTCCTAGTCATCCTCCATATGGCCAAGAGTTTGTTATGAAACCCAACCATAACTATATAGAGTTAGGACCTCAACCTTCACTCCTTCTCAACCGACTCCATTTCCACCCCTATCTCCAAGAGGTGAGGATCATACCTCACTTGTACCTAGTTCCATTCCTTGTCCTATGTCCAGCCCAGCTTGGTTCACAGGGTGCACAAGCTTTATCGTTCACCTCTTCAAAAGGCTTCATGAACCAGTGCGTGGAGCTCAGATATGATGGTAAATCTTGGTAAGTATTTTCAAATTTAAATTTGTTATGAATTTTTAATTATGATGGAAAATTTAATTAACAAATACTTGACTTAGTCCATTGTTTCTAACACAGTTGAATTCCACCAGCTCTGGGCCTGCATAGAATTACCAAGGTGTTCTAGGAGAAATTTCACGGCTCGTATAAGAGTTTTTTGAGGCGCTTGAGGCTACACAGCCATAATGCTTTATCATGGATCGTATCAATGTTTAAACCATTAACATGTAAATCGCTTTTAATTATTTTTTTTCTAGGTCTTCTTTTACTTTTAGTTACAATACTACCCTCCATCTTATCCATTCTCATTACTAAGGCCTCTACAGGTCTTTTTCATACATTTCCAAACCACCTAAGATGAGATTCTACCATCTTCTCTACAATAAGTGCTACCCCAAATCTCTCTCTCTAGTGCACTCATTCTTAATCTTATCATGTCTGGTATGACTCATGTAACACCCTCCCAAGTATAGTACTATGCTTAAGTCTAGCACCATACTTAGAAGTTGGTACTGTTATATGAACGGACCTTGTCTGATAGCAACCTCTGGCTATCCCCAATATTTCTTGAACTATTTGGAGATAATACAGAAATATAGTGAGAATTAAAAATCTCAGTAGGATTCAATTAATTATCATATACCATGTCATCATTATTATCTCTAGCTGCTTCGGTTTAATATGTAAAATGTGAACATATCAATAGACTTTTCAGTTTTATAGTTTGAAAACTTATTATTCGAAGCAGAGTTCATTTTATTCATGCATTTGTTAATCAAAGGAAGAATCTAAACATAAGTGCAGCAGAGTAATTAACATCTGCATATAGATACAATTAGTCTCTTAATAAGCAGGGAAAGGAATTGAAGCATAAACATAGCAGATCAAAGAACAACTAAATAATATGCATTTATGAGTGCAACCATACATTTGATGCAAGTGATTATTTCTCCTGTTAACTTTCTTTACTTTCATTACTTGGCACACCTAGGCATTACGTGTCGCCATCCCTAGGGTGCTTGCATATATTTTAATCTTTAGTCTTTACTACCCTTGGGCAGTCTGATCTAAGAGTGAGCTTAACTCGTGACCGTCATCACACAATACTGACCTGTAAGGGGACCCACGTGCCTCTAGGTTAGGGGGACTCAGTTGGCCATCAGCCTCCAACATAAAGAGACCCAAAAGTTTTAGCTGCCTTCACAGGGAGGGACCCAATGTGCAACTGCCTCCGAGTGAAGGGACCCATATCTTTATCTTTTAACTGCCTTCATCTAGAGAGATGCAAATAACTGCCTCTAAGTGAAGAGATCTCTTATATTCTTCCTTCATTCATATGCAAATATGCATGCTCTCATAAGAATAATTCATGTTCATATCACCATAGCATATTCATAATTGTATAGCTGTTCATATCATAATTTCTCGTAAAATAAACACTCATAGTTTCATAGACTTCTGCTGAAAATTCAGCAGCATAACGGATCGAGTCCGCTTCCCCATGAATAGTGCCAATACTTAGGAAAACAATTTTTCAGAGAAATCATAGCACTTCATTCACAATTCAAACATCAAATTCATGGGCACAATTGTTGCATTTAAAACATAGTTGCAGTCTCAACACTTTCATTCAACCCGATTTTGTAAATCAGGCCACAATTTCTATTTAACTCATCTGGATCTGGATATGTTAGAGTGTTATGTGTCTATTTTCTAGCTCCTTTGGTTCCTCTAATTTTGATAAATGTAGCTCAAGTTATCTAAGTTTTACCTCAGCCTGCCCTGTAGCTAGCCAAAATTATATACTTAAAAGTAAAAAACTACTAAAAATCAAAAAATAGTTAAAATTATATGAAATTGGTATCATATTAAAGCTAACAAGACAATATTCCATTTACAGGAAGTTTCATTTCATTTTGTTTAGTAGAGATTGAGTTATAAGCCTCGAAATTTGACCTTTCTAAACTGCCCTATTTTGACCCGGTTTGGACATAAGGTAACTTCTTCGAACCACTGGGAGTAAACGGGACCGTATCTAACTCTGAAATTTTTATGAGATATTCTCCTATGTATAAGCTTTCTAAAAAAATTAGTTTTATTCAATTCCAAGTCATGTAGGGCAAGTTTTGCCCTAAACAACCTAATCTATCCATAATCAAACTCAAAAACCTAGGTCAAACTTCCAAAATTCATATCTCCTTCAATACTAATCCAATGACCTTATAATTTACATGGTTGGAAAGCCCTAGATGTCTAGCTTCATATAAAATTAGTTTCATCAAATTTAAACAGCTATAGGTGAAGCCATACACTCTGCTGTACAGACAGCCGGAGGATTTTGCTTTTCCAGCCCCTCACTACATCCTATTCTCACTCCTTCTTACTTCTTAATCGAATTTAAACACAAAAACAACCATCAAACCAGCTAATAATCATCACATACATCCAAACACCACATCAAGAAATAAAAAATAAAAGCACCAATTAGCCACCCATAACCAAGAAGACAAGAAACAAGTTGAATCTCTTCTTCCTTTAGGTGTGATCTTGCTAAGTTTGAGTTTGGATTAATAGAAATTTATCAAAGCTTGAAGGTTTGATGGAGTAGGTTGAGAGGAGAAGAGAAGAAGGAGGCTGGAAAGGGGAAAGGAGGGGGCGCAAATCTGCTAAAGTGAGGAGAGAAAAATCTGATTCAAACACTTAATGAGTGGTTGACTAAGTGGGTTGTTATTGGCTAAAATTTTGTGGCCAATTTTCAGCTATACCTCCATCTCTTTGTGGCCTTTGTGGCGCCATCAAGAGCTAATGGAGTGGCTGAGTAATCAGCCTTGACACAATAAAATTTGGGTATATAATTCTATTGATTCGGTTCCGACAGTTTAAAATACCAAATCTTTATCTATTTCCTTCAAACCGGCAAATCATTATTGAATTGTTTTGTAAGAATTCCTATATATATATATCTTAATCTTCTCTAAACTTAATCCTTCTAATTAACACTTAATTAAATCCTAATTAATCTCTAATTAATTTCTAACTAATCTTACTTATCCAATAAAATTGAATAAATCGATTAACGACATAAATTAAACGTATTGTAATTCTGGGCGTTATACTAAATAATTCCTCATTATCTTTTACACAACAATCTAAATTTTCTTTAGCTCTAATATTTATAATTCATCCCTAATTACTCTTATTTTTCTAATAAATTGATTAATAGCGCAAATCAATTGCACTGTTTCTTTGGGATTGTTATTTTCTCGCTTTTTTGTAAATCCTTTAATATTTTCTGTTTGGTTTCTATAACTAATGGCATTTTTGTAATTATGGGCACGTCTAAGGGCATCCCACATCATTTCACATGTTGGCACCTCCGTGGCCCAATTGGCTAAGAATTAGGTTTCTACATTTCCGCTACGTGATTCTGCCTCGTTTAAAACCTTATTCTGCTAATTCAATTGATATAAGGACCTAAATGTCATTTTCAAAAATGTTCAGAGGCAAGGCTGTAAATAATAAAAGTTTGCCCGAGGACGTTTTCATTATTCTCTATAATGATATATGAGGATGTTATAACTCATCCATCGCAACATCCTTATCATCTTCGCCATATTTAACTTATTTTCTTGTTAACTTTTTATAGCCTAATATTCAGTTCTATACAACATTGATGGTCTTATAGATGTGTAGTAAAATTTACTCTTAAACTTTAGTAATACTTTTTTTTTATGACAAATAATACTCGAAATATTCCTCCACTTTATCCACCAAGCTTGAATCATTTTGGATAGTAGAACCAAGATACATAAATCTTTAGACTTGTGGTATAGTATCATTCCTAATTTTCATTTCTAAGTTAGAATTTATGTCTCTCTTGCCAAACTTGCACTCCATGTACTCTGTCTTACTTCTACTTATACAAAAACCATGTGCTTCCAAAGCTTCTCTCCATAACTCTAAGTTCTCATTTATTTCTTCTCTTGATTCTCCTACTAGGACTATATCATTTGTAAAAAGCATGCACCATAGCATCGAGTTTTGAATATGTTCAATAAGCACATCCAAGACTAGGGTGGAAAGATAGGGACTCATAGTTGACCTTTGATATAATCTTATACTTAAAGGAAAATCCTTTGTAACCCCATCTTGTGTTCTCATGCTGGTTGTGACCTCATCATACATATCGTTGATTGCTCTTATATAAGCTATATGAATTGCCTTCTTCCAATACCTTTCATATGACTTCCCTTGGCACCTTATCATATGCCTTTTCCAAATCAATGAACACCATATATAAATCCCTCTATTCTTTCCAATATCTCTCCATCAATCTCCATAACAAGTAAATCACTTCCGTGGTAGATCTTCCAAGCATAAAACCAAACTGATTCTCCATGATATGAGTCTCTAGTCTCAAACTCCGCTCTAGTACCTTCTCCCATAGCTTTATATTATGGCTTATGAACTTAATCCCTTTTTAATTTGCACAGTTTTGTATATCCCTTTTATTTTTGTAAATAAGGACCAAGGTACTCTTTCTTCACTCATCCAACATCTTCTTTGACCTTAGAACCTCATTAATTAGCTTTGTGAGCCAACTTATGCTCTTCCATCCTAAGCCCTTCCATACTTCAATAGGTATTTTATCAAGATCCACAACTATACCATTTTCCATTCTCTTCAAAGCCTTCTTTACCTCGAACTTTTGCATTCTATGATAAAAGGAAAAATTTTGGTCTTCCTTTCTTATCTTTAGCCTATCAGATTGTAAGAGTCCCATGTCCTTCATTAAATAATTTGTGAAAGTAACTTCTCCATCTTTCCTTAACATAATGTTCTGTGACTGACACCTTACCCTCTTCATCCTTAAAGCATCTCACCTAGTCTAAATCTCTCGTTTTTCTTTTCCTATTTTTTGCTAGTCTGTAAATACTTCTTTCCCCTTCTTTATTGCCTATGGATTAGTATAGCCCCTCAAACGCTCCAGTCCTTGCTTCACTTATGCCTTGTTTGTTTCTTTCCTAAGTATCTTATATTTTTCCCAATTTTCAGCATTTTTACCCAAGGACCACTTTTAAAACACTTCCTTTTAACTTTAACCTTATCTTGCCTACATTTGTGTCCCACCCCCAAGATTCCTTACCTCTTAATCCAAAGCCTCTAGATTCCCTAAGTGTTTGCCTTGGTACCTTCCTAATCCTTTTTGCCATCTCGTCCCACATTTTGCTTGTGCTTCCTAGTGTTCCATAGCTTGCTTTATCTTCAATCCTTCTTTGAAAGCTTCTTTGCTTTTCATCCTTCAAATGCCACTACCTAATCCTAGGAGTCTTTTGTGGCCATTGCTCCCCACTCTTCTTGTAACACATACATCCATTGCTAAAACCCTATGTTGAGTAGTCAAGCTTTCTTTAGGAATAACTTTGCAATTCATGTAAAGTTTTCAATTCGATTTTCTTATCAAGAAGAAATCGATTTGAGAGCATGTCTAGCTGCTCTTGTAGGTTATAAGGTGCCCTTCCCATTTCCTAAAACAAGTGTTAGCTATAGTAAAATCAAAAGCTAAAGAGAAATCTAATATAGTTTTATCATCTGCATTTGCTTCTCCAAAGACATATCCTCCATGCAACCCCTCATATCTGCTAGCTTACTTCCCCACTAAACTATTTAATTCTTCTAATCCTACTTGTGGTGCATAAGCACTAATGATGTTAAAAGTGTCTCGTTTAACTACAAACTGTAGTGCTATGATACTATCTCCTAGCCTTTTAACTTTTACAACTTCCTTCTTTCAATATTTATCCACAATTATGCATACTCCATTTCTAGACTCCAATTTACAAGCTTAAATCCTAAAGTATTTAGTTCCTTAGCCTTTTCTCCTGCCCACTTAGTTTCTTGTAGGCATATAAAATTTATCTTCCTCCTAATCATGGTGTCAACTATTTCCATTGATTTAAGTGCAAGTGTCCCTAGATTGCAAGGGCTGAAACGTATCCTATTATTGTGAACTAACTTATTTACCTGCACCTGATGAGTTGAATTTAGATACTAATTTTATCCCTTATATTTGATGTTTTAGTCTTTTTTGATGAATGTTTGCTTTCCAATTACATGAATTTCATAGTTTACTGCCAATTTACCTTTTTTGCTAATTCTTGGATAAATATGCCTTTTTCCTTGATTTTGTGTTTTAACAAGTTCTATTGTTTTTGACTTGTAGGAACCTTTTTTGGAGGGATTTGAGGCTTAGAAGTGATTGGAAACTTAATTTCACTGTTGTTAAAATTTCAGCTCGAACATGCTACAAAGATCAAGCCATAAGACTCTTATCCCGAATCCAAATGAAGCAAATGAGGTGTCAATTTTCAAGCCAGGAGAAAGATCTACACCTTTTATGAAGACATCGAGAGCCAGTTCAGACGTTTTGGGGCTCAAACGAGGCTTGGAAGTGACTAGAAAGTCAAATTTTGCATAATTGCTGTCAGGAGCTTAAGCTGAAGTGCAACTTGTAGCTGAAACAACACTTGATTTACTGATTGTTGCGCTATAGTGAACCAGAAAAGTGTAGAACAGTAGAATAGACATAATCTTGAGTTTTGGGCCACTTGGGCCCATTTTTGAAAAGTAAATGCACAGAAATTCATGTACTAATACCAAAAATATTACCTAATTAAAAAAACAAGTCTCATTCTTTGGATTTTAGGTTTTCTCCTTAGGTTAGAGTAGGTTAGTTTTCTTTCTTTTCTCTCCTCTTTTTCTCCTTTATTCTTCTCACCCTCTCATCTTTCCACCACCACTCTTCATTTTCTATTTTGGCTATAAATTCCCATGGAGGAGTAGAGTTGGATGCTAGCCTAGGGATTCTCCAATGGGCTTCAAGGGTTGTATCTTAAAACTTTACTCTTTAATTTCAATGCAAGATATGTTTTCTTAATTCTTTGCCTCTTATTCTTTTATATGCTTGCATTGAATGGTATTGATATGTGGGTATGTAATTGGATAATTGGTTGGGTGATTATTAATTGGTTGATTAATATGAATTTGGCTAGTTAAGGGTTCTTAATTATGAAACTTGATTGAATGGTATTGAGATTAGGCTTTATGATTGGGACAATCTTGATTATGTATTCTTGTTAAATGGTATTGATATGAGGATGCATAACTAAGATGTTAATTAGATGTATATTGGTTGATTGATTGATGTATGTTTAATTAACTAAAGAATTAAGAATTAGGTCTTGATTGAGACTTAGGCTAAAGGTTACCATGGATTAATTAAAGGTTGAGCTCTCAACCATCTACTAACTGTGTGTTAATCAAATGTTTAGCAGTCGTTAAGTGAATTGTGGAGTTGCTAGTAGCGGTTGCACTAACAACTAAAATTAGCCACACTCCATGTGCTTGATCATATGCGCGTTTGTGATAGATATGCCATTGGCTTTAGAAAATCCTTGAGCTAATGTTCATTTTAGTTGTTAGTTTCCTTTCTTAATTAGTTTTCTTACATGCAAACAAAACCCCCTTTATTGCTAATCAAATAGTCATCAACATCCTTGTAAGAGATGATCTTGGTTGCACTATCCTGCAAATAGTATAATTAAGTATTAAAATTGTAATTTGGAGTTGGCTATGACACTTGCTGTCAACACTTATTCATGAAAATATGGGAACCCTTGCTTAGCAACTCTTGCTCATTTGACACTATACTTGAATCATACAGTGCCTTACGCCCAGGTTATGACCTGGTATTAACACTATCCCATCTTTGATCCATGTCATGAAGATTTGACAAAATTTTTATGTTGGTTGTCCACGACGTAGGCTTAGGACTGGGTTGGTTTGGATTGTATAAAAAAATTGCTTTGGTGTAGTAAGTTAGTAAAAAGATTATGGAATGATTGTTTATATTATTTAATATTTGACACTTAAGGTTAATTTCGTAAAAACATCACAATTTTGAAACAATCAACTTCTATTTAGAATCAAAAGTTTGAAAAGGTTGCTTACGATTATAAACTAATTTTTAGCTTAAAATTACAATCTTTTGATTATAATCTATTTCGATTTTTATCCAAACAAAACTGATTTTTTAACAACTATTTAAAAAGAAAATATTTTACTAAGCTCCTAAACATGTGCTAAGTAGTGTTTAGATATTTTCACTACTGCTTCAGGCCAGATGGTGAACAGTGAAAAATGTAGAAATTATTTTTCAAGACATGTTAATCATAATAGAAGTTCAAAGCTTTGTGATTTGGTTGGGTTTGTGATTATTGTTGATCTCATGAAATATTTGAGAATTCCCCTAATTCACAAAAGAGTGAGCCATAGCACATTTCAGCACATCATTGATAAGTCATCCAGCTTCAAGAAAATCCAAGTTCCTTTCCCTTGTTGAGAGCATTATGCTTACTCAAATAATCCTCTCGAGCTTACCTACTTACACCATCTAGATCTATCTATTACCTAAAGGATCTTATGATAGTTTTGGAGTGGACAACTAGGGACTTTCTATAGGGTTCACTCAACCACAAGAAAGTCCACGTAATCCCTTGCGAACAACGCTTGTAACCAAAATATGGTAAGGACCTTGGCATAAGAATTTGCATGTTTTTAATAAAGCCCTTTTCATGAAGTTAGAATGGGGCCTCTTAACTAAGTCGAATGCACTGTGGGTTAGAATCTTGAGATATAAACACATATGTGGTAAGGGGGATATCCCTATTGTTGCCATGAGGGAGAGTTGCTGATGACATGGAGGGACATTTGCATTGTTTGGTAGGGCATAGTTGCATGCCTTCACTAGTCATTTCATAATGGGTAGCTAGCTTATTTCTAGTTGGGATGATATCTTCTTTTCAGTGTGGTTTTCCTTGATGTAGTTAACATTTTGGTTAGCGAGCACTATGTAAATCTTTTTGTTGCAGCCTTTATTTCTTTACGAGGAAATAGCCGCTATGCCGAGACCCAGTGCTTCTCTTGGTCAAGACATCCTTTCATGGTCACCAACCAGCTCTAGTAATTTTAGTACTCAATCAGCTCACTATCACTTGATGCACTTCCAACATGCAGGTTGAGAGAATATGTGGAGGGAAGTTTGGCATTGGCCAAAGCCCCAAAATATTAGATGTTTTACCTTGTTGGTTTTGAATAATGATGTTTACACAAATGAGTTTTAGGTTGCTCATCACCTTAGTCAAATGCTATTTGTGCCTAGTGTGGTTTAAGCTCAAAGAGTGTGTTGCATGTCCTAAGGGATTGTGCAGTGGAGAATGAGCTTTGGAGAAGATTGGTTAGCCTTGATGCTTAGGGTGTATTCACGTAGAACGATATAAAGAATTAGGTGTATTGCAACTTAATGTAGTAGTTTAGGAGGAATGCCACAGCACATTGGACTTGGATTTTAGGAGTTTGATTTGGTAGGTTCAACACTTGTTCTTCCAAGCTATGTTTCATGCTTAGGAGATTAAGGATAGTGTCTGGGGAACTTTGCAAAACATATGGCAGATTCCTAAATACAATTAGGTAGCGGTGAGATGGTCCTTCCTTTCCTTGAGATGGTTAAAGTGCAATGTTTATGGCTCTTTGCAACAAATTATGCACAATGCTTAACTTGTTGTTGAGGTGTTTTTCGGGATGACTCTAGTGCTTAGATAACAAGGATCTCTAGAAACATTTGGACATTTTCCGTAATTGTGGCTGAGCTATGAGAAATTCTTACTACCCTAGATATGTCTTGGTAGAAGAATCTCTACCCTCTAGAAGTTAAGGTAAACTCTTGCCTTGCTGTTAAAATGATTAATTGCTCAATTTGTAGCTGCTCAAACTAGAGAACACATCCAAAGGAGTTAGAGAGTAGTTTCTTATGTCCTTAGAGAAAGGAACAAAGTTGCTAATCTTTTGGCAAATTATGCCCACTCTCTTAGTACAGGGCTCCATACTTTTGTAATCCTCCTTCAGGTTGTGGTAGGTTACCTTCCTATGATTTGGCAGGGGTCTCATTGTTGAGATCGGTTAGGTTGTAGGGGTTTTAGTCCTTCTTGAGTACCCAAAAAGAAAAAAAAAAAAGCAAAAAAGCTTCAAAATCAGTCATTAAATATATATTGGAATTTATATCAACATTTTTTTTTTCGATATTTATTGAACAAAGCTCAAAACTCTCCTAAAGCGAAGGAATAGAACAAAGACAATATCCATTAGAAATACCTATGAAAAACAATAGAATATCCCCTAAAAACAAACATAATACCAAGAAGCCTAACAGTCAATCACAACCAAAAAGAAAACATACAACCCAAACGTCAACACTAAAAACTGAAAATAAATAAAAACAGAACTTCACAATACATATGTTCCCAAAACATCAAGGCGAAAATCAATAAGTTCAACAATAGCCAAACTAAACATACTCATATAAGTATACCTTTTTCCTTTTTTACGAAAACTTTTTATATATCTATATAGATAGAAGCTTAACGACACTTACAAATCGAAATAGATATATTAAATCCAAATTTAATAAAAAAAAACTAATGTATTATATTGTACACTCTGAGCTAACCAACGATTTGTGACTCTAGTCCTTACTTGAAAGCTATTGATATTTAAGCATTTTTCACATTAGAGACAAATACGAAAAGTTTGCAATTTGAAAAGTATATTATGCCTCCTTTTAAAATATATCTGAATATCTCTGTCACCAGTAAGGCTATTAAATTGAAATACTCACAAAGGGAAAATAAAAAATACCCACATAAGGGACAACAAAAATACCAATAAAGGGGACAACGAAAATACTCACAAAGGAGAAGAATGGAAATAAAATAAAATCTTAAGCAACAAAAAGAAAAAGAAAATGGCCAAAGCAAAAAAATAATAGCCACTCGACAACACTTACACAAAAAAAGTTCAAAAGGGAGGGGGGGGACTCAAAGTGTTTTACATATCATATAAGTACACTATGATTGCTTTTGTATACCTTCTCAAAATAACAAACATAAATTTATTCAGTTGTGTAACAGATATAGAAAATACAATTTATACGGACATGTCATTTCTTTTCATGACATTCATTTTGGAAAACTTAAAATTCTTTGTACAAATAACCTATAATAAAAATTCAAATATATAGACCATAAACAACATAACTTTACGAAATGCTCTATAATGTCCCAAAATAAAATATCAATATACAGAACTTCAAAGTTTTCTAATATACTTCTTGATTAACCCAACTTTTACATCAACTTAATTACCTGATCATCTCAATATTTATAGTATTATTTTTATTCTTTAAGATATTTCTACTCTTAGATGGTATCACCATTAAAAAATTCTCTCAACAATTATTTTTTCGAGATTTTGAATATTAAATCTCTTCTTAAAAAAGTAGCTTCTAATCATTGCAACCAACCCCTATTGATACCAAATGTACCAAATTTTTAAAAAACGTCTTCTTCTTTTTGGCTCCCCCTAAAAAGAAACGCTGTTTTTTTGCATCCCAAACATCCACTTAAAATACAAGCAGAGTTGTGTAACTGTACTCCTGGTCCGCATGTGGGCCATAACTTGCCTCATACTGATGGGCCTTGAAATGAAAAGGTCCAAAGCCTCAAGTAGAATTTCAGACATTCTATTTGGTTGAAATTTTTGACCCCGAAAAAATAAAAATTGGCTGAAATTTCAGTGACACCCTTCACCGCCAAGACCTCTTCCAGAAGCTTCAGCACCGCCGCGTCGTTCCGGTTCGCCGCCGTGCCACTGGAGGAGCTCATTGCCAGTCGTCGTTGCCCTTACCGTGAGCTTTTGATTGTTACTTTTTTTCATTTTTTTTTACCATAAAAAGGAAAGGGTGCGTATAAGTGGGTTATTAGTTTTCTAAGAACTGTCATGTTCAAAAACAAAGTTGTGAGAACTCATGGTGAAGAATTAAACGTGAATCTCAGTGACCTTAAATCATGTGTTTTTTGTTTTTATTGTTAAAAAAAATTGTTGGATATCCAAGTTTGTTCTTGCTATGTTTGTTGAAGTTGGATCCTTTTAAGATGCTATGATATTTCTATTGTTCTCACTATTGCTTTGAGTACTGTATTTTATTTCTCTAGAAGTTAAATTCATCGTTTATTTTCCTTTTTTTTTCCTTTTGTCTCTTTGCAACATAAATAGGTAAAAAATCTGTATGCAAGCTGATACTAGCAATAAGTCATTATAGAAAACACGGTCACATTCATATATTTCTTTATTTATTATGAGATTGATTACTCAAATAAGGTGCCTAATGTGTTGTTAAGGTTTTAACCATCTCTCTAGCTGGCTGTTTACTTTCACTCATTTAGTTTCCCTATAATTGAACCATGATTGGTCTGCAATCTCGATAACTCTTGTCTTGATACATTTATACCTCTCTGCTTGTATTTTTCTTTTCGTTCTGTTTTCTCCTAATCCGTCTTGATACATTTGTATCTCTCTGCATGTATTTTTCTTTATGTTTTCTCCTAATCCTTTTTTCTTGCATTATTTATTACACTCATTCATCACTTGTTTATATGAGATTAAACTGTTAATTTTGATGCAGAGTTAGTGTAAAATGTTTTACATTGCTAACTAACCAACTATCTTCACATATGTGACTTTTTTTTACGAAGTTATTGTAAGAGTCAAATAATTTTATTAATATGATAATATATTCAATGTTAAAATCTTTTAGATTAATAATGTATCAAAATTAAATTTTTAATATAATTAAATATGTCTATGAATAATATTTTTATATTTTTAGAGATTTACAATTGTATATATAATATATAATGAGTGCAGTCCACGTGATGCTCCGAGAGAACCAAAAATTTCTCCTTCTTCTCGAATATGAATATATATATATATATATATGATCAAGTTATACTGATATAACTTTAAGTATTATTACATCACTTAATAACTTTTTATAAGATATACTTTTTATTGATCCAATTATTGAATTATAATTACCTATTATAAAGATCATTTGAGCCAAATTTTATCATAATTGAACATTAATAATAGTGTAATCAAATAATTCTTATTCATGTATATTTTAAACATATATATTATGTTGATTTTAAACTATATAAAAAGTATATCAAACGATTTTAGATTAACACAAACTTTATAGAGATGATATCTAAGATATAGACTTCTAGTGTGCGTGTGTGTGTGTGTGTGTGTGAGAGAGAGAGAGAGAGAGAGAGATCCATTGACATCAATGTAAAACTTGACATACTTACGTTTTTAATAATCTTTTTATAGAATATAATTCTTAATAATCTAAACATTAAGTTAAAACTATATATTATGTAGATCATTTGTGCCAAACTTTTGAAAAATTAGATATTAATAAGAATGTGATCAAGTAGTTCTTTTTTACATACATTTAAGAAGTATTATTACATTGATTTAAATATATATATATATATAAAAAGTGTATTAAATGATTTTTGGTTGATGTCAAACTTTATAAACATGATCTATGATATGAAATTTCAATCCATTAATTAGTTTTGCAAAAATTTAAAAAATAATAAAAAGTTATACAATGATATAAGTTTAACTTATACTATATATATATATATAAGTTTAAAATATAAATGAATAAGAGCTATTTGATTACAATCTTATTGATATTCAAATTCTATAAAATTTGGCAGAAATGATTTTCATGATAGATAATTATAATTCAATAGTTAAATCGATAAAAAAAAAATCTTATAGAGAGTTATTAAGTATTGTAACTATACTTAAAGTTACATCGGTGTAATTTGATCTTGATCTTAGTGTAACTTTAAATATAGTTATACCACTTAATAACATTCTATAAAAATATATTTCATCAATTCGATCGTTCAATTACTATTATTTATTATGGAGATTATTTGTGCCAAATTTTATAAAAATTGAACATCAATAAAAATATAATCAAATAACTCTTATTCTTACATATTTTAAACATAGTTTATTTTTATGTATATAAAAAGATATCAAATAATTTTAAATTTATATAAAATTTTATAAACATACTCTAAAAGTTATGATTTTCTAATTTGATAATGGGGCTTGAAAAAATAAATACACCAGTACAAAGTTATTCAACAGTATATATATTAGGGAGAGAATCAACTAAGAGAAGTAGTTAATTGTGATAGTGAGAGGAGTAAATATAGACTTTTGGACTTTACATGAATGATCAAGATTAAAATATAAAGTCATGCAACCTTTTTTTAATGAATCATGTGACCTTTAAATAACTTTAAAATTTGACTATCCATATATGGTTATACGGTACAAATTTACTTCTTTTGCTCTCATAATAAATCATTTCTTTCATATGATATACCATATATATATATATATAACTTCACAAATTAATATCAACTTTAATTTTCCCCCCTTAAACTTTCTTACTTTTTCTTCTCCCCTATCAAGGTTTTTTTCCCTTTATATCTGTCGTTTTCATTCAAGGAACTAATGTATGGATGATATATCCTTTCTTATCTGTTTTCTCTGATAAGGTGTTTATATTAGTTTATTTTATCGTTTTTTTTTTAAATGTTTCCTGAATCACCACCTTGCATAAAAGTTCCTACCAAATTATTATTGAGACACACAAATATAAATGTTGAATTTAACATGTAAATTGCAGCACTCAAAGCAAAATTCCATGACCAAAAAAAAAAAAAAACCAAAATTAACAAATGTTTTCGTTGCAAGTGAAAATTAGCGGATGGCCTTTTGCCACTATATAACAATTTGAACTCCACTGCTTACACAATTTCACTGTTCATACAATTAATTAAAAAAGTCAAATCTGCTAGAATGAGTCAAATAAAAAAAATAAAAAAACTGCTAAAGTGAAGGTTTAGCTAGATGGAACATAATATTATGTCCACAAGTCAGCTGTCTCCATGTGAGTGAAATGCATTGAAGTTTCTTCATTCGGAAGGTGCATGCATGGCGAACTTGAAGATGACAGATTACTATTGATGACAGATTACTCACAAGATTGAAAATGCATGCATTGAATTTTCTTCGTCCCTTATAGCTGTGGAGGTGATGCTGAGCTTGAGGAAGAAGACAAACAACTTTTCAAGTTTCGCTTTGATATTTGACAATTTTACAAATCCTTTATATTAAGCTTAATTTTGTGGTTAACACAACACTACCTACCGCCCTTTATGAATATTTTTTGCTGCGCGGTTGAGGCTTGAGACCAATCAGATTGAAAAGGGCTTGTGAATTTTCATAAAAATTAAAAGGGAAAAAAATATATATCAAACTTACATTGAATGCTTGAGCATTCTGTAGCTGCCTCTTCAAGAAGTGGAGTTTATTATTCATGGAATAATACTATAATAGTTTCTACATGTCACTCAAATGCTTTGCCATTTCTGTGCAAGACTAGAGAATTCCTTCTTAGAGGAACCATTTTCACTGAGTGCAACAGCAGCAGCATCACTAAAACCTTTGATTCTTTTGCATATTTCCAAGCCTTCATGGCCCTCCATGATTCTCTTTATAACTTTGGCAATTTCCTCTCTTGTTATTATGCCATTTTCATCAGTCTTTGGCCTCAGTGCCACCTTGAGCATATCTGTGAGCAATACTGCATTCATTCTCTGCTCCGCAAACAGTGGCCATGCAATCATGGGCACACCATAGACGATACTCTCTAGAGTTGAGTTCCAACCACAATGAGTCAAAAAGCCTCGTGTGGATCCATGGCCAAGAACCTCAATTTGGGGTGCCCAAGATGGAACCACTAAGCCTCGCCCTTTGGTTCTGTCCAAAAAACCTGATGGTAAATAGTGTAGTGGGTCCTCCTTTTGTGCAGCAAGATAAGCAGAACCAGCATATGTGCTTGGAGCTCTCACAACCCACAAAAATTTGTGGCCACTCAGTTCCAATCCCAATGCTATCTCATTGAGTTGGTCATGAGAGAGTGTTCCACCACTCCCAAAAGAGATATACAGCACAGATTTTGATGGCTGATTGTCCAACCATTTTAAACACTCTAACTTGTTTACTTGACAACTTGACTCGGTTTGAATGATGGGTCCAACTGGATAAACAAAAGGACTGTTTCTATTGGCTTCTTTTTGTTGCATAGCTCTTATTGCATCTGCTTCCAAATCTGTGAAGGTATTCACTATGACACCATCAACCAGCGAAAGTCTTCGGCAGTCTTCACTTGATTTGTCAGAAAGAACTGGGTCTGGAAGATCTTTGAACAGGAAAGGCACAACACAACCTGGAACATTCACAGTTTTTGTTAAGTCTGAGAAGTCGGAGGAAACACTCTCGTCAAGCTGTGGAAGATAAATACAGAATGATAGTACTATAGCTCCTGAGGTAAAGAAGACATAAGACAAAAGGTTGAATTGCTTGGCAACATCAAGTAAATCGATTGAAAATACGTCAAACATTAAAGCAACTAGGTGAGTGCTGGAACTTAATGAGGTCAGTGATTCATGCAGGAATGGAAGAGAGTGCTCCACTATGAGTTGCATTTGAGTTGCAGGTTGAGCATTCTCAGGTAGGTCTTCCACGTTCACCTGGGGAAGAATAGTGAAGTCTATATTTGGTGGGAGATTGTGAAGAAAGGCTTGCGTGGAAGGGGAGGTAGAGCCAAGTGTGGGGATGAGGAATTTGACATGGAACTCTTGGTTTTGTTGAAGGAGTTGCTTAGCTAACTCAACAAGTGGGATCATATGGCTCAGTCCAGGGGAAGGAACCATGACAATGCATGGATTTTTCTCCATGGTATATATATGACATCAATATGAAACTTGAGCTAATTTGCAGAGTTAGGATATTTTGAAACTTGGAAGTTTGCCGATCTTGAAGGCGGTTTTGTAACAAGTGAATGACTTGTCGTTTAGAATTTTTATTGACTAAAGAGTAAGTGACATAAGCTCTTGCGTAACACATTACCATTAATAAACATTCGACACTGATAAACATGGAAGCATTAAGACAAGGTAGGCTACTATCTATGTGCTGTTAGTAATTGATCGTGGGACCAAATGGCTTGGAATTGAATGATTCCGTTATCTTCAATTATAGTTGAAAGAACTTTACACGCGTATGCAAAACCAATCTCATCTTTTTTTTTTTTTTTTTTCTTTTGATGGGTATGCAAAACCATTAATCTTTTCCGTGCATTTGGCTTTCTTGTATGATATTGCTAGTATTACATACCCGTGCAATGCACGGAAGTAACAAGTAGGAATAAATTAAAGAGAAATATTTTTTGTACTAATTTTATGTGGAATATTATATCAAGTGAGTATCCATAACATAATTTTGGAAAGTGTTATTACCACTCCTAAATATCTATTGCTACTTTTATTGTAGTGGTTATTATTCGATTTCTCTAAACTACCTTTTTCTTTTCTTTGTTAATCACTTTTATTATTAGATAATAATTTTATGTAAACTTATTATTATTAATTTAATTTAGATTTATTTTAACTTCATAAAAATATGTACTAGTAATCTCATTTTCTAATTTTTATATAGCCACTAAATATTACAGGTACTTAAAAGTAACTTAGTTAATATAATTATTTAAATTTACGTATTAAATTATTTTATTTAAAATTGTCTTCATACAATTGTTACATAAATAATATAAGAGTGAATATTTTAGAAAAATAATAATAATTAAACATGAATAATAATAACGATATTTACTAAATCTTAATGTACAACACACATACTGATATTTTGCCATCTAGTGTTTATAGAATTTTTTTATAAAAATCTTGAAATAAACCTAAGATATATTAGGAATTTTTAGAATTAGGAATTTTTAGCCAAAAATTGTTTGTTGCAACGAAAGTGGATTGCAACTCTAAGCAAACTTCATCTAGAATTTCAAGGTTCAAGTCCTAAAATTGCCACTTTAGGAGAGTTTTATCTAACTACTAATCTTGATCCCAAATTGTATGGTCAATTCCTAAGACCAGAAAAAATATTAAGATAATGTGAAGCATTAATGTTGTTATTTATCAATTACCATTACTAGTGAATTAAAAGGAACATATGTATTTGTCAGTAGAATAAATCCATTTATCATATGTTTATTTAATATTTTTTAATTATATAAACACTATATGATAAAAATAATAGGTATGTATATGTTATATTGCAATTTATTAGTATGCTTTTATTGTTATCTGTTACTCAATTTTACTTACTATTTTAAAAATATAGTCATTGCTATGTTATTTGGATAATTATTGTATCAAGAAAATTTAAAAAAATAATTTAATATTTTTATCTAAATAATTATCTTAAACAAATTAATTATCAATAATTGTAATATTTCCATTAATCATATAAAAAAATTGAAAAAAGAGATAAATATCGAAGATTCTTAAATAATTAAATTAATTATTAATTAAAATAATACTAATAGATTAAGATGAAATTATGATATTTAATGAATAATTACTGTTATTATATTATTTTGACCAAAATACAAGGAGGGTATTTTAGTGAAATCAAATAAAAGCCACTAAAAGAGAAGTGATAATAGACACATAAGAGTGGCAATAGCCACTCCCCATAACTATAAATTAAATAAAATTAATGATTAATAATATTAAAAATTTAAAATTAAAATCAGGACAAATTATATTTCTTTCAAAATGATATAGTTGAATTCAAGATTATAAACCAAGAATAGGAAGTCGACTATTTTTTATATTTATTAGTAAAACATCAAAAATGAAAATAAATTATAGTTGTAGTAACTATTACACTCCTAATTACTTTTAGGCTAAATCAAGAAGTTAACCTAAGAAGAGTTGAATAGACTAAAGTGAAATTTTTTTATAATTTGTTAATATTATTATATTATATAATATTAAAAGATTTAGTGCACTCATCTTGACAAATCAAATTAACTTTTTTTAATATAAAATATGAAGTATAGAAGCACCATTTACCTTATGTAATTAAATTTAATTAATTAGAAATTAGCTAGCTAACACCCTTCGACCAATAAACATTGTTACTTGGTATGCAGTCAAAGTTTGTGGAATCCCAAATTGATGAACAATATGTTCTTCAATAATTTTAGTTTGGGTAACATCTTTTAAGAGGGCGTTTGGTAGAGGGTTAGGAAGCATATTCTCAGGAAAGTTAAGAATATTCTTATATTTGGTACAAGTTTTGGAAATATATTCCTAGAAATGTTACATTCTCGAGATTGATTTTGGGATAAGATTTCCACCAAAATATTTTCATCTCACACATGGGATTGCAATATTCCTGTGAGATGGGAATATTTTTCCTTATAAAAAGACTAAATTATCCCTATCACCAATCATTGTCACCCACCATTGGTTACCCTTCGCTGCTACCTTCCACCGTTGGACCACCAAGGGCATTTTTGAAAATGAACAAAATATTCCTAGGAATTCAATTTGTCTACCAAACGCTCTAAAAAACGCATACATAGGAAAGTTGTTCCCAAAAATAAAAATTCAAACCTCCTACCAAATGCCGCCTAATGTTATTGCTTCGACCCATTTTGTAAAGTAATCGAAAACAATTTGAATATACTTGTGTCCTTTTGACAAGAAAGGATTGATTTGTCCAATTAGACCTAAAGCCCATCTCTAAATGGCCAAGGTTTTATGACCAAATGCAAAGCTGCTAGCGCACATGCTGAATGTTACCATGCTTTTGGCATTCTTCATAAGATTTTGAAAATTTAAAACAATCCTTGACCATCGATGGTCAATGCACCCTTTGCCTATAGAAAACCCACTTTCTCTTTTCTCTCACTTGGTGAGCCCTATATATTCCCTCGTAGGAACTCAACTAAAGCTAGTAAGCCTCCAACTTTCCCAAACGAGTTGGCAAATTTCGATTGATAGATTTTTTAGACAATGTGTCTCCAAAAATTACATAATTCAAAGCTTGATTCTCAGTTTTTCTATCGATGACTGCATTTGGATTCTTTAAAAATTCCACAATGGGTTTTCGCTAGTCAGATTGGCTTAATTGATTAAGAAAATAAACCTCCCTTTCCTCGATCGATACACAGTGGCCTTTTAACTCAATTAACTATTTAAATGTCAAAGCATTGATCTTATATCTCAAAGCTAATTGACCTAACTCATTGGCTTCATAGTTCATTTCCCTAGGTGTAAGTCAAATATTGACATTGTCGAACTCTTCAAGCAACCTTAGGGTAAGTGACAGATTTTTAATTAAAGTTCCACTTATGCGCTTATACTTCTTTGTCACTTGTTTGATTACCAATTGTGAATTCCCGATTATTTCGATGTTTATTATTCCTTTCTTGATTAGAATTTCAAGTCTTAATCTCAAAGCCCCATATTCAACCTCATCATTCGAATAATCCTTGTCAAGTTTAAAATGTAACTTTGTTGGTTCGTCCATAGGGGACATTAGCAAGATCCCGACCCCAATGCCATTTTGGTGTTTTGAACTGTTGAAACAAAAGCTTCTAGGGTTTTAATTTGACCAAGCCAACATCAACATCATCGATTTCTATCCTTGGATGGTCAACTAAGAAGTCGGCCACTTGTCCTTTTACAACTTTTTCCAGGACAAAGTGGAGTGAAAACTATGTAAGGGCTAGCATCCACTTGCCTACTTGATTATGTAACATTGAAGAGGAAAACATGTATTTTATAATATTAAGGTGGGAAATGACAAAGACTTCACATGGAATTAAATAATACTAGAGTTTCATACAAGAAAAATACGATGCTAGACATAATTTTCCAATCGGGACTATATCTAGTTTCAGCATGACCAAAGTTCAACTAAGATAGTACACTACTCTTTCGACTCCATTTTCATTATCTTATACTAGCATACAACCTATTGTCGACTTCGACGCTAAAATATATAGCTTCATAGGTTGTTCATGCCTTAGAGAAGCCATGACAAAGGGGATTAGTTAAATGTGCTTTAATATGGTCAAAAGCCTCTTGGTGCTTTTGTCCAAGAAAATTCTTCTTCATTTTTTAGCTTGATCAAAGGCACAAACACCTTTGTCCTTCCTAACATATTCAAAATAAGCCTTCTCAGATAGTTGACTTTGCCAAGGAAGACTTGTAATTGCTTTTTGTTTGAGGGTGGGGTTGCTTCTAGTATGGACTTCACTTTGTTTTTATCAACCTTTACCCCTTTTTATGAATAAGAAATCCAAGAAAATTTCCTAACATTTTAGTGGATTCATTTTTAATTTGTTCTTTCGCATTCTATTGAATGCTCGTTTTAAGTTGTTGAGATGGATATTCTTTGTGTCAGATTTAATAACCACATCATTGATGTAAACTCCCATGAACTTGCCAATATATTCATGAAAAATTATTTTCATGGCTCTTTAATATGTGACCCTAGCATTTTTAAGTCCAAAGGACATAACAACCAATTCATATGTGCCAACGGCACCTGTGCATCAAAATGCTCTTTTTTGACACATCCTCTTCAACGATATATATTTGATTATAGCCAAATACCCATAAAAAAAAAATTAAAATATCAAGAGCAAAATCTAAATCTACTAACATATCTGCTATAGGCATAGTATATTCATTTTTACTTGTAGCATTATTTAAATTTCGAAAAACAATGCAAATCCTAAGGGTGTGTTTGGTTTGTGAAAATATTTTCTGTTTTCATTTTTTGAAAAGGATTTTCATTTTCAAATTTCTGAATTTAGGAAATACTTTTGGTTTATAAAAGTAGACTCTGTTTTCAAAAAGTGAAAACAATGAAAATATGTTTGGTTTATATGTTTTCAATAATTTTTAAAATCAAATTTGAGATAATAAAATTATATTTATTATTAAATAATGAAAATGATATATATTTGATTTGCATATTTTGTTCTTCTACTAAAAGTAGTTATTAGAATAATAAATAACTCTATAAAATATTAAAATTAAGAATAAAATAAATTACTTACTTTTAAGTTATTTTATTATTATTATTATATTTTAATTTTTACACAGATAAATATTTAAATACTATAGGTAGTATTATTTTATTACTTATTTAAAAAGTTGCTAAAAATTCTTGCTTTAAAGTGATAAATCATAGATATATATTACATTCACAACATATGATAATATATAATTAAATACTATAAAGAAAATTTTAACTGCAAACATTACTTGTAATGACAAAATATACTTATAATATATTTGATTTGTGAATAAATTTAATCATACTAAAAAGAAACATAAGTGAATAAAATAACTAGTACTATTTAGAAGCAAGCTCAAATTATTTGGCTTTCCAGAGGGCAATTCAAATCAAAGAAGTGTTTCCTAACGAATTTATGAAATACACACCAAGAAGTTAATACATTCAAGAACAACAGTTCAAGAATCAAAACAACAAAGCAAATCAACAACAACAACAAAGCCAGAATTGCATTTGTGTGCTTCTAAAAGTCAAGAACCACCAATTTCAGATTCAAATAGGGAGGTGCGTGGGTAAAGGGTATCAAAGATTGTACCATCCCAACAAGAAATAGACATCATATATCAAAAACTACAGATCGTGATTTTCCCTTTCATGATGACGGTAGAAATCGTGACAAAGCTCAACACGGCGGTGGCGGCGGCCACGATGAACGCTCTTGTGGTGGTGACAACAACCTGCGGTGGAGAACGACACCACAGCCATGCTCCGAACAAAGAAGGATCGATGGAATTAGTGGCAGATGCACAGCGCCTAGTGTCGATCTATGGCGAGGCTCCAATTGCTGTGTTGCTGGTGGTCAGGGAAGACTGAACGGCGGTGAAGGTCCTCAAGCAAGCGATGGCTAGTGAGACACCATCAATGGTGGAAATGCATATGGCGATGCTTCTTGGGGTGGCAAAAATAGCAACCCACGGAGGAGAGGAGGTCGCAACGAAGGTGGACCGAGGTAGCAACCCACTTCTTTTATCCTAAATAGAGAAGGAGCATACCTCATCTGATGAAGCAAGAAGCCAACAAGAGAGAACAAGAGTAAGGAGAAAAAGAGAAAAGTAGTGTTGGAATGGTGAGAGAGGGGTTCAGAGCATGGTTGTTGGCTTTGGGAGAAAGAAACACCATATTATGGTGTTTTACATTATTACAAAAATGCCACCACTTTGTTTCCAGATTTTGTTTTCAGTTTTTGTAGAAAAGGTTGAAAACAATGATTTGTTGTTTCCATATTTTCTGTCATTTTAGAAAACGTTTTCAGAAAATATTTTCAATAAAATCAAACCAAACACATTTTCACCTTTATTTCTTATTTACAATGGAAATAAAAACAAAAAATACCCAAACCAAACACCCCCTAAGCTTATCATTTTTCTTCATAATGGAGACTATGTTAGAGATACATTTGGCACACCTAGCAGTTCTAATGAACTTGGCTTTTAACAATCTCTAGATTTATTCTTTTATCTTCAACATAATTGCAGGAGAAAATCTCCTTAGAGTTTGTTTTATTAGTCGAACATTTGCTTTTGTCGGCAGCTAATGTTCTACTACTATTTGAGTTAACCCTAGCATTTCTTTATATTCCCATGCAAAACAATCTTTATATTGTTAAAGAACTTCGACCAGACTGTCTTTAAACTCGAGTGAGTAGCTTATTAACGTAAGTGGGTCGATACTATCCTTCCTCCCTGAGATCAATCTGCTCAAGTGGATCTTGTACTTCGAATCTTTTTTTATTTTTTCTTCTAATGAATGCTCAAAACCTAAAAGACTACAATCATAAATGCAATCTAATATTGCACCATCTCCAGTGCATAACTAATTGTCTGAGCTAAATGGCTCAAAAAGTACATATCTACGTTTCTTTCTTAGTCGACCTCGCCTTGGCCTTGGGCATGAGATATAAACCATGTGGACTAATGAAGCATCCTTTGATAAGGTCAGGGTCGAAGGTGCTTGGATTGACAACTAGTGACTTCACCTTTGGATTGTATACCCTGAATTCAGCATGTGCCTGCTGTAGAACTATCATCAACACTAACCTCTTCAATTCCTCCATCATTATTCCATATGATCAATTTTTCATGGAGTGTCAAAGGCACTATACCAGCATCATCGATCCATTCTCTACTAAGTAATGCGTTCTAACCTACTTTCAATGCAACTACCATAAGGGTAGTGAGCCATTTCAACGCTTCCTACCTTGACATTTAACATTACCATCTCGTTTGACAATGATGTTGTAATATCCTGGTTTAAAATAAAAATATTGGTTAAAAGTAAAATATTAGTAATAGAATTTTTTTATATTATATGGCTTAAGTCATTGGAATATATCTCTAATCATTTTAAATTATATGAGGATAGATGAATTTAACTCAAATTAGGAGAATATTATTTTAAATGTAGAAAAAAAAAAAAAAGAAGAAGAAGGAAGGCAAGACTACCTAGACTTTAAGTGATAAGGTGCATGTTAAACCCCCTTTATCTCTCCTTCCCCCCCTTTTCTACGAGAACCTTCTGGTTCTCACCAACAATGTCTTTCCTTCATTCTCTTCCTCTCACGACCCTTCACTCTTAATTCCTCGCCATTCCCTATCTCTCACTCTTCCTCGCCGGATCTCTTTGTTTCACCGAACCACTGTCACCCTTCCTTCCGCCTTGTCTGTCCGTCTCTCTCTCTCTCTCCCTCCGCCACTGTTTGTCTGTCTGTCTCTCTCCCTCCGCCACTATATGTCCATCCTTCCTTCTCTTCACTCCGCTGTAGTTCTGCTTCTTTCTCTGCCATGATTTTTCTTCTTCCTCAGCCTGGTTCTCCCCCTCTCATCGCCACGGACCAGCTCCTCGCTCTGCCGTGGGTTGTTTTTCTCTGCCGCCACTGGTTGCTTCTTTATCCACCGTGTTCTTCTTCTCTGTCCGCCATGCTCCAGGTAGAGGGGAGGTGGCTTGCTTCTTCCAAAATCCACAACCCTTGGGTAAGTTGTTCTTGTTTTCCCTATTTAGTTGTTGTAAAATCAAGTTTGAATACCTTCCTATTTGCCTATTTTAATTTCCCTTTGATTCATAAATTTAGTTAATGGATGATAGGATTGATTCCCTGATTGTTGATTATGTTATTTGGTTGGTTTGATTCTTGTATTGTTGGTCAGTTTTATTCAAAATCTTTAAGTGTAAAGGGTTGATTTTAGAACTAAGAAATAGAGATAAAATTAAAAATCTAGGTGAGTAGTTTAATTGATAAGGTGGTCAGGGAATGGAATATCTAGAATGTGTGTGGACTGAAGCAAATAGCTTCTGCTGGACTTTCTTGTTGATGTCAATTATTTTAGATGAAAATATGGCGTTTAGCTTCCTTTGTTGATGCAAAGAAAAAGTAGAAAGTTGGGCTTTGATTATCTTAATTATGAAATGCTTGGATTAGAATTGATTTAACACTTGAAATGTTGATGAGTCAAGTTATAAGTATATATATATATATTATTTTTAAACCTCCTTTTGGCTATTGCAATGTTTCTTTTTGGTCGAAATTTACGATTGCTACGTGCTAATACAAGGTTTGTGTTTAAGGACTTATACAACTAGGAATTGAATATGAAAAATAAATAAATAAATAAATAAAGTTAATATAGTTTTGTAAACTAGCGATTTGCTAAAACAATATGTTTCCTTGTTTGTTTTCTTTGTTCATAAATGCTACTTAAGCAAATCTTGCAATCGTGGTTCATGTGTCATGATTTCTATTATAGATTTCATATGTTTAGCCATTGTTGTTGTTGCTTGATGTACGATAGGAAGATTTAGAGGCTCAAATTCAACATTTACTTGTTATCTTTTTATTTCATTCCTTTTCCTTTTAATAAACTTCCCTTTTATATAACATCATGCTATTTGTAGCGATAGATACCGAGAGGACCAATCGTTAATTCCGTGGCACGAGAGACTGGGACCATCTCTTCTTGGCTTAGTATTGTGAGTGATAGTATATTTATAACTTGTTTTCTGTTCTTTTTTTCCTAAATATATGTTTTGACAGCTACTCATCTTCTAATTGAATCTTTAAAACTGCTTATAGTATTATTATGTTATTAATTCTGTGCATCCGCAGGTGGGACAAGTATCTTGAGAAATTCTCTTCGACACTCCGTTTTGGTTTAAGAAATTTCCTGTATTGTTATCAATTGATGTTTGAGATCTAATTATCTAAATGTTTTGAAATCGATATGATGCTTCAAGTTAATGTTATGAGCTCGGACAATAGAAATTATAGATTTTGACATAGTAAGTTTTGAAATTGATTCCTTAAACTAATTCTACACTTAATATTATTGACATAATTGAAAAGGTCTGGAATTAGTATATTAGATTTTAAAATTTGATGTGCTTGGAATTATATTGGATTTTATTATTATAGGACTATGAGACTTTGATGAATTTAATTTTTGAAATAAAGTTAATTATGAGCTTTCTTTGAGTTTTGGACAAATAGTTTTTTTCTTGGGAGGGACCTTTAACAGAACTGTATGCTAACGGCAGTATACGTTAGCCCTGGGTGCACCTTGGTTTGGCCAACCCAGCTAGCAGGGGTGTTGCTAGCCCGGCGTGACGGCCACACGTCCGGATCTGTTTGTCGATGCTTCGGCATAGGACCGTTGGCGAGATATCTGTAACACCCTACTAATTTAATGTTATGCTTAAGTCATAGCATAAAATTAAGTAGATTGTGTTATTGTGTTAATGCTATGCTATGCTAAAAAGTGAAACGAATTCGACTGAATATCGTAAAGATGAGAATAGTGCAATAACATTACTGAATACGTGCTTATATATATATTTATGTATATATTTATGTATATATTTATGTACATACCAGAAGCCTCTGCTTTAGTTTATATACAATGTATCAAAATGAGGAGGGCTGTGTACCAAAAGACATAAGGCCTATGTAAGTCAACCTGATCCTATATGGTCCTCAAAGGACATTTCAAAAAAAAAACCTACCACTAGGTCTATGACCCAGGCATCGCATGTCGCCAAAAGAGGGTCATACTATACAATCACGCTTACTGGTGATCTACTCAGTCAGGTAGCCGTTGGCCATACCTGGCCCGGCTGGTGAGTAGTCCATACTGGGTCCGGAGGAGGAGGAGGAGGAGGATGATGAGCCGGTGGCCTCTAACGGGTCGCTCTCAGAGCTGAGTAGGATGTCGGGTACTATCTGCGGAGGTGAATCTGGCGCAGGATCGGCGTGAGCTACAGGTACTACAGGTGTAGGGTGTGTGGCGAGGGTGTGCCACATGTAGTGGAACCGCAAAGTAAGGGTGGCGGGATCAAAAGCTGGATGGTGCAAAGGACGGCAAAGTTCCTATCACTAAAAAGATAAAGACGGGCCGCAAGAGGCTGGCTATGTACAATGAGCCTCTTCTTGGTCATGGTGAATCTGCAAGTCGGGCACCTCAACGAAGAGGGTAGCCGTCGCGTCCATCGCCCACGCCTGAGAATGAGGCGGAAATGCAAGCGAGGTGAGAATTTAAGAAAATTCTCGTGAGGGTCGTGCATGACGTTTAACTGACGTCGCGTTCATTCTCAGCTGCCTCGGGTTTTATTTAATTATAAAATCATGAGATTAAACTTAACTATTCATAATTGATAAGGTTGAGAAAATGTCTGGTCCGAGGCAGGGTCCAGTTTTTACTTTAGCCAGCATAAGGAACAGATTAAACTACTAACAATGATACATAATATAATTGGCAGAATAAATGAACATATGCTGTAAGTAAAACATGATAAACTGTAAATAACATGTAATCATGTACTTAATGCAATCATGCAAAACTTGCTCTTGAACTTTCCTTTACTCGTATACTTTCTTCATTACTCATAAACTTTTCCATTACTTTCATCATTTTCCATCACTTGGTCCCTTTGGAGTTCTTGGCCATTTTAGACTCCTGGGTAATAGTCTGCTTATCAGGATCGAGCTCGTTCCTATCTGAGGATGGCCGGGTTTACTTTCCCCGACGTCCCCACCGATCTATTCCCCTTAACTTTTTATCCGGGGCTGGCCCAAGTATCATGGAACTTTCATCATAACATATTCTTTGGGTTTCTCATAACATAACTTTCATGGCTTGCTTGAAAATGCACATGCATCTATTTATATATATATATATATATATATATATATATATATATATATATATATATATATATATATATATATATCATAACTTATTCATATACTCTACATAATTTTAGCGGCATAACTAACGTGTCCACTTCCCCATGAATAGTGCCAGCCAACCAATACAGTTACACAATTTGCAATTTCAATATAGAGCAGCAATTATGCACATACATTCATAAATTCATTCATAGCTTCAACAAGCTTCAATAGAACTTTTAACTGATTCTGCCTATTTCTGCCCGGTTATGATCTAGCCCACCTTTATTTCAATGTAACTCCTTTAAACCTGATTTTCGGATATGTTGTACCCTTATATGTCTAGTTTCTAACCTTTTTGGTCCCATCTAATTTTGATATCTATAGCTCAGGTTATTCAGGTTTTATCCCGGCCTGCCCAGTAGCTAGCCAGAATTGTCCACTCAAAAGTAAAAATCTACTAAAAATTGAAAACTGGCTCAAATGATACGAAATCAGTCTCATATTAAAGCTGATAGAACCATCTTTCATTTGCAAAAAGTCCCATTCCATTTGACTTAGTAGGGCTCGAGTTATAAGCCCCAAAACTTAACCTTTCTGGTTTGCTCTGTTTTGGCCCGGTTTAGACATAGGTTAACTTCTTCAAATTACTGGGAACAAATAGGATGGTAACAAACTCGGAATTTCTGGGTAGGATGTTCTCCTATGTGTAAGCTTTCCAACAAAATTAGTTTCACTCAATTTGGAGTTGTATAGGGTGAGTTACACCCTTTTCAACCCATACTGCCCGGGTGGATGTCCTGATGCCTAGGTCAGACTTCAAAAATTCATATCTCTCTCAATATTGCTCCAATGGTCTTATATGATATATGTGTAGAAAGCCCTAGATGTCTAGTTTTACATAAAAATGGTTTCATTGAGTTTGAACGGCGGGAGGCAGAGCCGTACACTCCGCCGTACGGACTGCCGAGGGTTTTTGAGTTTTCCAGCCTCTCAACTTCCTCATATCATCATTCTCTCTGGTTTCCAACTCAATTTTAATCTCTCAAATAGCCAATAGATCAGCAACAATTCATCATGATCACTCAGTCAATATATTAGGATTGAAGAATTAAACTACCAATAATCATTCAAAATCAGAAAAACCAAGACAAGAATTAAAAACCTCTACCTCTTGCTTTGAGTTTGAATATTAGAGTGAAATTTGAACTTGAAGGCTGGATAGAGTGGGAGAGTTGAGAAGAGGAAAGGGAGCTGAGGTGATGAAGAGAAGCAACGTAAGAAAGAATGAGCTGAAGAGGCAGGAGGAGGATATATATATAGACAAAGCTTCGAAGTGGTAGTTAGAATGAGTGGCTTTGATTGGATGAAATTTTGTGGGCAAGGTTCAACCATGTCTCCCTCTTTTGTGTTAAAATTGTTCTCCACGTTGCCAGAGAAGTGAAACTCGCTTCCAGCGTATCTGAACTTGACATCAGAACTCGTGTACTTCCTAAAGTCGAAATTCGTGCATGGTTAAGTCGGAACTCGGAATAATCATCTTATTTTATTCAAAATTGGAGAGTAAAGTCGGAACTCGGAATTCGTAAGGTACAATCACCTTTAAATCGAAGGTCAGGGGCCAGAATGTGAAACCAAAACACTCGAACCCGGAAGTCGGAAATCATAGGATCTCGACATTCTAACTTGATATCGGAACTCTGGAAATTGAGAAATGAAAAGCTTCTAGTAATAAGCTTGATATCGGAACTCGTGAAAATTCTTGGTTGAACTCGAAATCCAATTCAGATAAACTCGGAAGACGTATTCGTGTCCATCTTGAATCAACTAAGGTCGGAACTCGGATATCATGTTCGTCCCTACTCGAGCATAAAGTCGGAAATCGAAAAATACAATCAGTCCTTTTTCTTAAGCCTTGGAAACGAAATCGGAAATCGAAACTAATACTAATGTCGGAAGTCGGAATTTATTGAAAGTTAAAGACAAACTCGGAATTCGGAAATTTCAATATCAAACGAGATCGGAAGTCGGAATTTATAAGACAAACTAGGAAATCGGAATTTTCAAGATTAAATGGGATCGGAAGTCGGAAATTGGACGTTACAATATCTGTTCTCGTTGATCCTTCAGGGACGCCCGTTAGTGAGGCGTGTCTGTTCCGTTCTGTTCTGACTCTGTAATTGAGATCTCCCCTTCTAAACTTTAGAAATGGTTTTGTTTTATTTTATTTTTTAAACCAATTTTAACTCTATATTCAAATGTACTCAAATGTTAACAATAGTTGGAAGTAGTAATTTGTTAATGATGAATTTTATTAAGAATTTTATTTTATTTTCTGCTTTACCATGTTCTGGTTTCATGCAACATGTTTGATTTGGAATATCTTTTGTGTATGTATATGCATATCTGTATACAAATCTTTTATGAGAATATCATTAACTAATTATATTTATTTTAATAAAAACTCATGCTTACACTTGCCCCACTCCTCGTTATAAGTATATTATCTCTCATTGAGTCGGTTTGACTCACTTTTCACTTTCCCCTCTATTTCAGAGTTAGTACGAGTTGCAAGTGACTTGTCTCAGTAAATTAAAGGTATAAAAGTTCCGTGAACTTGACGCAATCATATGTTAATATTTGTAGTTATGCTCCATAATCCACAGGCAGGGTCTGGCTTCCGTTGTAATATATCTATATATAATTGTAATAGATTTTATTTTGATAAGAGTATTTAGCCTTATATATGTCTTGCATGTTTTGAATTTTGAGCGCATTCTGAGAATACTTGTGATTCTGAGTCTGTATTTTAAATATTGTTGGTATTCTGGATTTGTGGCTGGTCTATATATGTTCTCGGTTTGTATCTAGAGCTTTTTGTATTTTGGGAAATGTCCAATTTTTAGGGGAAATTCTTTCCGTTTCTTAGGAAAATTCTTCCGTAGGCTTGCTGGGGAAATGGCATTCCCTAAGCGCCGATCATGGCCCTAGTTGGATCGTGACAAAAGTGGTATCAGAGCTTTAGGTTTCCCTGTTGTTAATGGAGCAAGTGTCCTTTGGTAGGATCACAATTGTGCAAATGGAAGCGCGCCTATTTTCACAGATTGTGGCACTACGAGAGGCCTTTAGGTATGTCATCTTTGTTCACGTGTCTTTTAGTTGTTCTTTCTACTCTTTGTAATCTTGGGAATTCTCTATATATTTCGATCCTTTGATTCTTTTGGTGGCCATATGTATCTAGTCGAGTTGGTCTTAAGTATGTGACTTATAAGTATCCATGTGTATTTGTTTATTAGTTGAAGGTTGTGTGTGCATCAAACTATTTAGCTCGCTTTTCTGTGACTGTTAGGGCACTTTATAAGTAATCACATGCTAGCTTTGTTCGATAAGAGTAAGGGAATATATGCAGCAAAAGAAGTGATAGGTATGAAAAGTTTTGACTAGGGATGGTTATGAGACATGGGAAGCGTTAGAATATTGCATGTGTGTGTATTTTCCTTAAGGAATTTTTTTATGGAGATTTATTGGCTTAGGCTCTTTATTGGTATTAAAACATTGGTGTATATGTGCGTATAATTTTGGGTTGGTCTTGAATGTGCAAATTTATAAATGCCTAGATATTCTGTCAATTGATTGAAAACTATATTGTATGTTTAACTGTTTGGCTTGGTTTCTTTTATGGGTAGTTATTAGTTTAGGCTCTTTGTTTGTGCTAAAGTATTGGAGCATGAGTTTTTATTTTTTATGTGGCCTTCATGGTGTTGAAGTTTTGTTGTCTAACCTTATTTTGTGACACCATGATGTAGTTGATCTTTTCTTATATTTGATTCTTAGTTGTGTCAAGTAATTACTAGGTCCAAAATTTATTTTTTGCTTTAATGAATCTTGCTTACAGCCTATTTTGTGTTATTGATCTTTCGAATTCATAGTGAGGCAAAAAAATTAGTTTACCATCCAAAAAAAAAAAAAAAAAACACTGAACAAATTGTTCAGGATAGTAAAAAAAATACTAGGCAAAATTTCTTGTGAGAAAGAAAAACAAATTAAGATTAGTTTAGAACTGAAATTATATTGCATGGACAAGGTTGAATAGCAATATGTGTCAGCGTTTCAGTCAATTATCATCCAGAGTTAACAAATTTGAAGCATATACCCAAACAATGCACAGAAGATGAATGTCTAGTTAGTGAAAAATAATTGAATATAATATTGAGAATAATTACGATGACGATATTATTTCCTGGTTTCAGTTGCATTAGAACAATTTACGGAAGATGAATGTCAAATTAGTCACATTCATCATCTGAATGTGTCCACAAGGTATCCCTGTGCTCAAGGATCCCATGGTGCATCATTGTGGGGTTTGGGATGCCTTGAAGCTGGATTAAGATCTGATTGATTAATCTTTTTATCATGATATATGTCTTATCAATATATATGACATAAGAAAAAAAAATTTAAATTATTTATGTTACAATTTTTATGGGAGCTTCTTCATCTTTAGACAGCATTTGCTATAGACTTATCTTTTTAGATGTGTTCTGCCAGTAGTCTCTTTAGAGGTGTTTCTCCATTAGATATGCAGAGATATCAGCACGCCTTGTCACATGGCCCAATATCTTCGGACCTTCATGTTTTCTTTTGCTTTCTCCTTGTGAGGATACTTTATCCCTGCACTTTGTACTCTTTTCTTTCTCAGTACTAAATTTAATTTTCAATACAAATAAAAGAAATGTTTTCAAGACCTTAGTTCATATTTTAATTTGAAACTTTCACATAATGTGGGTTGAAATTGATAAGATCCGATATGCTACATGTTATCCTTATTCTACACTATCGTCATGTTCCTTTTAGTTTGACCAGGTAATTAGGCACTGTTAACTTCCAGCTGAATCTTTTCCCTTACATTTAGAGATAAAATAAGAAGTTTGAGTTGTGCATACTAGTGATGCTGTTTTATATATGTGTATAATACTAACAAGTATAACTAGTTCATATGTGAATTGCCTTCTTGAAATTCGGGGACTAAATTTCTTAAGGGGGGAAGAATGTAATATCCTAGTTTAAAATAAAAATATTGGTTAAAAATAAAATATTAGTAATAGAACTTTTTTATATTACATGGCTTAAGTCATTGGAATATATCTCTAATCATTTTAAATTATATGAGGATAGATGAATTTAACTCAAATTAGGAGAATATTATTTTAAAGGTGGAAAAAAAAAAAGAAGAAGAAGGAAGGCAAGACTACTTAGACTTTAAGTGATAAGGTGCATGTTAAACGCCCTTTATCTCTCCTTCCCCCCCCCCTTTTTCTACGAGAACCTTCTGGTTCTCACCAACAATGTCTTTCCTTCATTCTCTTCCTCTCACTATCCTTCACTCTTAATTCCTCGCCATTCCCTCTCTCTCACTCTTCCTCGCCGGATCTCTTTGCTTCACCGAACCACCGCCACCCTTCCCTCCACCGTTGTCTGTCCGTCTCTCTCTCTCCCTCCGCCACTATTTGTCTGTCTCTTTCTCTCCCTCCGCCGCCATTTGTCCATCCCTCCTTCTCTTCACTCCGCTGTAGTTCTGCTTCTTTCTCGTGTAACACCCTACTAATTTAATGTTATGCTTAAGTCATAGCATTCAATTAAGTAGATTGTGTTACTGTATTAATATTTTGCTTAATATTTCAAAACTTGTATTTCAAAACCGTCGAAACGGCACTCTGCTATACTGTGAGAGTTACGGAACTTAATATAATATCATAATAGATAAGGAATAGTGCAATAACATTATCAGATATGTATATATATATATATATATATATATATATATATATATATATATATATATATATATATATATATATATATATATATATATCAGAGCCTCGCTTAGCTTTATGTACACAGTTTTAAAGTAAAATACATAAGCGGACTGGTATATCAAAAAGACAATAATGTCCGTATCAGTCAAAATATCCAATGGTCCTCAGAGGACATTTCATAACCTACTGCTAATCCTACAGTCAAGTCTATGACCCAAAGCTACGTGCTGTCCAAAAAGGGTCATGCTGTACAACATCTCCTGCTGTGAAGCTACTCGGTCAGATAGCCGTTAGCCATGCCAGGCTCGGCCGGTGAGTAGTCTGCACTGGGTCCCGAGGAGGAAGAGGGTGATGAGCCGGTGGCCTCTGATGGGTCACTCTCTGAACTCAATGGGATATCAGGGACTGCCTGCGGTGGTGACTCAAGGCGTCGGCAGTCTTTGCTGGGCTGCGGGTGCAGGAGGAGCAGGAGGTGGGTGTGCCATGTGCAGCGGGACGGCGATATAAGGACTAGCAGGGTCGAATATGGGATGATGTAAAGGAACATCAAAGTTCCTGTTGCTTAAGAGGTATAAACAGAAGTTACACGAACCAGCTATGTACAAGGAATCCAACTCTGGATCATGGTGGAGCTGTAAGGCGGGAATCTCAATGAAGAGGGTCGCGGTGGAGTCCATCACTAGTATCTGAGAATGGTGCGGAAGGTACAAAACAAGGTGAGAATTTCAAGAAATTCTCAGTAGGGTTCGGGTATAATGGTTAACTGACGTCATACATTCTCAGTTGCCTCGGTTTTTACTTAATTATGAAAACATGTGTTCAAACTGAGATATCCATTTTAATGAGTTCAAGAAAATATCTGGTCCGAGGCAAGGTTCAATTTTACTTTAGACAACATAAAAAATAGAATAGGCTACTAACAGTAAAACATAGAGTAACGAGCATAGCAAGTAAACATACAGTAGTACGTAAGTATAAAGACAAACTGTAAACATTCTGAAATAACCATGCCATGAAATCATGCATTCATGTAATTATGCAAAACTCATTCTTAAACTTTCCTTTATAAACTTTTCATTTCCTTTCATCAATTTTTCCATCTCTTAGTCCCCTAGGAGTTCTTGGCCATTTAGACTCCTGGGTAATAGTCTGCTTATCAGGATCGAGCTCGTTCCTATGCAGGAATTACCGGGTTTACTTTCCCCGACGTTCCCACCGATCTATTCCCCTTAACTTCTTATCTGGGGCTGGCCCAAGTAGCATGGAACTTTCATAATGGCATAACCCTTGTCATAACTTTCACAACTTTCTTAGGAATGCACATGCATTACTATGTAATTCATAACTTGTGCATGGGTTCTACCAAATTTTCAGTAGCATAACAGAACGAATCCGCTTCCCCGTGAATAGTGCCAGCTATCCAATACATTTACACAATTCGTAATTTCAGTATAGGGCAGCAAATATACACATACATTCATAAATTCATTCATTAGTTTCAATAAGCTTCAATAGGGCTTTTGGCTGATTCTGCCTCATTCTGCCCGGTTATGGTATATCCCACCTTTATTTCAATTTAACTTCTTTAAACCTGATTTTTTGATATGTTGTAGCCTTATGTGTCTAGTTTCTAACCCTTTTGGTCCCATCTAATTTTGATATCTATAGCTCCAGATATTCAGATTTTATCTCGGCATGCCCAATGGCTAGCCAGAATCAGGCAACGAAAAGTAAAAATCCACTAAAAATCGAAAACTAACTCAAATGATACGAAATTAGTCGCATATTAAAGTTAACAGGGTGAAGTTTCATTTACAAAAAGTCCCATCCCATTTGGCTTGGTAGGGCTCGAGTTATAAGCCCCGAAACTTAACCTTCTTGAACTGTTCTGATTTGGCTTGGTTTGGACATAAGTTAACTTTTTCAAATCACTGGGAACAAATAGGATGGTAACAAACTCAAAATTTCTGGGTAGGATGTTCTCCTATGTGTCAGCTTTCCAACAAAATTAGTTTCACTCAATTTGGAGTTATATAGGGTGAGTTACACCTTTTTCAACCCATACTGCCCAGGTGGATGTCTGGATTTCTAGGTCAAACTTTAAAAATTCATATCTTCATCCTTTCTTGTTTCCAATTCAATTTTAATCTCACAAATAGCCAATAGACCAGTCATAATTCATCATGATCACTCAATCATTATACCAGAATTGAAGAATTAAACCACCAATAATCATCCAAGAAACAGGAAAATCAAGACAAGAATTAAAACCTCTACCTCTTACTATAATTGATTTTGGTTTAAGTTTGTAGCTGTAACTTGGTAGAATTTCAAAGTGTGGTGGAATTGGGTGAGTGAAGAAAAGAAAAGAGGGAGCTGGAGTGAAGTATGCAACGTGAGAAAAGAGTCTAAAGAAGAGGGGAGAATGTGTTATATAAGCATGAGTAGTAGTTAACTTGGAAGGTTTTGATTGGCCTTAAAACATAAGGCTGAGTTTCAGCCAACCTTGCTCTCTTTTTGTGACCAAACTGCTCTCCACGTCGTCCTCTTTGTGTGGTAGAATTGCTCTCCACGTCGCCTAAAGTGGGACTAGTTTCCAGTATATTCTGAAAATTAAATCGGAACTCGTGCTCTATATAAAGTCGGAACTCGGGAAACGTAGCCAGTTTATTCGGAACTTGAAACCAAAGCCTGATGTGAAGCCGAGCACTTAAAGTCGGAAGTCGTGAATTGTAGGACCTCGATATCGGAACTCGGGAGGATAGAGAAATGAGGGTTCTTGGTATTAAACTCGAGATCGGAACTCATGAAAATTTGACTCGGACTGAAGACAAGTTCAAAAATTTGATCTCGCGTCCATTCCTGGTTGAGATAAAATCAGACGTCGGGTTCAGTGTTAAGTCGAAAATTGGAAACAACAGCCACATGAAATGAAATCGGAACTCGGAATTTTATACTGATGAGGTCGAAATTCGTACACGCTTACACAAGGTCGGAAATCGGTAAATGCACGGCAATCCGTTCAAGCCTTCCTAAGGTCGGAAATCGGAATTTTAAAAATTGACTGAGATCGGAAATCAGAAATCACGTCTGTCCAGCCTTGAAGATGAAGTCGGATGTCGGGACTACTGATGGGCTCGGAAGTCGAAAGTCGCGGATGTTACATCTCGGCCATGATTTTTCTTCTTCCTCAGCCTGGTTCTGCCCTTCTCACTGCCACGGACCGGCTCCTCGCTCTGCCGTGGGTTGTTTTTCTCCGCCGCCACTGGTTGCTTTTTTATCCACCGCGTTTTTCTTCTCTGTCCGCCATGCTCCAGGTAGAGGGGAGGTGGCTTGCTTCTTCCAAAATCCACAACCCTTGGGTAAGTTGTTCTTGTTTTCCCTATTTAGTTGTTGTAGAATCAAGTTTGAATACATTCCTATTTGCTCGTTTTAATTTCCCTCTGATTCATAAATTTAGTTAATGGATGATAGGATTGATTTCCTGATTGTTGATTGTGTCATTTGGTTGGTTTGATTCTCGTATTGTTGGTCAGTTTTATTCAAAATCTTTGAGTGTAAAGGGTTGATTTTAGAGCTAAGAAATAGTGATAAAATTAAAAATTTAGGTGAGTAGTTTAATTGATAAGGTGGTCAGGGAACGGAATATCTAGAATGTGTGTGGACTGAAGCAAATAACTTCTGCTGGACTTTCTTGTTGATGTCAATTATTTTAGATGAAAATATGGCGTTTAGCTTCCTTTGTTGATGCAAAGAAAAAGTAGAAAGTTGGGCTTTGATTATCTTAATTATGAAATGCTTGGATTAGAATTGATTTAACACTTGAAATGTTGATGAGTCAAGTAATAAGTATATATATATATATATATATATTATATATATATATATATATATATATATATATATTATTTTTAAACCTCCTTTTGGCTATTGCAATGTTTCTTTTTGGTCGAAATTTACGATTGCTACGTGCTAATACAAGGTTTGTGTTTAAGGACTTATACAACTAGGAATTGAATATGAAAAATAAATAAATAAATAAATAAAGTTAATATAGTTTTGTAAACTAGCGATTTGCTAAAACAATATGTTTCCTTGTTTGTTTTCTTTGTTCATAAATGCTACTTAAGCAAATCTTGCAATCGTGTCTGTGTGTCATGATTTCTATTATAGATTTCATATGTTTAGCCATTGTTGTTGTTGCTTGATGTACGATAGGAAGATTTAGAGGCTCAAATTCAACATTTACTTGTTATCTTTTTATTTCATTCCTTTTCCTTTTAATAAACTTCCCTTTTATATAACATCATGCTATTTGTAGCGATAGATACCGAGAGGACCAATCGTTAATTCCGTGGCACGAGAGACTGGGACCATCTCTTCTTGGCTTAGTATTGTGAGTGATAGTATATTTATAACTTGTTTTCTGTTCTTTTTTTCCTAAATATATGTTTTGACAGCTACTCATCTTCTAATTGAATCTTTAAAACTGCTTATAGTATTATTATGTTATTAATTCTGTGCATCCGCAGGTGGGACAAGTATCTTGAGAAATTCTCTTCGACACTCCGTTTTGGTTTAAGAAATTTCCTGTATTGTTATCAATTGATGTTTGAGATCTAATTATCTAAATGTTTTGAAATCGATATGATGCTTCAAGTTAATGTTATGAGCTCGGACAATAGAAATTATAGATTTTGATATAGTAAGTTTTGAAATTGATTCCTTAAACTAATTCTACACTTAATATTATTGACATAATTGAAAAGGTCTGGAATTAGTATATTAGATTTTAAAATTTGATGTGCTTGGAATTATATTGGATTTTATTATTATAGGACTATGAGACTTTGATGAATTTAATTTTTGAAATAAAGTTAATTATGAGCTTTCTTTGAGTTTTGGACAAATAGTTTTTTTCTTGGGAGGGACCTTTAACAGAACTGTATGCTAACGGTAGTGTACGTTAGCCCTGGGTAAACCTTGGTTTGGCCAACCCAGCTAGCAGGGGTGTTGCTAGCCCGGCGTGACGGCCACACGTCCGGATCTGTTTGTCGATCCTTCGGCATAGGACCGTTGGTGAGATATCTGTTCTCGTTGATCCTTCGGGGACGCCCGTTGGTGAGGCGTGTCTGTTCCGCTCGCTCGACTGCATTGAGACCTCCCCTTCTAAACTTTAGAAATGGTTTTGTTTTATTTTATTTTTTTAAAACTAATTTTAACTCTATATTCAAATGTACTCAAATGTTAACAATAGTTGGAAGTAGTAATTTTATTAAGAATTTTATTTTATTTTCTGCTTTACCATGTTCTGGTTTCATGCAACATGTTTGATTTGGAATATCTTTTGTGTATGTATATGCATATCTATATACAAATCTTTTATGAGAATATCATTAACTAATTATATTTATTTTAATAAAAACTCATGCTTACACTTGCCCCACTCCTCGTTATAAGTATATTATCTCTCATTGAGTCGGTTTGACTCACTCTTCACTTTCCCCTCTATTTCAGAGTTAGTACGAGTTGCAAGTGACTTGTCTCAATAAATTAAAGGTATAAAAGCTCCGTGAACTTGACGCAATCATATGTTAATATTTGTAGTTATGCTCCATAATCCACAGGCAGGGTCTGGCTTCCGTTGTAATATATCTATATATAATTGTAATAGATTTTATTTTGATAAGAGTATTTAGCCTTATATATGTCTTGCATAATTTGAATTTTGAGCGCGTTCCGAGAATGCTTGTGGTTCTGAGTCTGTATTTTAAATATTGTTGGTATTCTGGATTTGTGGCTAGTCTATATATGTTCTCGGCTTGTATCTGGAGCTTTTTGTATTTTGGGAAATGTCCAATTTTTTGGGGCAATTCTGTCCATTTCTTAGGAAAATTATTCTGTAGGCTTGCTGGGGAAATGGCATTCCCTAAGCACCGGTCACGGCCCTAGTTGGGTCATGACAGATGTCTTCCCTAATTAGTGACCATCACTACATTTTCCTTGATAAGTTGATCGACTGTTTTCCCAAATTTAAGTAGTGTAGATACAGGAAGTAAGTTAATTGCTGCCCCCATCAATCAAGACACGATTAACCAACATGTTTGTCAATTACTGCTTTAATATGAAGTGGTCGAAGATGGGCCTTCATTATTTCATGGGCCCTCTGAACAGCACATTATCATCCAAATTTTCATCTAAGAAAAGACATTCTATGTAATATCCCGAGTTCTAGTGGTAGACCAAAAGAAAAGGAAGCTCGAGCCCGAGACAAGGCAAAACTGTAAATAGGTAAAACGTAGAAAAAGAAAGAAAGAAATTGTAATTATTAGGTTATAATGGTAAAATTGTAAATAAGGCCTTACAGTTGTCGAGAGGGGTAGCCGTAGAAAAATTTTCAAGTTAGAGATTTTTACAAGCACTATAGCATTGGTAGATAACCAAACTATGTGTAATAACTTCAAATAGAGATTTTCTACCCACAATTATAAATAAAAGTGTGAGGTTACTTACACAATGTTTCAATAACTCAGTAACTTACAATACACGACTTGATAGCCGGACACCTTGAATTAATCTTTAAGGGTCCTATATTGTCTGTGGGTATGAATATCAATTAAAAATCCTCTTGATGATTGAATTGAGCCACTCAATTTTTAGCTTAGAAGAATTTGATTTTTCTACAAAATCCACCAATGCGATTTGAGTCGTAAAACTTAAGTTAGAAGTCTAACCAACTTAAGTAAGAAGTCACATTTCTTTCCTTTTATGCCCTTAGAAACTTGGCCCCTTAAACTCTTCCATCCACCTCCATTTTCTTCTTCATTCTCACTTCTTCTCACTATCCTTCATGATTGGAGCTTCAAGCTCAAAGTTGGAGGTCTTCTTGGCCTCAAAACCATATGTTCTTGTTATAAAAAATGATCCTCATGCTCTTCTCTACAATATTCCTCTATCAATTTAATGATTTAAAATCAAGTAAAGTCTCTCCACCACCATCAATGTTGTTGCCATTAAGGAAAAAGAAGGCTAGGATGCTGCTCTTGTCTTCCTTGCTTCCATGGTTTCAAGGATTTTGAGGTAGGTAGTTTAAATCCTTATTTATTTGATGTGTTGTGTAGTTATGTGGCTAATGTGATTCTCTTATGCTATCCTTGATTTATGCTTGTATGATGATATTATGATGATTTCCTAGTGATTTGAGATAGGAAAACTTAGTTTGGGATGTAGAATAGCTCAAAAGATCAAAAGGAAGCCACAATAAAGAAGCTGTAAGATGAAATCCTAGGCGATGTCTGTATAGTGGAGTTAATAACTCAACTTATAGAACTCAAATTTGAGTGAAACTAGACTTCAAGAGCAATCGAGTGATATTAATTATAAGACATTGGATTTAAAATGAATTAGCTATGAATTTTTTAAATTGTGCTATTGGTCTTCACTCTTTGTCCCGACCAAAGCATGATGTGAGAGACATAATTCACCCTATATAACTTCAAATTAAGTGAAACCAATTTAATTAGAAAGATAGACATAGAGGATTATGACCTAAAAATTTCAGAGCTAGATAATGAATAGATTCTCCCCAATAATTCTTGAAAGTTGACCTATACTTTATTCGGGTTGAAATAGGGTAGCCTAATTGAGAAGCTCATAACTTGAGCTCTAGTTACCCAATTGGGGTGAAACTTATAAAGATTGAAAGATGATCTAAATAGTTTTATTTTGATATAAAATTCAAATGAAGATAATGAAGGATGGAATTTTAGTGATTTTCTAAGTTTAAGTGTACAAGTATATCCTAAAATAGGGTAGCCTTAACTAAAACTTTAATAACTCAAGTTATAAACCTCAAAATTTAATGAGACTAAAGAGGTTCAAAAATAGACAAACAAGGATACAACATATTAAATTTCTAGATTAATATGAATTAAAATGAAATTTTAGTGGAATTTATAAGAACAGGGAAAATTTAGAGGAAGTAGGATAACTTGAGGAATGTCTTGATCTCAAGGTCCCATAAGCCATGAAATATTCAAAGACATAAGTTTTAGTGTAACATCCCCATTTTCTTAAAACAACATCATAGAAACTTTAAATTATTTTCCATAGATAGCGCTATATCATGACGATCCTCACCCTCAAAACTATAGGGTAGTAAAATATTGCCGGTGAAAATATGGCATTGCCATATGTTAAAAATTAAAAAATAACAAAAGTGGTCCTATGAACTTTTGTTATTTGTAGAATTGCCCAGAACTTTTAATAATCACACATTGACCCCCAAAGATTCTTTCCATAACTACCTATAAACTTTTAGAAAATGATATTTAGGTCCCTGTATCTAAAGCATTGGCATAATAGGGTTTTAACCAGAGCAGAATCTCGTAATAGAGACATAGAAACCTAATTCTTAACCAATTGGGCCACGGAGGTGTCCATATAGGATGCCCCTAGACTTACTCAAAATTACAAAAATGCCATTAGTTACAAGAAACAAAAAAGATAAAAAATATTAAAGGATTTACGGAAAACTAAAGTATAGCAATCCCGAAGAAACAGTGCTTCTAATTAGCACTATTGATTAAATTATTTTATTTTATTAGAGAGATACACTTAATTAGGATTTGAATATAAACATTCGAATTAGAAAACTTAAGTTTGTTAAATAGAAAATTTAAGAAGACCATTGGTAATGTTTTGAGAATTTAAGAGAATTTATAACGTCTTGGATTTACAAAACGTTAATTTACATTGTTAATCAATTTACTCGATTTTAATGGTTATGTAAGAGTAATTAAAGATTAATTAGAGGTTAATTAGGAAGGTTAGGATTAAGAAAAAAAATTAAATAGACATGTAGACAAAATCTTAGAAAGTCATTTAGAATCATTTTGCCAATTTAAAGGAAATCGGTTGAAATTCGGTATTTTAAATTGCTGAAACCGAATTGGTAAGATTTTATACTGATAAAATCTTGGATTGGGTGGCTGAAATCCAACCACCACCCCCACCTAAATGGCATCATATCAACCATTGATGAGGAGCAATGTTGGTTAAATCCTAACCATCCATTCAAACTACCAACTTGTGTAAAAAATCTTCATAATATCCTCTTAATCCCTTCATTTTTTGCCCTCATTCTGCTGCTGCTCCTTCTCCATTCTTCTTCTACTTCATTTTATCCTCCTTCCATCTTCAAGCTTCATCCATTTCCTTCAACAAAAACTCAACTCTAGCTAGCCTACATATCAATTTTAAGATAGGATTCTTGCTTTTTCCTTGATTTTAATGATAAGTGACTGATTGGGGTTGAGTTGCACCTTCACCTTCTAATGTTATTTGATGAGTTTATGATATGTTTTAAGTGATTACAGATGGGTATTCTTAGTTTAGGTTGGTAATTTAATGAAACACTCAAAGAGAAGCTAAACCAGAATCTGCTGTAAGAGAAAACCCCACGGTGTCCGTACTTTCGAAGTGTATGGCTTTCCACACAGCCATCAGAATTTGATAGCTAATTTTAAATGAAACCAGACACCTAGATCTTTCTAACAATATAAATTATAAGACCATTGGATTAGTAATGAATGAGATATGATTTTTTGAAGTTTACCCCTAATTTCTGCCTCTAGATCTAACTAGAGTGGGTTGTATAGGGCATAACTCGCCCTATACAACTTCAAATTGAGTGCCAATTTTGTTAGAAAGCTTACTCGTAGAGAAACATCCCATAAAAATTTTAGAGTCAAATTTTGATTCCTGTTTCTCCCAGTAATTTATTGAAGTTGCCCTATGTCCTAATCAGGCTAGAACAGGGCAGCTCAAGTTAGCCAATTTCAAGAGCTCATAACTTGAGCTCTGCTTATTCAAAAGAAATGAAACTTATTGTAAATGAAAGCTGGTTCAATTATCTTTAAGATGATATAAGTTTCGTATAATTTCAACTAGTTTTCTATTTTTAGTGAATTTTTACTTTTCAATGCATAAATCTGCCTAACAACAGGAACAAGTATAGTTAAATTTTAATCATTTAAGTTATACTGATCAAAATTGAATGGGACTAAAGAGATTAAAAACTAGACAAATGACACTTCGACATGGTAAAAATTCAGAATTTAATACATTAAGTATAAATTGTGACATAAATTACAAAATCGGGCAAAATTTGGGACATAAGGTAGGAATCTTTGCATTAAAGAAAGTTAAAGTACACATAAGTGCATTTGTATGAATTAAAGTTAAAATCTTTGCATATTCATGTTCTATTTTTTTTTTATTATATTAGAATTGTTATGTTTGAATATACTACCACTATTATTCAAGTTATGAATTATAAATTTATTTTGTAATAGTTCTTATGACTCAAGTGTGCGAATAAAATAAACTCTGCTTCAGATAATATGTTTTCAAATTATAAAACTAAAAAATTTATTAACATATTCACCTCTTTCATAATAAACCAAAGCAACTGGAGATAACAACGATGATACTATGTGTGATATTTCAGAGAATTCTACTGAGAATTTTCAATTCTCACTATATTTCCATATTAGCTTTAGATAGTTCAAGAAATATTGAAAACGGCTAGAGGCTGTTGTCCGACAAGGCCCGTTCAAGTAACAGTAATAACTCCTAAGTACGGTGTTATAACTTAAGTATGGTACTGTACTTGGGAGGGTATTACATTTAGACAATTTCACACCAATATATTGTTATATTGATGTATTATCTATGATGAATATAATCGATATAAGTGGCTGGCTAATTGGATATACTATTTATTTTGGGACCCCCTGTATTTCAGCTATTATGCTACCGAATTTCTGATAGAAATTCATGAATGCTATGATCATATATATATTAAGTACATGAAAATCATGTATGCAAGAATGATTAAAATATGATGTGAAGCATATGCATAAGTGCATATAGCATGTGCATGTATGATCATGCTCAAGAAAGAAGAAAGATTATAAAAACTTACAAAGAGATGTAACGAGCCTCCACCTCACAGTAGGTCAGGGAAGTACAATATAAGACTTTGGCTAGCCCTCGACCAAGTTTAAGAGGAATAGATCAGTGTGAGGGTCAGGGAAAGTAAACCCGTCACTCATGTAAAGGTACTAGCTCAGACTTGAGAAGCAAGCTATTACCCATAGGTGATAGAGACTATTCACCTCTAGGAGACCAAGTAAAGGAAGATAAGACTAGCGATACATAACACTCAAGCACAGACCAATGCAGACACCATAGGGACGATGATATATAATGCCTAGATGTGTTAAGTAAAGAAAAAGATTAAAAAAATCAAGTACACCTACATAAGTTAAGAAGGTGCGTTAGCATATGCATATTTTAGACATCTCATTATGTTATAAATGCTGTTATGATTATGTTTGAAATGTTATATTGTTATTGTTATTATACTTGCCATGAATATGTCAAGTGAGTGTTAAAATATAACCCGCTTTAAGAAAGGTGTCTTCAAACTTAAAATTGAACCTGTGCCTATATGTATGTATCCACGTTTTCATAATAAACTGAAGCGGCTGTAATGTTTATGATGACACCTTAAGTGATTAGTGATTTGAGTTTACCTACTGAGAACTTAAAGTCCTCACTATCTATTTGTGTGTTTTTCTGTAAACATTCCAGTATCTAGAATAGATTCCAAGTTGGCAACAGGTGTCACGAAATACTTCCAAGATGCAAGACCTAGACCTAAGCCAAGTCCAAGAGACCAAAGTGGGCGATTGATAGCCACAAAGTGATGACAGCAGGCCAAGACAAGATTTATATATAATATTAGTTAAGTTTCTTCTAAATTGTAGTCATTTTAGCTTATATGTATGACTGTTTGGGATTATAAATCTTTATTCAGTAAAGGATTTTAAAGTTTCAGGGCCATATGTATAATATTTTCTTATTTAAAAGTCTTTTACAATAGTAATAACAACCTCTAGATATAACTCTATGACTCAAGCATGGCATGTATATTTGGAGGATGTTACATTTTAGACCAGGAAAGGCATCGAAATAATCCTCTTCTATGTATTCTATCTCTTTAACTTCCCCAAACTCATATATATATATATATATGAAAGGGGTTGTTTATTATGAGAGTGAAAGGAGCAAATCTAGGCCATATAACCATTCATAGATGGTCAAGATTTAAAGTTATTTAAAGGTCACATGATCACTTAAAAAGGTCATGTGACTTTATATTTTAATATCGACTATTTATGTAAGATTTAATGGTCAAGATTTACTCATCTCATGAGATGAGCATATATATATAGGGAGTGTATCACATGAGATGTGTAGTCAATTATGAAAGTGAGATGAGTAAATCTTGACCATTAAATCTTACGTGAATGGTTGATATTAAAATATAAAGTCACATGACCTTTTTAAGTGATCATGTGACATTTAAACAACTTTATATATATATATATAATAAGAATTATATATACATAATTAAATATAGATTTAGATTCCCTCCAAATCAGCATCGAAATTTGTTTCAAAATTCTCAGTCAAGAGATCATCTTCATCATCAAACTTGAAATTCTGAAGCTTCTTGCCTCAACAACTTTGGTTACCATCAACAAGGTCTGAAGGGGAATGGGCCATTGGGATTAACGCCATATTTGGTTGCACAGCTTAGCACCCTTGTGTTTGCATGGGAAAATCCTCCAAGGGAATATAACTAGGGAATTTTTTGACTTTACCAAATTTTTTGTCCTTGGGGATGAAGTTGATATGTCGAACCTTGAAACTATTAGTGGGGTAAATACACAGATCCATGTGGGTTGATTTGTGGTTGTATCTACTCTTTCCTTTGCCATATATGATTCATTAGTGGTGGTGTTGTGGTAATGAGGCTTAACCTACTTGGCCTTCTTTTTGCATGGGAGTTAAATATAAGGTCTTAGAGCCTTCCTCATGTTGTGAATCCACTTATTGTTCACAATGTTTGATGGTGGCACTCGAGTTTTCATTTGTACCCTTCTAGCTTATGATCAATGACAACCATAGTCTTTATCTTTTTATTCGTGCTCATAATACTTAGGCCAATTTTTTCGGTATTGACAATCATTTGTTGCTTTGTAGCAATATCCTTCCGCAGCCTTGCTATCTCTATTTCCCTTTCAACTAGCTTTTTGTTGAGTTCTTTTCTTTCTTTTTCGATTTCTGACTCCTCATGATTCTGATAGGCGTTGGTAGCATTCTTGTCGAATACCACACTACGCCTTGGGCATATGGTAACATTGGCATTTGCATTTCTCTGTTTTAGTAAGAAATCGAGCAAATCCTTTCCAGCCTTTGGGTAAATAGGTTTTTCTCAAACAAATCAAGATCCATATCTTCCTTCATCTTCTTTTCCTCTTCCTCTTTCTTGTCAGAACCTACTACATTGATAAACATGAAAATGGGTTCAACAAAAGCAGAATTCATCTCAATTGAGTTCACATCAATAGTCATAATCGACTATGGCTTCTCTTCAAACTTGAGCTTACCTTCTTTGATAGTCTTATGAATCAAGTTCCTAATATGGACACAATTATTAGTCGAATATCCAATAATCTGATGGTATTCACAAAATTTTTTACTTTTAATTTCTTCAGTAAAGGCATTTTCTTTCCTTATGGTAAAACAATTTGTTTATCTTTTAACAATAAATCAAAATTTTGGTCAACTCTAGTGATATTGAAAAAATAAGATTTACTAGTCATATTAGCTTTCTCTTTCCCTTTACGGGTTTAAGACAAGCACAAACATAAAGAGGACCTGCTTGTAGCTGGGCCACTCGAACTTTAGCTAGATTCACATCATTAGAGTCCAAATCATCTTCTTCATCATTCGACTCCATTTCAACAAAGTTAACTTGTTCTTTCTTAAAGGTTTTCCTAAGTGTTTCACTTGATCCTCTCATTTGCTAATTTGAGTTGTTCGATTTGTCAAACTTTCTCAGCTAATTATGCTAAATCGAGGAACTGTAAGTTAACAAGCTTTTTCTTGGTGCAATAGTTGACACCATTGGTAGCCATTTTGACAATCTCCAATTTTGGAATTGGGGTGAAACATCAAATTTTCATAGTTCTAAACCTATCCAAATAATTAGTAATCGATTCTCCTTGCCCACCTTTTTATAGTGAACAAATTGGTCAAGCTAACCTTCATTTCTCCGTTAAAGAGTTGTTCTTGAAAACATTTCTTTAGTTGGTTCCAAGTAAAAAGTCAAATTAGGTTGAAGGTTTGCAAACCATGCGGATGCATTTTTTGTTAAGGAGGAAGGTGTCACAACCCAACTCTGAGCCATGACCAGCGCATAGGGGGTGCTCGTCCCCTTGCAAGCCTAACTAATAATTTTAGAAAAAAAAGACAGAGTTTCCTGAAAAAAACTGAGCATTTCCCCTAGTACAAGTATCAAGTCATGTCAAATCAATCTATTTTTATGATAGCTAAATAGCATGGCATTCTTAGTATACCTAGCCAGAGCAACAGGAACCATATATATACAACAAAATAATCCTTAAATAACCCAAATAGCGAAAACAAAATCCTGCCTGCAGACTAATGGAGCGATTCCAAAGGGTTATAGAATCCAATTTAGAATACCCAAAATAACTAGTCATAAATCCAAAAATGGCCCCCCACTAAGGTTTGGGCTCCCTGAACTAGGAGTGGCACAACTGAGCAAAAGTAATTGATTCTGCAACAAAACCTGAAACTGAAACATGAAGAGGGGTGGGGTGAGTCGAAGTGACTCAGCGAGGGGCAATACAACTATAACATATGAGGGCAAACTCTAAGAATAAAGCAAAACTACATATAAATAAGAATTAATATCACGAACTAAATATAAGTAAGGAATCATCATTAAAGTTTATGTGTGTATATAAAGAATTAACATTGTTCATAACTTGAAACTATACTCCTCAAATATATATAGAATTAACGTTATCTCATAACAAAAAATATATATTTCTCAAATTTAAATACCAATGTAGAGAGGCTTCCAATTCAAAGATACTTCCAATTAAGGGATAACCCTTTCAGATCTGACCAAGTCGGCAATGTGCGTAGGCCTCACACACACCGAACTAGCAACATCCCTGCTAGCTGGGTTCGAACCAAGGTGCACCAAGGCTAGCGTCAACGACCGCTAGCTACCAATTAACTGAGAATCCTCCCGCAAAGTATATAAAAACTAAAATAATAGATATCAATAAAAGCTAAAGTTACAAATATTAAATCAAATTTCGAAGAACAAAAGTATTCATCAAAATTTGAAAATCCAAAATGTAATTTACTCGATAAATTAATTTAGTAATCCAAACAAAGATTAGAGCTTGTCCTTTGTTTATAAAATTCATAGTCCTTTCCAAAAGAAACAATTTTCAGAACATTCAACACTTGAACATTAGTAAAATTTCCTCAAAACTGAATCAAAGGTCCACAATTAGATAAATATATTAAACCATAAGACAATTATATCACTAAACAAAACAGTCATAGTTAACTAGATATATATAAATAAGCTATCAATATATATATTAAAATAAAACCAAAACTAATTGCATAAGAAGACCATATGCCATAGAGGCATTGTCCACTCACAGAACATTAAGAAACGTCCAGTCTATGTCCTGGGGCCACTAAACTTGTAGATCAATCTCCTGGAGAATCTGAAATTACACACAAATGGTCATTTTTTATTTAATCATAAATGCTTCGATTTATTTTTTAACTCCAATCTTCTTTCTCTAATCTTTTTCAAAAAAAAATAAAACTTTCAAGGAAGTTTTGGAGCAATTAAATACATAATTAACTAATTAATTAATTAATTAATATTTTAAGTCACAAACTTTACAAATAAAACAATATACAATTTTGACTTAACAAAACCAAAGCATGACAATGAAGTAATACTTAAGGGTAATTTTTGCATAAAGCAAAATTACAAGAAAGTATTGAGAAGTTTGCTAGTCATTACTCTTATATACATAAGTATCTTTTCCAAAAAGGAAGATCCAACTCTAAAGCTCAGTTAGAATATTTTCATGATAGTTTGACACAAAGCATATTAATAGATGAATAAAATTAACTAAGCTATACTTATAAAGTAATAAAATAGGTAGCAGTTTAAAATTTGCATAAATGATAGTAGTTGCTCACATTCTCTCTCTTAATACTCAAAACCATCAAAAATCATGGAACCACCCATTTTAATTTAGTCACTAATCCATAGATTAAGATTTAGTCTACTGCTTATATATCCTCATACATAAGAAGTTATCAATAATGAACAAATCATCTATAGCTGCGAAAAAAAAAATAGAGAGAGATGGGTGAGAGAGAGACAAACCAAAGAGAGAGAGATGCAAAGGGAGAAAGTGCCAAGGGAAGAGGCTCTACGGTGGTGGTGACGGCGGAGAGGGGCAGCGCGAATGGCGACTTGTGGGAGCAAGAGTGAGAGATGCCGAGAGAGTGAGAGACGAGAGTGAGAGGAAAAGAATGAAAGAGGGAGCGCTGCAGGAAAGGAAGAAAGACGAAAGAAAGAAGAAGCCGTGAGGAGTAACTTCCAGACGGTGATTTGAAGAAAAAAGAGGGTTCTACAGTGTGCCATATTACTTATGGTGCACCGTGGTCCCTCCATCTTTTTTTTTTTTAAACTAACAAATATTTCAAAAATTTTATCTATATAATTTTAATTCCTCTGTTATAATATTTTTAAAAGTAAATAAAGAAAATACCTAATATATAAGTTATGTAAAATCTAAAAAAAATTTTGGTTACCAACATTTTATCCTAACTCGATATTTTATTTTAAACGGAGTATTACAGAAGGAAAAAGAATCTCATTGTCAAATGCTCCATATTAGCAATTTCCTTAATCTACATGGTGTATCAAGTGATATGCTTGATTGTAGATTCCCCACTTTCACCAAAAAATTTTTGACAAGGACTTAAGCACCTTCCATCCTTGGGGAAGTTTAGCCTATTGCCCATAATTGGGGAAAGCAAAGAAAAAATAGGGCTGATTTGCATATCCCACATTAAAGTCAAATTAATTTAAAACCTATTTGATAGCTCTAGTTAAGTTTTGATAGCCCCTACATTGTTTTGCCTTATTCTATTTAACATATGATAAGCATCTTGCCCTCGATTGACAAAATGAATGTCATTGTTCTCAATATTTGGAGCCTGATTCCCAAGTGAGGGGTGCCTTGTTGGTTATGCTGGGTATCCCTCTTGTTTGCCCTATTGGGTTATAAGGCTCATCAACCATATCAACCACAAATGCTATCCTATTGACCTGTCAAGAATCATATCTAGTGTTGTTCGACTCAATTAGTAGCATTAAAATAGCAGCCATTTGATGGGTGAGCATTTTTATTGACTCCTAATGCCTTTCTTCAAGCTACTGCCAAAATGTAACCGATGATTCATTAGTGTAAGATGGAGTTCTTGTAGGGCATTTGTGTACAATGGGTTTTGGAACATTGTTGGGATGGCTTCTAGTCCTTGTTGTGTTTGAGCCTGTGTGGCCATGTGTGGCACAAATCCAAGCTATAAATCATACATAAGCATTGTACACATAGTCATAGAGCTCATGCTACTAAGGGCCTGACTTGCACCATTCCAGCTAGTAGTGACAGTCGAGTTCAAAACTAGCTCCAAAGTTTGTGTGGTCATAGGGAATGTTCCCCTTCATTGTTTGTTTCATCACTAGAAGATGAATTTCTAGATGATAATGTTTTTGATCTTGTCATGCTTGACACAACAGTACTACTTCTTAAGATCATAAATTAGGACTAGTTCTTATGACACCTTTTTTTTTTTTTTTTCTGTGGTCCCATCAGATATGCCAATTTATTTTCTTGATTTTTCATTGACAAAAATAAATCAACTTAAACCAAATTGCTTCACAGATTTCAATTTGAGAAACAGAAGCAATTTCTCTAATAAGTTCTCAAAATCTTAAAAGTGTCGTCAATATATTACACACAAAGAAAATTAACATAAACTGAATAAAAAGAAATGAAATAAATAAAACGAATGACAAATAACAATTAAAATAAATGAGTGTTTACAAATGACCAATCACAAACTTTAGATGCGGAAATGAAATCAAATAAAACTAAAAAGAAAGAGGATAATTACTCAAGTTCCTATATATTCTTCAAAGTCAAAGTAGACATAGTGACAAAGCTCCAGGGTGTTTTCAAGTGTACAAATCCTATCCCCCACTAATCCTAGACTCCTAGTATTCATAGACATCCACATTCAATAACTACTCTCACCCACGCCCGCAAATGATTTGCTTCAAGAACTTCTGGGGATCCCACCACGTGTCGTTCCTTCGTTGCTTTGTCTTGAATTGGACTTCCTTGTTGGACCACACTTTTCCAATCCTCATCGATCTTACTGGAACCTTCTCATTTATATGAAGTTTCATCCGTCCTTCCTTGTATATCCACAAAGGTTCGCTTACTCCAACTGACTCCATTGATGCTTCACTTTTTCTTACTCCAAACTTTCTTGCACAAGTCCTATCATTTCACCACAATTCCATCGACACCAATTATCTCGATTATCCCATAAAACAATCAAATTCACGCACTTCTGCGAGTCAAACCATTCTAATGGAGACTTTTACCCAACAATAATATATAACATGTCTTATGGATAAATATATAAAACATGTATGTGTAACATTATCAATTCGGTTTAGTTTCAATCAGTCCTAAAAAGTAAAATTGAAAGTCGAACCAAATTGATTAACTTTTATAAAATCAGAACTAATTTAATTTTTTATCTGAATTTTAATCAGTTTTCTACTTTTTTTTAAGCATTTTTTAGTTTTTAATTTGATTTGAGTTAGTCCTGAACACCCCTATTAATTTACTTAAATATTTTAAAGATCATCGAACAAACTCCTAAAGTTATAGACCGCGGAGGACACTCAAAAACATGAAGACAACACCGCTCCCTCTTTAGGGACACTTTTTAAGTGTCATAAGTTAGTTTTCTTCACTTTATGCACCTAGCATCAGTGGAAATTAAACATTCATCAATTAGCTTTTTAAAAAACTTTATTTTATAAAACCATCTAAATCAAATTGCTTGATCTAACACAAGAACCGCAACTAAGAACATTTCTCATTCAACACTAACCTCATCAAAAGACAATTTTGCTGTGTTAGCTTTAACTGGTTAGATGAAAGTAAGCAAGCAATTAATAAGGTACTAATATTAGCAAACTAGTTCCTGCACATATACTAAAAGGCCGAGTTTGTCGCCATTGATTATTTGTTCTTACCACTGATTTAAAATGAAAATATTTAGTAACGTCATAGTTATTTACTTCATCATAAAAATAATTTGTGAGAGATGTTACAGAGATATACAAATAAAGTCACTTATATTAATATAAAGTTATGCAATAAAACGATAAAGAAGTACTAAGTATGTGCAGATTATAATACTGAAACTGACATAGTGAAATGAATATAATTAATGATCAAATAATAAATTACTATTCCGAAAACAAGATTGAGTACACAAGGCAAAGGGAAGTTTTGTGCCTCATTTAGTGTGCAATGCCATATGCAACATCAGTGATTAATAACACAGAATTTAGTCTTTCAGTCCAAAAGATTGGCACCTAGATTCCAGCAGGCTAGGCCACCCTTACCTACAATTTGTGGTCCAACGGGTAAAAGAAAGAAGCTAAGGGAAATAGGAGAATAAAGTGAAGCATACAAAATGAATAATAAAAAGGTGACCATATAGAATATAATATGAGAACCGTGGCATCATTCAGCAAAGTGAAGTAGCAAAAAAGACAAGGGGATATAAACAGAGGGGGAAAGGCCATAAAAAGGAATCTCACATTACCTTCTGGCATCAGAATAAGTAGTCTTGTCAATCTTCAAACAAGCAATACATACAACAGCCATTTTCACCATTATATACATCTACTGACTGTAACTTTTATTGTTAATCTCTGCTAATTGCTAAAGCATAAGCATGGAAAAGTACTCCTCAAATTCTTGATCAATTGTTGGTGGCCTTGTGCTTGATTGAGCTTCTGCATTCAAACCAGTATTATAGGTCAACCTTGGAATTACTAACAAAATATTCTTAATTAAATACATGCATGCTAGAAACCAGTCTCATGAGTGCTAGCACGAACTGTCTAGAGCATGCTGAATACCTTCGTTTACTTCCCATCTTCCAGATGAAAGGACATACATGTTAGGATTCACTCCATTAGACAAAAGAAAGTCTTCGAATTCCTCTTCTACAGAGAGCTCAGTGCCATCTTTAGCATACGCTGAGTATACATGACCTGCAAAGTTTTCTAATTCCAGAAGATGCTGCTTAGTATCATTCAAAGCTTGTAAATCAGCTCCACGATAAGATGGATTGTATTCGCTATCAATAAATGTGTCCTTTTCATTAGAACTTACCTTATTTAGTGTTGATACATGCAAAGAGCAGTGATTATCCTAAATATTATAGTCATTCCAATTAACAAAACAAGTGAAAGGCCTACCATATAGGTAACTATTTGCACAGTCTGCCTCAAGTTTGGCTTCTTTATTTACGGACATCGCAGTATCAGAATCTTCAATAAAACTATTGCTGTCTTTTGCAGATTCCGGTTCAGACCTATCATCAAGGTCTGCTGCATCTGTTCTAATCTTGACCATTTGATTGTGCACACTCTCTAAAACTGGATTTTCATCAGACATTGAAGCATGTTCAGAACAGAAGCTCCCAACCCAGCATCTATGCTTTGGTCTAAGCAAATCCAACTGATCACTCTGTAGTTTTCTTTTCTTGTTACATTCAACAATGTTCATATCATACATTCCATCCACCTGGAATCTAAAAAGAATACTTGACAAATGTCAGAGAGAAGAAAAGAACAAAGAAATAATTACATGATAAAAAATGCTAAATAAATAATGGTACCTACAACTAGAAAGTTTCAATTGGAAAAAGTCTAAAAAAACTCCCTCCAAAGTCGTGTATACTTTAGTCCCTAAACTAAACAAATGTGCATCTAAAATGCACAAGGAGGAAAGTTCGGGGGATCACGTTGCACATTTTTTAGTTCAAGGATTACAGTGCACATAACCTATAGTTAAGGGGGTAAGTGGAGTTTTATCATTTCAATTTTCAACTGAAAAATATATATTGTAATCAGTCTTTATGTGCCGGAGATGTTTGGCTCCTACGTTAGATAATACACAGTCCAAATAGATGATACTCAAGTTGTGTCTGTGCAACATAGGTCAAATTTTCTTGGACTTAGTAACTAATCTAATTTGTGTAACCAGTTTGAAAAGTTCAATCACTAAGCATGGAGAGCACAAATGACACAGTACAGCACAGAGAATATTTTAGCATTAAGGCATGAAATAATCAGTTCTTTGTCCATACTCTTAACAGTTGACAACGAAATTAATTCAGTCAAACTGTTTTTATAGAAGTAAATGGATTTACTGAAAATTTGGTTTTTGATAGAGCACAATGGAGTTGTTTGATTCATGAGCTGATCCGACCTAGTAGGAAAAGACTTTTGTTGTTGTTGTTATTTATTTTTCAGATAATCAGGTTCCTTCAATAGTGCAAAAGTAGCTGCAACCAGAATAATATACTTGGAATTCAAAGCAACAAATCAGTTATTGTTCCCTGTAGAAGCTTTTTACTTGGTTCCGACCCTATAAATTGAGGAATTCTTGAACTACAATACCAACATAGTGCAATTATTCCTGCAAAACGGTGTTACAATCTAAGAAAATCAGGGGCAATTCGAAGGCTGAACTTTTAAGAGTAGAGGAAACCATTTGTGGACACAATTTCATGTTTTACTCATCACCAACAAATTAAAAAAAGAGCCACTGAGAGTGAAGCATTCTCTACTTAGTATACCCAAAATAAAAAACAAAAAATAAAAAATAAAAAAATCTCAACATAACAAACAACCAACGGAGAAAAGGCATCTTTCCCCCAAATATCTAACATTATGGGATTTATATCTAAGCTTGACACTCGACTGAAATGTAGCTTAAAAGCAAATTTATTTACTTAAAGTTACTTAGTTACTTCAATTAATCAAACTTTGTTTTGGGGGGGGAGGGGGGGGGGGCAATGTTAATTAAGCGAGCTGAAATCTTCTAGTTTCAGCATCTAGGTTTTACTATACGGTAATGGATGAAAGCAACAGTAGCATCAAATCTACAACATAATAATGCAGAAAAGGGAAGTGAGAAACAATCAATGATCTAACAGAGAGCAAAAGCAAGAAGAGAGGAAAAATCTTCAAGACACAGAGAGTGAGACCTGTTCACTTGAGATAGGTTCTCCTGACTTTCCTTCATCTCGATCTATTAAAATCAAAGACTGGGATAAAACACAGACAATTGAAGACAAGTTTCTGGAGGTTAGAGAGTGAAAGACCCTCTCCTTCAAAGATTGAAACTTTAAGGATGTTTCACGCTGAGGATATCCGAGAATACAGTATCCACACTTCCCCTTTTTTCTGCTTCTTGTCATAATCCTATTGGTCTCCACGGCGCGTGCATAGCACGAAAGAAATTAACGCTGATATTTTGCAAAAGGGCAATTACACCTCCACTGAGAACAATTGAAAGTATGATTATCCTTTTAAATTTTTAAATTATATATACTTTCTCTATTTTTAAATAATTTTTAAAATTTTTAAATTATCATTTATTGAAAACAAAAAAATAAAATGAAGAAAACTTTGTGTCAAAGGTGGCATGTCCAGGTAGAGCTTGTTCATTCTCGCTTTGCCATGCTTGGGGTCTTGGGAATTCTAGTGAGAGATGTGAGTCACAAAACTTGTACATTTTCTTTTGGCATTTGCAACCTGGTAAAGATTAACTGTAGTTGCGTATTTATGTGAAGCTGGTATAATCTATCGAGATTTATAGGTCGAGGTAATTTTGAAAAATAAAAAACTTTTGGTGTTAGAATATTGGCGCCACTTGCGACCCAGACTTAATCCTGAAGTTCTTGGCAATCTGTGCAGCTGATTCGCGTCACAGGACTTAGTAAGATACCAGTTTGTTTTTTAAGCTATGTGTTCATGTTCTGCAGAGATAAGTTGCAAAAGATGAAGAATTTGCTGTTTTTCTTGTATGAGTTTGCAAGAAATAAGGCTTATGTTTTTTGTATGAGCTTCTGTAGAGGTGGTGATTGTGTGATGTTTGGAGATTATGAATATATATTGATGAATATTATGAATGAGTTGATCTTTGATTTAGATTTTTAAGAAAATGCAGAGGATGAAAGGCGTTATTGTTTAGTTGAAGATGATAAATTTTAGAAATTGTTTGGCATAGAAAGAAGGGCAATCGCATTCAAAAGAAATTGAATAAATAATTAAGAACAAAATAATTATGTTATATATTTTTAAAATTTTTAAAAATTATAAGGGAGGTTATTGTATTATCTTTTAATTAATGAAGGATGATGAATATTAATTTTAAAATTTAAGAGAGAATAAATATATTTTTGATGGATTTAATGGGAGGTTATTATAATTTCCATTTTACAAAAGATAAAAATCATGAATAGTATTATACTACTTTACAAATTAACTTTTGAAGTTCAGATACATATAACTCATCTTATGCGCGCGTGCACGCGCGTATGTGTATGTGTTTTTTTTTCTTCAAAGTAAACTTTTAATAGCATGTTTGAGAACTTTAAAAAAAGCTGTTTTGAGATAGTAAAGTGTATTTGGCAAGAAAATTAAAAAAAGATTATAATCAAAAGCTAATAATTATAAATTAAAAAATAACTTATAATTATAAGTAAATTTTTTAAGCTTCTAATTATAAGCAAAAGGTAATTATTTTATAATTATTATATTTTTATCAAATTGATTATAATTATCAAATATTATATAATATAAATAATTATTTTATATTTTTTTATTAATTTTATTACATAAAAGTAATTTTTTTATATAATTTAAATAAAATAGGTTATTTTAAAACTACTTTTCAATTGAAATATATAAATGTAAATTGATTCTTATATAATCGATTATATAAAAAAGAGATTATACAAATAAACGATTATTGAAATAATTTTAAGAGTAATACCCATTTTGGTCTCTAAGGAAAATTTCGGGGGACAAATTAGTCCCTCAAGATTTAAAAGTCCACAAATAGTCTCTCACCATTCAAAAAGAGGACATATTGGTCCCTCCATACAGAATCCATACAGATCCGTATTGTTAAAAAACCTATATAGAGAGAGATCAATATGTCTCTTTTTTTGAATAGTGAGGGACTATTTGTGGACTTTCAAATCTTGAGGGACTATTTTGTCTCTCGAAATTTTCTTCAGGGACAAAAATGGGTGTTTTGTCTAATTTTAATCTTATAGCTTTCCTAAACACACATTAAATCGATCTTTGACAAAAATATTATCAGATAAATTTGTCCTTAAAAATAAAAAAAATCCTAGCATAGTTTCTAAAATGGATTAATTTAACCAATATTTTAAATCATCAAAAACTACGCTAAAAATGTTCATATCATAAAATTGAATTTGTCCAACAATATTTTTGTCAAAAATCAATTTGAGGCTTTACTCATTTTTTTTATGATCAAATTAACTTTATTTATTGCAATAAATAATAACATTCTATTATAAAGGGAAAAATGCAATTTATCCCTAAACTATAGGTCATGTGCACTTTATTCTCAAACTTTTAAAAATATACAAATCGACTCCCAACATTTTAAAACAATAAAAATTAACTTTTAAATGACCAAACTACGCTCATTTTCTTCCGTTCTTTCTCCTCCACTTCTTCAAGCTAAGGGTGGTTTAGTCGTTTAAGGATTATTTTGTACTATTTTAAAATGTTAAGGATTGATTTGCTTATCTTTAAAAATTTGGGGATAAAGTGCATATAATTTATAATTCAGGAGAATAAAGTGTATTCTTTCCCAAAATATGTATAAAAAAAAATATAACATAAAAATACTAGAAGGTCAAGTTTTAAAGCTTTTGAGTAAGACCATCCGACTTTAATTATTGTTCTAGGTAGTATTTGGTATGAGATAATCCATCTAGATTGTTGATAATGTTTGATTAAATTGTCTGGGCCCACGACATTAACATATTTGGTTAGGAAACATTGCTGACAATTCAGAGTTTCAAGATAATGCAAATTACTCTCAATGTGGTAGTGTGGATTACCCTTGTAAGGGGTGGCTATGTGAATTATCACTAATATAGCATTCTTTCCATTATTGTTATTATTATTATTCTTATTATAATACTGGTAAAAAGCATATATTACTTAATAATCTTTTTGATATACTAAATAGGGTAATGTGAATTGCTAGTTAGATTATCTGTGTATAACATTTCGAAGAACAGTGCATATGACTAACATTGTTGATTGATTTATTTTGATTTATTAAAGATATACGAGTAGTCAATATTGAAATGCAAATATTAGGGTAAGATGAATTTAAGTGTTTTTTTGTGAAAAAATTATATGAACACAAATAGCAATGCTTTGCTAGTTTGAGCGAAATCAATTTACTAATGGTGTCTTGTAATGCAAGAACCGAATTGATAGGAATCTATACTATAGGATGACATCAATATCAGTTAAAATCCCTAGAATATTTAATTAGAAACTAGCCATCCAACCCCTTCTTGTTGGCTAAATTATGACCACACAATTGGAGACTTAACAAAAATTGAAAACCCTTTAGAGTCCACTAATCACACCCCTCCAAGAGTCATATTAACTTATAACCCACGAAGCCAAAATTTCCATTCATTCCCCCTCAAATTTTTGGCCAACATGCCATTCTTTTCGCTCTCTATTTTCTTCTCCGTCTTCATTTTCTTCTTCTACTCATCCATGTTCACCCAAAGAACCTTGTGATCTTGCCTCCTTTTGATCAAATCTTTCACTCTTTCTTTGTATATCTCCAAGAAACCCTAGGACAAACTCATAAACTCCATTTATTTGAGTCATCTAACCTCAACCACCAAGAAGAAGGAAAGGAGTCACCATCATCTTGGAGCCTTAGTGAGGAAAAGCCACCAAGAAACTCAAATTTAGTTGCCACTAAGTTGTATTTTAAGATAGGATTTCTTAGAATGATTGTATTCTAGGGTTTTGGGCTACTAAGGTTTATTTATATCATCCTTTATTTGACTTTGTATGATACTAATATGATTCACTTTTAGTGATTTGACATAGGAAAAGTTGGGTTGAGTTGAATAGATTAAAGAATCAAGAGAAAACATAAAATAGAGAAGCTGTGAGAGAAACCCTAATGACCGTCCATACAGCGAATCATATTTCTCAAACTTTAGGGCTCAAATTCAAGTGAAACCAATTTTAGGTGAAACTAGACTCAAATAGAAACCCAACCATATAAATTATAGGTCCATTGGATTTGAAATGAATTAGTTATGATTTTTAGAAGGAGGCTATTGAGTTTCACCCTATGTCCTGATTAGAGTGTGATGTGAAAGACATAACTCGCCCTATATAATTTCAAATTCAATGAAATCAATTTTTTTAGGAAGATAACATATAAGAATCATGCGCATAAAATTTTAGACCTAGATCATGAGTATATTACTCCTAGTAATTTGTGGAAATTGACCTATGATTTGTTCAGACTAAAGTAAGGTAGCTTACTTGAGGACCTCATAACTTGAGCTTTACATACCGAATTAGAGTGAAACTTGTTGGGTTGAAAGAGGGTCCAATTAGATTAATTTTTATATAAATTTCGGATTAAAATGATAAAAATTGGATTTTTAATGATTTTCTCAATTTAGGCGTGCAATTTTGTTCTAAAACAAGGCAACCTTAAGAAAAACTTTAATATCTCAAGTTATACATCTCAAAATTTGACCCCATGGCTCCGTTCGGGGAAATCACACTATACATGGCCCATCTAGTTGCCATGCCACCCCACATGGCTCAGCAGCTACTGGACCACCACAACTTGCACCACCATCACCTTCCAAGAGGGAACCCTCCAAGATGAGTGCCTCCTCCTCTTCCTTTGACCTGAGTGGAGGGTACTTAACTCATGAACTTGGATCTATCGTCGTTATGGAGAATAGGTTCCTTTCTTCTGATTCTACCTAGAGGAGTGTACCAGACTCTTTTTGAAATAGTAGCCCTCTTTTGGTGTCTTTTTGTATGACCTTGGACCATAAACATAGTTTTTATTTTTCTTTTTGCTCTCATGTATCCCTAATGACTACTTATAGTCCTTGTGAAGACTTTTACTGAGCTTGGATTAAAGACATGGGCCGATTATATGTTTTGATAGCCCTCTACTTTGTACTCAGAACTTATGATGGTTAAATGACATCTGTATATATTTTGTGAATGTACTGTAATTATTTACTTTAAATTTTCTTTCTATATTTTTATTTTCTTTACATTTTGACGTACCATGTTCTATTTATCAGCACATGTTTGTTAAATTGATAACAAAATAGATAACCTGCAATGAATTTGAATTGAATCGCGCTATGATGAATTATCATAATTATAAACAAAGGTAAATTAGTACAAATAGTAAACTCCTGAATATAACATTATGACTTAAGCATAATATTATATTTGGGAGAGTGTTACACTGTGCATAAACAAATGTTGCATTGTAATATTGTCAACAGTTTAAAAGGTACCAATCTTTCTAATTAGTAATTTACATTACTAGCAATCTTGGTAAGCAATGTGTAAAATGCTACTAAGTTATTAATAATTACTTGTAAGTCCAGTGTTTTGTTATTTTTGAAATCCTCAACTGTTAATATTTTTCACATTTAGTTACATTTAAGTAAGTAAATTATTGTCTCCTACCAATACCAGAGCACAACTCCAACTTCAGCCCCACCACATATTCAACAGACCGAAAAATTAGTGAAGGGTGAAGAAGAAAAGAATCATGCATGAACGAAGAAATAAAGAAGATGATAGAACAAGGATGTTGTCTCTTACAATGCCATGGTTGATGGGTTTGTCAACATGGTATGGTCTCCCCACTAGCTTCATCAATCTATTCTCTATAAACCCATGTCCCATTTGCAGGTGTTTTCAAAGAAATTGTCGCAAGAATTGGATCTTCGGTTTGGGTGTGGTTGTGTGGTTGTTATTGTGCCTTGTAATTTTTTTTAAATATATGTTGTATAGCAAAAAATCAAAAATAAGGGGTTAATGGCTTTTGATGAATAGCTTTTTAGGCAAATTGCAGAAAAAGGGCAATGAATGTTTGATTGATGGGAAGGTTCTTTGTCTTAATTTGTTAAATTTGTTTGTTTTGTGTAGGATTTTAGTTTGATTGTACACCTAGTGGCCCCAATTGGTGCCATCACCAGGAAGAATGACCACAAAATGGGGCACAAGAATAGGGCATCCCATGACGACCTCATACGGAGACTGTGGCTATTTCATTGTTGCTTGTTACTTGTACAAGTTAACTTTTCCTATTACTTAGGAAGTTGTAGAAGATGTTCACCATGGATGATTCCTATCAATGTAAGTCACTGGAGTGACATATCAATGATATTGTTAAATCATAATTTCTTTAATCATCTTGTTAAATTTTTGTAACTATGATGAAGGTAGGAGTAAAATAAAATAAAATAAATAAGAAAAATAATAATGCAGATAGACACTTATGGGGTAAATAAGTGCAATGGGATGCATGTTAAAGCTAATTAATTTCACTTATTGTAGATGCATTTACTATAAATTTTTGCTAATCAATTTCTATCCTAATTGACTCACAGTTGATTCCCTTTAATTTATTCCAGGCCTTTCTTGAGGTCAAGTAATCCTCTTTATCCTAAACTGATTGTCTAATCTCTTAGCACAAACTAATATAGGCAAAGGTTGAAGCTCTATGGGTTTTTATGTTGACTACATGAACTACGTTTGTCTATCTATAGTTTTTGCTCAGTTCACAATGTCTATGTTAAAAGGCTTTATTCATAAGCCCTCTCTTGAGTTATTATAAATCCCTGAATCAATCAATTGGTGATCAAGCAATTAAAGACATTAAGCACAAATAAAAACACTAGGTAATTAAGATAAAAGTATAAATAAAATTAATCCATAAGTATTATCATCACATTGTTGGATCTATCAATGCCGTATAATGGGATTTAGTTTATGATGGAATCACAAGTAACAAAAAAAGTAAAAGAAAGAATAAAAGAAAGAGTAGCCATGAAGAAAAACAAGGATTCCAATGTCTTGAGAATAAAGGATGTCTCCAACTCTCCACAAAGCTTCTTGAATCTCCAAGCCTCTCCTCTAGGGTTGCCTCTAGTGTCTAGCCTCTTTTATACATTTCCAAGCTCTATAGCAATCAGAATTGTTGGATTTTTCCCTCAAAGGTAGAGATAGCAATTGTAGATGTTTGAGTAAGCTTTCCAACACAACAAGAGCCACCTCAATTGGAGTTCTATTGCTCAAGATATGGGCAAAAAACTAATGAAAGATCAAACTTGACAATATCAAAAAAGATAAGATGAAGCTTCAATCTTTTTTCACATTTTTCATCTAGAAAACTCAAGAACTGGAAAAAGTGTCCAGCATCAAAGTTGGAGATATCCTTCTTTTCTTTCCAAAGAATCTTGAATCATCATAATCTGATTTTTGGAGGGCTAGATATTGAATTTTCAATGCTAAAAGATCCTAATTTCATGCAAGATAAGCTTTCTCAAAGCTACAAATTCTAACTTGAGTGCTGATACCTAATGAAAATAGGCAAAAAAGTATCTAAAACATGATGAAATAACGATCATATTGGAAAAGACCCTAAATCAAAATAACCAAGTACAAATAGTTAAAACATTGAATAGATTCAAGTAATTAAAGCCTAAATCTAAATAAAATAAAATAAAATAAAAATAACTCATTACGAGGAGTCATCAGGAGCTTCGTGAGGCACTGGAATGAAATGGAGTTGAAGTTAAAATTCAATTAATCACCATCCTAACTTTTGTTTCTGCCCCTATCAATAAATAACTTCGAATTTCAAAAGTTCAAATCCAAAAATTTAGGGATTTTTGAGGCATGGTGGGTAAACTAAGTGAAGATGAGGCGGCTAGAGTCAGGCAAAGTTTGGGGGAGGGGGTTCGCGAGTTGTGCTTGCAACCTCGATTCCACTCCCTTTCAGTCTCACTCTTTCAGTGTTCATGGTTATTGGCAACTGGTTTGAATTTTTGTTATAAAAAAAAAAAAAACACAGCACAATTTGTTTCACGGTCGTAAAATTTTACATCCAAACCATTCAATATTACAAATTACCAACACATGGTTTGGATCAAGCAATGTACATAGTCCACCACTTTTTTTTTCTAAAGAGTGCACCACATGTAACATCCATTGGATTTTTTTAATCATTTCTTGCCTAATTGTTTGGTTTTTATCGAATAATTGAGGTTAATAAAAATTCAACTAAATATTTATTTAGGATAAGTTAATTAGCAATTGATTGAGTTTAGATGTAAGGAAATTAGGTTAGAAGTATAGAAGACTTCATAGAAATTTTCAAAAACCAATTTGCCGATTTAAAGGAAATCGGTAAGATTATGGTATTTTAAACTGTCGGAACCGAATCAATAGAATTATATACCCAAATTCTATTGTGTCAAGGTTGATTACTCAGCCACTCCATTCCCCTTTGATGGCGTCACAAAGACCACAAAGAAAGGGAGACATGGCTGAAAAATTGGCCACAAAGCTTACAACCAATTAAAACACAAAACTCCAACTACCTCATTAAAGCTTTTATAAGATTTTTCTACCCTTTCCTTCAGCAGAATTTCATCCTCCCTCTTCCAGCAGGCTTCTCTCCTTCTTCTCTCCATCTTCTTCATCTCCTTCTTCCATTTTCAGCCTCCCTCAAGTCTCTTGCACCCATATCTTTTACTAAAACTCAAGACTAGTTAGTTTTGCATCAAAATAAGGTAGAGATTCAACTTTGTTCTTGTTCTTCTGGTTATGGGTGGCTGACTTGAGGCTTTATTTTCTCACTTATTGATGTGATGATTGAATGAATATGATGATTTTGGATGGTTTGTTGGTTGTTTTTGGTGTTAAAATCGATTTAGAAGTAGAAAGGAGTGAAAGTGGGATGCAGGGAGGGACTAAAAGGTTAAAACCCTTCGGCAGTCCATACGGCAGAGTGTACTGCTCCACCTACAACTATTTAAATTTGATGAAACAATTTTTATGTGAAATTAGACATTCAGCGCTTTCCATACATATATACTATAAGGCCATTGGATTAGTATTGAGAGAGATATAAATTTTTGAAATTCGACCTAGACTTTTGAGTTTGATTCTGGGCAAACCAGGTTGTTCAGAGCAAAACTTGCCTTATACAACTTGGAATTGAATGAAACTAACTTTGTTAGAAATATTATACATAGAGAATATCCCATAAAAATTTCTGAGTTAGACACAATCTCGTTTGTTCCTAGTGGTTCGAGGAAGTTGTCCTATGTCCAAACCGGGCCAAAATAGAGCAGTTTAGAAAGGTTAAATTTCGGGGCTTATAACTTAAGCTCTACTAAAGTAAATGAAATAGAACTTGCTGCAAATGAAAGCTTGTCATGTTAGCTTTAATATGATACCAATTTCATATGATTTGAGGTAGTTTCGATTTTTAATGGATTTTTACTTTTATGTAACTCTGCTAGCTACAGGGCAGGCCGAGATAAAACTTAAATAACTTGAGATACATTTATCAAAATTAGATGGGGCTAAAGAGGTTAGAAAATAGACATATAATACTCTAACATATCCAAAATTTAGGTCCAGATGAGTTAAATAGAAAATTTGGCTTGATTTACAAAAACTTGATTGAATGAATATGTTAAGACAACAACTATGTTTAAATGCAATAATTGTTCCTATGAGATTGATAATTGAATTGTGAATGAAATGTTATGATTTTTCTGAAGAAAAGTTGGTTTTTCTGAGTACTGGCACTATTCATGGAGAAGCGGACTCGATCCGTTATGCTGCTGAATTTTCTACAGAAGTCTATGAAACTACGAGTGTTTATTTTAAAGAAATTTATGATATGAACAGCTATACAATTATGAATATGTTATGGTGATATGATCATGAATTATTCTTATGAGAGCATGCATATTTGCATATGAATGAAGGAAGAATATATGAGATCCCTCACTTGGAGGCAGTTATTTGGGTCCCTCCAGGTGAAGGCAGTTAAAAGATAAAGATGTGGGTCCCTTCACTCGGAGGCAGTTGCACATTGGGTCCCTCCTTGTAAAGGCAACTAAAACTTTTGGGCCCCTCTATGTTGGAGGCAGATGGCCAATTGAGTCCCTCGGACTTAGAGGCACATGGGTCCCCTTGCGGGTCAGTACTGTGTGACGACGGTCACGAGTTGAGCTCACTCCTAGATCAGACTTGTAACATCCATTTTCCGAGCTCCGACTTAGCCAGGGTGATTAATTCCGATTTCTGATTTCGTCTTTGAAAATCGGACAAAAGGTTATTTACGAGTTCCGAGTTCATTCGTGTCATAACGATTTCCAATTTCATCATATTCCCGATTTCATCATATTCGTGTCATAGGCCCGATTTCCGATCTCATACTATTGGAATTCCCGATATCCGACTTATGTTTCAAGGAAAATATACACGGTTCCGATCTCATCAAACACACTGTATGTAAAGTACCGACTTCCAGTTTCGTCTAAGTTTGATTGTTCCTGATTTCCGACTTCATAATAAGAGGCTTCAGAGTTCCAATTATCCGACTTGATGAGGTTCCGATTTCCGATATCATACCTCGTGCTTCAAAATAGTGTACGTGGTTTCCGACCTCAGAAGTAATAGTTTAACACCATGGTACAAGTACCGAACTCCGAGTTTTATAACGAGTTCCGATATCCGAGTATACATCCATCATTGACATTCCCGAGTTCAAATAGGGAATTCCGAGGTTATATGATTGTTAGCTGCATGACTTCCGATATCCGACCTTGATTCAAAGTATCAGAACAAACAAGATTTCCTCAAGTCACCAACAACATGGTACGAGTTCCGACGTCCGGTTTCATCTTCAAGCACTGTAAAAAGGTCACGAGTTCCGACTTCAAGTAATATAGGGACGAGTTCCGATTTCAGGTAGAGCGAGCGTATCCCGATTTTGGACGACGTGGAGAGCAAGTTGGCCACAAAGCAGGTGACATGGCCGAACTTCAATCACAAAACTTCAACCAATCAACACCCACAATTCCAACTACCCCCATCTATTTAAGTCAGACCCTTCCCCTCATTTCTGGCTGATCTACGCCACTCTCCCTCTTCCTCTGGTTCCAGCCTCCTCCTCCCCTTCTCTCAATCAACTCCATCATTCCTCCAAGCTTAGCAAGGTTCTAACACTCCAAGTTTCAGCACTTAGCTCAAGTCATACTCCAAAGAGGTAGGATTCAATCTCTAATCTTAATTTCTCTAAACTGAGGATGCATGAAAGATTACTCTTTGATGATTGTTTGATGATATATGTAACGTATATGATGTATTATGATGGATTATGCTGAGTTATGATTGAATTCATAGGAGATTGAGTTAGGATTATGATTAGAAAGAGAGAATTAGAAGGAATGGAGAAGTGGGATGCTGTCTTGGTGAGATTTCCACGGCAGTCCGTACGGCGGAGTGTACAGCTCCGCCTACAATCGGTCAAATCCGATGAAACCATTTTTAGATGAAAGTAGACATTCAGGGCTTCTCATAGATATATCATATAAGGTTATTGGATTAGTTTTGAAGGAGACACGAATTTTTGAAGTTTGACCTAGGGTTTAGGATTTTCATCCGGGCAGGGTGACATGAGGAGGGTATAACTCACCCTATACAACTCCAAATTGAGTGAAACTAATTTTGTTAGAAAGCTTAGACATAGGGGAACATCCCAATATAAGATTCCGAGTTTGTTATGGTACCAATTGTTACTAGTGATTTGAGGAAGTTACTCTATGTCCAAACCAAGCCAAAACAGGGTAATTCAGGAAGGTCGACCTTCAGGACTTGTAACTCGAGGTATACTTAAGCAAATGGAATGCAACTTTGTGGCAAATGAAAGGCTGTCCTGTTAGCTTCAATATGAGACCTATTTCGGGTGATTTGAGTTTAGTTTCGATTTTTAGTGAATTTATACCTCTAAGAGTGTTATTCGGGCTAGTGGCTGACAAGCTGAGGTAAAAGTTGAATATCTTGAGTTTTATGAATCAAAATGATATGGGACCAAAGAGGTTAGAAAGTAGACATATAGAGGTACGACATATCCAAATTTCAGATTTAAATGAGTTGAATAGAAATAAAGGTGGATTATACAAGATTCGGGCAGAACCGAATAGAATTGGCAGGATGGCCAAAATGATAATTTTACAAATGTTAGTGAAACCTATAAAGTTTGAGTTGAGGATTGCCAGTTTGACATTGATATATATGTGTTAAGTTGATTTATGTTGCTATAATTGAACTGTCTGTGAGAGTTGGCACTATTCATGGGAAAGCGGACTGATCAGTTATCTTTGCTTGATTTACTGGCGAAGTCTAAGAAGCTATGAATGCTTAGATGTAAGGATGAATTTTAAAATGATATGAGTTATCAAGGAAGAATTAGACTATGAATGGGTATATAGAAACCCTATATTTGAGGATGACATAAGTATGATAAGAGATATATGAGAATAAACTATGAAGCATATATGCAAGAATGACACAAGTACGACATGAGACAAATGAGAATAAATTATGAAACATGTATATATGAGTACATCCCGCATGTTTATGCTGGATTATGCATGAGAATGAAAGAATGTAAATGTATTGAATATGGGTCCCTTCACTCGGAGGTAATTAATTGAGGTCCCTCCTTGTGAAGGCAGTTAAATGATAAAGACATGGGTCCCTTCACCTGGAGGCAGTTGCACATTGAATCCTTCCTTGTGAAGACAGCTAAAGACTTGGGTCCCTCTATGTTGGAGGCAGTTGCACATTGGGTCCCTCCAACCTAGAGGCAGTGGGTCCCCTTGCGGGTGAGTCAGTGTGACGATGGTCACGGGTGAAGCTGACGAGCTCACTCCAAGGCCAGGCTACCCAAGGCGATGTAGCACCCTAGGGACGGCGATACGTAACGCCTAGGTGTGCCAAGTAAAAGCTAAAGATTAAAGACTAAAGACTAGAGATTAAAGCTTAAGCAGGCACCCCACTCACGTGAGGCATGGCATCGATCTAGCTAGTGTGAGTATCGGGGACAGAACTTACATGAGGCATGGCATGACCCAGCTAGTGTAAGTACCAAAGAAAGATCCCACATTCCTAAGGTACGTGACATGGCGATCACACTCTGATGGGGTATGACATGGCGATCATACTTTGGAATGTGGCACGTAAAGATTTTATGATGAAAAGGGAGATAAAGAATGAAAAGCAAGTTCTATGTCCCTGCATGAATCTAAAATGCAAGATAAGTTATGCGCAGATGTTATGTTCTCAGCATATTGATACCATGTGGGCATCATCTTAATATGATGTAGTTCCAGTAAAGTATATGTCGAAGTTATGCCTCTAGTACATTGATGCTATCGTACTTATTGTATTTCAGTTATTAGTCCCAATATGATTCATGACATGAATTTTTATGGATTCTCTCAAATGCCAAGTGTATGATTAAAATGAACTTTCCTTCGGATAAGACATGTTTTTTTTCGAAATGTAAAATTAAACAGTTGTGCAGCATGTTCACCTTTTCATAACAAGCCGAAGCAAACTGGAGATGACAACGATGACATTACATGTGTATTATAGAGAATCCTACTGAGAATTTATAATTCTCACTCCTATCTCCGTGTTGTCTTCAAAAAGTTCCAGAGATATTAGAGTAGCGCAGCATAAGTTACTGTCAGATAAGGTCCGTTCAGGTAACCGTAACAACTCCAGGGTGTGGTACTATGACTTAAGCATAGTACTGTACTTAGGAGGGTGTTACAAGACTACCCAAGGGCAGTAAAGACTAAAGACTAAAATACGTGCAAGCATCCTAGGGACAGCGATATGTAACGCCTAGGTGTGTCAAGTAAAGAAAGTCAAAGAAAGTTAAAGAAATATAAGTGCATATGCATGATCTGTTCTATTTCTTCATTTTATTGGAATTATTATATTTGAATATACTGCAACTATTATTTAAATTAGGAATTGTAAAATTATTTTATAATAACTCTTATATCTTAAGTGTATGAATAAAAGGAACTCTGTTTCGGACAATATATTTTCAAATTATAAAACTGAACAATTTATTTGGCATGATCACCTTCTTCATAATAAATCGAAGTAGCTGGATATAATAAAGATGACACTACCTGTGATAGTTTTGAGAATCCTACTGAGAATTTATAATTCTCACTCCTATTTCCGTATTGTCTCCAAATAGCTCGAAAGGTTTCGAAGATGACTAAAGTTGCTGTGAAATAAGATCCGCTCAGGTAACAGTAACAACTCCTAAGTGTGGTAATATGACTTAAGCATAGTACTGTATTTTGGGAGGATGTTACACCACATACCATAAGTACTTTGGTGCACAAAAGTGTTGGAAGAGGTGACACGAGAAGGGGGGTTGAATCATATTTTCAGAAAAATTTCTTAAACTTGATAACTTTGATAAAACAATTTTCTCAAGTTCAAGACTTGGTTTGCAAAAGCGATTTTGTTAGTTCATAAAACTATTTTGTTCTATTTAAAACAGGTAAAGAATTTTCATATTAAGTATACAAAGAAAAAAATTTATGTGATAAAACCAAATAGCAAGACAAGGGATGGAAAAATCACACAAGAGATTTATATACTGGTTCGACCAATCACTTGCCTACTTCCAGTCCCCAACACTTTGTTGAGCTTTTATAAACTACGAGTATTCTTTGTCCAAACTTCTCCAAGCTTCTTACAAATAAGTAGTCTTTTCTCAAGCCTCTCCAAGCTTTATAAACGAGTAGTGTTTGTCCTAGCCTCTCCAAGCTCACACTAACCACTACTAGGTCTAAATACAATTGAAGTAAACAATATGTTTGTGTTTGAACACTCATACTAACTCTCTTAACAGAGAATAAACAATAAAGCATAGTGTATATGACTTCTATAAATTCTCAAAGAGAGAAAATTATATATTACAAAATAGAAGAGAAGATTTTCTTTTGAACTGAAGTTACGATGTGTAACTTTTTGGTGTTTCAAAAGGTTGAGAAGGATGAAAGAAGGAAGCTCTTATGCTTAGGAAATATTCAATCTTGCTAACTATTCTTTCTTCGACTTCCAGCCTTATATAGACTTCGAAATATGACCATTGAAGCTCACAGGCCTTGATCCTTGTGATTCTTTTTGGACTTCTGGTCTACGATTGGACAAAGAAGGAATAGCCTTCCTTTTTCCCATTTTTCAAAACTTACACAGAAGTGGAAAGTAGCCGTTTGTTAGTTTACCAACTATTCAAACTTGTCAGTGCCTCTTTTGCATCTTGTCAAATCACTTTTTTGACTTTTTGAATTTGTCTATGAAGTGTGTAGAGGAAGCTTTGAAGGTATAAACACTTCGTGAGATGCATGTTTCTGGAAATATCTTTTCTGGACAAAGTCATCTTTGTGAATAAGCAGTATTTGTTCTTGAGGCACATTTCTTTCCCTCTGATGTTGCAGTTTCATCCTTTTGAACTTTTCTTTCTGTTTCTTTTGAGACACAAAGTATATATTCCATATCAAGCATATTAAAATAAAAGAGCGATGGATAACAAAGCTTTGTTGATTCTCAAGCAATTAAGGCACGCGATTAATATCTTTTTCACGAAAGAAAACATTTCTTGAAACAAATCATTCATATACAAAAATATTAACTTAAATTTTGATTTGGTATTCATCAAAACCTTAAAGCTCATTCTAGTTCATAACCATAGAATGGTTTCTGAAGGGCATTGGAGCTAACAATAAGAACTTGCCATTAATCTAATCAAATTATTTAAAGGTATTCAGCCAAAAATAAGTGGTGTTAAGTCAGTTGAAATAAGAGAAATTTATGTTGCTCCATAATTTTTAGCAGAATTTCTTTTCCAATGTACGTTGTCATTAACAAGATTTACTGTTCATACATAAAAAGACGAATGTATCAAAGATAATGATAAAGGGGATTAAAAATTCAGTAAACAATCACTTCTAAACACAAAATAAAAAGATGGATAGTCTTTAAAATGTACTTCCTTAAAAAGTTCATACTAAATTCAAACACTACCTAATAGATAATGATAAAGATACTTGTTGAAAAGATATAATAATAAAATAAAGATAACTTCTTGTTGTATGAAAATATAAGAAACTCTAAACTTCCTGTTGTATGGCAAGAGAAGAAATTTTATAGCATACAAAACTTCATTGTTCACAAGCTAAGCAAGGCTATTTCATTAATTCTAATTTAATTTGGTGCGAGAAAGAAGACGGCATCAGCAATCCTCTTTGAATGGAAGAGATGCTTCACTCTTCAATCCACATTGAATGCAGCCTGTATAACCGTTGGTGATAAAGCCTTCCACACTGAAGAACTATAGGACTACCACACCAACAATCATAAGCATTGTAAGAATTTATAAGCATGATGATATATGTATGTTGCAACTAGTAATAACAAGCACCCCCAAAAAAAAAAAAAAGATTCCTTGCTAGCATTATTACTCGAGAACCATTTCAATCACTAATTGACAAAATAAGAACGATGCCACTCACCTAACTCACCACTAACAATAATGCCAAAGGCAACTAATTGTTTAATCATATTTTACCCCTTTATGGTGAAGGCTAATCTACTTTAACAATACATATATATTGTTGGATGAAAAATGCAATCGAATAAATTTCTTAGAGAAACTTATCTGATAAGCAAACTCCCAAAGATCATTAAAGTTCACATGATTAACACTAAGGAGGGTACTCTGCTCCTTAGCAAATGGACTCCTCAAACAGCTTACGGGAGTAAGCCTTTGAGCATGATCAATCAATGAAAATTAGAATGGAAATATGATTTCTATTAATCAACTGATGAGTTTATACAAAGCCTTGAGAATTAACAATGAAAATAAAGAAGTAACATAAAACTAAAAGGATAAATAACAAAGAGAAATAAAACTAATAGTTAAAATGGCATGTGTGTTATTCTGAGTGATGATTTTCTTCTCTGTGCATGAGCTTTTTATAATCTTTTTTGACTCTCACCACTTCCTTGTTTCATGCATGTAGTGGTCCTCCATGCACCCACATTCTTAGTAGTGGTAATCGCTACTTTATCATGACTTTAGTCTCCAACTACTATTTTATCCTCAACCATTGGGCTCAATCACTCTTCTTAGCCCAACATTCCATTTAGCTGATACAACACTTTAAGCCTACAATTACTTCTCAGCTAATGAAATTATGCCTTGCATCCAATTGCTTTCCTTAGCCCATTCCAGCTTCTAACCAAGCCTAATTCGGGTCATTTGCCAGCTTGTAACTATCCTAATTTATAGTGCCAACATATGCCCCCATACATTATCTAGCGAATAACTAGTTACTTAGTTAGGTAATGTATTTAAACTTATTACCATTGCTTTCCTTTGCATCACAGTTACCGCACAAGTAATTCCCCTTTCAGCTAATGAATCTCAGGTCGATTATAATTAGTCGATGCCTCAACTAAGGGAGCCTACAACAACTAATGATACCCAGCTAAGTCAAATTTTGGAGGAAACAAAACTCTTCCCTACACAATTATGTTGTCCCTCTTACTCCAATTTCAGTGCCTAATGAGCATCTGGATAGCTATTTTAATGCTCCTTTCACATAGCCTCTAAGTGGTAGCTTTTCTTCTATGCAATAGCATCTCCAAATCATTGAAGAAGAATTACAAGCTTTTCCTTCTAGATCCTACACTCACGGCTATATTAGAGAGATCTCTACTGAAAATATCCAAGACCATAGATGTTGTTGTACTTACTTCACTATGTTGGGTATGTGCTATCATTGCCCTTACTATTTCAAATGCTTTATTAGACTATTGTCAGTTCAAGGCCTGTCAAGATGATGACCTTAGAGCATTGGAGGAATTGAAGTCACTCAACGCTTAGAAGCACGGTTACCTAACCTAATACCAAGCCATGAAGTCCAACCGAGACTAGCATTAGCAGCAACAAACTCAACATACCAACATAATTGGATTGATTCATGAAGAGATTACCATGCTACAAGCTGAATTGGGGATTCTAGAACCTAAGCTGGTCTCTGTGAATGCTCAAACTAAAGTTGAAGATGCTCAATGTCTTCAACTTTTATTCCCAAGCTAAGGCCCTGGATAACAAAATCATCCTTCTTGCTGAGAAATAGAAGCTGTTGGAGCATATAGTGGAGGTAGGCAACAAGGTTCTAGTCGAGGTTGAGGCTTTGTGGACTTCCTTATTCCACAAATTCCAAGAAGCTTGGCTGCCACCTCCTGCAAGTAATTATATCAGCTTCCTTGCTTATTTTAGATGCTTCTCTCGGTTTGCTATTCCTAAATCTTACTATTATTTGCAGAAACGGCTTAATGTCCTAGCAGTGGGGGTGAAGTATCTGCTCATCCAATTCCAAAACTCCATCTTGAAGATCTCTAGGATAACATCTTGGCTGCTGTTGGGGATGCTTTAACAGCACTCTTGAAAGAGGAGCTAGCTATAGAGGCGTCTGCTAAATCTACCATGGCTCAGTTAGCTGAAGCAAAGGAACAAACTGAATCAACCAGTACAGAGGGCAAACCTGCTAATGCAACTCCCATTTTGAAGTTTAGGCTTGGATATTATTTTCTTTACTTGTAAAGATATTTTTGAGTTAAATAGCCAGCTTGTGGCTATTTCTTTGAACACTTCAATCATTTTGAACCGTTTCCCAAATGGAAGGATAGTATTTTTTCAAATTTTCCATTAATACTCTTAGTTGATTCTTTTCCTTGCATGTCAACCAATCCATATGCTCACTTGACTAACGATATAAAAACCTTCCCAATTTGGAGACCATTTGCCGAGTTTAGGGTCTTTAGTTCCAATATGTAATATTGCTTTCCACACAATATCTCCCTCAACAAATTGTTTCCTCTTTACTTTCTTATTTGTAGGACTTTGCAACATTTTCTTTATTTAGCTTAATATTCTCTAAAGCCATGATTCTATCATCATTGACTGATTCCAATTCTTGGAACATGGCTTGAGAATACTCTTCAAGATGCAATCTAGCTTGTTTTGCCACCCTTAATGACTTAACGTTTATCTTTATATGCAAAACTGCATATTGGCCATAGGTCAATGTAAAGGGAGTCAGACCTGTAGCCTAATTCTTTGCACTTCTATACGCCTAAAGAACTGTGGATAATGCTTCATGCCACTTTCTCAGCTGATCTTCAATGGATCTCTTTATCATGTCAATTAAAACCTTGTTAGTTGCCTTGGTTTGACCATTAGTTTGTGCATAATAAGGTAATGAGTGAATGAGTTTGATTCCATGTTCTTGGATAAATGCTTTCGCCTTATCCCCCGTAAACATAGTACCTTGGTTAGCCGTTATGGTTTCTGTAATGCTAAACCGATGTATGATTTTCCTTTTCACATTGAGTAGTGAATCGACCAATGTGCTCTACAATAGACTTCGCATCTTTGCTTGAGAAAATAGTGAAATCCAAAACTTCAAATTTTCTCATCAAAGGCATTGTTTTCTCTATCCATTATGGATACGGCTTTTGGTATGCAGGCTTGTTGAGTGGCCTCAGTTGCACACCAAAATTCCTTTTAATAGTCTCAATTATCATATTTGGATCTATACTCGCTTGTTGGTTAGTCGGTTGCACTAGTGCAGCTACTTGGCAAGCTTGCTATTGTGGTGTAAGAATCAGCTGAAACACCAGCAGTTGATTACCTAGTGGTTGAGCATTCAGCCGTCTAGAAGCAAACCATAAACTGTTCTACTGATAGCTCGGTTACTGAGTCATCGGCTAATGCACTAAAGTTGAGGACTCAACTGTTGGTCAAGAAACTACGAACTGTTCTGGTAATAGCTCGGTTGCTGTACCATCAGTTGAGACACCGAAGGTCGAGAGCTCAACGACCAAGCAGTAAACTGCGAACAGTTCTGCTGACTATTCAACTGATTAACTAACTGAGCTTTCGGCTACACAATTTGCCATTGAGCAACTGGCTGCCCCGGTGGGATGATGTACACAAATTGGCTTATTGCTTGAGGTGGAGATGATATCCATGGCTGCTTTGCAACAAAATATTCTAATGTTTTGCATTCATTTCTTCGAGGGAGGAGAGTCGAGTTCGCCTAAATAAGCATGACTGAGAATGCTAGTTGATTGGTTGGTAGAGATGGAATAATTGTCCATAGTTGCCCCCTAGCATAATCCCCCATGGTTCTCAGCTAACTACCGTAGCCAACTATCGGCTGAGTAGCATTCCATGCGCTAGCCTGCATTAGAACATGCCAATTCGGCTGAAAAATTGAATGAGTAGTTTTCTAAGGATCAACACTCGATTTCCCCCCTACGTTGAATGGCACAGCCAAAATGGTATCAAGGGAACTTTCAGTTGCCCCCCAACCGAAATGGCACGGTGTTATACTTTTGTTTACTGGATAAATACTTTTCAACTCTTGAGCATGCATGTTCCGCACCTCATTTTCGACTATTGGCTTAACAATTCCAGCTAATTGCATTGACAACCGACATATCAAATCGTCCAAGCCCATATATATTAATCTGTTTACATATGAAAGATTTCATGACTATCAGCTGCCTTTGTTCAGCCTCAATCCCTGGAATTAGGTTTGGCTAAGACAAGGTTGTCATGGCTATAAGCTTATTAGAGGAAATTGCAGTTGCAATTACTTGTATTGTTATAGGCATTGTCATTGGCTACCCTCACATCGGCTGAAAAAGGTCTTTGGTCACCTGGCACAACTTCCACATTGCCCTTATTCCAAAACATCAGTTGCTGATATAAGGTAGATGGGAAACATATATTGGAATGAATTAAATCTTTTCCTAATAGCAAAGAGTATCCTGGCTTGGCATCCATGACGAAAAACATAGTGGTGGATGTTTTAGTTCCAACAGTTAATTCAGCAATGTAAAATCCTAGAGCATTTGTGCTCTCCCTTGTGAAATTTGTCATCTTCATGTTCATCTCTTTGAGATTCTTCTAAAACTTACCTAACTTCTTTAAGATTCTTACTCGCATAACATTCATGATGGTACCCCCATCAATCAACACTCGACTGATAAGCCTTCCATCAATATAAGCCCTTATGTAAAGTGGCTTTAAATATCTTGCCAGTTGAGATTTTTCAAACTTGATGATTTCTTCATTATTATCCTTTTCCTCCTTTTCTAGCTGATTTGTGGTAGTGTCTATTACATCGACTAAAGTAGCCCAAATAGCCTTCTTAACCAACACATCACCCTCTAGCTATATTGGTTGATTTTCTTTTATAGTAAACTCAATGGGTGACACCCTATGCTTGTTGTTAAATTCACATCATCTTGAAAATCATCAATTAAGATGAGCATATCATCATCATTCAGAATTTGCTCAATTAAATTCTCTAACAATTCTGTTTTTGTTATTTGTACTCTCTCCACCGATGTTTCAGCCGTTTGAGCATGATTTAGATGCTGGGTCTGCCTTGCATCTCCTGTATGATTTCTGCTTTTGGACTAACAACTTCTTTTCTTTTCACATGTTTTGCTTGATCCAACATAGCCACCATGCTTCTCATTTTCTGAATAGACCTCTTCCTTTGCATTCTCCTTTTCTGGGTCCTTGTCAGTTGAACAGGTTGTCCTTGTCAATTGAACAAGTTATGGCTCAATTTGTTTTCCTTTGCAACATTTATTCAAGAACCACTCTCCTTTGTTAGATTCCACCTTTGGCTTAATCATCCTAACTCTTTTAGCCGATTCCTCGTTCCTTAAGGTAATTTTGAGGGTAGACATCCCTCAACTATGATTTATCTCCACAGCTCGCTTGGAATCTCTAGGCATTAGGTGATATGAGATCTAAGGAACTCGCCTCTGCTCATATCTTTCTTTTCTCAACTGATCCCTTTGTTAAGGAAATTGTATTCTTTGGACCACACTGTGCCGAGATAGCTTATACTGCTGCCTAGTCCCTGTTCTTCTTTTGAGCTTGGGCCTCTATTCTTTCTTGTATTCTTCCTTGATGCATCATGACTCAGAACTCAGGCATTTTCTTTGACTACTATTGACTTTAGTCTCCACATTTGCTTTGAATGATGTATAGGCTGTGACGATGAAGCCTCTTTCTTGACGCGCTTGTTTGCTGCTAAAATAGAAACCATGTTGATAGTAGCTGAAAGAAAATGTTGGTGTCTATGGTCAAACTACCTTCCTTTTTATCTGCGAGTTTAAACTTCCCTTCTTTCAAGGCTTTTTGGATGATGTTACGGAAAGCAATGCAGTTATTCGTATAATGAGAATACTAATTATGCCATTTACAGTGCTTTAGATTTTGAACTTGGTCTGTTGAAGGCAACTTGTGACCTTTTGGAAGCTTAATATATTTATCTTTTATCAAGAAGTCAAAAATTTGATCTACTTTCGAAATATCAAACAAATATGCCTCATTTTCTTGAACTTTGACTTTTTCTTTACCTTGAGCAGAGTCAAAGTGGGACACGTGTAAGGCTAGCCTCCCAATAATTCGGCTACTATAACCTCCCTTTGTGTGGCCCCTTCTTCATCATTTCCTTCCTCATCAGCTAAATTACAATTGACTACAACCACCAATTGGGAGCCTCGAGGCCCTACCCTATCAGATCTTCCCAGCTTTCTTTCTATTATGAACTACTCAACTCGAGCTGCTTTCCAAGAGAGTTGAGCCAAGTTGTAGTATTCAGAAACAATGAGCTTTTCTCTCCTTTGGGGGTTCATAATATTCACAACAATAGAGGCACATTCAACCTCTGGTAATTGCACGTTGCATTTCCCTTTAACCCTTCCAAATCTTTCCAGAAACATTATCATAGGCTCATTCGCTTGTTGTTTGATACTTAACAAGTCTAGCATGGAAGCCTCTGGCTGGGGCTTATAAAATCTATCATGGAATAATTGCTCCATATCGGCCCAATTTTGTATAGAGTTTGGGGGTAATGATGAGTACCAAGTGAATGCTACCCCGGTTAAGGATAAAGGGAACAATTATACCCTTAAAAAGTCATTTTGACTAGCCTCAGCACATTAAACTATAAATCGGCTAACATTTTCCATAGTTGATTTGCCGTCCTTCCTAAAAAATGTTGTAAAATTTAGAGTTTTGAAGCCTTTGGGGAATTGGACCCTACAACCCACTCTGAATATGGTCTCCTATAAATTGGCCTCCCCAATAGTCTCAATTGTACCCCAAAATGTCTCCTCATGGCTTTGACTATTATATTGGAATCAATTAGCTGAGACACCATTCCTCTCGGCTTATCACATAGTTAAGGCTGAACAGGTGCTGTTTGCTGATTGTCCGCTTATTCAATTCCTTGAGGCATTCTGTTTTGAGGCTGCATATAGAGTGGAGGGTATATTGGCTGCTAAGATATATTCATTGGCTGAGACGTATAATTTAGTGGTTGCATATACATTAGCTGGAAAGATCCTCTAGGTTAAACCGAGTATCCACCAATCGGCGGAGCATTTGGCCCTAGATTATAAATTTTCCATTGATTATCTCCCTAGGGCCAGTTTGTTTGACTTGCTAGATCAACTATAGGCATGGGGCTTGTATAAATAGGTTCTTCCCAATTACTATTGGAACATTCCAAGACCTTGTATTATCCAACGGCAGTCCCAAGTTCCGTGGTGCATTTAAGGGCCTTTTTATTAACTATACCCGGCCAAGTTAAGGCCTTCGATGCCCCTCAGTGTAGGACGCTATTTAACTAGTGGTCTTATGTGCACTCACATGTGTGGACTCAGCTGATTGACCATGAGTTTGCAACATTTCCCTCTGCTGCTACTGAAATAGCTGCAACTCATTTCGCACCATCGACTTTACTATCTCAGCCAATTGCTTAGATACTTCCTGCATCATATCATTCACTCCTGCTTCGATCTGTTGCTAGATAAAGGATGTAGACATCACTAACGGTTGTCTCTCCTCGAGTCTAGTTTGTGTGAAGCTAGTAACATTAGGAGAGGCGGCTAAGGCCCTTGGCGGCTGAGAGGTAGCAACTGTACTCAGCTGTTCTGAAGTCACCCCTTGAGGTGTAGTCAAGGCAGACGTATACGTAGCTGATTGCCCCTTGCTTTCTACCTTGGGGTAAAACTTGGATTTTAGTTTGTTGAACTCATGTTGATTACCTTCCCAGATCTTAGATTCATACGCCAAGTATGATCTAGCCCCGGAACCGAAAACTTTCGCTGACTTGATCTTGATGGTCCGACCAGGCATGCCAAATTTTATGTTGGATGAAAAATACAATCGGCTAAATCTCTTAGAGAAACTTATCCAATAAGTAAACTCCCAAAGATTACTAAAGTTTAGACAATTAATGCTAAGGAGGGTACTCTGTTCCTTAGTAAATAGACTCTTTAAACGGCTTATGGGAGCAAGCTTTTGAGCAAGATCGATCAACAAAAATTAGAATGGAAGTATGATTTCTATTAATCAACTGATGAGTTCATACAAAGCCTTAAGAATTAACAATGAAAATAAAGAGTAACATAAAACTAAAAGGATAAATAATAAAGAGAAATAAAACTGATAGTTAAAATGGCATGATGTGTTATTCTGAGTGATGATTTTCTTCTCTGTGCATGAGCCTTTTATAATCTTCCTTGACTCTCACCACTTCCTTATTTCATGCATATAGTGGTCCTCTATGCACACACATTCTTAGTAGTGGTAACTGCTACTTTATCATAGCTTCAATCTCCAACTACTCTTCTATCCTCAACTATTAGGCTCAATCATTTTTCTTAGCCCAATATTCCATTTAGCCAATGTAGCACTTTTGAGCCTATAAGTACTTCCCAGCTAATGATGTAACGTCCGAAAAATCTTATCATTATTTTTACCAAGTTGTTCGATTTTTATCGAATAATTGAGACTAATTAGAATTTGATTAAGTATTTATTTAATGTCAATTAAGTATCATTTAAAGAGATTAGATTTGAAGGAACTAGATTAGAAACATAGGAGACCTCATAGGATTTTTCCAAAACCCGTTTTACTAATTAAAGGAAATCGGTAAGATTTCGGTATTTTAAACTGTCAGAATCGAATTAATAGAAATTATATTATGAGAACCCTAGGTTGAATAGCCAAGATTCAGCCACCCAAACCCTTTAAGTGGTGTAACATCATCCTTAAAAAGGGGCAGCCACATCAAATTTGAATGAAGAGAGAAATCTACCAATCACATTCAACTTCCTCTAAAAGTTTTTAAAATTTTTCATACCACTCCCTTGCAATTTTCGGCCTTATTACTAGCAGAATACCTCTTCATTTTCTTTCTTTCTCATATCATATTCACTCCTTCTTTATCATTTCCAAGTTCCAACAAGTTTCAACAACTTTCTTCAATCAAAAACTTGAAACTAGCAAATTTAACACATAAAAAGGTAGGAATTCTAAATTCTATTCTTGCTTTCTGTAGATTGGGGCTGCTTGGGATTCCTCTTTCTTTCATTGTTCTGATGCTATATTTGGTAGAGATGATGAATCATGCTATACTTGATGTTGTATGTTGATTTTATTGCTTGATTGATCTTTCTGGTAGCCTGGAACTATTCATGGGGAAACAGACTCGATCCGTTATGTTGTCGAAATTCTGGCAGAGAATTCATATATTATGGGAAATATTTGTATGTACATGTGATACTTAAGAAAAATAATATTAGTTGTGCATGTAATCTATGAGGATTATAATGATTCCATATTACTTGGGTCAGCCCTTGAATAAAGTTAAGGGGAATAGATCAATGGGAAAGTTGAGGAAAGTAAACCCGGCAATCCTGTATAGGAACGAGCTCGATCATGAGAAGCAAACTATTACCCAGGAGTTATATGGCCAAAGACTCTCAGGGGACCAAGTATGAATAAGAATAAAAACAAGCACCCTAGAGACGGCGATACATAACGCTTAGATATGCCAAGAAAGGAAAGTTAAAAAGAAATAGAAGCATCTACATCAAGAATTCCTATTGCATTCATATTTGCATATTACTCTTTTTTTTTTTTAGATTACTATACTTAAGCTTCAATTCCTACTTTGTTTAAGAAGTGAATGAATAATCCCAATGTATTGATATGAATTAAAACTACATCTGTATAGATCGCTATATGCTAGCTAGTTGTTATTATTGTTGATTTCACCTATTACTGTTTCATAATTACTCCTTCTTTGATTATTCAGTGTGTGAATAACACAAACTCTGCTTCAGACAATATGTTTTTGAACCGTTAAATTGGGCAGATTACTAGCATGTTCACTTTTTTTTCTTAGTAAACCGAAGCAGCTGGAGATAATAGCAATGGCATAGTATATTGTGAGTAAGGAATTCTACTGAGAATTCTTAATTCTCACTCCTATTTCCATGTTATCTCCAGATACTTTACGGAATATTGAAGACAGCCAGAGGTAGCTGTCAAACAAGGTCCGTCTAGATAACAGTAACCACTTCTGAGTGTAGTACTATGACTTAAGCATAGTACCGTACGAGGGAGGATGTTACAGATGAAATTTTGCCTTGGACCCAATTGCTTTCTTTGGCCCATTCCAGCCTCCAACCAAGCCCAATTTCGGGTCATTTGCCAGCCTATAACTATCCTAATTTCTAGTGCCAATATATATATGTTACCTACCAAACATTGATCCCTTGGTATCAATCACTATCAGTAAAAGCACAAAAAAAACATAGAAGTACATAATAACATCTCAGAAGAAGAAATAAGAAAACTCTTGTGTTGATTTGAGGGTGGGTTCCCTAAACACCAGGATAAACACAAATGGTGAGGACAAAATATCCAAAAACAAAGTAAGCAATAGACTTAGTATTGAATGGATGAATGCATATGTAATTAGACGTGTTGAATGGATGAATGCATATGTAATTAGACGTGTTTAAATAATAATTTCAGAAATATCTTTCTACATAAGATGGGAATATCAAATGTGACACAATAAATCAAATATTTTTGGACATAAAAATATTATAAACAAGACGTATGCTAATGTATTCCACACTTGACTATAGGTGTCCTATTTGATGTTCCTATTTTAGATCCAAATAACAGGACTCTAATGAATATCAGTAGTGGCAACAAGGTCAAAATGCAAGATTAAAGACTAGGTTAGGACTAGTGATGATAGAGAACCACTCCATTCCATCAGGTTCAGCAATCTTTGAGACCACAAAGAACCTTGGCACAATGAACAAATTCCCAACTTTCACTGTTGTCTCCAGCACCCTATGGCCATCCACACCAACAACCTGAACACGGCCACTCCCTCTGACAACATAAGTAACCTGCAAGGCAGTGTCGCATGAGAATCCAGGGGAGCACAAGGCCTTTAGCCTCCCAAGGTCAGCAACAAGCCCAACCTCACCCACCAAGGGAAGGTTCTTGGTGTTAACACCACAACCCTCCCTCCGTTCTTGAAGTCAACATCCAAAGGAGCCTCTTCACAGTTCAAGGCCATGCCCTTCCTATGCTTCTCTTTGGGGCTCAGGAAGGTTGATATAATTTCCTTCAAGCTTCACAATGCCATTGGCACATTGGTTTCCTACAAGGGTCTTCACATCTTTTTCTTCCAAGTCCCAAGCTCCGCACACAAACTCGGTTGAAAAGCCCTTGAAGATTCCATTGGAACTTGCTAGGAAGAAGTCGGTGAATTCACCAGCCTTGTGGGCTTTTGATGTGTCACCAAGGAACAGAAGTACAGAACAAACGACTCTTTGTCCTCCTTGTTGCACCGCCATGTCACCACACCAAAGTGGTAGTGCTAATGCATCACCGTTCTTGATTGCAACAACCTTCTCTTCTGATTCGGGGACTACAATTCCAGTAACTTCACTTGATGTTTAGACAAGTTTACAAAATTAACCAATACGTGGAATACAGAATCACTAGGATAATATTGGCAATGACATCTATATTAGGAAATATAAAATAAAATAATTGTTGATAATACGTTATATATAGGAATAAAAGAAGGACATCTATGAACTAATATTTTTTAACCTTGCCGAACAAAAACAAACATAACAAGAATAACGGACTGCTTAATTTGCTTTTTATTTTCATCTTTAGTTGATATATTTATTAATTAAAAATTCTTGTTTTTATTTTTGTTAAATGCTTCACTATAACTTTCACAAGATCTTAAAAATAGAAAACGAAATAAAAATAAGATGGTAATTTTATATTTATTAATAAAAATATTCAACATAAATCGAAGACGGACAACAAATCCAAGAGATAGACTCGGATCCCAATATGCATATATACATAGTTCATCAGCTAAAGAAAATAATTATGATCGCTTCAAAGATCAAAGCCCAAAATCTTGGAAACATGGAACGTTATGAAAATAATGTGATAATTTTTGTAAGTATTAATGAGAATATTAAAAAAATGAATATAAAAAACAAATCAGAAAGACTAAAGAACTCAATATCCATATATATACATATTACATCAGCTAAAAATAATAATTACAAGATGAATGCTCTGGTACCTTATTAAAATGGTACATTTTGTGCTTTTTTTATTTTGATGGTGGGGATGTTGACACGTAGCAGTCTTTAATATGGTGGGCCAGTAAAGACAAAAGTAAATATCCGTTAATGATGTTGTTAAGTATGTTTAGTTATATATTTTATAATTGAACCAGAGAGAAAAAATTTTTGGAAGCAACCAGAACATTTGAAATTGAAGAGCCAGAACATTTGAAATTGAAGAGACAATAGTTCACGTGAAAGTAGAGAAATCCATCGGAGATAGAGGTGTGGTGCCAGAATCGTTCCTAACCAAATTTTGTATCGTCCGTCTGATAGGGGGTCCGGGAGGTTCAGAGTCGTGCACCACGCACGCAAAGTTCCTGTTTGCGAAGTGAACATCGTCGTCGCTTTGCTGTTGGTGCTGTGCCGGATTGGGACAAGTTCGCAGGGTCGCAATAGTCGTCGACGGTGGGTGAGCTGGTGGCACATTTCAAAAGGTATGCATTATTTTTGGTTTTTTCTTTTACGAGTTTATATTGAAGTATATATTATTGGTTGTATGCGTCGGTGTGGAACAAATTGGCGAGGGTATAATGTCGTGAATGAAAGGATGAATGGTATATAGTTGAATAACAAAATGGAGAAGAGGCAAAAAATGGGTCGATCTTGTTAGTTGTGGAGAAGGGGAAGTATTTGTTTGAGTCAGTGTTCTTTTTGTCATTAATGAATGTCAGCGGGCATGGTCTACCGTGCACCCACAACATCACACATGTCCTCTCCACATTGGGTAACAATAAACAATACACAAAATGCACACTTGTTAAGGGGTACCAGAGAATTGGCCTAATTATAGTTGCTTAAAACGATCAAAGCCCAATATAGTTGAGTCTTATTCCTAAAATTTGATTCAAATAACCCTCAAAATAAACAACTAATTTGGAACTGAAATATTGAATTAAAAAAAAACAAAGAATTTTGATAGAGTCGTACTTAGGAAATCATTCATGAAAAAGGAGTACATGAATCAATTTAGATATTTCAAATAGAGAGAAAAAAAGAAAAGAAAAGTTATGTAACTTTTTTTTTCTTGACGTGGGAAAAGTTATATAACTCTGCCTTGGACGACTTATGCAACCTTGGAAGAGTCTGAGTTAGAGCAGCGAGAGGCAAGGTCAGAGTAGCGAGGAAGGGCAAAGCCATTCTTCTCAAGAGCTAGTTTGGTTGCGCCAATGTTCATTTCGCATTGCATGAGAAGCTCCTGTGCTGCATAAGTATGGTATCTGTACCAAGTATGAATATAAATACTAAATATGAAAATTTTGCAAAATCTAAAGTATAGGTACGGAAAGATATATTATATAAAAATATAAAATTATAAATAATAAAGTAATCAAATCATAAAATAAATGAATTTTTTAATATTCAAGCAAAAATATTTAAAGAAACACAAGATTTGAATGCATAAAATAGTTCTTACTTCGTCTTAATTTATCTGTCAATTTGAATAACTTAGTACATTTTTATATCAATATATCTGAATATAATTTGTATCAAAATACATTGATTTAATAATATATCAAGTTGTCCAAATTGACAAATAAATTAAAATGAAGGGACTAGTTTATTCATTTAAAATCAAATTCACTAGTTTAATTGCAAAATTTCATATTTTACAAGGACTAATTTGTATTTGTTAACATCTATTTGTTACAATATTTGATCAACAAGTACCCAACAAGAAACAGTCAAGATTGCATAAGCAGAGGAAACATGATCATGCAAATAGAAGGGGAAAAGAAACAAAAGAATTATATTCCAACCAAATCAATAACAAAAGGGAAAAGGGTTACTCAACAGTGCAAATTGATTTGAGTAGTTCTATCGCTGCATGAAATTAAGAAAATCTATGTAGCAGTGGAGAAGAGAGAGAACAAAGAAGGATACATAGAGAGGATCAAAGAGATGTGCGGAATGATGTGTATGGCATGGTCAATGAACAGAGAAATTAAGCAAATGAAGAATCACTGATGACTGAAAAAAAGTAGACTCGCCTCAGCTTGAAGATTGAAGAAGCTGCATGGAAGTGATTCCAACACTTTGGATTGTAAGTCCTTATTCTGTAACAAAGTATGATATTCTAAGGGTCATACATTATGTTTTCTTATTTGAAGGTTTCCACAGCAACCGTAACAATATCTAGATATGGTTCCATGACTCAAGCCTGGCATATATATTTGGAGTGTGCTAGAAAGGGCAAAAAGGTGTATATTTCTAGGGTATGCACAAAGGGTGAAAGGCTATAAAATGTGGAGTACGGAAAAGGCAAGTTCACCCAAAATCATTGTCAACAGATATGTCACTTTTGATGAGGCAGCAATGGTAAATCAGAAGCAGGAATCTAAAGTAGATCAAGTAGAAATAGATTATGGTGCAACAAAGCAGGTGGAGCTAGGGATTGACTGTGGGAAGATAAAGCAGGGAAAAGATGAGATAAATCAACCGAGTACTTCAAGGACCGCTCAACCTGAAGTAGAACAACAAGATGAACCTAACAACAAGGATGTTGGTGAAGAATCAGAGCCATATAGTTTTGCTACTGGCAGAGCATGGCAGAAAATTTGAAAACCACAGAGATATTTGAATTCTGTTGCTTGTGCAGTTGACTTATTAGATACAAATCCTATAGCCTCTGCCTTGGCTATGACGGATGGTGCAATTGGAGATGAACCATGTACCTACTACAATGCAGTAGACAGTAAAAAGTCAAAGTAGTGGTCAACACTAATGAATAAGGAGATTGAATCTCTTCAAAGACATGGGAATTGGTACAACTTCTAGATGGAAAGAGAATAGTTGGTTGCAAATTGGTCTTCAAAAGAAAAGAAACAATCCCTGGCATTGAACCCTTAAGGTTTAAGGCGAGACTAGTAGCAAAGGATTATACTCAAAAGGAGAGTGTTGACTTCCATGAAGTATTCTCTCCTATGGTGAAGCATAGCTCTAGTCAAATCCTATTAGCTATTGTGAGTACATTTGACATGGAGCTAGAACAACTTGATGTGAAGACAATGCTCTTACATGGAGAGCTAGAGGAGCATATCTACATGAGTCAACCGGAGGGATTCATAGTTCTTGATAAGAAGGATCATGTTTGCTTGTTAAAGAAGTCATTATACGATTTGAAGCAATCCCCAAGGCTGTGGTACAAAAGGTTCGATGCATTTATGATTGGTACTAGATACAGTAAAAATCAATATGATAATTGCATCTACTTTAAAGAGCTTCTAGAAGGTTCACATATTTATCTGTTCTTGTATGTAGATAATATAATAATTGTAGCTCAAAACAAAGCTGAAATTAGTATATTGAAAACTCAGTTGGGAAAAGAATTTAGGATGAAATACTTAGGTGCAGTAAGGAAGATTCTTGGAACGGAGATTCATAGGGAGAGGCATCGTGGCAGATTGTGCTTGACACAGCAAACCTATATTATGAAAGTGCTACAACACTTCAATATGGATCAATCTAAACCAACTAGCACTCCATTAGTTGCACATTTCAAGTTATCTTCGAAGGAATGTCTGAGAATTGAGGAGAAGGTGGAGCATATGTCTTGTATATCTTACTCTAGTGTAGTTGGCAATCTAATGTTTGCCATGCTGTGCACTAGATCAGATATTTCACATATAGTAAGTGTAATGAGTAGATTTATGAGCAAACCTAGAAAAGTACATTGGGAAGCTGTGAAATGGATCATGTAGTACTTGAGAGGTTCCACCAATGTCTGTTTGGTGTTTGAAGGTTAGAAGAATCGTGTAGTTGTGGGTTATGCATATTTTGATTATGCAAGAGATTTAGATAAAAAAAAGGAGGTCATTGATAGGCTATATCTTTACAGTATTTGGATGCAGTATAAGCTGGAAGGTGACATTGTCAATTATTGAAGCTGAGTATATGACATTAGCTGATGCTGTGAAAAAGAGCATATGGGTGTAAGGTCTTTTGGATACTTTTGGGTTGAATCAGTATGTACAACATTTACCAATCATACATTGTAATAGCTAAAGTGCAATTCATTTGGCTAGAAACCCAGTCTATCATGAAAGAACTAAGCACATTAATGTTAGGCTTCATTTTGTCAAAGAAAGTGTTAGTAATGGCACTATTGCACTTCAAAAAATAGCCACGGCTAAGAACCTGATAGACATGTTGACAAAACCATTGCTGATTGATAAGTTTAAGCATTGCTTAGACTTGACTAATATTTGTAGAGGTTGAATACTATTGCAAATGAAAACCAAGTGGAGAATTCTTAGAATATTGGCTTGCATTTGTCAAAAAAGGTAGGATGAAATTTTCATCCCTTGGGTAGAACACCACTAAAAGTTGATTATATGGTTGGATGGTGGGAGTGTGCATTTAATGCACCATGGCATTTGGCTTCTAAAAATAGCCAAGTTTCTAACCGAGAATGCATCCCAAGTTGAACACCATTTAGCGTAGAAGAAGCAACAATAGCTTCTTGTAGTGAAAGTAATATTAGAGAGTGTGTGAGAAATCCCAAGAGTTTAGTGAGTGAATATACACTAGGAATTTGGGTATATTTTCTAGATCTCTATAATACTACAACTTATAATAGAAGAGAGTCTTACTAGGAAACACTATATTGTAATTATCCTTAAATAGTGTGGATATTTTTTAGAGTTTATCCCACGATTTTTCCCTCATTATTTAGGAGGGTTTTCCACATTAAAATTTGGTGTATAGTTTCGTAATATATATTTTGTTGGTATGGGTAGTGACAAGTAGGTCTCATTATAAAGTATTATTCACTTGCTTTATTTTATTCGTTACCTTCACATAAATTTGGGCACACTTCCACTCACATCCATAAAGTGTTTAATACACTTGGGTTGTACCCTACTTTAAGATCCCTAACAATGGAAAGTCATACAAAGGTCGAAGGAGTTGGGTGGCCTAGGAGTGGGAGATCTAATTATCAAAAATGTTGTTTTTAATTTAAGTAGTGGTGGCGTGTCTTAGATAGATCGCAGCACCTTTGGAAGAGAATCATTCTTTCCAACCATAGTTTTGATAATGGTTCAAGCTTGCAAGATATGACGACTGTACAACATAGAAGCTTATGGGGGTAGATTATGAACGTGGAAGGCTTTGATGCTATGATTTATGAAACTGCTCTAAAGGGTCTAAGGAAGAAAGTCAAAAAACAGTAATGATACTTTCTTTTGGACTGACTCTATGGGTGGGAGATGATTGTCTGAAGGTGGGGTTTCCAAGGCTATTTCTAGTCTCTTCTCAAAATCATTACCATATAAGGGAGATAGGACACTAGTAAGATAATGTTTGGTACTAGAATTTTATCTAGAAAAGGCATTTGTTTGCTTGGGAGGATCAGCTTACAGTTGAGATGGTTCAATATATTAATCAGCATAAACTGGTGGAAGAGTTGGATGATGAGACAATATGGAAGTTTGATCCTTCAAGAAAATACTCAATTGTGACTTTTACTACCCAGGTGTTTAAGAATCTAGTCCCCTTATCAGCAAATTGGTCAATTTGATAGAAGGTTTGGATAGGGGTGGCCCCTCCAAGAGCAGAGTTATTGGTTTGGTTTATTCTTAAAGGGCTCTATCTAAAATGGTTGTTGTTACATTTTGGACGATCATGGTCTAAGTAACAAAAAAATTTAAAATAATTAACAAAATTTCATTTATACCCTCACAATCTTCGTTCTTTTCCAACCCTCTCTTCCTCTTAGTTCCAAATTTCCTCCCGTCCTCACAGATGGCCCATCTCTATGCTTGCTGCCATCTCATCAAAGTTGAGTTGATATTTCTAATTTTGCATCAATTGCAAAATTAAATTAAATTAAAATCAAAGTTTAGATCTCAATTTTTCTAGCTAAAATCGATCAAACCAAATTCCAAATTCAAGCCCAAACTAATAAGAGACAAGGCCAATCATTCTAATCGTAACATGTATATACTCCAATCCCAAAGAAAAATTACATGCATTCATAAATGAATTGACTAGCCAAAATGAAAATGATGACCATAGTGAAGCTTAGCCCAGGATCTATCCTCATTATTGGCAACAACCTTGAGGTACATTAAGCATGAAACTAAACCGAAAGACTTGGCTCTTCCACCGCCACTGTTTCCTTTGTTGCCAACCACCTTGCTATCCTCATCGTCATTACCAAGACCCATTCCCCAAAAACCATAAAAGTCGCAGCAAATAAAAACGAAGGAACGAAGGAGAGACTGATGGGCAGGATGATTACGGCTTGGATTGGAACAATAACTCTATGTTGTGGTCGCCTGTAGTGGTGGCGGTAGCAACAAGAGACGGTGGGGGAAGATCGAAAGACGAACAAGAAGAGAGAGAAAATGAGAGAAGGAATAAATAATAAAACTATCTTTTGATAAATATTAAAATATAAATTTAAGTTATTATAATTTTTTTTTTAATAATAAAAGTTTTGAATCTTAGCCATTAATTTCAACTTTAACGGCTGACGTTTAAGGATTTTGCTCAAAAACTTAACAACAACCATTTTAGATAGAGCCATTCTTAAAGGCCGACTTGATACCAAAGATAGGCTTCTAAGGTTTAACTGTATTGGTGACAATGATACTTGCAATGTTTTTTGTAAGACTGATCGAGAATCTATGGAGCATGTTCTCTTTTCCTGTCTGATGGCTTGGAGATTGTGGTGCTGCTATTTGAATTGGCGGAATGTTGCTTGGTGCTGTCCAAACAACCCTGCTATGTTTTTTGAGTCTTGGCTTGGAGGGCCTTTTAGGGGATTTGAGAGGAAAATGCGGATCTCCCTCATGTCTGCAGTACTTTGGATAATTTGGAGACTAAAAAATCTAATGATTTTTGAGAACTATAATCCAGATTGGTCATTTGAGTTTATGCAGATTAAACTAAGGCTTGACTCCTGGCTCAAAGGGTGGCGTGAATCCTTTCCATTTCCACATGATTTCTTGATTTTGCACTTGGATTAGGCAAGGTGGTGGTTGAAATAGAAGAAATGCAGGCGGACCCCTTAGTAATGGCGTTTCAGATTGGCTCCAACCATTCTGGTTTCATGTATGTAGGAGGTGGAAGCACTCTCATCTTGTTATAAGAAGTATTCGCATAAGGCAGTTGCAAATTCATGGTTCTGACACTGATTATGACAGCTTGCTTTGATTTACTCGGGGAGAGGAGGATGTTTTTTCTCCTTTGATTCTGCTGTTCCGCTTTTAATGCTGTAGTTTTATTGATTCTGATGTTTGTCTGTGCAGTGCTATACTGTTTTGTTTGGACCCTGTTTTGCTCCCCTTCATGGGGTTGAGCTTGTTATCTATCGAAATAATAATAATAATAATTTACATAGAAATATAACTAATGTTTGAGTGACACGTGACAATGGTTTATGTATATGAGTGAATTGACTTTGCTAGCGTCAATTAATACTATTTTATAATTAGTAATCAATCTAAAAGTCAATAAAATATAATTTACATAATAAAAAATAAGTAATATTACTTTTATAATCTTTTTTAATTTTAAGAATTTAATATAACAATGTATACTAAAAATTATTTTTCAAACTTTAAAGTAATATTAACATAAAAAGAGTATAAATTTTAAGTAATTTTTAAAAATTAATGAGATAAGAATCTTAGTATTTATTATTAGTATAATTGGTGTAATAAAAGAGAAAACAATATATAGGAACTAGTTGATTTACTCTAGGTGATAGATTTATATAAATGTGTTTTTTAAATGTGTTTAAAAAACATTTTTAAATTAAACTTTTTTTTATAATGAAGAATAATTTGAAATTTGTATTTGAAAAACAACTTAACAGCACATTCTCATAAGTCAATTGATTTGCCAACCTTAATCCTTCTTTTCTCTCTTCTTTCTTTCTCTAGTCTCTCTTTGTATGAGTGTTATTGAGGAGGGATACTATCTTTCCTCTTTGGTAGCAGCCCCACCATTTCTTTTCTTTTTGTTACTTAGGGTTTGTGTCTTTCTTTTTGTTTTTGTTGTGTTGTCCCCTTTGTGGATATTTATGTTATCCCTTTTATGGGTGTTTTGATTTCTCCTTATAAGTATTTTTATTTTCATAATCTTAGGGATGATAAAGATATTTAAATCAATTTTGGAAGGATTTTGGAAAAAGTGATTTTGAAATTTAAATTTTATATATAACAAAAAAAGCTAAAAACTGATTTTTTTTAGAATCCGATTATTTTTAAAAATTTATCCAAATATTTGAAAACTAATTTTTTCAATGAAAAAAGTGATTTTTGTTGAAAAAAGCACAAATAAACACACGTATAATACAATCTTCAAGTTGTAATACTTTTTGTGTTTGTCTCTATGTAAAAGATGTTTAAATATTGTTAGTATTCAGGCAAGGAGCAAATCCATAGATCATTAGTTAGTAAGAATGTAGAATGTATTTGTTTTTAATTATATTTGGATCTAATATATCTCTTTCAATTTGTAAGTGTTGTTGGGATTCTTCATGAATGAAATTTTTTTCCTCATCAAAAGAAATTTGTATTTTAAAAATAAAAAAGCTTTAATAATTTTGAGTAAAAAAGTAATCATATATAATAAAGTAATTTAAAGTATATATAATCGAGTGAATGTTTTAAATAAAGTAAAAGAAATATAAACTAATGTATTTTTTTTTTATAGTTGAATAGGAAATCAATAAATGAAATGATATAGTTTAAAGTAATATTAATAATTTCATAATTTTTAATATAACAAAAAGTTACTTTTTTTACTTTTTTAAATTTATATTACATTTGAATATTGAGTTGTAATATATTATATATAATATCATAAGAGTGAAATAATATAACATTAACGATAAATAATGCTATATTGTGAAACTAATAAGATTAGATAATTTATATGACTGCGAAGAAATAAAAATTGTGTACTACTATTTGTGCTGTGCATGTTAACAAGCTCATTATTTTTGAGGCTGCGACCGATATTGACCTAAAAGGCCAAGATTAATTGAAGAAGAGTTCTGATAACTTCAAAATTTTGCACAAATTTTGAGAGCATCCTAGCTGGCAAAAGATACACTCTATTGCATTCAAAGTAAATAATTGAATTCTGTAACCTACACAAAACTCCCCTCTCGTCGTTTTTCTAACGAGAGTGACCAAATAAGAACCGAAACAATCATGACAATCTAAGTGCCTAATACTTGTATTTCTTGGTAATAACCATTTTTTGGTACCTATAACATGTAACAAATCTAAAACAAAAAAATGTGGACAAATCTAAAGCAAATACTCCCAAATTCAACCAAAAAATAGACAAATAATAGTAATAATGTGTGGCTAATATTTTTCAACATTTGGGAAGATCAGAGGGTGGAGGTGGCAGCTTCTGATTGCGCCGTTTTCCATCTTGGACTATCCATGCCATTTTCAGACCCCAACTGGTATGCACTTCAAGGTGGCAGTGCATGAACCAAACACCTGTTCGTGTATGTTCACAAAACTAATGTTACATGCACTAACAGGAAATCACAATTATACTCTATATATGTTGATTATCTATCTTTTAATCTTAATTAATGTTATGAAATTAGTCCTCCATTAATCATCATTTAAGGATCAAGTTAATGTGACATGTAAATAAATCACTTATACGTATTTAGAGAAACAAAATATTAATGTGCTCTTCTTAATCATGTAGTACCCACCTGGGTTGTCTGCAAGGAAGCGCACAGCAACCCATCCTCCAGATGGCACACCAGCAGTGTTCCTCTCAGCAGGGTCAACCAGATTGAACTTTTTGGGATCCCTTTTGGGGTCAAAGTTTCCACTGCCTTGACCCACAATGAAGAAGTTAAAGCCATGAAGGTGAAGTGGGTGACTCTCTGCTCCAATAATGCTTGTGTCCTGAAGAACAACCTCCACACTAGTATTGAATGGCAACACCACCACCTTGGTCCCAGTGGTTACCATGATGTTGCTTGGTGGAGTGCCAGTGTAGTTGAACTTGAAAGGCGGGTTGGCAGGGAAATCAGTGGTGTACACTCCTTTGGATTGGTTGAAGAAGTGTGCTTGGAGTAAGGCAGTGTTTGGCATCACAAAGGACACATTGTTAATTGCTGCTGCTACCCTTGTGTTATTAGGTCCTTGGCATGCTTGGTTTTTTGAGCATTTGCTGATTCCTAAGCCTACTGTGAAGAAGAAACGCCTATCAACAGTTTTTGGAACTTTTGCTGGGAACCTTGCACTGTTCAAGCTACGCATTTTCCTGTTAAATTTGTCAGCAAAGACTGTGTCATTGAATTTGGGAAGCACTGGTCTAATGAGAGGAAGCTTCTTGTTGTTTGGTTTAGTGTTTGAGAGTGGAGTATGCTTGTACTCAAGAAGACCAGTGGTTGTGGTATTGTCAAAAGCAGCTGGGCCTGTAGCATAGGGCCTTGCAGCTATGACGAAGTTGGCATTTGGGGCCTTGGATTTGGTCTTGAGAAGGACGTTGGTGGTTTGCCCCGGTGTGATGAGAACAATGTTTGTGGTGAAGGGCTTCACATACACAGCATCAGCTTCAACCACAGTGAGGGTGTGGTTGGCTATGCTGAAGAACAGCTCATCATTTAGTGCAGCATTGATCAAGCGAAGCAGATATGTTTTTCCAGGCTTCACCTTGAGCTTGAAGGTGTCTGCAGAAATGAACAATTTAACTTAATGGAATGAAGCTAATAAATTAATCATATATGGTAATCGGTAAAGAATTGACAATTTTCATTCTTTTCTTACTTTTCTTCCCCACTACCATCTTCTTACATTTGGCCGTACAAATGAAATCATCAAGAAAGAAATAACTTTAAATAACTTGTCTACAGACATGTAGTTTATAATAGATCGTAATGACAACATTTGATTCATGTAACTAACATCATATAGCGAAAAAGTCTTAGTTTTAGTAGTTCTTGTTGTTCTTACCTTTGGCTGAGCAGCTGTAGAGAGGACCTGGAAGACCGTTGATGATGTGAGCATCTGAGATATTAGGTGCCGATCCTGTTTGCATTGCTTGGTTTATAACAGTTTCTGTGTTCGCATTCCACCAGTCCCCTGCCATTTTATCCAATAATCAGGTTAGCATATCAGTTTAGAAACAATGTGTATATATATATATGGAGATCATACAGTAAAACTAAAATCTGGGACATAGTTTGAAGGGTCACAACTTACCAAATAGGATGGGGACTTCTTTGAAGGGTTTAGTGAAGGGATAAGGGTCATGCCTTTTGGGAAGAATGACAATGGGACCATAAAGAGTCGCTCTAAGCCATGAGATATGTGCATGCCACCACAGTGTTCCTCTTTGGCCAACGACTGTGAAGTTGTACACATAAGTCTGGCCTGTTTGAATTGGACACTGTGTGATATAGGCAGGTCCATCTGCCCAACCACTTCTCAGTTGGCGAATTCCATGCCTGCAAAAATTAATCAAATGTTGAGCAAATTCTACCATTCAACAAACAAGAAACTTAATCACGGAGTCTTGTAGTGTGATACCAATGGATTGTAATATTGTTCTGAACATGGTTAACCACTTTAATTACAAGCCTATCGCCTTCTCTTGCTATGATTCTAGGACCCGGAAATTGTCCATTGACACTTACAATGCTCTTTGTTTTGCAAAGCCTTGTAACATTTTGCAATTTGATCTGCAGAAAGGGAAATTGGGAAAGATAATAATCAGTAAGTGTAAATTAATATCTGCAAAAATTGAATGCCATCTATTTGCCTCAAAAGCATGACAATGAAATGCATTAAACATACGTCAAACTTGTAGTGCCTTGTTACTCTAGCATGCTTCGCATGTGTTAGCTCTGGCAATATCAACTGAGCACATAACACAAGTAACATAGCCCTCAAGAAGCCTGGCATGCTGAGAAAATCAGACCCCATTTCCCCTTTTCTCTTCTAAAACTTCTGAATCTCTTCCACTAGACAATGGAGCCTAATGTTTTTTCTTTGGATGGAGAAAACAGCAAAGTGAGGCAGCTTATATAGTAGAAATGGAATTAGTGGGATTCGATAATTAGGTGATTGAAAATGAGATATTACAGACATGTAATGCCTTCAGCAGCACAGTTCCAAGCTTGAACCATACCATCAGCTTTCTGCTGGTAATGCTTGGAGTATAGAGTATATTTCAAGCCAGAATATGTAAACTGTGGAACTTCCACTAGCCAGCTAACTTCATTTTCCAAGATGTTCCTTGTTATATAAGTTATGACACTAGATTAAATCTGTCCATCTCAATAGAATTTTTATTGGTCAATTAGCGGCAATGGTAAATGTCAATAAGATTGGACAGTAACTAACAGATCATAGTCAACTTTCGATATTTAGTAAGATAATGCACTCTTCTTGTTGTGACAATGGTACATAACAGTAAATCTGATATTAACAGCAACAGATCCGGGGCCAATTTGGTCAAATTAGATTAAAGTAAATATCTTTCTATTTAATTTTGCACTTGTGTAAGAAATAAAATAAATAAAATGTTGATGAATGAAAGGGACTGATTATCCCAAAATGGATCAGATGGACTTTGTTGCCATGTAAACTTCAGCCTCCTACCGTTAATACTTGCTAATAAAGTAAGAAAGGGAAAGTTGCATCTTAAACACCACATTGTTTCGTTAGATGTGTCGGTTGTTAATTTCGTGCTTTGAAAAGTCTAACAGCTTTTGATGTTACCCCCTATGGCGCTTGTCCTATCTTTGAAAGATGGTAATCTTGAGAAAATCCCACTTCTATTTGGTGGGATATTAGCATATGTGTTTCTCATTTGTCCTAATCTAAGATTAATATGCCACTGTTAATTAATTATCGTAGAAAGGGATCAACTTGAGTTCAATTTTGTTTTATAAATGCAAAGTCACTATGGGGCCTTGAACTTCATACATAATTATTTTTATCTTATTTTATTTGTATTCATATGTTTATTTAATTATTGAACGTTATGAAGAAGTTAATATATTTTGTTGTGATTTGATCGAAACATGATTTGAGATTTTCTAATTCTGCAGCTGAAGCTCGTGGACTAATAAATCTTCAGTAAACAAATAAATTAATATTCACATTAACAATATTAGCATTAGTTGCAGGAGGAAAATTGAACATCAATTAAAAGAAGTTTTAGACGTTGACATGATATCCTTCAATTTTATGTATATTATAAAAAGAAATTAAAGTAATTAAATATAAATAAATTCAGCAATCATAATTCTCATTCAAAATACTTTTAATATTACAACATTTGTGATTTTTAATGTTATTATTGTGAGAACAAATACTTTTAATAATGTGACAATGCATAATTAGATGATAGTATAGAAAAATTCTTACATTTATTTTCTTAAAAGATATTTTTAATTAATAAATTAAATGTGTCTATTTTTAAATTTTTAAATAGTTAATAAAATACATTTAAAATTTAATTATATTATTTCTTATTTCATGGCCTTACCAAAAATATTTATTTTTTTTATATTTCAAAAGAGCAATTAATTAGGGTAAGTTGAGAATAGTAAAGATATGCCAAAGTTAAAATCTGCTTTATAATAGTAATTGGTAAAGGGGATTTCTTAATTTACTGTTTAAATTTTACTTTTCCCAAATTGGTATTATTAATTTTTGAACAATTTACAAATAAATATGAGAAACTAGTAACTTTTTATTACTCATTTATATCAAAAGATATACGTAACTGTTGTCTCGCAAAGGTAGCTCCAATAGAACTTGCCCGCAAAGTGTTTTTTTTCTTTTTCTGTTTTTGGTCAGTGAAAAACATCCACTACAAGATATAACACTTTCTGTAGAGAAAAAATTCACTGCAAAAGATGGTTTTCCTTGCAATAGAATACTTTTCACAGCAAAAAAAAGTGGCTACATATTGCTGCATTAGAACTTGTTACGAAAGGTCATTGCAGCCACTTTTTGAGTCGCTGCCAAAGATCTGGATTTTGCAGCAAAAAGAGTTGATGCTAATTTACACCCATTTGCAGCAATTTTTTTCACTGCGATCCATCTTAAATCTTGGCAGCCAATTTTTCTTACTACAAAATAGTCAATATGAAAGTGTCTATCCATTTAATAAAGCATCTTTGGCAACAATATATTGTCACTGAAAAATAGGTTTTTTTTTAATGGTCACAATGGAAACTTGTTTATCATAAATTTCAATTTATTTAGCACATTTTTTAATATATATTTTAAATGTCAATAAAATACAATAAATAAATTTACTACATAAAAATAAAAACTAACCATATGTCATAAAATATTTCATATATATTGTAATACAATGTCTTCACATCAACATTTAGTCCAAAACATAAAACTTAGTGAGACTAGAATTGTTTAACACAAAACACTACTTCTAAGCTACTTGAAGCAATCTTAAATTAAAACACATAATTGGTTATGAATATACATATACTTTCACATAACATGCTTACAAAACAAAGTTAAATTAGAGTAGCCATTTCTTGTATCATCTGCTTTCAACCTCCCCACAAGAACTTTGAGGAATAATCTGTGATCTACCAAATATGCTCCAACCAACAACCATAACACATTTTAGAAAATGGTAGTCAAATTAACTTGAACTTTGCAAAACTTGCACCAAATATACTAAAGTTAAATGTTTTTCAAAGAATACAACTACACTATATTCATCCTGTATATTGAAAAACAATTTAGAAAAACCAAGCTAATTAAAATGTGACTCTAACTAAAGGCTTACTCATTGACAAAAAGATATAAGTATCACACAAGATGTGAATAGTTTCAACTTCATGCATAGATGTCATTGATCTACAATAAGAGATTAGTGCATGCTCACACACAATATGAGTGGTTACAACTTCATACATAGATGTGATTCTACAATAAAAGATTACTGAATGCTCATACACAATATAAATGGTTTCAACTTCATGCATAAATATTGTGGTTCTATAATAAAAGGATGCTACAATAAGATAGAGATTTTTGGCTTCTTTGATAACTGTTTTCAAAAATAGTTTTTGATTTTTAAAAACAAAATCAAAAAAATTTGTTTGAGTTGCTATTTTCTATACATTGGTTTTAAAAAATTGAAAACTATTTTTGTGTTTTAAAAACAGAAAATTGAAAATAGGTGAAAGATATTTTATAAGTTTTTGTTCTTAAAAACATAAAATAGGCGGTGGCAAATGTGTAAATTTCTTATTTTATTGGTTTCACCCTATTTCGATTCTCACATGACACATATCTTAGCTTTTTTCCCATTTCTTTTCCTCCCTCCACTTCTTCTTTTCCTTTTCCCATTTCTTTTGCCTTCTCTGGCTCTGCAAATCTAATGCAGCTCCGGCAAATATACTGGATTGTATAAGTAATAAACTAACAAGAAAAGTATCGTTTCCACGATGATAGATTAAGTATCAGTAATTATTTGGAAGAAAAGAAATCAAATGATTAAGGAAAGCTAAAAATCAAATGAACAAGAGAACAAAACCGCACTTAAAGATGACTTAGATCAATATGATGGACACTAGAGCTAACTGACTTCACCTAATTATACACTTAATTACCATGGATCTCAATATCTTGTTTTTACCTTAATTGATTAATGGTCGGATTCCTAAGTTAATTCCAAGCCTTTCTTAAGGTCAAAAAATTCTCTTTATCTTAAATTGATTGCCTAATCTCTTAGTTGCAAACTAATTTAGGAAAAAGTTGAAGCTTTATGGATTTCTAAGATGACCACATGAGTTGCATTTATCTATCTCTAGTTTTCGCTCAACTCACAGTATTTATGATGAGAAGCTTTATTTACAAACCCTATCTCTAATTATTGCAAACCAATAAATCAATTAAATGGTGGCCAATCACTCAATAGTAGTAAGAATAATCATAAACACTTAATAATTAAAATAAAAACATAAATAAAATTAATCCATGAGTAACATCATCACATAGTTGGATCTATCAACGCCCTAAAACAGGGTTTAGTTCATGATAAAATCACAAACAACAGAAAAAATAGAAGAAAGAACAAAAGGAAAAGTAGCCATGAAGAAAAACAAAGATTTCAATATCTTGAGAGTGAAGGATGTCTCAAACTCTTCACAAAACTCTTCCCAAAGCTCCTTGAATATTCAAGCGTCTCCTCTAGGGTTGTCTCCAGCATTTAGAGTGTTAAAAGGTATCAAAAAGGTCGTAAACAAATCCTTTAAATATGACCCAAGATCTTCTCGCACAAGACTGCTTCAAAAAACAGACTTTCCTAATTTATCCCAGCCATGCTCGAGCATGCAATGCTCATGCTCGAGCGTGCTCCACTAAGCCAAAATCTTGTGCTCTCTATTTCAGGTTTGCGCTTGAGTTTGAGGTTGCATGCTTGAGCGTGGTCCATGCTCAAGCGTGAGGTCGTGCACTCAAGCGTGGTCCTTTTGCTGAAATTGGGACTTCTTTGTTTGACCCATGCTCGAGCTTGGGGTTGCGGCTCGAGCATGGCTGCCAAAATAGCAGCTAACTCTACAGATTTGCCTCTTTTGCTTACTTCCATGCTCCTTAAGACTCTGATTGTCAATAGTGAGATTCTATTAATACTGTTTGATATACAATTTTTTTTAATAGATTTGTTTATATCCTTATTTTAGAACTTTTTAAAGTAATTGTGCTGATAACATTGGCTACAAAATTTATTCAATCTTTTTGTCCCCAAGAATATCCCCATTCCTATTAACAAGAAAGAAAACTAATCCCCTTCGATTGTAATCAAACTTGCCCTCCCAACTAGGAATTGAACTAAGGCCCTCCTTGGCTTGTAATGTGCTCTACCATCACACCAACTCCTTTGTTGGTCCGTTTTTGAATTATCTTAATAAAATATAGCTAATATATATTTCATGCATTGGTTATAACAATTTTATTTTAAGGTTTCGGATTTGAAGATAAAAACAAAATGAATTATTGAAATTATTTGTTTTATGTGATTTTGAATAATATTACCTTGATGCAATTATTCTTCACTTTATAATCTAAATATTGTTTATTTCTTTGTCAAAATTTATATTTTTTATGTGTGATAAATATTTTTTTCATAAAACTTTAAGAATATACATATAAACTATGTGATACATTGAATATGAATAAAATATCTTAAACTTTTAAATATTCATAATAAAATCCTAAACTTTCAAAAAAATTATAATTAAGTCTCTATTAGTTGAGAATGTTAAAACTTTGTTAATCATTGTTAAATTATCGATCTATTAAAAAACTTAGACAAGTCCAACTCCAACATATAGGTGGTAATTATAAATTTCAATGCTAACAAATAATACGAATCCTAGTTATAAATATTTAAAAGTTTAAGAATCTAATTATAAATCTTAAATTATGAGAGTTTAATTTATCTAAAAGTGATTAGTCATATTGAAAGTAGATTGTAACAATAAATTTTACTTGCAATATCAAAGGGTCAAATCCTGAAATCCATACTTTGAGGAAAATTTTACTTAGAGAGAGAGAGAGAGAGAGAGAGAGAGAAAGAGAGATTGTGTAAAAAATTAAGAATATTATAGGAAATTATAGAGTAATTCAACCTAATTTTTTAGAAGACCTTTTATATTCTTCTTATTTATGGTTGTTATATTTCACATGAAAATACATTTTTAATTGTAATCGGAAAAGCCTACAATTATTTTCATAGTGTCTTTTAGCCTCAAGCTCTTTAGAGGATCTATATTTGGAAAATTACGCCTAAATATTATTTAAAGATACTTTGAAAGGCATAACGAAACGATTCCTTTTTTTCAGCATTTTCTAGTTACTCTTCTACCTTTTTTCATCATCATCATCTTCTTCTTCTTCTTTCTTCTTCAAAGCATGATTTTTCATGATCCTTGGCTTGTTTCCTCATATTTTGATTTGTTTTGACTTATAAAACTCAACACGTTTTGTACTTCTCCAAACTTTAATTATGTATTATTAAGTTAATTAGGACAACTTTTATTTACCTAGGTCAACTTGAATAGAATTGAGTGTAAAATTAACATTAAATTAAATAAATTAAAGATATTATTTAAGACCAAAATTGAAAAAAGAAGAAGACACAATTGCAACATTCATCAAACATAAATGACATAAATAAAAGTTTTCCCACTATGTTAATATATTAATCTCTTTCTCAATTACTTTTTCTTTTTTCTTTTAGACAAAAGTTTAGGTAGGTTCGATGTGAATCACTCGGGATTAGAGCAAAGTCCCAAGACTCTGCAAGCATTTACAAAGGATTTACAAGATAGTCCACCAAAGGAATCCTCATATTAGTAGCATGAATAAAACTTGCATACTTGTAAGATATGATACCGCTCTTTATCAACTATGTTAACCCTCATTTGCCCTTAATTACTTTTTCTAATTGTTAGATTGCCAGGACTCATTGCAACTTTAACATATTTTTACATCTTTAGATATAGTTTTATAAAAACAAAAAAAAAGCCTCGTCATTAATTTTCTGGCCTTTAAGATAATAAGTTGCATCATTTGTGTTTTGTAATAGATTTTTAATTGCTATTTTTACGCACCAAAACCTCCACCATGTGGTTGGGCGAGGTTGGCCTTAAAGTTATTCACAAATTAACCTAGACTAATTGAAAGAAAATTAATATATATGGTTGCATGACCATCAAATCAGATGAAAAGCTGATAAATCAACAAGAAAAATAAATTGACCAAAAAGCACTTGTCTCAAATATGAAGGACAATAACACCCTATAACGCTCTTATGAAGGAGTTAATTTTATCAAGATAAGATTATAAGTCTGAAAGACACGACAAGAGAAAGTTTTACATGAAGGCGTCAAGATATACAAGCTTCAATGTGAAAGAAATTCATCAAGAGATACATGAGAAGAGTGAAAAACAGTGGTTGAGGCATGAGACGCAGTCGAAAGGTGTAAAGCCTCATTGTATCACATCCTGGGTTCTATTCTCAACCCATCCCACTCCCACTCACCCACCCCCAATTCCTAATCGCCAATCCCCCAAGGAGGAGATAAAAACACGTTCAACAAAGTTAAATAATTGAAGTACTACACTATATGAAGGGAATCAATTTGAGATAAGGAATCACTTTCTCTTAAAAGGATGTAGAGTCCTATGCGAAGTGTGTATCTTTGGACCAGGAGATGCGACTCACATGCCAAATCAATATACTAAGAACAAATATTTATGAATGATAAACTTGATTAATTCAAGTGGAAATGTAATTGCAAGAATGTCAACAAGTAGAACGAAATGGAAAAAAAAAAGTGAATGAAAACAAACCCGAATAAATGAAAATGAAATGAAATAAAATCAAAACAAAGCAAACTAAAGAGCAATGGTGTTATTTATAGTTTCCCTGTTGCTCCAATATTGTTGTGGTGATGCGAGGATAGTATGGTATTTAACGAGTGTTTAACCATAATGATCTTATTCCTATTTATAGACAAATTCTAAATCAAACTGCTAAAAACTACCTTGCCAGGTGGCACATTCTCAAGTCTTGGATGTGGATCATGGGTCTTCAACTAGCCTCAACACATTGTCTATGACCTATACCCTCCCTTGCCACTTTCTATGTGATCAATAAACTCCCCTATATTCTCGGACATGTAGAATGTGGGAAGTTGCTTTAGTATAGAAATTTAATTTAAATGTATTGACAATTTTATACTATTAACCAATAGAAATAATAAAAAGTGTTAACTCATTCAAATAATCATTCATTATAACAAGGGATCTATTATAATTTTTTATTTTTTCCTATTTTTATTAATTAATAATATAAAATTATTTTATACTATCAATATATACCAATTAAACTCTTAGCATATTGCTTCAACATCGTCTCCTAGAAGCTTTTAATCATCGTTGGGACCTTCACCACAATCCATTCTTCTCATTTTTGCTACGTGTCAAATATCCATCATCTAACATGACTTCTCAATTAGCGTCGAATGAAATCGTATTATACTAATAAATTTCACTAAGTTAGATTCTAACACAAATTTCATTCAACACATCGTTCTTTTGACGAGTCACAATTTTCATCTTCAATATAAGTTTCTTTAGGAAATAGTCATTCTAGGCTTAATATATTCCTTCATATGTTGAACCATTGTTCCGATGAGTCCTGGTCTCATAATTAACTAATCAGTTTGACATTGATGATTTCTTACACTTTGGATAGTTCTTTATTGCGTGCGTTGAAACCACATTTCAACAAATGTTTTGTTAGTAGTTTGTTTAGAAGCCCGTTTGAGTATGTAAGAGTTGATTTTGGGAGGTTAAAATTAATTTTTTTTTATTCTTGTTTTTTTTTCTTATATCAAAATTAATTATGGTTTTAAAATTAATTTTAGATAGAATTGAAAAATTTTTACTTTTCAATTCTATCAAAATTGATTTTTTGTATTTCTTTATAAATTATATATCTAAAAATAATTTTGTTCAATACTATCTAAATATAAATTACTTCTCAGATTAAATTACCAAGCATAATCACTTTACCTCAAAATTAATTATAACCAAATCAATTCTAATAAAATTAATTTTATTTATAATCAATACTATAAAAAATAGAACCAAACACACTATAAGTCAAACACTTTTTCTCTTTATTGTCGAAATAATTGACCACCCAACAATTTGTTGTCTTAGATTATTTTACTTTGTGTTTGATTAGAAAGTATAAATGGAACAATCGTACTTACATTACAAAAGGTTAAATTTTTGATAAAATTTATCTATGTACGAACATAAAAGAGTTTAATAATAAAGGAAATACTCTTTTAATTTGACATTTAAACAACAAGGAGAAGAAGTTTACTATAAAGGGACAGAGAAAATAAAAAGGTTTATTTTTATTTTGATAATTTTAAAAAATAATAAAATAATGAAATGTACAAAGCAGGAAATTGATCATTCCTCTAAACTCTATTCGAAGTTTACCACTCTCCGATTATTTTCCTTTTCCACTCGGATCAGCGCCGCAGATTATAGTTGAATGAAGAAAAGTGGACCAGACCCTTAAATGATCCATGGATTCCTTAAACATTGATTTCTACTGCTTTCCTTATAAAACCAATGAACTCCAATTTGAACCATGGCCTAATCAAGCAGGTGGGCCTAGTCACCCAAACCAAGCAGTCTTCGGCCAACCGAATCACAGTGTACCCGAGCCAAACCAACCCTAGAGTTCACAAGGTCAAATTCCATCCACATATTCCGTTGTTGGTGATGACCAATAATGAAGGCCTCCACACCTAACAAATCCGAGTTCCCAAACGTGAAGCAGTACACCGAATCATTCCCCCGAACTTGACCTGGCACCTGATATAAGAGTTGTTCACCCGAAACCCTCATCTCAGCCCCATCAAAAACCAAACTAACGCTCGGCAACTCGGGCAACTTCGATTGGTTCATCGGAACCCGATAACAAAGATCCATCGCTATTTGAAACACAAAATTCGGATCATCCAAGACCCGTAGAGTACTGTTTGTCTGGCTCAAAAACTCATCCCTCAATGCAGTGTAAGCCGGGCTTAACAAAAACGTAAACTGAGTGCCCAAACAAACATAGTCTGACCCGCTCCTGTATGATCCGGAACGAACACGGTATTCGATATATTGAGTAACTTATCCGCAACCTTAATCCCCTCGAGCCGGACCGTGAACGCAGCCCGGTCAAAGTAAGGTAAGGGAGTGGACACGTGAACCAAAGGAGTGTAGTTCATTGGGCCGGCCCACGAGAAATTGGATCCCCCAAGAATTAGGATGCCCGAGAAGTCGTAACCCGAGATACAGTACGAGAATTTGGGTAACTTCAATTGAGAAACCAACGAGAGCGACCCGAGATTCATGCCCATTAACCCGGTTGTGTTGGAGTCTCCGTCCGAGTTGGCGCTAAAGCTTGAGTTCATGCACCCGAATACGATTCCCGGGTTATCGGATCCTCCGAACCCGAACGTGTCGGAAGCAAGGTCCCCTTCGGAGGATGAAGCGTCAGCGTAGGAGAGAGTGGCGTGGCAGAGGTTGTTGGAGTCACATGAAGCGGGTATGGGGAAGTCCCGGGTCCGGGTGGTGCACGTGGGTGAGGAGCAAGAAATGGGTGAGAATGATGAAGAATGGGTCCGGTCAAAAAACGGGTCGGGTATGACCCGGTTGGTGGAAGCGGTGGTGTTTGAGGTGTTGGTGCAGTGAAGCCATGACAGCTCGCTTCCTGTGTCAATGACCATGGAGACATTCTGTGGGGGCGTGCCAACCGTGATGGAGACAGTGAGGCTCACGTTGTGGTGGAAGCGGAGCTTGTTGGGTGGCCTTGGGAGGTACCCGCTTGGGATCACTTGTGATTTGAGTGGCAAAGCTAGCACCTTGGCCTCAGTTTGGCAGAGCTTGATTTGGGTGGTGGTGATAATGGAAGCTTGTAGAATGAGCAGAATGGCTAGTTTGAGACATGGGTTGGTGGTAGTGTATGTGGCTTGGGGTCTCATTGTGGCCTTTTTGAATGTTGCCAGTGTGTAGTACAGTTTTTGGGTTCTGGGGGCTCGGATTTTGGAGGAGTTAAATGCAGGGTTGTGTGGGGGGTTTTGGTTTTTTACAAGGAAGATTGTGAGTAAATTTTTGGGACAAAGTAAAGCATATGTGAGACATTAAAATTCCTTGAGGTTATAGGTAAGAAACTATCTTCCTCTGATTAAGAAAAAGATCTGAGGAAGATGTTGAGATCTACGGGGGAAAGTGCAACAACTCAACAAGGCTCTCGTTGTACCCTGTACCATGGCACCTAACTTACACTTTTTTTCAGTTTGGTATTGTGTATATCAGTGTGTATCTAAGTATGTACATGGGAGATTTGAAGGCACTTTTGATATTATTTTCTTTTTCTGTTGGATTCTGCTCCATGAAGTGATCCGAGGTTGCTTTTTTCTCCTCATTTATAATAATTAGCTGCTGCTAACATGGCTTAAATGGTATGCAAGTTAGGATGCCTATTGAAAGGGGTATAGGGAGTTCATGTCATACGTGGGAGCAACATTGTCTACTGATTATGAACGTGTGAAAGGCTATGCAACAAGTTTGTTTAGGTGTAATTAATGATTAACCAAATCAGCTTTACACTTCCTTGTTGATGAGATCGAGGCCCTTTAAGTTTAACATCTAGCTCCAACCCCACCACACGGCAGTTAAACTGTTGAATAATTAAGATTGCTTCTTTTCTCTTCTGGACAGCCAAAAAGTAAGGTACTTTTTTGTGTTTAGTGTTAATTAAAGAATGTTCCACCAGCTTAGCTCGAAAGGAATTTTTTTTTCAATCTTGCTTTTGATGAAGCAAGTTCAGCAGAAAACTTATAAAGCACTTTATTTGTGAAAATAAAGAAGTCTAGAGTTTTCTAGCGAATATTGAATGTAAATCTTATTAAAAATTTTGCTTTGGTCAATTTCAATCAATGGCTTGCATGGTTTTATGTTTAAAATTGACAGAAATAAATAGAGAGATTAATCAATTTATCCAAAATTCATCCTAAAAATCAGATTTAATGATTTTCTTTTGGTCCCGGTTTAAGTGTCCGATATAAATGATGTTTGATGCAGTTATAATACAGAACATAGAACATCATAATGCAAAGCGCCTGCGGTTTGCATACTATATTAGGGAATAATTGGAAAGGAATATGATGATGCACCCACGTGTCAAAGGCATGGGGCATGACTTTATAAGCAGCCGGTCCTAGTTGTTGTAGATGCCAATAAATTATTACCTTAAGGCAAAGCACGTGATACTTTGCTTAATCAGGATATGGATGTTCAACGAACGGATCTACTCATTTTATTTGTTAAAATAATAAAAGTCTAAGCCTGTAAGATTTGAGTTAGTTTGAATACGTGTATGCTGTCTCAATTTTATCTTCAGTCTACGTGTTCTGTTTATCTCATTTTCATCCGTATTAAATATCCTTATTGTGGTATTATATATGGAGTCTCTACAACGCTGTTATTATAATGATTCTACAAATGCGTACGGAAGAAGCATAATTTATGCATACTATTGAGTGCATAAGGAGTTTTTCTATCTTTTTTTTCCCCCATTCAAGGGAAGTTTGAAACATGGATTTTAAACTTTAGATATGCTCCTTTATTATTATTTTTTCTTCTTTGTTGCTAGTTACTCTATATAATTAAACTCGAACTTAAGTGTAATTTGTATTTCTTTGGATAGATTATTTAGGCTAAAAAGTAATTGTTAATAAGAATGTAACTCATACTTATGCTATTGTCAGATGTCATGGTTTGATTTGATTTCAACTTTTCATAGATTATATAGACCTTGTCAAGGCATAATATTGTTCCACAACCATCAGTCACATATGATTAACTTTTGAATGGCTGTTAGTCCTTTTGAAACTATTGCATATTTATTACCTAAGCCATAACTTTTGAGTGTGACTGTGTGAGATGGATCTCTGAAGCTACAATAAGTCAAAACCCTATACAAATTAATTTGTGGACATTAATGACATACTGGCTGCCTACATTGAACAAGGCACGAAGTGATTAGATGATCACATGGCCCCTATTGGATTCTTCCTTTCCATTTTACGGTGATGGCAACTTACGTTGAATGCTGCTGCACATGTTGTGTCGCATTGCTTAAGGACAAGGCATCACACGGTTGTGTCATGGGACTAATCCATTTTGAAAATAAGCTCCAGTTCCATGTAATCAGTTTCTACTGCAACATTGGTTTAGAGCCTTTGTCTCTTCATATCAAAAATGATAAAAAGAGTGTATTTCCTAATTTATAAAAATGATCTAGTTATTGGTCATTATTAAAAAGCCAAAATTGACCAAAAAAATTGGAACACTAGAGCATGGAAAAGTAACGTACGTAGAATAACAAATCGGGTACTAAGACCTTCAATATTAGTGAGATTCAAATTATAAAGCTTACAATTTGATAAATAGATCATTCTGTAACATGATCTTTGTAGATCTGAGCATCATAATACATATTTTGGCTTGGGAACTATATGTGTAAGTACAACATGTAATATACTATACATATTGCAACAGCAACTTTCTTCTTTGTTGGTTGATCTCATGTGACTTTTCATAGTCAATTTTTGAAGCAATTTAGACCAAACTGATTCTGTAAACAAAATAGAGAACAAGAGAATACAGAATAGAAAGATCAAGGGAAGGTTTCTGCCAGAAGGCTTCTGCTTCTGATACTGATTTTCATCATATAAATAGAGTACAAAGCATAGACATATTACAATCAAAAAGGTATGTTTCATACCAACTCAGTACAACCACGAGCTGTGAAAAACATGGATCACCCTCTATTATTTATAGTTATAACTACACATCACCTACGTAGGTTGAAACCAGAAACTATGAACCAACACAACTAACAACTATGACCTGTAAATATCTAGAAAAGTGTCAATATGATATATTATATCTAACACAAACCCAAAAAAAGAAGGGAGTTTTGGATGGTAAAAAACCATTCTATTACTCAGTCCTCCCCAGCAGCCATTCTTGCAATAGCTGAATATGTTCCAACGAAAGAGCTTAATATCCCCACAGTAATAATCAAAACACAATTTGTTATCTGAAAATTGCAAAAACAATTAAGTTATTCATGCAATAAAATTAGTCACAGAATATTAAAATGTTTAAGGGTGATTTGAGAGAAGATTGACTTTTCTACCTGCACTTTTGCTAATCTACCACTGTGTAGCTTGAGATAACATGCGCAAGGATAAATAAGAGCCTATGACAAAACATGGGAAACAAATACATAATGCAGCTTTCATGATTTTCACAAGAAGAGTGAACATGGAGAGAGAACTTACAACTAGCATTGACATGAAAGAACCAATTAGCGCCATTAAAGAACCTGCAGTAAATATGAAGGAACGTATCATCAAACATCACAAATTGGTACTCTAATGACGTTACTTGTTCCCTGTCTCCCATAAGTAGTGTTTTTCTGAGGGGGAAATATATTAAGGGACTGACTAAAATATTGGCTTGTTACATTTGAATGCTAATTTGAATCTTTATAGAATCTTTAGATGCATTAAGACTAACTATTTCAATTCAAAGTGTTGAACAAGTAATTGAATGTAATTTGGTAAATGCGTCTAAAACTGTTGGAAATTTTGGGCTTTGGTATGGATTAAACTTTTGACCAAAAAGTTAAACTTCAAGTCTTCTTTTAATCCAACACCTTATAAACACTTTTCTTTTCTATAATTCTTATAATGCGGGACTTGATTATCACTACTTTCTCATACACGCATGTTTCTCCATCACTCCCCTTTACATATGTGTGTCACTTTAATCTTTTTCATTTTTTTTCATATTGGAGGACCCTTAGATTGTATTGGTCATAATCATCAGCTGAGCAACTTCTGTTTTTGTCTAGTGTCCTTAGTCGGGCTTTGCATCCATGATTGGTTCTCTATTTGTGTTAGCTAGTCTCTAGTTATGGTTATGTGCATCAACCCAATAAGCAGTTTGCCCTTCATGTTTTTCCAGCACAGATCCATCTAAAATCATTTTATGGCATTGATACCATGTTGGAAACTTTGGGCATAGGTTATTTTTTAGCTTAAATGATTTTGACATTATATTTTTTGCATTAAGTGGGCATTAGGGATGCGGGTTTATTTTGAGCTTTGGTATGGATTAGACTCTTGATTAAAGGGTTAACTTTCAAGTTTTCTTTCAATCCAACACCTTATAAACACTTCTCTTTTCACTTTAATCTTTTTCATTTTTTTTCATATTGGGGTCCCTAGCTGTATTGGTCATAATCCTCAATTAGGCCACAAGCAGAGTTCTGTTTTTCTCCCTATGTCCTCAGTTAGGCTTTAAATCCATGACTGGTTCTCTATTTATGGCAGTCAGTCATTGATTATAATTATATACAGTCAACCCAAACATTTATTGTGTGAAAATTTTGGGCATAGATTATTTTTGGGCTTAAATGATTTTGACATTATTATTTTTTTTTTTTTGCATTAAGTGGGTATTAAGGGTGTGAGCTTATATTGGGTTTTAGTGTGAATTGGACTCTTGATCAAAAAGTTAACATTCAAGAGTTTTCTTCTAATCTAACACCTTATAAACACTTCTCTCTTCTCTAATTTTTCCGATATAAGACCTGGTTATCACCACTTTCTCACATATATGTGTGTTTTTCCAGCAAAAACTTGTTAATTACAATAATTAGGGTAAAGATCTCTGAGATTAAGTATACAAGGGTTCAAGGCCTTTTGTTTCTGGTCAACTTTCATGTGTGCAATACGCAGGAAGTTTGAGACCGATGTCAATGTTGGATTTGTGTATGTCGGTAGGCGTCCATTTTGAGTAACTTGGCATAGCTGCATCTATTTTATTTTATAGAGCAATCCTATGTTCACACTTGAGTGGTTTCAGTTTTGTATGTACTTCCCCTTTGCTTAGCCCCAGTATTGTGGATTTGAGAATAAAAGGTGTCCCTCCAAAAGCCACAAAAAGAAGAAACAAAAAATAAGTTCCACTCGGTTTCTGTTTTCATTTCCTATTTCCATTTTTCGTGTTTCCCATTTTAAGGATTTTGTGAAGGAAATAGTGAAAATAAGAATAGAATCCTATTGATTTCACTATTTCCTTCACAAAATCTTGAAAACAGGAGATACAAGAAATGAAAATAGAAAATACAAGATAGAAACAGAAACCAAATAGTAAGCCATGCGCAAAGATAATGGTAGTATGTAAATACTCACCAAAGTAAGGAATACAGAGGGCCACAACCAAACTTGAAATCACTAAAACTGTTCTGACAGCAACAGCCATGGCATGACATCTTAACTTAGGAGTGGGGGCAAGTTCCTCTATGCTCAATGCAATAGGTAATATGGTTAGCGCATATTTTGCCAATGGTGTTACAACCTATAATATAACAAAACACATGAATTAGTTAAAAATATGTCATATGAAAAAAATTAAGTTGAATGTGAATTGATCATTCTCATGTTGAAATTGAACCTAACTATCTACTATTAACTGTTATATTCTAAAAGACAAAAAAAAAGAACAATTTGGCTATCTTACAGTTGTCCAGGTTGCGATCTTTGATGCATATAATTCCTTAGGCATGTTTAAGGTAAACTGAGATTTAACTGAGTCACCAAACGTTAAATAGCCAACTGTACCTACACTCATGTACATAGCAAGACAAAAGGCAAAGCTGCAAAAGGGGAAACAGATCAGCAATGATCTTAAGCAAAACTAATGTAGTAATGATTCTAAACCAAAGACAAAAAACAACAATTGTCATCATCAGTGTCAAACTTACTTAAAGGTTAGTTCCTTGACTATGCCAAATTGAATGAATAGCCTAAGTGAATTGGATCAATGCTATGCAAAATTCAATACTGGATTTTATGCTTACCTGACATATAGAACTGATGGGAATTTTGATGGCTCCTGCATGGAAGAGTAGACGTTTGGAAAAACTGCATGGCCAGCAAAGCCAAAACCATACAGACCAACTGATACAGAAAGGTTTTCAAGGTCTAAAACTTTTCCTCCTGGCTTAAGTCCAACTTGGTCAATAATCCCAACCCAAAACAAGCATAATGTGACCATTATTGTAGCAAATATTCCTCCAGCTGAGCACAAAGCTAACAGTTGTTAGCAGCAAAACATGGAAGAAGAGCTTATGAAATAATATGATGGGGGAAATAAGAAACCTGAAATATAAGAAAGCAGGCTTAGATTTCGCAACCAAACTGTAGGCAGAACAAGAAGAGCTGCTGTGATTGCAAAAGTTTGATGAGTGCCAATATCAGTCCCAGCAATTTTCATGTGGGCGTTAGGAAACAATGATGAGAGGTTATCACTCATTAGTGTTATAAACTCAACACAAGCTCCCTACACGCCAGAACTATTCACCTTTCAGTACAGATGGGAATCAATAGAGCAAAGGATATACAACATTGCTAATAGAAGAAATCCATGCACTTACATATAGCTCCATATACAAAATGATCTGCATTTGGACAAAAATAGTAGTCAGTTTTCTGATTATATATATTCACACACACACACACACACACACATAACAATGGTTGTATGTGCCTATTGAAATCAGACCTATTATTTGTACACACCCAAATAGACATATTGATCAACATCTGTAGATTGCAGTTCAAATGAGTGTCAATTTTAGTTATATAAGTGTCGAATTGATATTTTTCTTTCATTAACAGTATAGATCTATTGTTAGTTAACATCACATTCGATATTTATATAACTAAAATCCACTTATTTAAATTGTGATACATAAATATCGTCTAGTATGTCTATAGTACTGTATGTCCAAAAAAACATTTCTCATTGGAATTATTATTTGATAGTTGCCTATTGAAATATCCCTATTGTAGTTACCGCAATGCTTAGGCGCCCAGCTGTTCCGAAAGCGGCCTGGCCAATATCCGGGTATGTTTTGAGTCCAGGGTGGCTCTCTAAACATCTCTTCAATAAAATTCCAGTATAACAGCAAAGGATAGAAAACATTACAAGGATTATAAGGCTCAACCACCCCCCTTGTTTTACTGCATATGGAATGGTAAGAATTCCTATTCCACATAATACATTGGTTCCTTCATAGAAAACAAAAAATCAAGTAAGTCCTCAGAAAAAATAAAGGCAGTTGTGCCTAAGAAAACCTCATCTGCATGCCTTTGGCAATAAGTGAAATGTTGCTGTTACAAGTTTACATTGTGACTAGAGGAAGAAAACTAGAAAAGAGGGATTTGAAATAAGATAAACAGGTAGAGGACATGGATCAAACACCAAAACACTATGAGCTATATATATTAGTAATTCTTTGGAGATGAAAATTTTTAGAATGAGAAAGATGGTCACCATTAATGACTGATTGTGCAAATGAACACTGTTGCTGTGGTGGTGGCAATTCACTAACAGAAAACTTTGAATAGCTAGATACAATTGATTTCACAGGGGCTATTGAGGTAGGCTCCTCTTCTCTGGTTGAACTTGTGTCGGAGACAAGAGGTTTAGTCAAAGAAGAATCATCTTGCCATTCTTGAGGTCTGTTGAATGATGTAGAGATATAGTTACTACTTCCTTTTGAACCAATTCGCCTCAGGAAAGTGATTCCGGGTGGTGTTACACTAGTTAACATGTCCATAGATTGCCTGCACAAAATTCAACGAAGGCATTTATGATTTTACTGCTATTAGAAGATCTATAACTTTCAGTTTCAGTCATATTAGTTACTTGTTCTGTTTTGTATAGAATTTACTTACAGCCCTCTTCCATTTTATAAAAAACATTATATATATTTCAATTGGATGGAAAATGTACTGATTTATTAATTTTGCAGCTTTATTAGTTTAGCTCATAGAAAATCACTCATGAAAAATCATGTCATATATTACTATGGAAACAATGCACTTCTATGTGTCTGAGAGTGTAGTTGTGGCATCATGCAAGAAAATCAGTTCAAAAGGACCAACATTCAGATTCATTGGCCAATGAATTATCTATTGCTACCAAAGATGCATGAATTACATATGAAGGTCGAAACTCTATGAGTGACCAACACGTTATGTTAATGAAGGTAGTAGTTTGTTTCTGAAATTGACAAATTCCATTGCCAAGAGTGTCAAAAACAAATTAAAAGGCAAATCATTCTAGATGAATAGCTAACGCACACGTAAAATTGAATGTTATAACAAAGTTGAAATGATGTCATGTATAAGTTCTCAAAAAGAAAAATAAAAACGTAAACTGAAACAACAACCACAAAAATAATAATAATAATAATGAATGAATGAATGAAAGATTACCTATAGCTTTGAGGCCATGAGGGACTAACGATAACATCATTAGACAACTTTCGTGAAGGAGATGAGTAATCTGACACAGAATCATCATCCAGATTTTCAAACACCCTATCCGCTTGGTTTTCTTCATCATCAGTTTGGAAGTCATCCTCACGATCAGGATGACCCAGATCTTCATCTAGCTTCATCTCACCACTCCTCATGCCAAGCCACACCCTTGTGAGAGATTATAGGATTGTGTCCCTTAACGAATTGAAAAGTGCAACTAGAAAAGAAAAAAAAAATAGTTAATTTTTATTTTAAGTCTCTCGGGATTGAATTCAAAGAAAACAAAAAAAAGACAAATGTTGATGTTGCTTTTATGTGGACAACGTTGGCGTGCAAGAAGTTTTAGTTACGTGGTGGAGGTGATAGTTTGTGATTTTTCGCTACGCTTTTTCTTGTCTTTTCATGGATAACGAAAGAGACTCACTATTAATAGGAAACCTTAAAGAGGCGGTTGGAGAATGTCCTAATTTAACGTTATCGGAACTATGATTGAATAAAATAAACTCAGAGGAGCCATTGAGAATTTGTTGAGCAGTACATTTGGAGCCGTTCCTACTTTCATGCAAATAAGTTTTTTAGAAGAAAAAAAAAATGTGACTCCTAAACTATGCTCTATTTGTTGAGTGAATGCTATATCTTTTCTTTTGTTTTCCCCTCATGAGTCATGGATGTTATCAATTTGATGACTTAAAAGTTGCATCCTACTTTTTAGGATGTGTACCTCGAATATAACTCACATGTTTCGAGATGAATTCTTCAAATTTCGTCTTGAACGGGCCGATGATTAGATTAAAACAAGCTTATCAACAAAACTTGAAAAGAGTTAAAAAAAATAAAACACATGGATATTTTCCTGATAAACCCTAGTAAGTAGATCCATGGAATGACTCAATATATAGTATAATATCTAAAGAAATCATTTATCATTTATCATGTCATTTATATATCATTTCATTTATATTCTATAAAAGAGAGTTAATGGCAAGCGGAAAGATACAGGTGGCAGCCATATGATTCCCCATTTTCCCACCTAAGTACATTGCTTGCACGTCATAATTTTATTTGTCCAACTCATGCACCATTTTTGCATGACAATCACTCATTGGACTTTCCCTATTAAATCTCTGCTGTTGATTGGTCATACGCCCCACTATCTTCATTCTTCTTTCATCTTTACCAAGGAAAATTTTAGTACACTCCATCAAGGAAGAGTGTTTCTTCCTCCACATGGCATTATAACCATACAAAATTTTATAGAGAACCCACTCTTTGTATTTCCTTCAGAACTTCTGTGATGAAAATAAAGAGTGGAGGAAGACAATTCTTCCTCTATGGTGGACAACAGAATCACTCCTTTATCAATATCTTTTGCCTTTTCCTTCAACCAATCATATACTTTCTTTCATCTTTCTCAATATCATTTTTCATTGTTATTCTAGGACACCATTGTATATTTACATTCAACGCTTTTTTCTTTTTAAATTTTCCAATGCATGTAATTTTATTTCAAGTCTTTTTCAATTAATGATATATCAAATTTTTAGTTATTGTTGGGTGGTCAAATTAGTTTATTTGACAAACAGATGAAATCTTGTGAGGAGATTGGAAAAATTAACAATTTTAGCTTCGACAAGATGATTCTACTGGAGAGGAGGTGGGCCCGTCTAATTGAAAAGGCCTAGTATGACAGAATTGTGGTGAAAAAGTTAGAAAAGGCTTGTCAAAGCAAAATAGTGGAAATCTTATGGGATACGATCCAGCTTCATCGAAGCTAATGCTATAAGGATTGTCAAGGGAGTATGTTTAGTTTTCTTGCAGGTATTGATAGAAGAAGTGTCGAAACCCATATACATGCAAGTTTGTGGACTTGGCAAGTGCTAGAAGAATATTATGTGTTTCAACGATAGAAAAGGTTGGACGTGTCGAAGAATGATTACTAGAGCCCACAATGCATGTCTTGGAGGATCTCACAGCCACTACTCTTAGTGAGCTTACATGGTGAAGGACATGAATACAGAGTTGTTCCCCACGTTGAAGTAGGCAGTGTAGCACATGATCAGAATAGCTACTTGGAGCCCAAATAGAGTTTGTCTATAAATAGGACCTTAGTTCATTTAGGAAAGGCATGATTGAACACTCATTTTGCACCTTAAACTCTAACATCCTAGCACGTATGGAGCAACAAGGAATTTATGAGTAAAGATCATCACCTCTAATTTGTTTTTCTTACTTCATTTCAATTCATTGTATTTCAATTTAGTTTGTTTTTCATTTCACTTCATTTACTACTTTCATTTCAATTCTCGTAAGTACATTTCCTTTCCTTTAACCAAATTCACTGGTTCTTGATATTAGCTCTTCGATGAACTAGCCGAGTAGTACACTTCACTGAAAACCTTGTTAACCTTATTGAGAGGAAGTGATTTCCTTACCTAATCTAAGATTTGGAATCAAAAGGTTTTTACTTCAACAATTAAGCAATAGTCCTATGTCGAAAATCCCATATAAACAAATTGGCATGCCCAATGGGACAAGGTTGAGTGTACAAGAGCTCTCTAAAACTTATGCCATTGAGAAGTGGTACTATTGTGTCCATTATGTCAAGCTCATCATCTAGCAAATAGAGTACATTGTCAAAAAGTGGAAATGGAAGCACCGGTAACATACCAGTTGTGAGTAGTGAGCCAAAAATAAGAATGCAAAATGTGATAAGAAATATGAGTGGAACCACCATTCCAATGGCATCAAGGCCTTTTTTGGTGTTTGGGTTGCCTCTGGGTTATACCCCACTAGTGGCTACTACATGCATGGGCCAAGTGCCAACATGGTATCCTAACCCACTGTTTAATCCAATGTCTGTGGGAATACCTCAGTTAGGCACACAAATGGCACCTATGCCAATTCCCCAATACACAATGCCATCAATGATGGTTACAATTGTGGGAACAATGAATCAAAATCCTGTGGATGCGAGTGTGGCCACTACCACCAAGGAAAGGACTTAGCCTATCGAAATAAGTCCTATTTTCCCAACTATGACTAGAGGAATGCCTTAGTCTATGCCAGGCCATACCACTGAGTCCCTGGCCACTGTTAGACAACAAGTCGAGGAGAGTCACCACGATCTTATGAATATGTTGACTCATCAAATGACAGTGCTCAATCCTTTGATTGAGTCAAATAACCAATGTTTCGATGCTATAAATAGGCAAATGGATAGGATGGTTGAAGCATTGCATTTGAATGATGCTGACAATCCTATTGTTCGACAATTAGCAAATCAACCTCCAATTCCCCTTCATATGTTTGATGAACCATAGCCTAAAGAACCACCAAGGCACAAGTTGCACCATGGTAAGGTGCACTTCATGGTTCGAAACCAAGACCCTGACGATGTGGTTCTACGGGTTAGAAATAATAACCTTGTAGGGCAGCAAACCATTACTAGAGTAGTAGAACAAGTCCTAAATAGGTTTGGATATAATGTTGGGTTTGCTAACCAACCATATTTTGTGTCAGCCTTCCCCGACTATATTCTACGAGTTGAAGTACCAAGGGGTTGTAAAACTCCAACGCCCTTGACAAAGTTTTCTTGTGACAAGGATGAATCCACCATCGAACACATAACTTGAAACATTATAGTATTAGGGAAACTTACGTCGAATGAGCTTTTGAAAATGAGATTTTTCCCAAGTTTCCTAACAAAAAATGCTTTTACATGGTTTTCTAATTTGAGACCAAATTCCATTCATACATGGGCTCAATTAAAAACCAGTTTTCATGAATAGTTTTTTAACAGCGAGATTAGCTGACTTATTTTCTTTAAGAAGACACCCTAGAGTGTCTATTGATGATTACATAGCTAGCTTTTGACACATGAAAAGCAGGTGCTTGATGCCTGTGCTTGAAGCCGAGATGGTCAAGATGGTGATAAATGGGCCGGAGTATAACATTAGAAAGAAGTTAGTCAACAACAGTTTCTAGATTTGGCTCAATGGTCTGCCAGAGTGAGACAGATTAAGAGCCTTAGAATGGAAAAAGAATATATTAAAAAGCGAGTCAGAAAAGAAAGAGTTGCTTATATCGATTACATTGATCCTATCAAAACTGATGAGGAAGATAAGGATCAAGGATTCTTCATGGTTATGGTTGAGTTACAAGTTGGGCCATCATATGTGTGCCCTTCATTAGGACCAGTTATAAACACCATATTTTGTCCCTTTTTTAATAAAAATAAGAAAATAATAAAACAAATTTTCCTTCCTATTAGTTTCTAGAATCTCATCTTAATCTTAAACTTTCAATTGCTTTTCAAATTTTTTATCTCATCCTATCTCAAGTTTTCAACTGTTTTTCAAATTTTTATTTCATCCTATCTCAAGTTTTTTAACTACTTTTCAAATTTCTTGTCAATCTATTAGCAAAGATCTCTCTCATTCTTCTCTATATAAAGCCAACTCCTTTACTTCAAAAGGGGGAGGAATTCAGTCAGTCAAGGACCACTTTCACTATTTTTTCTCATTCTCTTATCAAGTCTTGAATCCCATCACCATTATACCATTCCTATCACAAACATCTTCCACAAAATCAATCACATTCTAATTCTAATCCCATAATTGAGTCAAACCATAGCCCATCTTCATCTTTCCACCCATCATTTTTGCTGCACTATTATTAAGCTACGTAGCCACTACTCTTGCTTAGCCTCCATTAGAGTGCTCTACCATTATCACTGTCATTAATACCTCAAGCCTCTTCTGCATAGTGGTTTAATCTTCTATCTGTATGCATATTGGGTGCTTTTATTTTTGTTTTTTGTTTTTTGTTTTCCTTTTATTTTTATTTTCTTTTAAAAAGAAACTTATACTAATTTCTTTTTATATATTAAATATTTTCTTTTCCATCATAAGCTTTTTTTCTCACTTGATGTTTCATTTTTTTTTCAGCATTTTTACTCAATTTTTTTTGTGTTTGCCTTTTTTTTGTTTGACATTTTTTTTAATTAGTTGAATTCTTTTAAATTTTGAAAAATCACATTGGTTCTAGCTAAAAAGTTTTGTTTTTTAATGGTCAAAATATTTTTTTAAATCCATGCAACAAACTTATGACATTGATGTATAGTTTGACCATCCTCAAGAGTTGGGAGAATTGTAAGGGTTTGTTGTATAGTTTATACTATCTAAATCCTATACAAAAGTGGAATTTTTTTCCTTCTTTTTCTTTTTAAAAAATATTTTTGTAAATAAAATCAACCTAATACAAAATTATTTTCTACAAGAACAATAATGGCCTTAAGTTTCTCATTGCAATGGAGGATACGTAGGAGCGGGTAAATCCCATCAAGTCAAAAGTTAAATTTTCTTAAATTTTGTTTCTTTTTAATTTAATTTTATTTTTTTGTAAATAACTGTCATTTTTTTTTGGGGAAAAATAAACGTTATTAAAGTTATTATTAATTTGGATAACAAACTGTAGATTAACCGTTATAAAATGGATGTATTAGGAGTACAGTGGAATTAAGTTTTCACCCTTCCCTGTGCATAATCAGACTCTCTAGCTTAATCTATTTAAAAGACCAGTTTTTGTAAATTTAAAAGGTTTTTCCAATTTTTTCCAAAATAAAATTGGTGGCAACTACATTAAATATCTTTTCAATTTTTTTGATGCTTCGCATTACAATGCCCTCCAGACATGTTATGGCACCAGCCGGAAAAGAAAAAATATCCCCTAACTTCAAAGCTTATGCTTTCGACATAACAACAGCAAACCAGATTTTTGACATATAAATAAAAGATAAGCAACTTAAACTTCCTAAAGGACATAAAATCCTTTCCACCGAAGAGATCAAAAATAAAAAGTATTGTAAATATCATCATAAGTTTGGTCATTCAACTAATAATTGTGTTTGTTTTAGGGATTTGATTCAGCAAGCAATCCAAGATGGAAGATTAAAGTTTTAGGCAAAGACTCAACCCATGATGAGGGTTGATCTTGATCCTTTTGAGGTGAATTCAAACTTTGCTAAACTTATGTACCTGTCAATCAATATGGTCAATGTGAAGGAAGGGTTAGATCTTTTGACACAATTTGAAACGACCAAGGTAGATCCCCAGCCTATTTCTATTTAGGAGAAATAGATCCATATGGTCACATTGGAGAAACTAGTCTACCCCATTAACATGCCAATAAATATGGTCAGTGTAGACCAAAAGCATGGCCCTGAGTTTGACACTAAATATGCAATGTCGATATTTGAGTAAGAAAAGAAGCCCATTTACCCCAAAGCTAGTGAAGACCTGTTAGAATTCCTCCTTCGATAGAAAGATCAACGTGGGGATGTATTTTTGTGTCATCATTGCAGCACTATCTTTAACAAACAGGCAGCATAAGAGTATGAGGCATAGAAGAAACATAATGCCCAAACCTATAGGCACCAAGTGTTGAAGGTGAAGGAAACAACGATGGGCAAACGAACAAAGTTTGTAATGGTGGTAAATTCCATTCTAGAAAGGACAACCAACAAAAGTAGAGTTCCTCCTAGTAATGCCATGACAAACAAATGGGTTCAGAATGCAAGAAGGATGAACAAGCTAGTGTCAGTGATGAAGAAGAATAACAAGTGGTACTAGAATAAGGGGCCCAGCTAAGAGGAACTTGTAGCAAAGGAAGAATGTGTGACATCGAAAAGAGGTGAACTCTGAACAAGAAGAGGAGTATCCTCAATATGACTCTCTACCAGAATACCCAACCTATACTCTTAATGTTGATCAATGGGTATAGCTAGAGACTATAGGAAGCAGTTCGATAGCCTATATAGTGTAAGTAGCAGCCAGCCACATAAGATTCATCAAATGCTGCAGAACCAAAAGGTAAAGTCTTAAGGGGCAACCATAAGGTTGCACCATCACCTTTCTTCTTTAACAAACCTTCTACTGATGATAAAATGGTTACCGACAACTTCGACACTAAGTTCGACACTGATGATTTGGAGGCCATATTAAATAGTTTTGTCGGAGTAATTTCTGTCTTACCAGTTGAATTTGGAGTCCCAAGTCAGGTGGAAGAACTTGATGAAGATTTCTTTGAAGAGGAAAAAGTGCAATAAGTCAAAGAACCAAAGTAAAATATCACCATTGAATATTTCAATCAGCCTAGTAAAGAGATGAAGAAGCATCTTCAACCATTGCATATCAAGGCTATAATTAAAGGCAAGCATGTTGGAAGGATTCTAGTTGATGGTAGAGTTGCTATTAATTTGCTACCTTTGAGGATTCTTGATGAGTTAGGAAGAGTGCGAAAGAACTCAACGATACTAACATGGTAGTAACTGACTATCATGGTAAGGCTACCCCAGCAAAAGGGGTTATTGTGGTAAATGTGAAGGTAGGAATGGTTAAGAGCCCCACTCTTTTTTGTTGTGATCCCTTCCAAGTCAAGTAACAATATACTACTTGGGGATCCATGGAGTAAGAGCCATTCCTTCGACAATGCATCAAAAGCTGATTTTTTGGAATATTAAGGGAAAGTTGGAGGTTGTCAAAGCTGATGACAACCCATGCTATTATCAATAGCTGCACATTGATTTCAAGGTTTGTGGAGCTGATGTTCGACTGGTCTTGACACTTTCAACCCACAGACGATCAAAGGATGTCATATCAAACCAAATGGGTATCATCCAAATAACTCAGCCAAGGTCGATTCGGCTGAAGAAATCAACATCCCATGAGTCTGGAAAGCCAGTTAGCTTGAGAGAAGTAACAGCACTTCTAATAGTGCTTTAAGAGATCGTGTTTATGATTTCAACCCTTAAGGATTTGAAAATTATGTGAATAATGCTAATAAAAAAGTTAAAGTGCAAGAACCATTGGAAGAAGTGGACATTGGCTTCGACAACATTAAAAGGCTAACTTACATTAGTTGAAACCCACCTAAGGAGTTTAAAGGATAGTTGGTCGAATTGCTGAAGCAGTACAGAGACTGCTTATCTTGGAATTATGATGAAATGCTTAGTTTGAGTAAAGAATTAATTAGTAGAGCATCAATTGCTAATCAAACCTGAAGCCAAACCCATGAAGTAAGCTCCAAGAAAATTTGCTCCTAAAATTCTATCAAAAATCAAAGAGTAAGTATAAAGGCTTCTAAAAGCCAAATTCATCAGGACAACCAGGTATACTGATTGGATTTCTAGTATAGTTCCTATCATTATGAAAAATGAAGAACTTAGGTTATGTATTGACTTTAGAGATTTAAATACTGCTACCCTTTAGGATGAATATCCAATGACCATAGCCGACATGCTTGTCGATGCTGCTTCGGGCTATGAGATTTTAAGTTTCATTGATGATCATTCTAGTTACTAGATTTGTATTACCGAAGAGGATGTATCAAAATTAGCTTTTCAACGCCCTAGTGCAATTGGCACCTATGAGTGTATAGTAATGCCATTCGATTTAAAGAATACTGGTGCCATTTATCAAAGTGCCATTTATCAAAGGGCCATGAATACTATATTCCATGATTTGATACGTAAAATAATGGAGGTATATATTGACGACATTTGTGGTCAAATCCATAGCAATTGAATCATATCTATCAAATCTAAACAAGTCTCTGACAAAATAAGAAAACATAAGTTAAAGATGAATCCTTTAAAATGTGCCTTGGGTGTATCGACATGCAATTTCTTGGGTTTTCTTGTACACAAGAAAGGAATTGAGGTTGACAAAAACAAAGCCAAAGCAGTGTTAGAAGGTAGCCCTCCGATGAGCCTGAAGCAACTTCAATCCGTAATGGGAAAGATAAACTTCCTTCGATGCTTCATTCCTAATTTGTCAGCCAAGACAAAGGTGTTTGCCCCATTATTGAAGCTCAAGAAAAAGGAGGGATTTCTATGGATAAAAAAGCATTAGCAGCTTTTCGATAAGATCAAAGAATGTTTGGCCAATCCTCCAGTAATGATCTCACCAGTGACAAGAAGGCCTCTAAAGCTTTATATTTTAGCTTCCAATTCGACAATAGGTAGCATGTTAACTTAAGAAGATGAGCAAGGCAATGAAAGTGTTGTATATTACCTTAGTCGAACACTCAATGAGGTCGAAATTAGATATAATTCTATTGAGAAGTTGTGTCTGTCTCTCTACCATTCCTGTACCAAATTCAAACATTATTTAATGTCATTTCATATTTTAGATGTTTTGCAAACCGACGTTATTAAATATATGTTGTTGAAATCCATGATACATGGTTGAATTGACAAATGCATGTTAGCATTAATTGAATTTTCAATACAATACATACCAGCTAAACTTATCAAAGGCTAGGTACTAGCCGACTTTTGATGGAGTACCGCTGTGTCGAAATTAATAATGAAATGATGAATTTTGTGGGCTTGAAGCCTTGGAAATTATATTTTGATGACTCTCGACATAAGAATAGTGTCTGAATAGGGGTGTTAATTGTTTCCCCAAATGACGAACCAACAAGGTTTATGTTTGAGCTTTAATACGAATGCTCAAATAATGAGGCCAAGTATGAGGCTTTGATATTAGGACTAGAGATTCTCTTAAGTCGAAAGGCTAAAAGTGTCAAGATTGTTGGTTACTTGTTGTCAAATAAGTAGATAGGGAATACAGCTGCATAAGTCTTAATTTAGTAAAATACTTGGCTATTGTAGCCAAGTTGTTATATGAATTCAATGAGGTAGTCATTAGACATATCCCTTGAGACTAGAATTGGGAAGGTAACGAGCTTGCTTAAATTTCTTCAAAATATAAAATAAGTGATTCGACATTGATTAAGCTTTGGCAGATTAATGAGGTGTTTACATTTGTTGAAAAAAGGGAAGTCATGTTTATCAATCATCTTGAACCCTCTGATTGGAGAAAACCCATTATCGATTTCCTAAGAAATCCTAGTGGACAATTTGACAAAAAGATAAGATATAGGACCAATGGTTATGTGATGCTTAGTGATACCTTATTTAAGAAATTGAGTGATGGAGGGTTTTTAACATGTCTTAGTGCAAATGAGGCATACTTGGCATTAGCTGAGGTTCATGAAGGAATTTATGGAGCTTATCAAGCTGGTGATAAAATAAAGTGGACCTTATATCGACAAAGAGTTTATTAGCCTACAATGATAAAGGATTGCATTGATTGTGCTAAAGCATGTGACAATTGTCAAAAACATGCCAATATTCGCATGTGCCAGCCTCGAATTTACATTTGATTGTCAAACTCTGGCCATTCAAAGGCTGGGCTTGGATATTATAGCCCAAATAAATCCCTTTTTGTTGAAGATTATTTTTCAAAATAGGTTGAAGCCAAGGCTTTAGAAGAATAACAGAGAGTTAAATTTTACAAAAATTTGGAAACTATAACCACGGATCAAGAGACAATGTTTACGAGGAGAAGATCTGTTGAATATGATAGTTTGAGGAGAACTAGATTGATAACTTCGACACCTTATTATGCCCAAGCTAATAGATAAGTCGAAGCTATTAATAAAACTATTATTAATTTGATTAAAAAAACATGTTGGTAGATAGCCTCATAATTGGCATAATACACTTGGTCAAGTGTTATGGGCATATAGAAATTCGCTTACGGATTCAACGAGGAAACATGCCTTATAAGTTGGTATATGGGCATGATGTTGTTCTACCTGTCGAGGTTAATTTACAGTCTATTAGATTGCTAAAACAAGATGAACTCCATGTTGATGATTATATGTTTGATGAGTTAAACGAGTTGGAAAGTGAAAGGCTTAATAATGTGTTGAAAAACATTGTCTGATAGAAGGAAGTTGTTCCGAGATCATACAATAAATGAGTTAAGTTCAAAAAATTTAAAGCGGGTGATCTTGTTTTAAAGTTAATGCTTCTATGGAGTGAAGGTCTAGAACCCTGGTAAGTGGTCCACAATGTAGAAAGGATCTGATCGTGTTGAAAATTTGTTTCCTAGAAAAAACATATGGCCTAGTCGAAGTCGAGTCTGGATTGAGAATACATGCAATCAATGGTAAATATTTACAAGCATATAATAAACCAATAGATAAAGTGCAAATTGGCCTTAGGCCTTAACCATCACTTACGAATAAAATTGTCAAATAATTTCAACAAAAAAATTTTGAAAGCAAAATGATAAAAATGGTCCATAAAGATCAATAAATTTCAACAATAACATGTCGAAATACACAACAAGAAATAAATTGCTTATAAAAGGGGATGTAAAAAGAAAATCAAATTTTAGCAATCTTCAATGATTGCTGAAGATCCTCCAACTGCTTCGATAGGACCTCCTCTCCCATCTTCGCCTCCTTAGTAGTTGCCTCGACAGTTGGGAGCCCCTCTGAGATCTTCTTCCCTTCCGCAAGCCTCATAGCTAAGTCTCATTTCAGCTCATCAAGGGCTACTGCATCTTGCTCCTTAGCAACGTTCAGCTTAACCTCCTCCTTGGCCAAAAGCTTCATATCTTCTTCAAGCTTTTTCTTGACCTCGTCTAAACCAATCTTGGTTTTAATAGCAGATTGGGTGAGCTCAAGCTTCCTCTTCTTCAGGGAGGTAAGATTAATTAAGACTTTTTTCTCAACCTCAACCAAGGAGGCATATTTGGCCAAAGCTTCACTTATAGGATCATAATGATCGAGGATGTCTTTATAAGAGCACTCCAACTTAGTGGCAGTCTCTTTAAAGGTGGAAAGGAGTTGGGAACACAGTGGACCTAATTCAGTCAACTTATTTGTCAATTGACCATAAGTTCCTCAACAATTCTAATAGACTTGAGGTCTTTACCCTCAATCAATTCATAGTAATCAATGAGGAGTTTGACAAGAAGGACATTGGTGGCCGAAGCCCTAGACTCAACAGACAAGGTCTTTGCTGAAGAGGTTGTCGAAGTAACATCTCCACTCAAAGCCATTTCAAACTTAGCAAATAGATCATCATTGTCGAGTTCCTTGAGGGTCTGAATAAGAAGATGGTCAGTTTTGGTGGTAGGCTCGACAATTGACTTGTTTTTAGGAGGGTCATGAAGAGTTGGTGTGCTAGATTCATCAATAGCAACATCTTGATTCTTCTCGATAGAATCAGGAAGGATTGCGTTGTAAGCAAGAGTGTCATTGATGGGTGCACCATTAGCAGTAGACATGAGCTCAGAATCTTGAGCTTCGTCTTGGAAAAAGAAAAATCTATATGATAAGTTTCAACAACATGATAAAGAAAATAGAAAAGATGTCAAAAAGATTCATACCTCAGAATGAGGAAGTGGATTAGTCGCATGAGTTCTTCCTTGAAGGACCTGTCGAGGACCTTCTTAGATAGAGGCAGAGGGCTATATGGAAAAATAATGTCAAGATTAGTAAGAATGAAGAGTTAAGGCCATATTACTTATAAGCAAATAATACTTAATAATAGTATGAGCATTAAATGCAAAAATATGGTATGCAATTCAAAATGCAGCAAGCATTAATAGGAAGATCTTTGCTATAGTTTCCACTTTTCGTTATCTGCTTGTTTTACATATATTCGAAGACCCTCTCTTAGAGAATTCCTATTTTTTGATGTTATTCTTAACTTCATGACGATAAAACGAGACTTTTATACTACACTAACCAAGGTAGATAACATCCAAAGATCTTACTTTTATCTTTTTGCCTTCTTAGTAGTGAGTAATAAATCTTAAATGTTTTCTTTTTAATTTTCTTCTTTGCCATTATGCATAAATTCACAATTTTAAGGATGCATAAACGTAAGCAATAAATGTAACTCAAATAATAGACTCAAATAATATAAAATAAACAATAAATTTGAATTATATCAAGAAGTTCATCACATACTAAATTAAATAATAAAATATAAAACAAGCAATAAAATAAACTGAATAAAGTACAAAAGATATAAATTAATTCATAAATTTAAAATAAATGAAGTGCACAAAAAATAAAATAATATAAGCTTGAGTAAATTAAATAACATAATATCTCAATAAAATTTCTCAAAATATATAGGTGTCAAATCTAAATATTAATTTCTAAAGGGACTGAATTTAATATCACCTTTATTTAATTTCTTTTGAACTTTCTTATCATGGTCCATGAGTTTGTCCTAGTCACCATGGCGTGCTCAGCACATAAAAATCGTGTCCTTGCAATGGTCATTATAGTGATGTCCATAAGTTAAAAGTCATCATACTATTTATAAGTCAAGGCATATAATTTAAAGTAAAAGTATAAATAATTTAATATTAAGATCCATATATAATAAACTTTACTTATTTTAAGTGTTAGATACAATATTTTACCCTTAATATTGATCCCTTAGAGAAACTACCATAAAGATTAACAACTCAAAATAATAATAATAATAATAATAATAAGCAATTGCAAAAATAAAGGAATCATTAAATAACTTGTAATTAAATAATGAGCAATGTTAAATTAAAAAAATGAAAAATAAAATAAATTTATGACAATAAATAAAAAGAGTGACTTTAATATAAAAGAATAAGAAATAAAATAACTAAAAATAAATAATAGACAATATAAATACAAAGAAATAATAAATGAGACAAATTGTAATAAAACTAATACTAAGCAAATATAAAGGAACAATAATTTAAAATAGCTTGGAACTATAAATAAACTATAATAATAAATAATAATAAGTAATTTTGATATAAAAGAACAATAAATAAAATAACTTGGAACAATAAAATAAATTACAATAATAACAAATAATGATATAAAGGAATATTAAATAAAATGACTTAGATAATAAATTACAATAATAAATGGAAATTTATATGAAAAGATATTAAATAAGATAATTTATAATAAATAAATATAGATATAATTTTATTTTATAAATAATTTTATTATCTACCTTAAAATTGTATATCCAGTAAATTTCTTATCAATTTCTAACTCTTGCTTCCTTTCTCTTTCTCTCTGTCTCTTTTTTCTTTCTCTCTGCGCCTTGCTCCCTCTCTCTGTTTTATTTTTCTTACGCTGATTCATAATAATTACAGCCCTCTTTCATTTTGTCTCTGAACTCTGAAGGCCAATTCATCCCCCCACCCTCCTTATATAGAAAATTTTAAGAGTTAGTTCGGTCCTTCACATCACCGGTGACGTAAGTCTCATATATTTTATTATATTTTTTTAACCTTGTGAAACTCCTTTGTTGGTTTCCATATAATAATAATCTCGTAAGTTGCATTACTTCAAAATATTGTACATTTGTGTTTAAGTTATATACAAAAGATAATAGCAATATGTGAACTAAACTAGGATGAAATAATCTTGTTACAATTGAATTGGCTATTTAACGTTAGGCGTGGGGAGCCAGTGAGTACACCTATAATTTCGTCATTATATACATACAGTATTAATTTTCAACTTTATTTACTAACATTAAGTTTTAATGAGTGATATTATAAATTTAGATTTTAATATTATTTCTAAAATAATATCATTCTTATTTTGACATTATCATTATTAACATATAGTCTTACTTTAAAGAGTTTATGTCTATGATTTAATTATTTAACCAAATTATTGTCACACAATCAACTCAAACAAATCAACTAAAATATTTTGAAGGAAAAAAACACTTTATTCTATGAATCGATAATGTGCATTTTAGCCCATAAATTTTAAAAATATACAAATTAATCTCTTAGATATTTTTAAATACATAAATTGACCTTTTAATTAATTTTTTTTATCCATTATTAATAAAATATCACACATACAGTAAAGTAAGTTTATGAAAAAGTAAGTTAATCAAAATAATTTTATGAAAAAGAGATGTTACATTTACCCCTCTCACTTAGACGCGCGCGTGCACACACACGACTGCGGAGACTACTTTGTTAAAACAAAGATAATGGATTTGTAATGCAACACTGCACAAGTAGGTTTCTGAACAAGAAATTTGTGTCTCTCTCTCCTTTGATGACATTAATATGATGTTCATCCCAGGGAGACTTTGAAGAGAGGAACAAATCCTTTTAGAGCTACATATAAAAGCCAGAGAAAAGTAGGGAGCATGTGTCTATTTGTCAATTTGGTTAAGTTTGCCCAAACCACTGCAGCGAGGACAAACGATTTGAGCTTGATCCTTTCGTGCTGCATTTGCTCTCAAGGTAGCCCCAGCCTTCCTAACAAATCCTGCTCCATCGCATTCAGGGCATCTGCCACATTAATATCATTAACAAACCATCTTCAACATTAAACACTTAGAATGTACATTCAAATTTGACAAGTTCAAGCCATCCTAAGCAAGTATCACTAAATAAACATATCTAAATATGCTCTTCAACCAAAGAAACTTCAAATTTTCAAGAAAATAAAATCAATTTCGGAAGAGTAGCAGAATTAAAGAAATTCTGAGGTGGACATAGACACTCAAATCAAGAATGAATATATATGTGTAAAGTCGTATGAATTATTTAGAAATACATCAAAATATGAATAAAATTTGTTTTACTATTATGTAATCAATTTTTATAATAACTACTTTAAAAATCATATAAAAATAATGTATAATCAATTCTCGGCGTTTCATACTGATATTATATAAAATCAAACTTTATATATAGTAACTATTAATTTGAATTAAGAATCTATTGAACAGAATATACAGTTGAAGGTATTTACGTGTCTTTGCGGGAGAAGACTATGGGAAAGGCTGTTCCAATGAGTGCCACTGCAACAGCACCAGCAACAAGGTAAGTGGTGCTATCAGCTGCTACATCTCCAACTGCTGAAACCACAATTGAAGATCCATTCTTGTTTTTCTGAAACCTTCTATATGCTACACCATTTGATCCCACAAATGGGATCCTAGAGTTGGAAACAGCTACCGCAGGTGGGTTGAGTGTGTTCTTGGGAATGATAGTGTGCAAGGGAATCATTGATGCCATGTTTGTATCACAACACGATCGAGATTTGGCAAGTGAGAACTATGAACCGATGGGTTGAGTTATTGGATATAAAAATGACACATAGCATGGTTTTATAATAGGAGATAATTTGAAGAGGATTTGGATAAGGCCACGTCGCAACCCACGACTCACGAGTCCTCAAGTGTTGTGGATAAGACAGGGTGTAAAGTCTTTGTTTTAAGCCTGCAAAATATCTCAACCATGTGATAAATGAAGCACGATAGGAGCATTGGAAAATATTTTAGAAGGTTTCAAAATAAGAAAAAAAAAGTGATCCTCTATTTTGTTGAAAGTGCGGTTTTTTTTTCTTGTGAATTTTGAAGGTGCGTTTAGTATTAGTGATAGAATAAAATCTGATAATATAAAATTTATTAAAATTTCAATTTTTTAATGTGTTTTAAAATTTCACTATTATATAGCATTGGATGTAACATTATATAAGATATCACATTATCATATTATATAAAATAATAATGTTATCTTTGTACTATTATAGGTAATTTTAATCACAACTAAAATATAACAAAAAATAAAATTATAATAGAATACTAATTTTTATTAACTGTTAATTTTAAATTTAAAAATAAATATGTATTAATTGTTTTTAAGTATAATTATTTTAAATAGTTTAAAATTTTTATCATATACAATTATAATTTAAATTTAAATTTAATATTATTTATTATTAAAATAAATATTAGTTACTATTTATTACACATTTTCAATAATTATATTTTACTTAATTAAAGTATAAAAAATTAAAAGGAGAAAGACATAAAGAGATCTTATACATTAAAAATTAATTAAGTCTAATCTCATATTTTAAGACTTGCTTAAGTTGTTTTATCCAAGAGAAGTTTAATAGATAAACTTATATAATACATTGATTATATATATTTTTTTTATGCATATGGAAAAAGAAAATAAAGAACAACAAAAGAGATATACTCCAGGAACATCAATCCCATAGCATCCGCCACTAAGGAGGCCAATAAGGCATCAGGGAGCTCATGCCATACTGTCTTCAGGAGAAGCTCCACATTTTGCTAGCCAATCTGCGCAAGTGTTGCCTTCATGAAGGGTGTGGCTCACCCTAACCTCCCAGTCCCTTTCCATTTTACGTACATGGATAATATCAGCGATAATACTCCCATAACAATGATGATATGGGATAGGCCTAAAAATCAGACGAATTGGCTCGGCACAGTCCAAGTTACACTCCACCTTTTTGTATCTTAACCTCCACGCGATCCTTAAGCCAACATGCAGCACTTTTTAGTTCAACATGCATATTGGTTGAGATGCCAATATATCCTAAGTAGCCTGTTTCCCATTCGCCCTGGTTAGAAAGAGCATTGCCATCTGTTTTTAGCTTGATGAGTCACTCTTCCGGCTATTGCCAAGGAACCTACCTGATGGAATCCTTCACAGAGATATGGTCAAGAACAAAAGCCTTAAGGATCTCACCTGCTGTTCTAGTAATCTTTCGAGCTACCTCCACCTTAGAACAAGTTACATTACCCGTGATCTCCATATTTCTATCACACCACATCCACCAAATACTAGCAAGAAAGATTGCAGGCCAAGCACCACTCATATACATCTTAAGCCAATCAATTATTTGTAGCGAGTTAAAAACCACTACCCTATCAAATCCGAGCATTGACCAAACACACACCTAGGCTTGACACAAAAGTGCAGGCAGTGGGGGCAGGATCCTCCATACCTTCACCAAAACGAAGACACCTAGCATCCACACCCAGACGTCTCGAAGCAAACATATCGCAACTGTGGGCACACAGCATCATCATGACAAATTAACAACATCAGGAACCGGATTTTCTCCGGCGCTATAGACTTCCAACCCACATCCAATTCTGGTCTACAGCAACCCCATGAAACTTATGAAGGAGCCACGAATATCTCGAGCTGGTTGAGTGAGTACCCACAACATGATGACCTGATCACACTAAATGACCACTCTCCTCAGCATTCGGTGTAGAAAGAATATTGGTAATCAACTGATCAGCAGTCACACTTGTGACCAGCTCCTCGAAATGCCAATGGTAGTTATAATAGACATCGGCAATCGACTTATGCACATCTTGGATATCTACCTAAAAAACACGATCACAAAGAGTGCCAGCTTCAAGCCATTTACCAAACCAAAAGGATAAATATCCTTCACCCACATTGTATATGTATCCATCCTTCAACAGAGTGAGAGCCCTCATTATGGAATGCCAAGTAACAGGAATCCCCACGGTTCATGGTGGCGGTCAAAACATTCGAGTTTCCCAAGTACCAGCTTCTAAGAATCCGCACCCAAAGTTTCTCCTGATTATCAATCAACTGCCACACCAGCTTACGCTACCCTACTCCCAATTAAGTTTGGGAGTAACTTAGTTTAGTCTTTAAAAAATAAAATAAAATTGTTAAAAGAGTGTCTCTCTTTATTATTTACAAAACAAGCCTTTCCCCCAAAATAGAGGCCTTTTGCTGTCGAAGCCTCCTTTTTCACCTCCTCCAACCACAGCAGTGGCTCCTCCTCCGTCCACCACCACCACCATTCCCGAAGCCTCAGCCGCTTCTCCCGCTCCCTCACTTCTCACGAAAGCGACAATAGTAGCAGCAACAGCAACGACTTCTTTACTTTGCTTTGAGGAGAGGAAGGTTCGTCAACAGCAACAGCAAAGTGCAAATTGAGTAGCTACAAGTCTAGATCCACCAACTTGTCGAACACTGGCAGCCACTGCTGCAGCAGCACGAGCCCCCCTTAGCGCCACCGGCTCACTGTACGGCACGCTAACACTCATCTTCATCTTCACCACCATCACATTGCGGAGCTTCATCGCAGCAGGGGAGGACCCTGTCCTGCCACCGAAGTCAATCCCTAACTGAATCACCAACTTCTCAGATTTTGCTTGTCTTGTAGGTGGTGAACTTTGAGGATGGGGAATACCAAATTTCGCTTCAAATTCAGGTGGTTGAGTTGGGGTGGTGGGGGTGAAAGGAATGGTGGCAAAGAAGAAAGAGCTCTCTTTTGCAAATAATAAATAGAGACACTATTTTAATAATTTTATTTTACATTTTAAAACCCTAGATTAAGTAGCTCCCAAACTTAATTGGGAGTAACGTAGGTGCCATGATTTTGACTTCGCTTATTTGATAGTTTCCCTCATCATGGCTTGTGTAACTTTAGTTCACCTTTCTTTAGTTTGGAAGGTAGTTGGTTGCCAAGTTTTACTTCGATTCGTGACCTTAAGCAAGGGGATCCATTGTCCCCCTACCTCGTTGTACTTTGTATGGAGAAACTGGCTCTTCTAATTAATGAAAAAGTGGCCTCTAGTGCTTGGTCTTAGAGTCTCTAGAAACAACCCAGCAATTTCTTGTTTGTTTTTGCTGACGACTGTCTCTTATTTGTCAAGGCCAAGTCTTCACAAGTTAGACTAGTTAATTCAGTTCCGAGTCTTTTTTGCAAAGCAGCTGGGCTCAAAGTTAATTTAGAGAAGTCCAAGGCTATGTGTTCTACAAATGTGCCTAGGCAAAAGTGTCAACGCTATATGGGAATCTCATCTATCACCTTTACCCATGATCTCTGCAAGTATTTGGGTTTTCCATTGAAAGGGGGTAGGTTAAGAATGATCACTTCCGGTATATTATGGAGAAATTGCAGGTTCGCTTGGCTAATTGGAAGAGTTGTCCATTGAATAAACTAGCATGGTTAACTCTAGTCAAGTTTGTTTTGTTTGCTATCTAGTTATATACAATGCAAACAATGTAGGTCCCGAATGGTATCTGTGATAAGGTTGATGCATTTGCTTTAAAGTTCCTTTGGAAAAACTAAACCCAATCAACAGACTGGGAAATTGTCTCTAAAACTAAGCAGTGAGGGGGTTTTAGGCATGAAGAAAGCTAGATGGATGAATGTCTCATTACACGTAATAGGCGCCCAAAATCATATGAAGTATAACGGAGAAAGTCCCTATTAACTCTGTTATAAGCCTTTTTCAGATTAATCTTAAATAGCAGGGAACCCGATTTACCCCACTTTTTATGCATATAATGAATCACTTCCTATGCTATGATGGCATTATCTAATGTTCCCCTCCCGAGAATGGAACTACTCTGAAGAGAACCCACAGTACTGTCTAGAAAAGGCCAAATTCTATTTACCAAGACCTTTGACACAAATTTAAAGACCACACTACATAATTTTATTGGTCTAAGTTCCATAAGGCAAGTGGGGGGATTAACCTTAGGAATTAAAACAATGAAAGTTTCAGCAAGGTGGGCATGAATAGATCCCACAAAGAAAGCCATGTTCACAATTCTCCAAACTTCATTGCCCACTATGTCTCGGTAAGTTTTAATGAAGCTTGGAGCCTTATAACAGTCCATGGATATGAGAGCTCTGAAAATCTTCTCCTACGAAACTAGCCTAGTCAAACCCACACAAGCTTCCTCGTTAAGCTTGGGAATAGTTCTCAGCTGGATGGCTAAGGGGTCATAATTCACATCGGAGGAGAAAAGATCCTTGAAGAAATTTTGGGCCTCATTTTGAAGAATTTCATTATCAATGCACCAACAATCGTCTATGAAAAGATGTTGAATCCTGTTTTGCCGTCTACTAACAATGGTTTGGGTGTGGTAAAATCAAGTGTTGCGATCCCTACACTTCACCCACTGTTCCCAAGACTTTTGATACCAAAGAAGCTCCTCACGCTTCAAGACTTCCTCATGATCCTTCTAAAAGGACTTCTCTAGTAACAACATAAAGGAATGCAACTATTTAAGCTGTCCCTAGATCCCCTTAATGCGAGCTTCTAAAAGTTGTTTCTGTCTGAAAATATTTCCAAAAGTTGCACCATCTTGAGCTGATGGGAAATACCTGAAGGACATATATTCCAAGCATGATGGACAACATTGTGGTAATCGGGATGAGTCATCCAAGCGGCTTCAAATCTAAAAGGTCTATTTTTGCACCTACATCTCCATTACTACACTGCAAGAGAAGGGGAGCATGACACATGCGAAGGATTTTCACATATGCTTTGGGGAAATATGTTGGCCACGAACAATTCGCTACCCCACAATCAAGTCTGCTAGACACGCTCGGCCCACCTCGACAATTATGGACCCAAGTGAAACGGCCACCGACAACCCCCATGTCAATGAGATTACACTCGGCTAAAGTGTTAGAGAATGCCATTGCTCTAGATAATATAAACCGATCCCCCCATCACCTCCAACTAGCTTAACACCTCATTGACGTCCCCTATAAGAAACCATGGCTCCTGAATTTGGCATTGCATTTGTACCAAATGCTTCTACAAGCGTGCTGCTAGTACTTGTGAACATCATATTTTGTCCGAATTATTTTTTAAAAATAAAAAAGTAATAAAAAATAAAGTCTAATTTTTTGGCCCAAGTTCAAGTAGCATCTTTGTTCAAAAATTAATAAATATAAAAATCAAAAAAATCAAAAATGCATCCATTTAATGTCAATTAGTATAAATCAGCATCTTTTAAATTGTCAGTTAGTATCAATTAGCAGATCTTAATTTGTCAATTAGTGTCCATCAAGTGTATTTTAATTTATCAATTAGTGTCAATTAACATACCTTAGTTTATCAATCAATATCAATCAGCATCTTATCAATCAATATCAATCAGCATCTTTTAATTGGTTTTAATTAATGTCAATCAAATCAAATCTCACAATCAACATCAATTTAAATTATTTTGTCATTAACTCTATTCATCCCCCCAAGCATCTATAAATAGACATCAAGCATCAACAATAAAAAAGGAGAACAATATTCAGAAATCAGAAAAAATCATTAGCTCCTTCAAGTATCAAGTGTTGTTGTAGTATTCTTGGGCATTTTCTTTGTTCCTGTGAGGGTAAATCTCTTGCTCCATAAATCAATTTTTGCCGTGAAGGGTAGTAACTCTTTATCTTGTTTGTTCTTTTTTTTCAATCACTTTTGTCTATTTGCCATCAGTGATCATATCTCATCTTCTTGTAGTATTTGTACATACTGAATAAAGGAAAAAATCAAAAAGTACAATACAAAAAGTTCATAGCATATACTATTGCATAACGTTCTTATTTTTACTCTTATTCTATTGTATTTTTTGTATTAGTATAATAGGTTTTTGTGTGTTGAACTCCTTTTTATTTATTCTTTGGTCAATTCTTTACTCACGTAGGTTTGTTTGTTAGACTTTTTCTTTTCTCTTTTTTTTTTTAAAATGAAGTTGTTTTATTATGTGTGTGCCAAAAAGTAATAAGAAGAATGAAAAAAAAAGAAACATTTGAGTTTGAATTATTTTATGAATCTTAGCAACAAATTTTTTGATAAAGTGAAAAATAAAAAAAAAAAATCTTTTTTCATAAATATTTTTTATCCACACAGCAAATTTATGATATTGATGTATAATTTAACCATCCTCAAGGGTTATAAAGATTGTAAGAGTTTATTATATAACTTATGTTATCTTGAATCTTGTGCAAAAATGGATTAGTTTTTTTTTTCCTTTCAAACAATCTTTTCTTCTTTAAAATAAAATCAACCCAACATACAATTATTTTTAAGAAGAACTATGCGACTTTGAGTTTCTCATTGCACCAGAGGATACATAGGAGCGCAAGTCAAGCCAAAACTAATTTTTAAAATTTTGCTTTTCTTTTGTAAATAATTACCTTATTAACTTCTTCTTTTTTCCTTTTTTTTTCATCTCTTTTGTAAATAATTGCTATATTAGTTTCGCTTTTATGTTCTTTTGTAAATAATTGCTATATTAGTTTTGCTTTGTTTTTCTTTTGTAAATAATTACTGTATTAACTTTTTTTTTCTCTTTTGTAAATAATTATTGTACTAATCTTGCTTTATTTTATTTTAAAGGGGAAAATAAATATTATTAAGGTTATTATTTAATTTACATAATGAGTTCTAGGGTAACCATTATAAAGCAAATGTATTAAAGATGTAGTGAGATTAAGTTTCCATCCTTTTTCTATGTATAAATAGATTTCCGAATTCAATATCTTCAAAAGGCCAGTTTTTGCAAAATTAAAAAAAAATTTCGATTTTTTCCATAATAAAAATTGGTAGCGATTCCATTGAAAATTTTTTTTCAATATTTTTGTTGCCTCTCGTCGCGACGCTTCCGGGCACGTGGTGACATACCTCATACCCAAGCATAATCCAAAACTTCTTAACTATTTTGAACAAAACATGCGTTTAGTAAAGACAAATAATGGAAGGCTTAAACTTTTGAATCAGCTCCTTCAAATGCCACCTGGCCTCTACACTCATCGCCATCTGGGTATTCCAAGAAAGAAGGTTCAAGTCATAAAACAATCACAATAAACCTTCAGAGAAGAAATATGCCAACTATCCCCTCAAGGCATCGGGATAATTCTTCTCCGCCCCTTCTTTGCTTCATCATTCAACATCACCTCCTCTTGTCTAGCATGATTGGCTTATCCGCTCCTATGGCAATGTTATGCTCTTCTTGAGATGATACCTTAGAATCATCTGGTGGGCCTTGCTTAATGTCTGGGTGTGAAACAAGGTTATCTCTGGGAATAGTGGTGACAGTTTGTGGTTTTAGATATGATTCATCAAATTCACTACATCCGGGAGCACCAGCTCTATTGCCTCCAGCATATATTCTTGCCCCAGGGACTTCTTTGTCTTGCTCTTACTCATAGTTGTCCCTCTCCACCCTACTCCCAGGCCCCTAGAGATAGCAAAATGGGTCGGACCCGCCAAGTTGACTTGCATAATCCGTAATTTTTGGTAGGGCGGATTGATATTTTCATCTCGCAAAAAAAATTTCAACCCACATAACCCGCCCCATTTAACCTGCAGGTTAAAGTGAGGCGGGGCGGATTTGGCCCGCATGTCAAATTTTTTTTATTGTTTTCTTTTTTTAACACAATACATACAATATTAGGTATTTTTGTTGGTATTTATGTAATATTGGTAGACTCTATAGTTTTTTTTTTGGACTATATTATTGATTATATTTATGCTTTTATGGACTATATTGTTGTCTTATTAATTATGAATTTATATTTTATTATGAACATGGCTAATTTGTAGAGTGTAAATTTTTTAATACTTTTGGGTTTGAATATTGGCTTGTTAGCTTCTCTATTGTAGTTATTTTGGTTAGAAATTCCATCTTATTCTTATTGAGAATTATTATTTTTAATTATTTTAGAATTGAATAAATAGTTTAATACTTGATAAGTAAATGAAATGAGATTTTTTGTATGGATGTTCTTTTATTGCATTTAATTAAAAATTCCTTTATTTTTTAAAAAAATTAGATGAATTAATTTATGTAAAAAAATATTTTTTTCTTTATTTTCCATTTTTTGGTGAGTCAACCCACCAACCCGCTAACCCGCAGCGAGGCGGGGCAGGTTGGCATATTCAACCCATATTATTAACGGAGGTTGGCTCACCCCGCCCTGTCCCACTTAAAGTTTGACCCCAGCGAGGTGAAGTGGGGCAGAGCAGGTTGGCCCGTTTGCAGTCACTAGGCCCCCCACACCACATTTATCTTCTTCTGGGCCTTCTTATTCACCTTTGCCCTCGCCACTCTTTGCTGCAAATAGGGATAAACCCTTTTTCGAATTAGAGCCATTTTCCTAGACACTCCCAAATAGGCACACCTTCTTATCAAAGCCCAACTCTTCCCCCATAGTTTCAATAGAGCCAACTTTCGGTCCACTACCACTTTCCGACAACTCTATATAACTATCATTATATTGTAATATTATTTTATACTATTATCACATAAAAATTAGTCTCTTATAATTTAATACTTCAATTTTAAGGGTCATTACTATTTCTCATTTTTACTATATTTTTAATGGAATTAATAGTTAAAGGGTTAAACTTTAAATGCAACAAAGCACCACTTCTTTTTGACTTGAGATCAGTAATTGAGAATTTATAAGAGTATTATTCAATTTTACCTCTCTCCTATGCAAGGAAGAGGAAAAGAAAAGATTAAAAAATATGGGCAACATGTTGAATGCCATATGCTAAGATTAATTAGTAAAACCTTTTTTTTTTAATGTAAAAGCAATTAGCAAAACTTCATGACAAAGCAAATTGTCACATGATATAAGGACTTATCGTGCATCTTTTTCTTTTTTTCTTTTTTTTTTTTTTTGATGCAGTGATGAAATAATCTTAAGTTGAGTACCTAGCATGCCTCACCCATATAGATAATTTTTGTTGAGTTGTTTATTTTCTTTCTTCAGTTGAGTATTCTTGTTATCAACTATTCTTATTATTTAGAGATAATTGTTTTTCTATTCAAATATTATGTGTTATTTATTTCTTGTAATTCTTTAATATTGTGTTCTTGTGACCAATTATGTTTATTATTTAGAGATAATTTTTATTTCTATTCAAATATTATTTTTGCATTTTATTTAATTTTTCCAACAATTTTAAGAGTATTTATTTTTCTCGTAATACTTGAAATCCCACCAATTTTTGTGATTTGAAAAAAAAACGACGCTTTTATATGTTTATACTATTTAGCAAGATGTTTTAGAAGCTGGTCAAAACTTGTGTTAAATATCTTATTCTAGGAATTTGATTCTTTTATTCGCTCCATTTGTTTGGTTTATGCTCAAAAGAAAAGGCGAAAAATAAATCTAAAATCTATATTTTGTTTCGGATCATGTTAAAGTGAATGCATCAGCAAAACAAAAGATCATGCATGTTATAGTGAGTGAACTTTGTAACAAGTGGAGTGGGTCGTGGAACTTCGGGTCAAAATGTGAATAATGGATGGTTTTTTGGCTGTTACACTGATGCTTATTAGTTTAGCAGTGCATGTGATAATGGCTGATTGTGCAGTGTACGCCAAGGTGGAGAGCTGCCCCTCAATGTTAAAAAATTATATTGGCTAAGTGACAAGGTCAGGTGCAGAATTATACAAAACGGTTTCCTAAAATTAATCTTTTATCATGATTGAGTTGGTACAGAATTGTGTTAGCTATTTCCGTTTGCATAACTCCAAAAAATGTATGGTTGTTGTTTTTCCATTCAGCTCAAAATGTCATTTGACAATCTGTGATATGCATGTGTTTCTATTAACGCATTTGTATATCAACTTGTGTTGTGCTTGTGCATAAGTTCCTTATTGGATATCTTGACTAGTCATTGTTTCTACCCCATCAATTGTGACTCTACTCTAGTACGATCACTAATTTTCTCTTTTAAGATTATGTTGGTTTTGAGCAGGAGAAATGCCGTACAATTGAAAACAAATGAGTGGCAAACTCTAGGCTATCAGGCATATTTGTGAAAACAAAAGTGTTTTTACCTCCTACAAAATTGTGGAGGATGAAGAGAAAATTGTGTATTTAGGCAACTCTAAAAGTTGCTATTCTTGAAAAAGAATTGTGAATTTAAAACTTGTTTATGGTACTATAGATCGATCTATGTTGTGGAGGATATCTAGAGAAGGGTACTCTGATGCTAACTAGATTTTTTATTCATGTGAGAGTAAATCCACAAGTGGATTTATTTTTCGCAATGGTGTTGTCACTTGGAAGTCATCCAAGCAAACATGTAAAGATAGTTTTCTTTCTTACTTTATATATGTCTTTAATTTTTACTGTCCTTGGGATACATACATACATACATACATATATATATATTATAACATATCTTCGGTAACTAATCCAGTCTCGGTCCCGTTCCTTTGGTTTGATCCTTTTCGGGGTCTTCTAGGTTGTCTGGACACGACATGAAGACACACACATAGGAATGAGAACTTTAAATTCTCAGTAGGCTACTTAGACTACCTAACAATCCATGTAATTGTTGCCGTTCTAGCTAATTCGGTTTACTAGAAAAAGGTGATCTTATATACAGCGGTAAGATTCATTTATTAAGTTCCAAAAAATTGTATCTTTTTGAAACAGATTGATTTTAATTCATACACAGGGGTATAACATGAAAATAATTACACAATTGCTAAGTATGCATTTTTCCCTAACAAATCAACTAACAAAAATAAGTAAATATGCTATGGTGCATGCTATGGTACCATAGCAAAAATATGCATTTTGTGCATTTTTGTGATGAACGGTGAGGATCGTGTCATAGATTGTGAGGTGCATCAATGTACCAATCACCTATGATGCACTATAATAATATCTAATTTTATGAAAATTTAAAAATATAATTAAATATATTTTAAAAATTAATTATCATACACTGACAGTATAAAATTATATTGACGGTATAAAATAATTTTATATTGTCAGTATAATCAAAAAATTTTATCAGTGTAATTTTAATTATCATACATTGACAGTGTAAAATTATACTTGCAGTATAAAATAATTTTATATTGTCAATGTAATCAAAAAATTTTATCAGTATAATTTTAATTATCATACAGCAGTAAAAAATTTTATCGTGTAATTTTACAGATCTTGCCAAGATAATTTTACATTGTCAGTATATGATAATTAAAATTATACTGATAAAATTTTTTGATTACACTGACAGTATAAAATTATTTTATACTGCCAGTATAATTTTACACTGTCAATGTATGATAATTAAAATTACACTGATAAAATTTTTTGATTATACTGACAGTATAAAATTATTTTATATCACAATATAATTTTATACTGTCAGTGTATGATAATTAATTTTTAAAATATATTTAATTATATTTTTAAATTTTTTTAAAATTAGATATTATTATAGTGCATCATAGGTAATTGGTGCATTGATGCACCTCACAATCTATGGCACAATCCTCACCGTTCATCACAAAAAATACACAAAATGTACACTTTTATCAAGGTACCATAGAATTCACCATATGCTATATGCCCATGATTGTATGACTTGGTATGTTCTCATTTTTTCTTTTTTACTTTGCATATGCCTTTAATCTTTATTGCCCTTAGGTAGTCTGATCAGTAAGTGAGCTCAGCTCATGACTATCGTTACATAGTATTAACCTACAAGGGGATCCATGTGTCTCTTGATTTGGAAGGATCTCATTTTGGCCAACTGTCTCAAAAGTAGAGGGATTTCATAGCTTTCATATGACTATCTTCATATGGAGGAACCTCATAACTGCCTCCACGTGAAGGGATTTTATCTTATTTATTCACATGTACATATTATATGCTTGAAGAATTCATAATCATGATGCATGATTCATATATTTTTATTAGAAATCCGGTAGCATAATAACTGGAAATAGGATATTCACTAATATAGGAACAAAATAATTTTAGGTAGCCAGTCATAGTAAGCAGAATTATAATATCAATGCATCAATATCATATTAATATAATAGGGAATTTCATCAAAAACTCACCATTGGAAACTAAAAAAATTATTCGAAAAATTTTTATTCTAAAAAATTTTATTTTTAGGGAGTCACCACCAATATTTTTTTCAATGAAAATATTGGAAAAACCCTTAATTTGGCAAAATTGGTCTTTTAAAAATGAGATCAAGTTTGGGAGTTTGGTTATGTACAAAGAAGAGTAGAAACTGAATCCCACAGCACCCCTATGACATCTATCGTAGGTTACCTAAAGCTCATCGTGCAAATTAAATAATTTTGACAAATTTTATTTTTCCTCTAAAAAAGGATTAAAGCCTTAAAAAAACTATTTTACAAAACAGAAAATGAAACAAATTTAAAAAAATTTAATTTTGGCTTGTATTACACTTCGACATATCTTCTGGTGCAATAAGAAACTCAAAGTCACTTAGTTCTTCTAAAAAATATTTGTGTGTTGGGTTAATTTTATGAAAAGATTTTTTGTTTAGAGAAAAATTATAAAAACATTTTTGGTAAAACAAAAGAAAATTTGACAGAAAATTTGCTCTTATACAGAATGTAAGTTAGCACTAGGCTACTTAATAAATCTTTCCAGTTTGAATAATGATGAAGGTAACATGATTGCTCAATCACCATCATTGATTGTTGCGCAAATTTAAAAAAAATTAAAAGAAATTCAAATACATTCTTTTGTCTTTTTTATTATTATTATTATGAACACTAAGAGCAAAACACACAATTTCTGTCCAAAAGGAAAAAGAAAAAGTTTAATACGACCCAAAATTCAATAATATAAAAGTAAGAAAGAGAACAAAAATGTAATCCAAAGATGCAAAAAGAAAAAAATAAAGTCATATCCAGAAAAAAAAAAAAAGGTTAATGGTCCAAAATCAATGATGGCTGAAAATAACAAAAAAAAAACCTAAAAAAGAAGAAAGATTAAATGTAAAACAAAATAGTTAGAGAAATCTTAATTCTATGGTTTCATGGATGGAAAGGAATGATGGGCTATGTATTTGTGCAATATGCTCAAACGAATCATGACCGTGATTAAGATTAAGAATGAAAAAGACATCTCTTGTACAAATTCAATTGCTCTATGCTTTTCTCTATTTGAACACAGATTTCTTGCATAGAGAATGACAAGAATGATAAGAGTGGAGTTAAGGATGGTTCGAATAGGTGACAAGGGATATGGTGGTGAAGAAGATGATGGTTGTGGTTTGTGGTTTGTGATGAGAAGGCTTGATGAGAGAATGTGAATAAAGAATAGTGACAGTGATCGGTGAAAGTCCCCCTTATAGTGAAAGTGATGGCTCTTATTTATAGAGAAGAATTAGAGAAATTTAAAGAAGCAATTAGTAACAGAATAGTGACTAGAAGATTGGTTTGTTGAAATGAGATTATTATCTAGAATTTAAAAATCAGTTGAAGAATGAAATTCCAGAAGGGCAAAAGGGATAGAGCAAAATTAAAAAATAGTTGTGGATAGAAAGATAGGGGATGGAAGATGAGAGAAAACAAAAATTGAAAGTAGTTTTAACATAAATTTTTTATTTTTTAATTTTTAATTCAATAAAAAAATTGGGTGCTCACGAGCTAATAGCCTCTGAGTTCATTAGATTTAAAACCCAGTTTGTGCTTAGACAATGTAACAAGGCATCAGTTGCTATAGCCCATGCTGCCAAAAAGCTTAGGATCACATATTTGGGTGGATGATGCTCCTACTTGTATACTTGAGGCTTTGGCCCAAGATCTTGAAGTTTAAATAAATTTGGTTCTTTCATTTAAAAGAAAAAAGCTCATTTTTTTCTAAAAACAAATTTCTCTGTTTTCTTTTTTTTTTTTTAATTTGGTCTGAAACTAATTTCTCTCATAAGAGGGATAAGTTCTTTTATTTTTCAATCAACATAAGAGAGATAAGTTTAAACCTTTCATAGCCTTCTCTTTTTGGGTCATGATTCATAGCCTGTTAATTTGTTACTGTTTTTCGGTCATGAAACCTGTCATAGCCTACGAGGCAGTTTTGTAAGCCCAATATTCAGCAGAATGTGGTTATTCAATCCAATAATCTTCTATTTACTGACAAAAAAATAAAAAAAAACAATAATCCAAAGCTCAACCTAGCTTTCTCTTTTTTTTTTTGGATACACAAGGTGCTAAGAAAGTGTGGATTCCTCCCATTTTTTTTTTTTTCGATTTGGTCTCAAGTCCCTTTGGATTAAGGCCTTGTTTTTTTTTTTCGTAGAGCTCATAGCGGTGCCGTTGGGCTTGCATAATCTTCTGCTATTAATAATGACAAAAAAAAAAAGGAGTTGAATGAGCCAAACCTAAAGAAGCGGAGTCCCGACCAAAAAAAATACAAAAATAAAGGAGTCGGATGAGTATAGTATTAATACACTAAGTTGTTGGAATTCATGAGGATATACTTATATATTCTCAACAGTACTCATGTGCAAGCTTAATATACTCAGCCAATCAATGCATTAAGTACACTCCTTTCACTTTAAAGTTGTGTTATCAAAGCTTTAATAAAAAAAAGGTCTTGCCAATTGTTAAGAAATTTAAAAAAAGAAAAAAAGAAAAATGTTATATGAAAAGTAAAACTTCTAAAAAATTTAATAGATTAAAAAAAAAATCAAGGCTGTGTTTTTAATATGATAATTTTCCTTTTTCAGTTACTCACAAAAACTTTTTAAACGCACTTGTTTGCAAAACTCTTAATAAAAGGCAGTAAATGAAAAAGTTTCCCGTGGGTATAAATTTCAAGCAATTTGATGGAGCAGTCACTGCATTGCGAAGACAGACCAAGCTCTCTTCTTTTTGCTCTATTTTTCCCCAATATTACACGTCACGACGTTGCTTCTGAAGCTAAATATTGTTACTATAATCAGCGGGAAAAAAGGTTAGGCAAACTGGTTGTCTACAACTGTAAGCATGTCCTTGAATATTGGAAATTGAAAATAAAGAAAGTATCAAATTTCTAAAATTTCGTTGCTCACAAAACAGAATTAATTTTAATTTTACACCATATTAAAAAAAAAAATACTTAAAACAAACAATATGTACTAAACATTAAAAAGGACCAGTTGCGGCTTCTTCAGGAATACGATACGGAATGTTTGGTTCGTTTTCTCTCCATCTCTTTCTCCTTCGTCACTTTTTCAGTTTATTGGCCAATTCGTTTTTTCTTTTGGAGTGAATTACACTCACGGCATGTGTGGATTATTTCATTTCTGCTTCGGCATAATTTTCACTGTTTGTGGTGTGAAACTTGTCGGTAGATCTATTCCCACTGAAAAGATGGTCTTCGTTAATCGATGCCCATCAATGTTAATTTGACATGATGATTCCTGATCCAATTTTAATTAGGCCGATACAAAGTATATGCGGTTGAACATGTAATATTCTTTTTCGTATTGGTGGTAGGTAAGTGAATATTTTACTCTATATTATAATTATATATTAGACAACGCCCCAGGAAAGGAGGAAAGGAACAAGAAATTAATGGTTGCTCTATCTTTTATTTCTTTCTTTCTTGTTCTCGAATTATTAATTTCGTCACAATTGGTCAAATTCTTGAAGTAAACTATCACAAAATTGGAAGCAAATCGGCGCGGTTGAGAATTTTTCTTTCTGTCTTATATACCGTGCTTGTAAAGCTAGCCTTTGTACCTTGCTCCATTCATTTTCTGCAAGTGGATATAAATATATGATGATACAATTGATTATCTGTCACTTCATTCCACTAAGGTTTATATGTTTGATTGATTTGTATATGTATCAAATCTTGTGCATGATCATCGATCTGCAATCACTTCCACTATGATATAACCTCAAATATAGACACTAGAAAGCATATTCAACTATTTGTTGAAACCATGCCTGTAGCCGCCACATCCATTAGGCCTAAAACAAGCACTAATCTTATTGATAATGGGGAGTATGATGACTAATCAAACTATTGTAACATGGATTCCTACTTGATTACCAGTTAGACAGCTATCTACTCAATGATCAATGATATGGCCGTTACATGACTCACTTAGGCTTATATTATTATTATTATTCAGGGAAATGTAGCTCTAAGGCTCAGGTAGGACTACATATAGGTGTATATGCGTTTTTGTTGTGTTAAAGAAAAAACCATCATTTCATTTCTTTATGAGCAAGTAGTTTTTTATTATTATTATTTGTTTGATTATTAAATGCTAATGATAATCAGGAAATTTCAAATGGCTTTTACAAAGATAATTGAAACTGAGACTAGATATGGAATGCTTAAAAAAACTGAATGAATAAACAAAAATGCTAATTAGTACGAACAATTTTTTGTAAAACGGCGTACAAAATGTATAACAATCCTTAAGTGCAGCACATTTTAGGGAAGCGTTTCAAGTGTTCCAATCCTGTTCCTGGAACATTGATGTACCAGTTTTTCACGGTCAGTGGTTGCCTTTCATTTGTTTTTAGGATGTGCAAAGACCATTAACCCTTCAGCGGAATAACAAATCTCGCAAAGGTGACTAGAGATAAGAAGCCTTTGCTTTCGAAATGACGACAAGTACAACGCACACGTGACAACAATTTAGTGGGCAAATTCAATTATAACGTATAAATGTCCAAGACAAATGTTACCTTTATATTATTATTATTATTATTATTCATATTATTAATTATTAGTTTATTAGTTATTAATTAATATTGTTATTATTATTATTATTGAAGTCTATCATTATTATTTTTGTTTTTATCTTTTTATTTTTGATTATTTATTGATAATATTATTATATTTTATTACTTTTTAATAACAATAGTATTTCCTATTACTATTATCGTAACTGTTACTTAAATTAGTACTATTATTATATTAATTATTAATTATTATATTAATTCTTATTATGTTAATTACTATTATTATATCATATATTAATACTTAATAATTTTTAAATAATACTTATTATTCCTCAACTTGTTTAATTTATGATTCTTATTAAACAGATATTTTGTTAATATTATTATATTTAAATTTATGACATATTTACTTTGATTTGACCATATCCTTGTTGATATGATACCTTCTCAAGTCCATAAATTGAGTGGGAGATCTCTTGAACCTCTAATTATCCCATACTTATGGATTATTTGGTTATTTATGAGATCTTAATTATTTTCATTTCTTATAGAATTTGTTAGCTTAGTGGTTAAGCATGCTCAGTATTTAATCATACTTGGTGACTGAGACTTTCGTGAAATTTCAATTGCTAGACTATCCTAAACACATTCCTTCTAGAAAATTATTTTTCAATTTTTTTAGTTCAAGCCTAAAGGCTTGAAGATTCAGATCAGTCCAATTTTTTTTATTATTCATTTTTAATTATGCTTAAAATTATAGTTCAAAAATATAGGCACATTTTGTGGGACAATTATATAATTATTATTTTTAAATAAGAACCATTCTTTTCTTTTCCTTTTTTTGAAATCTATACTGCTCAAATAATATTTAATGGTTAAAAGTAAATAGATCACGGTAGTCCAGCAGATGGGGTAAATTGTCTTGTAGTTGACTATTAATTATAGTTAAATTTCGATATATTTTAAAACTAACCCACCGTCAAACTTATGGGGTGGAATGCAATATTAAGATAAGATTGGGGTTTAGTGCTATTTTGACAAATATCAAGAGTGATTTTTGTATTTTACCCCCCTTTTTTTTAATGTAACAGTTCAATTTACCCTTGCAACAAATACTTAGAATTTAATTTTAATATATTGACGGTGCAAATAAATTTTACACAAATATCCAATCATAAATTGTCAAATTAACAAAAATATTTGATTGAACTATCCATTATCTTAAAAATATTATAAATAGAAATATATGATTGGATAATAGTATAAAATCTTTTTATATTGACTATGTATCAAAATTAATCTTACTATTTCTTATTTAATTATTAATGTTTAACAATATATACTAATTAATAATTGCTAAATGATATTATATATTAATTAAACCTCAAAACTTCACTACTTTTATTTAATTATAACTTTTGAATGCCTATGAATTGAATATATAAAAATAAATTTAATTTTCATATAATATCAATATAAAATATTTTATACAAAAATTTAATCATATATTATTATATTAATAAAAATATCTGACTCAACCATTAACTACCTTAAAAGTCTTATAAATAGAAGCATACGATTGGATAAAAGTGCATCAAAATTATTCTCTATAAAAATACTAAACATGATATTTTTTTTTCCACATTCCCCGCAACACAAAATGTACCGGCATGAAAATCAAATAGTCAGTTAATATTAATTAATTAATTAATTAATCATTTTAATGATAATTATAATTATAATTATTACAAAATCAAAATTATAATGACTAAGGAGTAATTTGTCCTTATAGTTCTATTTATTCACTATATTTCACTGTTACAATAATTACATCAATTATATTAACCATATCAATTACATTAATTATATTAATTATAATTCCTACTAATGCTCCTGCATGTGCTACGATGGACAGAGCCTAACACCAACCATTGTTTTGTTCATGGAATTCATAAGCTGCCTATTAATGTCATTTCACAGTTTAATAATTTTTATTTCTCAAATCTATTACCTGAGAACCGGTGCTCTACTGATAGTCCATCGATAGTCTGCTTTTGTTACTTATTACATAAGATTGCCTCGTCCAATCTAAACCATTGCATTATTTTATTTTGCATTTAGACGGCTACAACAACTTGGAACACAAATATTTAAAGTGTTCCATGGAACACTTGAAACGCTTCCACGTTTTTAGTGTTGAGTAGAGTTTTTCTCTCCTCGATTGAATGATAACACTCTTTCCTGATTGGCTACAACCCATATCGTACAGTTGGACGAAAATTCATTCGAGTAATATAGCAGTCCTCGTAAATAAACAAATAAATAAACTTGAAAAACTTTTGTTTTGATAAGTTGATAATAAAATTATCTATGTCTATGTATATTTATTATATAATTGAAATTCACTCTACTTTTGCAATTAATATTCGTTCTAATGTGTAATTATTACATTTGCAGTTAAAAATTTTCTTTATTTTGTAATTATTGCATGATTTAAGTAGTAATATAATTTGAAAATATCTTACCAAAAAATAATAATAATTTGAAACTAAAATTCACTCTAATTCGTAATATAATTTAATTTTAATGTAGTGTTAGCATAAATTTTTTTTACACCAACAACTAATCATATATTGCTACACCATTCAAAGTATTTAACTCTTATAATAACTATCTCAAAAATTATACATATAATGCTATATAATTTATTGATATTGTAAAATATTCTACACTAATAGTATATCAAAAATAATCTTTTTACAAGAATTATACAATAATATTATTTAATATTGTTGTGCATAACAAAATTAATCTTTTATATTTGAATTTAATTAAATTAAAATTGAAATGATTATGTTAATCAGTTTGCTCATAATTTTTGTGATATTAATTTTTAGAATTAATCTGCTTAAATTTTTTTCAAAAATATAAAATTGAATTTATCTTAAACCTAGACAAATAAAATATTTTTACTTTTAAAATATTTAATAGTCAATTTTAACGGAATATGCCACTTTAACATCTTAAAAAAATTAGTTTCACATGACACCTTATTTAGTTGCATATAACAATATTACTCTTAATCTTTTATCTCTGAATTTTATAAGGTCAATATTTAAATAATTGTATTAATCTTTTAGCTCATTATAATATAAATTTTGTTATTTAAATTTTGACAATTGATCTGCTTAAAATATATATATATATATATATATATATATATATATATATATATATATATATATATATATATATATTTTAAATGAGATAAAAAATACTTTTACTTAAAAATTATTTAAAATAGGTTAAATTTACGATGCATTTTATTAGGAAATAATGCGTAACATTAAGGTGGCTATAAGTTACAATACATAACAGATTAAAAATAAAATAAAATTATCAAGTGATCATTGATCCTAACCTATCAGCTTGGATACACGTCAAAAAAAAGAAGAGCTATCAGCTTGGATTTGTGCGTCAACGCTTTCTCTTTAAGTGACATAAATTGACAATAAGTCACTCAATTACTCATTTAACTAGGTCACATGACAAATCAATTCGGACAAAAATTGTGACTTCCTAATATTATTCATTTCAATAATAACGGATCTTTCTCGAGTAGACCATGCTTATTATAAGAAATGTCGTTGCAAGCTATACTATATATGGTATAAATTAATTAGTAAGATTCACGACAAAAGCTCAGATACTACCTACACAAAAATGTCTCCCACATACGAATATACAATCGCATGATGCTTCGGGTATATCATTATAGAATCAAATCTCTTGTACTTTCTTTTCATATTATTATTTCTGAACGTACCATCAAATAACTTTTTTTTTTTTTTAAGTAAACCCTCAAATTAATCCCTGACAATATCTTTAATAGATAAATTAATTTCTTACAAAAATAAATTGGTCTTAAAGTCCCTAACAATTGAAAAAATTGGATACTTTAATCTCTGACTCACTTAAAAGAGTATGATATGTATGCTGCATGCACTAGAACATCCTAACCAAAAAAATGAAATCTCAACACATCAACCCCTAATAATAAGACATAACATTAAATCTCATTTTCTCCCCAATTGCAATAACTTATTGTGGGTTATCAAAAGCAAAAAATCGAACCCCATCTAAACCTGATCTCTTCTCAAATTGTGATAACTCATCAATATTTCAATCACAATATTAGAGAGGAGATAGAGAGCTTAATGGAAAAATGGTAGGCACTTTTTTTCATTTTTGGTAGGTTTGGGGTGTTGGTGTCATACGAAATGAGATTAGGATGTCCCAGTTAGCATGCAATCTATACATCACACTTTTTATTAGTTGCAAATAAGTTAGGGACTAAAATCTCTAATTTTTGCAATTATTAGGGGGACTTGATATCAATTTATGTTTGTCAAAGATTAATCTGTCTATTGATAATATTGTTAGAGACTAATTTGAGGGTTTACTCTTTTTTTGTAAGCATGTTAGTAGTACTAGGATTTAAATTTAGGACCTTATACAAACCATCCAAACTCCTTATTAGTAGTTCACTTTTAGTGACTAAAATAAGATAAATCCGATAAACATACTTACTTCAGCTTGTGTTTAAAAATTTACTTGATAAGGGACCAAGCACACACAATTACATACAAAGCGGGAAAATATATAGTAATTGAAAGTTAGCAGTGGCGGCCTTGTTTCTTGGGTTGACAAGAAACCCACATCTATAGGTAAATTATGCTTGACAAGAAGTACTAGCCAAGAAGAGGCTTAAATAAGGTCAAAAGTAAGTCTTGGTTGGGAATAACTTGGGCATCAGGAGACCAAAGCATTCCACTTAGCCCATAGTTTTTTTCATTTTTCGCTTATGGCCAAACAAATGGAAGGAATGGGCTACCCTACACCATCCACAAAATCTAAAAACTTTCTTCCCATTTGCCCATGTTTGTCCTCACATTGATGCACCCCAAAATGCTTATTTATTCAATGATTTTGAAAAGCGAAGTAATCCAAGTAAAATAAATTATTTCAAATTGCATTATTTAATTATTTTGCCCCCTTAAAAAATATAAGCTGATGTACCTATCCCTACATCACTAAATCTAGATAGATATAGAGAGGAATCATCACTCTAAGTCAATTTGCTAAAAGGCATTTGATTTCGTTTCCTTTCCAAATGGAAAAATAGACATTAATCTAACTCCAAATGAAATCTTTTGTTTGTGCAAGCCAAGGTTAGCTAAGGAAAACCAACAAAACCAAGTTGGTCTCCACATGCTGTTAGCATGCTAAATTACAATCCCCACCAAACATAGTACTATATTTTACTCTCACATAGACACACCTGCAGCCAAGTGTAAGTTTATTGCACAATGATTAAACTAAGGGTTTAAAGCTTTGTTACCTTTAATCTGTGTTCAAATTTATAAAAGTTGAAAGGGCATTCCTAGTTTAAGGGAATGGTGATGATGGTGGAAGAATCAGCAGTATGTTCCTTCAAAGCCTATAGAACGTAGCAACTATAATTGAAAATGTTTACAATGTTGGGCAGTAGAAAGAACCCACAAATAGAAGATAAACAAAGCACAAATAGAACAAAAACAAAGCTGAGGTTCCATCAAATGATTGAGTTTCTAGGAGCTTTAAGTTGTTTAAAATCACTTGAATTTGAACCTTTGATATGTGCTTTTTGGTTAGGATTTTTAGTATTTGAGTTTTGCATATTTAATAGTTGTTTTGGGTTTATTTTGATCAAAACTTGAGTTTTAATTATATTTTTAGGTTTTTAGGCAGGTTGATTTGAATAAAAAAGGATGCCTTGTACCTACAGGGAGCGTCTAGACACTAGAAAGCCACCGCCTAGGCGCTCAACTTGAAATTTTGTTTGCTGTTTTGCCAAGACACCATCTAGGCACCCATTTTGCACCACCTAGGTAATGGCGGTAAAGCTGATATGCATTGTGCACATTAAATAGAGAAAAAGACGGAATTTTTAAGGGCTTCTAGGTGGAGACAATAGTAGAAACACTCTTGACTTTGTAGAAAAGGTTAAGGACAACATGAAGAGGGGGGATTAAAGACTTTTTCACTCTAATTCTTGGGGTTTTAACATGGATTCTTCTCTTATATTTTCATTTGCTTTCTATTTTGATATGATTTGCTAGTATCCATAGCTAGGGGTAGGATTTTGGTCTAATACGATTGTATTGGGTTGAATTCTTAATACTTTGATGCTAGAATTATTGGATTAATGGTTTATCTCTTGTTTTCTTATGCAATTTTATGAGTTAGTAATCATGAATTGATTTAGGGTTCTTCCATAATTTGGGAAAATTGTGTATGAGCTAGCTCTAGAGATAAACCTCATGAATTTCAAGATTTAGGAATTCATTTTGAATTTTTTGTGATCTATGGATTGATTTCATGCTTAAACTCTTTTTTTGTTATGATAAAGTTAAGGAATTGACATGTCTTAATGAAAAGAGAAGAGTTGATTTACCAAGGAATTGGAGTTAACTACTAAACAACCTTTCATTAATCCAATAATTTTCAACCCAAGTGATGTAGGAATTCATAAGAATTAAGAATAGTTAGACCGCCCCAAACCTCTAGTATTTTAGAACCTTGAGTCAATCCTTGTTTCAGTTTTTATTTATTAATTTTTGCTCTTTGCTTAATTTTAATTTTTAATTAAGTATGCCTTCGATCCAAAGACCATTTGTTAAAATATAAATAGAAATTAAATTAGTGATGTGTTATTTGGTAATATCAATCCTTATGGGATGATACCCACTTATTGTGGTAATTATTTGAATAATTCGGTGCACTTGTCGAACAGTTATCAAAAGCACAATAAAAGAACACAAAATTTGACATAGTTCGGTTACTTCAACCTACATCCATGACCCTCAAAAGGGATAAAAATAACCCTACTAATAAAAATATTAGATTACAACTTTTGTCCAACTAAAATTGCAAACCTTCCCACTAAATACATCACCCAATAGCTCAATTACACCCTTTCTCTAGTGTATGACTCCTTTTCTAGGTGGTGTGTGACAACTAAAAGCAAAGCCTTTATTTATAGGAGAAGTCCTTCCCCTCCTTCACCAAACCCACCAATGTGGGACTTAGCTCAACACATACACAACAGGTCCTTTCTTGAGCCAAGTTCCCAAATACCTCACCCTTCTCTGAAAACTTAATTTCTTTGTCTTTACTTTACTATCTCTAGGCATTTCTCTCATAGAATGACTTTCCAAATAGCAAATGTTTTTCTCGCATTTTCTGCCTTGTAGAATCAAGCAGCTTCCCTTGCACACTTTGCATGTCTTTCTAATTCCCAAATACTTGTAATCATGTGGTGTTATCTCTCCTAATGAAATAATGTTGACATTAGTAGTAGGCAGATACCTCACATTGGGAATATCATGGATTTTACCATTATCGAGCTTCAAGCAAACTCTTCCCATGCCTTTAATTATCATATCTTCAATTTCTTTGCCACATTGATACAGCCAAAATTTCCACCTTTTTGCAAAGTAGTAAACATGGCTTGATCCTTGCAAACGTTCACATTAATAGTAAAATCTTCTACCCATCTAGAATGATTATCAACATAATCATTATTAACACTCTCTACATAATACAGATTTTCATCATCCAAGGATTCAGCTACATGAACTTTTCCTTTAAGCTATTTTAAACTCAACAAGTCTTCTTTTAGCATTGGATATTGAGATTGGATGTACCCTTTCTCTTCGTAATAGTGACATGTCACCTTATTGAAGTCTCTTTCTATAAACTTTCCTCATTGTCCACCCCTCTATCAAGAATTGTTCCTCCTCTTTGAGAACTTTCCACTACTAATATTCTTCTACTATCATTGGTATGATCATCTCTGTGCATTCTGGGACAATAATCATATCATCTAGCTTGATTGTATTCTTCCCAATCAATAAGGATCTCATCAATGATCAATAGGACTGAGGCAATGAAGCTAATAAAGTGTTCGCTTACTCTTAATTGCTTAACTTCTCTTCTATATTCAACAATGGACAAACTAGCCAACTACACTCATTAATATGATCATGTAGATTACCTCCTTCTTCCATTCTTAGCATGTACAAGTCTATCTTTGAGCACAGGACTTTGGTTAATGACTTCAATGCATAAATCTCCTCCTACTTTTTTCACATCTCCTTTGATGTTGTCTTAACACTGTGTACTTTGATTGCAAGAGTAAGAGCCAACCTAGTAATACTTGTAGCTTTCCTCTAAATAGACTTGCACTCACTATCTTTCGTGTATTTAAGCTCTTCTTCTTCAAAAGCTACATCTAAACCATTTTGCACTAAAAGATCTTATATTGTGCATTCTCACATCGTGGAATTTACCTTTTTGTCAAAGAGTGGAACCTTAAATTTCATTACATTAGCCATATTATAGTAAAGCACTCCTTCCTACTTAGAATACAACAAAAGCAAATAAAAACTAACTCCAAATGATATTCCTGATGTAGCACTCTTAATGACAAGGCGATAATATCATTAATGGCATCTCCCTCTTTCCTTCTTGCAATGACAACTTTCTTCCCTCTCAAATCAAAGCTCCTGATACCACTTGTTGGGCAAACCTACAAAGAGCATGGAAGAATAAGATAAACAAAGTACAATAAAAGAAAGCAAGATTTAAAATGGTTCAATTATTTCAACCTACATTTATGACCCCTAAAAGGGATAAAAATAACTAGACTAATAAAAATATTATATTACAACTTTTGCACAGTTAACCTGCAAACCTTTCTACTAAACACACCACCTAATAATCCAATTACACTCTCTCTAGTGCATAAACTCTTAGGAAAGTTCTTCCCCTCCTTCACTAAACCCAAGGCCCACACACAACATGTAGGTCAGTTTTATTCAAGCTTAGGATATATATATATATTAAACTAAATAAATATTTTAAACAAAGGTGCACCACATTTTTAGTTTTATCTTTTAGATACACTTAGGTCTGCTTTAATTTTATTAGTTCATTCGAAATATATCAATTGACCCGTGAGATAAAATTTGTTAAGTTGTGGTAAAAATCCTTCAATAACTATTTTGAGTGAAGTATTTCATAAGTTACTACCTATTGATAACTCAACTCAAAAGTGAGGCCATGTAAGAGATGAGACAACGTGCAGAGTGAAAAAGAAAGATAGTCAATTAAAATTTTCAAGTAACAATTGTGAATGGCACACAAGTAAGAGATTTGTGATTTACAATTTAACTTGCAAAGCACAATTTAAAATCTAAAACCTACTCCACGATTTGTGCAAGTATGGGTTTTATGAAAAAACAATCATTTTGATTTGTTTATATTTTTCTTCTTTGTTTAACTTATATTATTCTTTACCCACAAAAAAAAATTATATTATTATTTATTTAATTTAATTTTAGAAATAAAAACATATTTTTACAAGAATCAGGAAAGAAGACAAGTAAAACATAAGTAATAAATGGATTTACATTTTAAAAATAATTAAAGTCTAGAGAGAAACAAAATGTTATTGTACATTCAATCTTGTACAAATACAATGAAAAATAGACTAAAAAAAAAAAGATGGAATATGAATTTTTTAATGATTGACTTTTAACTTTATATTGAAAGAAGGATTGCTGAAAATTTTGACATAGATCTATTATTGACGAATTTTATGATATGAAGGAATGCCGTAGTCGACTTATGTGAAAGTAAGATATTTACATTATTTAGGTTTCTCTCTAAGATATATTCTGGATTTATCCCTAACTCAAATTAAACCAATCTAACTAAGATCAAGTTTATTTAGTTTGGATAATCAAACTGAAGTAGGAAAGATAAATTTTATCTATTTTTTTAACTTGTGTCCTCATGATTGTTAGTAACAATATAAAGTGAGGGCACCAGATACTGGATGATAATTTGTACAAGAGATTGAAGATCTCAAATAACTCATGTAAAAACTTTTTAAAAAAAAACTAATTACTAAAGTTTAAACTCATTAATTTTGAAAACATAAAAATAAACTAAGAAAAATAATAGTCAATCTATTGATTAGGTTATATATTTAGATTTTGGGTTAAACAATTATAAACTGTGAACTATAAAAACCATAGTTAGTGTGAATCATATTTAACTTTAAATGATCTAATTATTTAAATCAATTTGAACTAATCTTTAATTAATATAATTTGAATTCTCAAATCCATCGAATTAATTTCAAGATCACGGTTAACATAACAACCTATCCACAATTATCATTCTAAGAACTCTCATTTCATATCGTTCCCTGAACTTTTTGTATCTAACTGGCCTCCTGAATGATGATAGTATAATATTTTCCTTTCCTATCCATTCTCATACACAGAATAGTAGTTTTTATTAAATCATTATCGATTGTGTGATGAATTTGATATATCCTGCAGCTTATTACCTTTAAGTAAAGTGACAACCCCATCATCACTTTTTCATTAATAAATGAGAGTAACTCTTGGAACAAAGCAAAGGACACCAGTAAGCACACAATTGGCCGTTAATTATTTCAAAAGCAAAGTTCACTTGATTATCAGCGTCAGAAAGACATGTGTCAAATAGCAAAGTTATGCATAAGATATTCTGCTTTTGGCCTAATCATGCACAAGTACAGCCGAAGACACACACAACTAAATTGCGATTGGCTTTAGGCCATTTGTCTCTATGCCTATGTCCGTGTTCTCTAAAAGGATGGTTATCAACTCTAATGTAGTTTACCCTAAAGATTCTTTCATGTACGAACGAAGTCAAAGTCGATCCTAGACACTTTTTAATTTAAGAGTAAACTATAGCTCCTTTTTTTGAAATATATATATATATATATATGTATTTAAAATATACACTTTCTTTTCATAAAAAATTAAACTAAAATACAACTCGCTTCTTTGAGAATTAATATTGTTACACTTCCCTCTTTTATATTTTTAAAATATGCGCTCTTTTTTTCTAAAAAATTAAGATAAACTATATTATAATCTATTTTCAAGCAAAATACCCTTTAAGTAATAATACACATTAATTTTATTTACAAAATAAAATATATATGTGGCTTATATATTAATATATATAATTTAATTTAATTTTTTAGATTATTACTATATTAAAAGAACAAGTTATTAATAGTAACAATAATTTGTAATAATTATTTTTTCAAAAATAAAAATTACGTATTTTCTTAGTTATTAATTTTAAAATATTAATGTATATTTTTTTAAGTAAAATCACAAAATTCTTTTCGTTTTCTTTTTTGTAATTCATCTTTATATATGATATTAATAAATAATTTTTATTTTTATATACATTAATATTTTAGAATTAATAGATGAGAAAATATGTATTTTTTTTTGAAAAAATAATTATTACAAATTATTGTTACTATTAATAATTTATTCTCTTAATAAAGTAATAATTTAAAAATAAATTAAACTATATATATAGAAATATATATCAAAATTTTATATTATTATTAGCCATATATATTTTATTTTATAAAAATTTAATGCATATAACTATTAATAAAGGATATTTTGATCAAAAATAAAATAATGAGATGATATAAAACTAATGGAAAACTTGAAAATGGATTAAAGTATAATTTATCTTAATTTTTTATGGCAGAAGAGTGTATGTTTTAGAGAAAAAAGGGAATGTAATAATATTATCTCTTAAGGAAGGAATTGTATTGTACTTATTTTCTTAATTTTTTAAGAGAAAGGAGTTTATATTTTAAAAATAGAGAGAAAGTGAATGTAATAATATTACCTTTCAAAAAATAGAGTTGTATTTTACTCTTAATTTAAAGGAAGAGAATTGTAAAAGATCTATGTTTTCAGCTAACTAACAAATATATTCATTAGACATATCTTATCCCCAAAATTTCTCTTCTTTTTTTTGTTTTTTGGGGGGAACCCCAAAATTTCTCTTTTAGATGAAAACAATCCTAATTCCCAACTTTTTTAAAAGTAAAATTCATGAACCAAGATTCATTTTAGTTTTTCAATTTTTTGGTGTTGTTAGTTTATAAATAATTTTATTTTTTAAATGTCATAATCTTGAAATGACCTAACTTCACTAAATGCAACACTAATTAAATACACATATCATGTGACGCTTTTTATCCAAAATTTTGTTTGAATTGGGTGGGTCATGAGTTTAGGTTATCACTCTATGTATATTTTCAAATTTAATTTTTGTATTTCTAAAAGAGTAATACTACATACTCAAAAAAGACTGCCAAAATTATTAACAGAATATAAAGATAATTGTTAGATAAAACAAAGTAGTATGATTAATTTACTCATATACACAAAAATTAATATATACACATATCACATCATTCTAGTAAATAAATTTAAACAAAAAAATTGACTTTTTAATATTTTCTTTTTCAAAATATGTCCTTTTTATCAAAATCATGTTGAATGTAAGCATTGTGAAACTTTAATTCTTCGGGTATGATAATAAAATAGTACTTCATATTTTCTTTCAGAAATAGAATATAGTATAATCACATTTTTTATGGTGCATAAATGTCAAGCATCATATTACTCGGCAGGGGAGAAATTGTATCATCCATCATGGAGCACAAAATTTTTCCTTCACATTATTTTTTTACCACAAAATTTCTATAAATAATATAAATAGGTCCCACATAAAATTTTGTGAAGTCACAATTCATTGTAGAGGAAGAAGCACTCTTCCTTCATAGCGGATAGTAGAATTTCTCCTAGGCAGGGTTAAAATGAAGCTAGTGATTATAGCAATAAGTCGTACGAATTATAATTGAAGGTACCACTAAACATTTTAAAAACAAAAGCTTAAACAGGGATTAAGATTGAGCATAAAGGTTGTGAGTGACAACGAGTGGATAAGGAAAAGCATATCCCACAAATATTAAGTATGATTGTAGGAGACAGAGTTGATTGACGTGTGAAATGCAAAGTGGGAACAGAAGGCAGTCACTGTTTAAATAAAACTATCAAAGTGTGATGATCAATTAATCATGTTCCCCTCTCTTTATTGTTCTTCCAAGAAAGTTCTCACAAAGATACAATCAAGCAGCTGTGCACAAATAATTCTACATGCCCTTCTTTATTGTTCTTTGAAGAAAGGTCTCATAAAGATACAGTCAAGTACAAATAATTCCACATGTAATGGGATTTAAAAAGTTTATATAGATGTAATTGTTTAATTGCTGCACGTATTAGCGTGGCTGCCTTGTATTTGCTAGTTCAATTCTTTCAAATCAAATTTGAAATGGCTGTAAAACTTTGTCTAATTTCACATACATAATACAAAATAGAATTAGCTACATTAATTCACATACAAATGTACGAGTTTAAAAATAAATACTATTTAATTTAAAACTAACTTAAAAACTAATTTTAATATGTATATTGTCTCATATAAGTCAAAATAAAATATTAAAGCATGGCCAACTCCAATAACCATCCCAAAAACTTAATAAAATGGACATGTCAAACAAATAAAATTGAAGTAAAAATTAAATTTAACGTGATTTAACTTGGCCCAATTTAGTTTAGTCTAATGCTGACTAGCTTGCAATGGGTTGGGTCTGCCCAAAAATAACAAAATTATTTACCTAATTATTATTATATTTTTCTTTTAATGTTCATCCAAATGTCATTTTAAAATAATCATTCATCTATTTTATGTAATAATAATTCATCTTAACTCTTCCAATATACATCAATTTATGTCTATTGAGACTCTATGTATAAAATAATTAAATAAAAAAATAGGGGCAATGTACCAACCTAAATAACATGTTGCCCGCAAATCACCAATTTAAGCTGATAAAATGCTAGTGCTTAATAGCTTGGCCCATAATGGGCCAACTCGAACGAGTCGAATTACCTTGAATTGTCACCCCTAAAAAATAGTAGCGAGAATTACATGATAAGGTTAGAAAAAAATATAACCAGAAAAAACTAACTTTAAATTAATTGTTTTGAAAACTTACTTTTACTTAAAACTAATTTAGATAAAAATCAAATTAAAAAAAAAAAGAACTTAAATAATTACCAAATATTATTTATGTCAAACCCAACTTTATGTGTACTTATGAAGATTACCAAATAGGCTCTTAGGACTTTTTCCCTTTATACCAAACAATCATTGAGGAAAAGAAAATTTAAAATTGAGAGGAAAAGATCAAAATATTAAGCTAGGTATTTAGAAATGGGTAGATGGCATAATTGATATTAGCAGGATTATTCATATTTAAAATTGAGAGGAAAAGAACAACTTGTTGAGCTGTTATCGGTGGACAAGCTAATTTCAAGTATCTTAGATAGTCCCTATGGATAAAGGATATTCAAACCTTAATTCAAACCACATTCTCGATTCTACTAGCGATATTGTTGATGGCACCTCCTTGTCATGGACTTTTTAGATACATCTGAGCTATGAGTTAAGTGGGTCAAACTATAGACCTAAAGAAATAGTTCAGTCCAAGCCCCAAAACTTGGACATCATTCAAGGATGATATGTCGAGTTTATTCAATCCGAGCTCATAATGGTTACTCGAGCGCAACTTTTCATATACTGCTTTGGCGGTCATTGATAACTACACTCGTACATGTGGCTTTTACTGAGTTGCTCCACATTATGTCACATCCACAAGGATAGTCATGGTGCAAAAATGGCACATTTTCCGCTATTTGATCAAGTCGATAGAGCCTCCGGCCAAAGATTGGTTTAATGGTCAAGATTTACCTATAAGTGTACCTATATTCCAAGTATCAAAGCGTATAATACTCTTGTAAGCTAGCTTATTTACCCACATCCATTCATGAAAATGTGGGAACCCTTGCTTATTTTTCACCACATCCAGGCATTGATGCAGTGGCTATTGTTCATTTCACATTGTGATCGAGCAATACAGCGTCTTGCTTCTGGGCAACAATCTAGCATTAACACTAAACCATCTTTGATCCATGACATAAAAATTAGACAAAGTTTTACATTAGTTATCGATTGTTTAACCCAACCCCCTATTTTATCCGGGCTTAGGCTTAGGACAGCTATGTAAAGGTTTACAATAATGCAAAATATAGAGGATGTCAATTGTTTATTTAATGGACTCCTAAAATATTGTGTTAATATTAATTTGATCCCTAAAAGATAGAGGAATTAATTTTTGCTCTTAAATCATGAAAAATGACATATCAAGATTATCCTTCTATGTAAAAAAGCAAGATTAACAAAACTAAATTAATATTTTTCATATGAATAAGGGCATAAATTGATGTCAAGTTTCTGTGATTAAGAAAATGAATTAATATACTTTTTATTATTATTGAGGAACTAAATTATTGGCAATTTCTTTTAAAACTAAGTTAATATTACTCTTCATTTTTTAGAGATTAAATTAGTATTACTTATCTTTTAAATACTAATTTAATGTCGGCTTAATGGTTCAGGAATTAAAATTACCAGTTATAATTTGGGGACTTTTATGATACTCAATCATAGTTGAAGCATTTCATACTCGCAAAATTTGCAAAGCTTTTTGCCCATATATTTGTTTATTGGTAGTCATATATTATAATTTGAGAGTTCTAGTTTAATCACGGGAGGATTGAGACGCGAATTCCCAAAAAAGAAATTATTCTTGTTAATAAAACGTTAAATTCCTATTTTTTTATTTTCCATTGATTTGGCTAGAATATCTAAAGTTTAACATATGATTCCCTTGTAAACAGGTGTATAGACAACAATTTTCGTAAGTTTCAATGCTCGAAATTTCTCCCTGATTTAATTAGAACTCTCAAATTTTAACACTTAATATCTTATTAATTAAGTATGCGGATAAAATCATTTATGGGTATGGAACGCTCCAACATTGTTTGTCTGCATGTGAAAATTCTCCGAAGTAAACTTCTCAATTCGTGAGGTACATTCTAGCTCGACTTAAATGATCCAAAATTGAGGTAGAGCAGTCTTAGAGTTCGTTTGCATTGACTCTTTTAAAGAAATAAATACTTAATTTTTTTTAAAATATATTTTTATAAATTTTTATATATGTTTGGATATAAATTTTTTTAAAAAAATATATTAATTAAAAAAAAGTCAATTTATTACTTTTTGTTAAAAGTTAGAAATATTCGGTTTTTTTAAAAAAATAAAAGTAAAAGTAATTTTTAATAAAATTATCTTCCAAAAATATTTTTTATCTTTATTTAAAATTATAATACATATCTTTTTATTCTTATCCCTTATCAAATCTTAGTTCTCTTTTTTCTTTTCTCTTTTTAAATATTATTTTTGTAATTTGGCTATAAAAAAAGTATTGTTATTCCTTTATATTCAAATAGATTTATAAATATTTTTAACAATTAAAAGTACTTCTCAAATAATTTATTCAAATACAAAATAATTTTTTTAAAAAATTAAAGTTCTACTAAAAAAATTTAAAAAAAAAATATTTTTTTCAAAAACTTTTCCAAACAAACTCTGAGCCTATTTGCCAATCACAGTTGACTCAAACTATTAATTCGACAATTATTATTCTTTTTGTGTAAAATATGGATTAAACTTAAACATTGTATTAAAACTCTATACCACCCCTCAGCCGTCACCTTCGCCACAACCGCCCCAATTGCCATGCCCGTACCACTAGAGCTTACTCCCACCATTACAACCTTCTTCACCTACCCACACGACACCCTGCTGCTTCCTCCATCGCATCCTTATACTTCTACAAACCCAGCCAATGTCAGCAGCCACTGTAAAGCTTCATCGGCCACTGAACCAATCGTTTGCTGCCAAAATGCTGCACCCGCCAATTGCCATAAATCATCTTTTTTAAAAATTTAAGTTGTTAAATAAAGACTCTCTTATAAAAGAGCTTCTTTGAATTTCAAGCGTGAATTTTTCATAGACTCATCCTATCTTATACTAGAATTTAACTTTTATTTAGAAATGAGGGTAAATAGAGATTAAATTTTATATATTTTGGCCATAAAAATTATGATACTATATTATATATTATTTTTCTTGAAAACTTAAGTTGATGAGTACAGGCACCAACAAAACCAACATTGTGGCCCCAATCCACACCAAAGATCCACTACCTCGTCCTACCCGCCAACCATTGTTCGCCTCCGCGTCATGACCTCCACCGCGGCACCATCAGATTGATCGCCGCTGCACCACTGGGATTTCAGCTCCAAGCTGCCGTTCGCATGTCATGATCCAAGCATGTTGAAGTCAAATAGTGGTGGTGTTAGTGCTTACGACCAGTGGATCTGATGCGGCCATTTCGCCGCCAATGCAGGCAAACTAGGGAAGAGCACTTGCAACCTTTGTCAGAGACGGGATGGGGTGAAGAGAGAAAATGAAAGCAAGGGTATAGGTGGAATAAGGTTTTACTATATAATGTTTCATCTATATTTTACACCCAACAAATAAGAGTCGTCGGATTATGAGTTAAATCAATGGTGAGAAATTTGTAATCATCGTTGCTCCAACATTTTTTAGGATCATTATAGAATCCTCATGTAAATTCCCCTAATTTGGGAAATACACTAGAGTTATGCTAGACAAAAGGGTAGTTAACTTGTGGATATGATTACGAGGATATCCCGTACGTACAAATCTATATCTTCAAAGAAACAACGAAGTCCACATTAGCATTTGTCTTCAATGAAAAACAAATTAAGTCCTAGTTGATATCACTTTGAAAAGCCAATTTTGTTTGGTAATGCTAATACTACACAGCCACCATTGCCATTATATTCAAGTGCGCCTACCTTTTAGACATCACTCCGTGCTAATATGCTACTCCACATGTGTAACAAGCATCGAGCCCAAGAGAGCGGGGCATGCAAAAACTCTAATAGGGACATATTGGGTTTTCAAAAAATCGTGGCAAGACAAGAATTTCTGTAGTTGAAGAATTTCCAGCCATGTTTTGCGAACAAGATCAAATTAAATCATTTCTCGGTCCCGTTCAAGTCAACCTAATTAGATAATGAATTCGAAAGGTCAATATACCTTGTTTTGTAATGAGATGGCATATCAATTCACCTAAAATTGAAAAGAAGGTTTAAATATGTATTTAATTTCTATAAATATAGGTTGTTTTGATTTTACCCTCTTTAAAAAATTTTCTTGGCTTTTGATCTCTTGATGGAGGATAATAGAAGGAATGACAAGGAAAAGAATGACTTATCTTGCTAAAAGTGTGTTTGGAAGTAATTTTAAATAAGAGTGGATTGGCAATTGAGGGTCAACTTTTCCTTTCTTGCCACTCGAACTCTCAATTTTTTGACCCTGGGGGGTGAAGAAGGGAATATGATATAATTTTCTTCCACTCCCTAATTAAACTTGTTGAATATCCAAATACGGAAATGACATGATCTATTCTACTCTACTCCTTGCCTTTTCTTTCTATTCCATTGAGTTACTCCCTTCTATCATGTATAAAACTCTCAAACATAGCCTTAAGTTTTTTATCCTTGCTACATTAGCCCAATGGTTAAATGATAATATTTATAAGGAATCAAGGAAGATTCTTAAAATATACAAAGACCAAAAACAAAATTTCCAATATTTATAAGTACTAAATGTAAGTTCTTAAATACTGATGAGGACCAAAATTTAGAATGATAGGAACCAATCAAAACCTTGGAAAAAAGAGAGACCAAAAGTTAAGAAATTTTTTTAAAGGGATTAAAATCAAAATAACATATATGTGTAAAGATTAAAAATATATTTAAACCTAAAAAGAATAATACAAGTTGATGAGTTGGCGAGTTAAACTATCTAATTAAAATCAAATAAAAATAACAAGTTAAGCGATTTAGGTGTAATACTCCATAACTTGCCCAACTTAAACTCACTATCTATCTATCTGTACAGTAAAGTGCACTTGCATCATTTCATTCTTTGCAGGTAGGTTGTAATTACTATACATATAGTAAAAAGATAGCAAATAAAATTTTTGTGAAGTTAAGTGTGACAAAAAATATATTAATATATTAATTGACTGAAAATATATTAATCAAATGGTGAAAAATTAGGATTTATTATTTCAAGAACTTAGTAATGACAGTGAAAAAAATTTATATAATTTCTTTTATGTAAAAAAATTAATGTAACAAAAAATTTAAATTGCTTTTGAGAATCTAAAATATTATATTATTTTATATTAACTATAAAATATGTAATTTCTTATATAAATAAAATGCATACAAATTTTCAATGTGTGTGTGTGTGTGTTCGTGTGTGTGTATGTATGTATGTATATATGTATATATTAATATATTGAGATAAAACAATTTATATATGACGTATGTGTATACATAATTTTAAATGAGTTTTGTATAAATGTTAAGAAAATATTTGTCAAAATTTAAAATTGAGTCAAAAAATTATTAATCAATAGTAAAAAAAAACTATATAATCTTTTATGTCACAAAATCTAATACAACTTGATAACAAAATTAAATTAATTTTTAGAACAAAAAATATTGTATTATTATATATTAACTATTAGATGTATAACTTTTTTTATCTAGACCATTATATTAGAAATTTTGTCATTTTATTTTGTCAGAAATTTGTCAACCAAAAAACTCAAAGTTGTGCATTTTGTTTTGAGAAGAAGACAGTCCTTGATAAATGTATATTATGCAATGATTAATAAACAGAAGTCAAGGCCAATCGTTAAACTATAGTGAAAAAATAAAAAATATTATTTCAAAAACTTAGTAATGAAAAGTGAAAAATTATATAAGTTCTTTTATGTAAAAGAAATTATGTAACAAACAAAAATATTTGTATTACTTTTGATTACATGAAATATTGTGTTATTTTATATTAACTATTAAATGTGCATTTTCTTATGTAAATAAAATGCATAAAATTGTTCACTAAGATACATTATATAGTTAATCATCAAGTTTTTTTAATATGTTTGGGATAAAATAATTTATACATGACTTGTGTGTATATATAATTTTAAGTAGGTTTTATGTAAATATTAAGAGAATAGTTGTCAAAATTTAAAGTTGAGTAAAAAAATTATTGATCAAAGGTAAAAAATTTATATATATTTTTTATGTCACAAAAAAACTAATACAACATGATAAAAAAAGTTAATTTACTTTTTAGAATAGAAAATATTGTATTATTATATATTAACTATTAGTTAACTTTTTTTATCTATAACATTATATTAGAAATTTTATCATTTTATTTGGCCAGATATTTGATAACAAAAGATTCAAAGTGTCATTTTGTTTTGAGAAGAAAACAATTTCTAATAAAGATATATTATGTAATAATAATAAACTAAAGTCAAGGCTAATCATTAAACTATATCAGGTTACATTTGGCTAAACTTATATTTTTTTGTGCATAATTATATGTTGTATTGGTAAAAGTGACCTCACCAAAAGAGTTATCAGATATTATAGTTGACAAGGATAAAAAATATACAAATTATACTAAAACTATTGCTTATAATAAAATATTTAATGAATTTAATGTACCTTTAATCTACTTTATTGTGTAAAATAATTAAAATATATCTTAATATATTATACCATATCTAATTTTTTATTGCTGTCAGAATTATTTTTAATAATATTTTAATTAAAAATAATTATAAAAAATATAATTAAACTCGTGCAATGCAGGGTATTATATCTAGTTTAAGTTAATCTATACATGTATAATAATGGAAATTCTTCCTTTATGGTGTCCAAATTTTTCTTTCTCATTTTACCATTGGTTATTTAATAAAATTTAATTTAAAATAAGAATAAATTGTAAAACTACTAAATATCTCTTGTCAAAGCATTTTTTTTCAGACATTATCAAAACTTACTCTAATAACTACAAAAAAATATAAACATAAAAAGAACTATAGAGCATATATAACTAACTAAAATATGAACTGAAAAAAAAATCCAGTTCATATAACTTATAAAATGACTACTTTTCATTTAATTAAAACTATACCATAAGAAAAAAATATAAATAATTGACATATTAATATCAAATAATCTACTAGTAAATAAATAAATAAATAACAATAATGATAACTAAATCTTATCTCACTAAACAGAATCAGCTGTATAGATTGTTCACTGCTATAATATCTTATTGTAAACTAATATTATCGCGTCTCTTCTCATTGGTGACGGCCTAATACAACTCTCTTATTTTACCTAGGTTTATAGCTCTATACCTATATATAAAATGGATTTCCTTTTGTAACTTTTTTCGGTTTCTTTTAATTAAATTAAAAATTATTTTCAAGTCCATAAATATATTCTCATCAATCAAATACAAATAAGAAAAATAAATAAAATTTAATTTTAATATATTAACAATAAATTTTTTTTATATTATCATCTAATCATATATATATATATATTCACACATCAACACATATAGTTTAATATCACACCTATTATTTAAATAATAATGTAAATAGAATGATATAAAAAATTAATTGTATAAAATTTTTTTACATTATTACTACATCAAACTCAAAGATAACAAAATGTAAAAACTACTTTTTATCCAATAACTCCCTCTATTACATTTTAAAACTATCCAATAACTACTACAAGCCATTAAAATTTTTTTATCCCCACATAATATTAAATTATTTTTTATTTTATATATACATATATAGTTATGATAATATATTTAAATTTAAAATAAAATAAATAATATGAATCGATAGCACATAAGTGGTTATCAATTCACTGGTATAAATAATTGCAATAAAATAATTAAAACCTAGATATAGTTACTAATAAATAAATAAAAATTATAAAACAATAATTTTACAAGTCAATTCATTCCAATGACCCCATCTGCGATAACCCTCAAGTTGGCCAAGACGACTAAACAAGCTCGGTATAAAAATAGATTGACCAATGTCAATCTATAACATTTTATGAATATGAACTCTTTTTCTTTTTAAAAGAAAGAGATAATTTAGTTAAGAATGTACAAAAAAAATAATTAAAACCTGAAATAGTTTACCGGAAGAAATTTCCTCAATGAAGGCTATCGACCCCACCACAACTCGGTGAAGTGTATGGAGAAAGAGCACTAAACTACTTTGTTCAACCTGATAAAAAGAAAAAGAAAATAAATAAATAAATAAATAAAAGTTGGACCAATACAAAGACTGATGATCATGTCCTTAGTTGGGTCCCACAGAACAGTGATAGGTTCGTGATTATCCATATATGTCAGAGCTTTTGAACCATGAGAACAAAAATATGAAAAGAAAAAAAGGTTTTTTAATTAATATTTTAAGGATACTAATTAAGAAATTTAAAATAATTTTTTTTAATGTTGGTAATATATTCAATATATTAAAATTTAAAAAATCTTACTCTTTATTTTAATTAAAAAATTTACTATTAATTATTTACCCAATTTCCTTATTAGAATACTGGTTAAATAAATCAAAAGAAAAATAATAATTTATATTCTGATAAAAAACATAATAGCTGAAAATAACAAAACTGCCACTGCCGGGGTAAGTCGAGCCAACCCTGTTGCCTGCTCCGAAGCAGACACCGAAAGAGACAGCAACTAACGGTGACGGAGTTAAAGTGACGGTTCCGTTTCGCTGCCGTTAACGTTACCCTCAACCTCACGCATCTCGATGCACCGTACCGTTCAAACATGCCATTACTCTGCTGCAGTGAATTGCCGACTCCGTTTATTTGAGGAATTCATAATTTCTTATATGTTTTTGAAAGAAGAAATTATACTCGTACGGGTAGATTGCTGATACAACTTAATTGAAAAAAAGAGAAAAGAAAATAAATATTGCTTGACACAACTTATTTGTGATGACGTGGAGCCTGACGTTGGGTACTTAAGAAGAAAAGTAATATTATATTATTTGTATAAAAAATACGGACATTTTGAGTAGATATTTAGAGAAGGTGATACAAAATATTTAATTTGACAATGACTGATATGATTATAACAGTGTCGCCCTTTTTTTTTCTTATATAAATAAATATATATAAATCTTTTGTTATTCCATCTTGAATTTATTTTTTGATAGGAATTCCCCCTTGAATGTGTGTTTTAGGCGTCTATGATTTATATATAAATAATATTTTTTTAAAGGAAAAAATGGTCTTAAATCTGGTATAAGAAAAATTTCTTGTGCCAAAATACACATGGGAATTTCACATATTTAATCAGTGTTGTGTCTTTTTATTCCGGATTTAAACAATTAAACTCTTCGATTATTTTCTAAAAAGTTGCATTGTTAAGAAAAAAATTAATAAAATTTTATTATAAACGAATTTAATCATATTTTTTACTCAAAATAATTTTTAATTAAAATTTTATTAAACTAATTTTTAAAATTTTCAAAATTAATGTAAATCAAAGAATTTATTTTTTAAAAAGACTTTCATTAATCAATATACATTAATTAATCCTTTCTTCCATCACCATCTAATAGCCTTTTTTTTTTTTTTCGGTACAACCATTTGATAGTTTATTATCATCACTCGGTCATTCTAAGAATATAAAATAAGAATTTAATTTAAATATATTAATACTATAAAATAATTTTATATTATCAATTAATAGAAATAATAAAAAGTGTCAATTCATACAAATAATCATCTATTATAATGAGAGATCTATTATAATTTCTCATTTTTCCCTATTTCTATTTATTAATAATATAAAACTATTTTATATTGTCAGTGTATACCAGTTAAACTCATAAAATAAACATCTTTCTTTTTCTGGTACATAAATAAACATCATTCTTAACCTTGAGTTTTCTTATAATTCGATCAATATTGTTACCAAAAAAAAAAAAATAATTCGATCAATATTTAAACATTGGAGTAGAAAAAGAGTTTTCTTTATAATTCATTATTTTAAATGAGCTTATTTTTAAGGTAAGAAAATAAGCATGTATTTATCATTAAATTAATAAAACATATTATGATTATAATTCATTATTTAATTTAAAAATAAATATACTCTGATATTTTTATTTTAGAAATATAGTCAGTTCAAAAAACTTGTTCCCTCTAAGAAATAAAATGCATCTAAGCGGACGAGCTTGATCCATCATGCAGGCAACAATTTCTTTAGAAAATTTTAAGTACACGCAGCATCTATGTATCCCATCTATTGAAGTGTGCATTCACAATCAGAAGCACAGTTGATCGTCTGGTTATAAAGTGACTAAGCTACATACTAAGCAAATTGATGCCGTTCAATTTATACGTTTGTAAACTTTTCCATATGTTGGATGAAAATAATGTAATTAGCTAAATTTCTTGAAGAAATTTATCCGATAATAACATCTCAAAGATCACCTATATTCAGAATTCAGGCTAAGGGGGGTATTTTGCTCCTTAGCAAATGGACTCCTCAAATGACTTACGAGAGCAAGCCTTTGAACAAGATCGGTCAACGAAAAATTGGAACAAAAAAACTTGAACTTTTATTAATCAACCATGAGTTCGTATAAAGCCTTGAAGATGTATAAAAAAAACCAAAGAGATGACATAAAGCTAAAAAAAAAATTGAAAAGTAGAAGATAAAAACTGATAATTTAAAATAGCATGATGTCTTTTTTTTTTTCGTCCCCCTTTTCTCTTGAAGACATGGTCTTTTTATAAGCTCCCTAAAATGTCACCATTTCCTCCTATGACGTGCATAATGGCCTTTGTCTTAACTGCCATAATTCTATGTTCTGAGTAGTGGTAACCGCTGCTTCTCAAGTCATCAGTCTCTAACTACCTTGCTCTCTTGGCCGTTGGACTTATCTTCTCTCTTCAGCCCATTTAGCCGATACTCCTTTCGTGGCCTAATTTCATATATTTCAGCCAATTAAGGCCAATCTCCTACTAAGCTCAAATGACCATCCTTCTCGGCCCAATTATTTTTTGGTACCAACATATGCCCCCCAATGCAATACTTAGCAAACGGTTTAATTAGTAGGCTTGGTATTGCATTTAAAACCTTCTTTTGACTGTTACTATTCACAAACCCTTATTTCTTCTCACCTCTTCTTTGCGATTCAGTTCCTACTTCTTTCCCTTTTAACAACTTCTCAAGGCTTTCGTGCAAACCTCAAACCGCCATCATCTTTCAAATCCTTTTCTTGCTCTTCACTCCTCACCATGTCTTCTACTCATTTAGTCTCAAATAACCTTTCTAACTCATCTGTTCGTACCCCATCTGAGAGTTATTCTTCCTCTAGCTTTGACAGTTCTTCCAGTCACTCCTCAGGTCATTCCCCAAATCCATCAGCTGATAGACTTTAGGAATCTGTCGGAGCTCTCAAATCCCTAGTGGGCAAGAAAACTTCATCTCAAATGACTTCATCGTCTCACCCAGCCAAGGATTCCTCTTCGGAAGATGAGCCTGGCGCAGAAACTTTGGTTGTGCACAATGTTGTCCAAGGTGCTTACATCTTGGGTCCTCTGTGTACTGAGCCTCCTTTATTCTCCCATATCACGGAATTATTCATTCTTCCTGAGGGATTCAATCTCCCTATTACTGCTGGCTAGTTTTCCATCTCTTCCCGCCCTAAAGAGCTTTGCGGCTGGCCTAGACCTTCTCCAGAATACGAGTCATGGCTAGAGAGGGTCTCGGCCCAATGGAAAAGTGAATTCAAGCATTGGAGAATCTATGACATGATCATGCTCTCTACACTCAACTTCTCCCCGAATATTGACATGTTTATGGCTCTCATGGGTTTTTGGAATACGACTATTAACGCCTTTGTTTTCCCATTTGGCATTATGTCTCCTTCATTGTTCGATGTGTCTGTCATGTTGGGGCTGCCGATTATAGGTGACGACATTCCTAGCCTATATGAAGAAAAATTTGACAACCTCGGCTGCCCTGTGTCCAAGAAAAATTCTCCTTATGGCAAGTTCATGGAAGAACACAGGCGGGAACACGGTCCTGTGAGTATTACAGAGCGTAATGCTTTCCTTTTCTTCTAGCTCTGTAAATTTTTTCTTTGCAGTAAATTGCTTTCGATGGTCAATGAATTCTCTTATTACGTCTCAACTATTGTATCAGGTCAGCCGATGAACTTAGGGGCGCTATTTTTGTCTTCTTTTTATGAGGGCATGAAAATGTGGGTAGATTAGCTGAAGACTCGAGATAACAAGGCCATTCCTGGCCTAATCTGGTTCCTATTTTTATGGATCGATGAGTACTTCCATGATCTGCTATGACTACTCTATCTCCACGGAGTCAGTTCCAAATGTTCCTACTTACAGCTTACGCTACAAAACAGTGCTCATTCCTACCTTCTCTGCTTTCCAATTGGCTAATCGGCTCTTCAAGATGCCTCATCGGCTATATTTGGAGATCTTTCCCTTTATTTATCGCACCTATGGGCCAGAATGGGTTCAAATAGATCTAATTTCTTCCTCAGATGAAGAAGTAGGAGAAGCCATTCCTCATTGGAGCAGTGCCCTGACTAGCCGAGATTTATTAAATGGGGTTTGTCCTAAAGCTCGATCCAATACAATATCAGCTGAACTGTACAACCCGAATTGTTTTGCTCAGCAATTTGGACTTGTTCAGGGTGTTCCTGCTCCTTATCCATCCGTGGTGGCTATTGGCATTAGGCCTGCTCTTCCTTTTCTCGAGCTGAAATAACTAGTTACTACCAATGCCAACAAGCTGAGCCAATTTCAATCTAGCTGTTCATTCCTCAACCAGGAACTACTCCAGCCTATGCATCATGGTGGTCCTCTGTCTTTCACAAGGCTTTCCTTCATCCTCTTGATTTTTACTTGTCCAAGCTTGTTGGCGGCAGCCAAAGCAGGCTTGCTAATCCCCTTCGGCCTATTCTTGCCAAGGCAGTTCCATCGATTGGCACCAAATCTTCAGCTAAGTCCACGTTCTTAACTACTCAGGGTATGGATATTTGACTTTTATATTGGCTAAACCATTTCCCTTCTGACATTTATCTTATCATTTGCATGGAATACAGGGATACCAATTTGTAGACGTTGAAACTTATACCTAGGTCTAGCCGTGTCTTAAAACACTAGTGAGGAAAAGCCCTAGGAATCTCATCTCGGCTACTCCTCTGTGGATTGTCGCTCCAGCCGCAGTCGATCCCAGAGATACTTCTCCTTTAAGGGTATGCACCTTCCTTTTTTATTAACATGTTTTCTTCCACAGCTGATATAAGTACTTGCATGTTCATAGAAAGAAAGGAGAAGTAAGAAAAAAGATGAGTTGCATTCTCCTCCTCCTCTTCCTCCCAAGTCTACTACCAGATCTTCAAAACGGAAGGCCATCATACCAGATCCTGAGGAAGAGGAAGAAGAAAAAGAGGTAGACAAATGTCCTTTACAGAAGCGGCCTAGAGGCATTCCTCGATCTCAGCTGTCATCCGCTTCCTCCTCGGCTGGTCCTCAGGATTAAATATTGGAACCTGAGCCTAGTGGTCTTGTTGCAACTACTCTAACTACCCAGTTTGCTTTTTTCGGCTACACCAATATTGATAAATCCCTCATTCGATGCTGATCCTCCTGATGACTAACCCACCATTCATCCGAGGAGTTTGGCCGATGCGCCTCTGAATGTACACAGGTCAAGCAATTTACCACAGCAACCTCAATCCCCCATTTCTCCTTCTCCGATTGCTGACGAAGAATTGGATGCTTATTTCAATGCTCCAATCACTAACCTTCCAAGTAGTTCATCATCCCTTGTACAGTAGCATCTTGACAATATTGAAGAAGAGCTGCAGAAGCATTTCCCTCTAGACTCCATGGCTTTAACTCGGCTAGAACATTCCCTCTTGAAGGTGTCTGAGTCCGAGGGAGCTAAAGTACTTGCTTCACTTCGGCAAGCTTGCACTAACATTGCCCTAATCTTCTCAAATGCTGTGTTAGATTATTGCATGTTCAAATCCCGTCGTGACGATGGACTTAAAGCTCTGGAGGAACTGACCTCTCTTAAAACGCAAAAGAATGCCTTCTTATCTCAATATCATATCATAAAGTCCAGCCGAGACCAGCATTAGCAACGGCAAACTCAGCTTACCAACAGAATCGGATCCATCCATGAAGAGATTGCCAAGCTGCAGGCTGAATTAGGAGTGTTGGAACCTGAATTGGCGAGTGTGAAAGCCCAGATCAATGCTGAGAATGCTCAATGGCAACAACTTTATTCTCATGTTAAGGCTCTTGATCACAAGATTGTGCCTCTAGCCATGAAGCAGAAACCATTAGAGCATGCAGTTGAGGTAGGCAATAGAGGTTTAGTCGAGGCTGAATCTTCTTGGGCTTCTCTGTTCTCAAAGTTTCAAGCAGCTCGGCTGCCTCCTCCTCCAGGTAATCAACTTAACCTGGCTCAATTAGACATGCCTCTTTAGGTTTGGTGTATCTCTTGATACTTATTTCTCTTTTATACAGATACTATTTTCAGCTCTGCCATAGTTCCTTATGTGGGCGAAACTTCTGTTCTTCCAATTCTTGATCTTAGATCAGAAGATTTACAAGACGACGTTTTGGTTGCCGTGAGGGATGCTCTGACTACGCTCTTGGAGGAAGAACAAGCTGCCGAAGTGGCTGCCAATTCTACTATGTTGCATTCGGCTGAGCCAAGGGATCAAGCCAAATCACCTAATGTGGATGGCCAACCAACTGATGCACCTGCCACTTAGACCCAAACTTATATTATGAGACTATTGTTATATCTCTTGTATTTGCCATTGCAGTTACATAGCCAGCTTGTGGCTATTGATTTTGACTACTTACTTAGGAATTGATGCCCAAATATATGGACAATATTTCTTCAAAATTTTCCATTAATACTTTTGGTTAATCCTTTCCCTTGCATGCTAACCAATATATATGCTCCTCCATAAATGACTTGGCTAACAATTTAAGGACCTTCCCAATTTAGGGACCATTTGCCAAGTTTAGGGTCTTTTGTTCCAATAGTCAATATCGTCTTCCATACAATGTCTCCCTCGGCAAACTATATTCTCCTCACTTTCTTATTGTATGACTTAGCAACCTTTTCCTTATTTAGCTTAATACTCTCTAAGGCCATAATCTTGTCATCATCAGCTGATTCCAATTCTTGGGACATAGCCTCAGAGTATTCTTTAGGCTGCAGGTGAGCTTGTTTTGCCACTCTTAATGACTTAACATTAATTTCCATAGGCAAAACTGCATCTTGACCAAAGGTCAACTTGAAAGGAGTCGAGCTTGTAGCTTTGTTCTTTGCATTCTTATAAACCTAGAGGACTGTAGACAATGCCTCATGCTATTTTCTTGATTGATCTTTCACAGTTCTCTTAATCATGTCAATCAACACTTTATTAGTTGCTTCGGCTTGACCATTAGCTTGTGCATAATACGATGATGAATGAATGAGTTTAATCCCATAGTCTTGCATGAATGCCTTCACTTATCTCCTATAAACATGATTCTTTGGTTAGCTGTTAAAGTTTCTGGAATGCTAAACCAATGTATAATCTATCTTTCAATAAAGTTTATTATATCAGTTTATGATACACTCATCATCGGCTGAGCTTCCACCTATTTTGTGAAGTAATCCATGGCAACTATGATAAAAATGTGTCTTTTGGAGGATGAAGAATATATCTTTCCTAGAAGGTCCATCGCCCACCCTCTGAATGGCCAAGGTTTGACAATGACATGTAATTCCTCGGTACTCTTTGTATGGGTCCATGGAGCTAGCAAGTCTCACATCCTTTAGCATAGGCAAAACAATCGGCTGTAATAGGTGGCCAATAATATCCATAGCGGCAGATTAGCTATTTCATATTAGAGCTAGATTTGTGTGCCCTACATACGCCTTCATGTACTTCTCCCATTACTTTTAAACCTTCATCCTTGTTTAGGTACTTGAGCAATATTCCTTCTTGGCTTCTTTTGAATAGCTCACCATCAATCAACATATACTTCAATGCTTTATGTTTGAGTTTGTAATCTACCTGGATTGATGGGTTAGCCAAATATTGGATCAATTCCTGTCTCCAATCGGCTGATACCCTCGTACGATGACCAATTACCAGGACTTTTCCATCTTTCACAATGTTGATTTCCGAAGTCATGGGCTTATAGCCAGAGGCATGCTGTGCTAAGTTATTTGCTATTTTATTTGATGCTCTGGGGATATGTGATATTGACACATCAGCAAAGCATTCTAACAAAGCTTTGGCTTTATCCAAATATCCTTCTAATGTTGGGCGGCTGTTGCACCTATACTCCCCTAATAACTAGTTGATCATCAGCTGTGAATCTCACATAATCTCTATCATCTTAACATCTAAAGACTTGAGCAGCTTTAAACTAATTATGAGAGCTTCATATTCTGCTTGGTTATTTGAACATTGAACGTCTAGTCAATACATAAACTTCTTGTTTACTCCTTCAGGGCTAGTAATCACCACCCCTGCACCAACTCCTTTTTGATGTTTTGAACCGTCAAAAGCCAGAGTCTAAGGTTTAATTTGCACATATCCTTGGCCCTCGGCTCGTGAGCTCTGAACCTCTATACATGGATGTTGTGTTAAGAAGTCAGCCAGTACTTGTCTTTTCATGGCTTTTAATGGTACATATTTTAGAGCAAATGCATTGAACTTAATGGCCCATTTCATCAATCTTCCTTGAAGAACTGACCGATTAAGCAAATATTTCACTGTGTCAATTTTGTAGACCACTAATACCTCTCTAGGTAACAAATAATACTCCAATTTTGTACATGCATGGAATAGTGATAAACACAATTTTTCTATCAGAGTATAAATAGTTTCGACATCATTTAGCAGCCTACTCAAATAATAAATAGCCTACTCGGTTCCATCCTTTGAATCTTGAGCTAACAAGCTTTCGATGGAGTGCTTAGCAGCTGATATGTACAATTTGAGAGGCCTCCCAAATGCTGGTGGTGCTAATACTAGAGGTGTTGTTAAACACTTCTTGACTTGCTCAAAGGCCTCTTGTTGCTCATTACCCCAAATAAATTCCTCGGCATGTTTGAGCCATAACAAAGGTGAAAACACCTTCATCTTGCCAGCCAAATTAGCAATGAATCTCCTCATGAAGTTCATTTTGCCTATTAGACTTTGCAATTCTTTCTTATTTTTTGGTGGTCTAGCTTTTAAGATGGCTTTCACTTTGTTCTTGTCTATTTCAATTCCTTTCCCATGGACCAAAAATCCAAGGAAATTTTCAGCCGAGACCCCAAACTCACATTTGGTAGGATTAATCTTGAGCGAATGTTTCTTCATCCTGAGGAATGCTTGCTCTAGATTAGCTAAATGGTTTTAGAAATCGGCTGACTTCACAACCACATCATCAATATAAACCTCCATATATTATCCAATCAAATCATGGAATATCAAATTCATTGCCCTTTGATAGGTAGCCCCGGCATTCTTGAGACCAAATGGCATTACCACCCACTCAAAAATACCAATGGCCCCAGGGCAACGAAACGCAATCTTATGCATATGTTCTTCAGCTTAATAAATTTGATTATAACCCGAATAACCATCCATAAAGGATAAAATTCCATTATTGGCTGCGGCATCAACTAACATATCCGCAATAGACATAACATATTCATCCTTAGGGCACTACTAGAAAAATCTGATTTAGCAACGGAATTTTGAGACGGAAATAATTCCGTCTCTAATAGAGACGGAATTAGAGACGAAATGTGCAAATTAAAGACCAAGTATTATATTGAAGATTTAGAGACGGAATCAGTGACAAAATTATTCCATCTCTAAAATATTCCATCTCTAAATCCGTCTCTAAAGGATCATATAAAAAGCCAAAGTGATTTAGTGACGGAATTAGTGATGGAAACTTTCTGTCTCTAAATGTTCCGTCTCTAAATCCGTCTCTAATCATTCGAACATTAAGTCAATGTTATTTTAGCAACGGATTGATTATCCGTCTCTAAATTTTTCGTCTCTAAATTCGTCTCTAATTAGTCAAATAAATGTTTATGTGAAATCTATGATTTTTAGCGACGGACTAATAGTCCGTCTCTAAATATTTCGTCTCTAAATCCGTCTCTAATTAGTCAAATATAAAGTCAATATCTTTTAGTGATGGATTTACTATCTGTTTCTAAATTTTCCATCTCTAAATCCGTCTCTAATTAGTCAAATAATTGCTTATGTGAAGTCAATTATTTTTAGCAACTGACTTGAGGGTGCTCTCTAAATGTCGTCTACAAATCAAAGTAATTAGTTTAGCATAAAGGCAACATATTTTTAGCGACGGATTTGGTATCCGTCTCTAAATTTTTCATCTCTAAATTCGTCTCTAATTAGTTCTATGAAGTCAATAGTTTTTAGCGACGGACTTAGAGTCCGTCTCTAAATATTCCGTCTCTAAATCAAATCTCTAATTAGTCAAACAATTGCACTTTTTTATGAAGTGAATTTTTTTTATGTTTATTATATAAAATTATATTTTATATTAAATATTACTTATTACTTCATTTTATTTATTGTATATTAGTTATTTTCAATACTTCTTTTTACGTGTTATTTATTTTCAAGAATTAATTATTATTTTTGTGTATATTTTATATTAATTGTTCTATATAGTTATATATTTATTATTGTTTATTTTCAAATATGTATTAATAAATTTTTAATTAAAGTATTTATTTAAAATTCTTTGTATAATTTTTTATTTTTTAAACAGTAATTACTTTGTGTTTTAATAATATATAATATATAAAGCAATTTATTTTAAATAATCTTACACAATATGTTGTTTGCATCAAACAATGAATACGAGTGTAATTTATAATATCCATATATTCTATTGTAACATCCTCCCAAGTATGGTACTATGCTTAAGTCATAATACCTCACCTAGGAGTTGTTACTGTCACTTTGTCATCTTGTCTGCAAAGAACCTTCGGCCACTTTTAATCTTACTAGTCAACTCCACCTTGGAGGGATCTCATCTGACCACATGCCTTTAAGGTAGAGAGATCTCATAGTTTTATACTGCCTTCACATGGAGGGACTCAATTAACTGCCTCCAAGTAAAGAGACTCAATCTTATCTTATTTAACTGCCTTCACAAGGATGGATCTCTACTCAGCTTCAGGTGAAGGGATCCACATTTAATATGTTCATATTCTTTCATTCTCATACATAATCATGCATAGATATGTTAAATGCACTCATACATATACTTCATCATTTACTTTCATATATCTTGTATTATAAAATTTCATATTCATATCATGAATATTCATAACAGAAACTATTATAATAAATAGTATTTAATATAAATTAGAATTGTATATAATATATCGAATTTTTACTTATGTTTATATATTTGTGTATAGTAGATATATTTTAAATATATTAAATTTATTAACTATTTATTTTTATATTAAATTTGAATTATAAATAATAAGTAGAAATTTTAATTATATTTTATATATTTATGTATATATTATTATATTCAATATTCAATTTGTGTTAGTTGGTTTCTACTTTTTTTTTAAATGTCTAAACTAGCAATTGATAAAAACATACTCTATAGAACTCATGCTACAATTTGGGTTTCCACCAATTATTTAGTGAAAAGAAGTTTTAGAGGGAATCAAAATTGATATGTCACGTTCCCACTAATAAAAACAAAAACAAAAACAAATATACCATTCTTTAACAAAAAAACAAAAACCTTCAATCTCCCAATTCATCCCCGTGAGATTAGCCAATCCTCTAAAGACAACACCCCCCGCATTGTGCATTCCTGTATCCACCAAGAAGGACAAGAAGGTTGTCAATGCCACTCCTTTTCCTCCTTCCTTTCTTTCTTTTTCAAGTGCTCTTTCATTTGTTGATTCATTGATTCAGATTTTGAAATCCCTAACCCTTAGATTACTCAGATCATTGCTTTCCATGTGAAGTTATATGACTTCATTAAACACTTGCCACGCATCTTTGTGGGTAACAAGTTCTTAGGCGATTTTGGGGGTGAAGACCCTTTCCTAGTTGAGTTGAGAGTGGGTTTGAGAGAAAGTGCTTGGAACATTGACATTGAACACAAAATCCTCATCCCCAATATCTCTGCTCTCTCTCCTTCCCAAAGAAGCGTGCACTCCCATTTCCTTTGCAGTCCCCATGTCAAAGGCAATGCTTAGAAGCTCATAAGAAAGGTACCATCTCAATGCCCCATTTGCTATATTTTTCTTTTTTTCTTTTTTTTTTGCAATGGTGAACATGGCTTGGAACGAAGTGAATGCATTGATTGTTCTGGGTATTTCTTTGTTTTAGGACTGGTTACTATACTAGCATTTTGAGTGAAACATAGAAATAAAAGGATTTAAAACTTAAATAACTACGTAATTGGTGATTGTCAAGTTTAGTATAAAGAGAAAGGATGATTAACTTGTTGATGTTAGGAAAAATTTTGTATGAGCAGAGACACTATAGATCTAAAACCAAGTTTTGCGATTGTTATAGTCCTGTTGTGTAAGAGTTTTCTAAGCGCATATATATATATATATATATATATATATATATATATATATATGTTTTCAGCTTATTATTCATCTTACAAAGTACATAGGATTTTATATAGATTGGCTATACAAGGCAAAGCGGTCAGTCCAATTATACATTTGAATATTATAAATATAGTAACTAAATTAAAATTCTTTGCTATGATAAAGATGACATTTCCTATTTTCCTAAATTGATTTGCTATGTCCTGATATCCTATAATTGATTGATATCACGGACTTGATTTGCTATCTCCTACTATCTTGCACTTGATTTGAATTGATAGTTGAGTGTTGCGTGATTTCCTTTACACTATGATATATTATCTAATTCTTTTTCCTTTTTCACCCATAGTAAGAGATAAGACAAATGAGTATTCTTTGATTTGTTGTTTTGTTGTCTAAGTTACTTGATTATTGTTATAAATTTATATACGCTCTCTTAAGTTTGGTTATAAATGTAATTCATGTACATTCTCGTAACTTTGATTGTCTAAAATTTATGTACATGATCAACATGTGATATATAGTTTTCTTTTAATCAGACCTGATTTCCTCATCGTTGTCAATAGTCCTACTTTTTGATAAAATTTTCCTTTTATTTAATTGATGGGTTTAGCTCTTTTTGAATTAGTGGGAAATGCATGCGACATATAGTCACTGTGGTATTTTGTAAGGATTCTCATTAGAATTTTAGTCTTTAGAGTTTAGACTACTTTTGTCGCACTCTATGCCTTCTTTTTAACTCAAGCTAGAATAAAAATCGTAAGCTTGGCTTGGAGTGCAGGTTATGCGACATACTTCATTACTTACTATCTTTAGCTATCATAAAGAAATGTAACACTTAGTGTCTTTAATAATAAAATTAAATCTGAGCAAATTAATGTGCCTTTGTTTTATCTTGACATATATATGTCACTGCTTTTTTTAAGTACTGTTCTATACATTTATCAGGGCTTTTGTCAGTGCATCCTTTTTAACTTTAATTTTGTCATTGCATAGTCAAACAATTTGCTTTGCATTTGTACTCAGGTTTTGATTGTGATTTTGCTAATTCATATTTTGTTTTGATTCTGATTGCATGCTTTGTGGAGCTTGGTCATGATTGTCTAGTGAAATGCTTAACACCATGAATCGGATAGTAATCCTCTCAAGTAAGTGTTTGGCATCTCCCTCTAATTTGATAGCATATTGTATGTTTGGAAGTTAATATCAGGATCATATTTTCTCCTTCCATTTAGAGGTTTCTTTATTTGGTTATAAGTACTAAACTAGGATTTTTTCATGTTGAAGTGCATGAATTAAATTGCTATGAGTAGGTCACCCAATAGCCACTTATGCGCTTTTTTTTTAATGTGCCCTACACCCATGTTTGGTATATTTTATTAGACATAATAAGATAACTTAATATAATACATTATATCTTTTTCAATTGTTTGATAGAACAATATATTATATAAAAATAATTTTGTCGATGCAAAATGGTAGCACATACATGTATTTGATTGGTCAAGGTTTATTTATAAATCAAAATTCATGCCAAGTAGCTTTGACATTTGGATTTAATTTCTTTGTATATATTATAATTGGCGGAGAAATGGGAAGAACAGGAGGGTGAGTCCTATCACTATATAGTCAAATACTACAAAGCCTTTGAACTAGTATCTCCGAGTCTGCTGCATTTGATCTACAATTAGTAATTGATTTCTTTTATTGTCTATTGTGGGAGCCTTATTTGCTTCAAAAAAACATCACAGCACACTTTTGAAGCCAAGGTGAGTCAAATCTGGTGTGCCACATTTGATCTTTGAAGCTTCTTAACCTCACTTTATTGGTTTTTACATTTTTCCTTGTGATTTAGGCATGAGAATCTAAATTTTAGTATAAATTATATTACAAATGTAAATTGTAGTTTGATTAATATTAATTGATTTATTATTATAGATTGAGATTACAAACTTGCTTTGAGCTAGTTGATCATTTTCCCTACCTAAGTTCTTCATAAATTTGCGGATCTCAAATTGTTTGACTCTTTGTATATTGGATAAAGATTATGCCTCAACTTGTGTGCTTGATTGAGGAGTTATATAAATATGTTGAATTTTGTGTGCTCGATCAAGATTCTATGTTAGATTGATATTGTATATAGTTTTAGGATTATGTCTAGACAAACTACATGATTATTAATTTAATTGATGTATCCTACTTATTTGGCTCATTGAAGTAAAATGGAAGTTCCCGAGCATCGCAAGTGGATGGATCAAAGAGTTGGTCCTGATCAAAGAGCAGTAAGTGATGAATTTTTGGCGGGGGTTCTTGAGTTTCTTGAATTTGCTTGTGCACATTGTCACAATCCTACACGGAGTTTGAGATGTCCTTGTAAAAAATGCAAATGTTTGGCATTTCACTCTATTGATGAAGTTAAGGGACATTTGTGTATGAAGGGTTTTATGAGTGATTATTATTACTGGACTAGCCATGGTGAGCAGAGGCCTCCTATCCCCCCAGTAATTAGAGACAACTCATATTATGGAAGTAGTGAGGTTAGGGAAGAATTTAATAGTTATGAGCAAATGGTAATGGATGCTGTTGGGCCATCTGTTGGTAATTATATTGAGCAACAAGGATTTGAGTTTGGAGACCAAATGACTGAAGATCCTAATCCAAATGCCAAAAAGTTTTTTGAAATGCTATCAGCCGCACATGCTCCTTTATATGAAGGTTTAAGAATAACTCCGAGTTATCAGCTGCAATTGAGTCTCTAAGCATCAAAAGTGACTTCAATAACTCTCAGACTTGCTTTGATAGATGGGTGGATTTTATGAGAAAAGCATTACCGATGGTAATCGAATGCCAAAAAACTTCTATTATGCAAAGAAATCAGTGGAACAATTGGGTTTGGGTCGCATAAAGATTGATTGTTGTCCAAATGGATGTATGATTTATCATTATCCTTCTGACAAGAACCTTCGAAATTGTAAATTTTGTGGTGAGAATCGCTATAAAACCATCACTAAAAATGGTAAACAAAGAGAAACTCCTTTGAAAAAAATGTGGTATTTTCCGCTTATTCCAAGACTACAAAGGCTTTATTCTTCGATGTAACTGACAACACAAATGAGATGGCATCATGAAAGTCAAAGGGAGCTTGGATCTTTGTCTCATCCATCTGATGGAGAAGCTTGGAAACACTTTGACTCAACATATCCTGAATTTGCACAAGACCCTAGAAATGTGAGGTTAGGGTCAGGTGTCGATGGATTTGCTCCATTTGACAAAACCTGGTAGAATTTATTCATGTTGGCCTATAATTGTACTCCTTACAATCTTCCTCCATGGATGTGCATGAGGAGAGAGTTCTTGTTCTTGACTGCCTTGATTCTGGTCCATCTAATCCCAAGAGTAGAATTGATGTATACTTGCAGTACTTATAGATGACTTGAAACTTTTATGGAATACTGGTGTCATGACTTATGATGTTTCTTTGAAACAGAATTTTATTATGAAGGCTTGTTTGATGTGGACGATTAATGACTTCCCCGTGATATGGAATGTTGTCAGGTTGGATGACAATGGGGAAACTTGCCTGCCCAATTTGTATGGAGCGCTCAAAAGCATTCACCCTCCAACATAGTCGCAAGACATCATTTTTTGATTGTCACCGCTAATTCTTGCCACTTGATCATTGCTATAGAAAAGAATAAGACTGCATTTAAAGAAACTTGAGGAGAAATCATTACCTCCGAGAGGTTAACTGGGTGATGAAGTATGGGAAAGGGTAAAGACATACCTTCCATAACAGGACTAGTAGAAGAAAATCCCCCAGGTTATGGGGTTTACCATAACTGGACTAAACAAACCATATTTTGGGATTTGCCTTATTGGAAGACAAATCTTCTTCCGCATAATCTAGATGTCATGCATATTGAGAGAAATATTTTTCTTAATATCTTATACAGTGATGGATACTAAGTGGCAAAAGCGAAGACAATTTCAATGCTAGATTGGACTTGGCACAATATTGTAGGCGAGTGGATCTAGAGCTACAGGATGCTGGAGGTGGAAAATTTAAAAAGCCCAAAGCAAAGTACACATTGAACAAGCAACAAAGATTGGTATGTGAATGGGTTAGGCAACTAAAGTTACCAGATGGATATGCCTCCACATTGGCTAGGTGTGTTGATTTGAGGAAGCAAAATTGTTTGGTTTGAAAAGTCATGATTGCGTGTTCATACATGCAACGTTCTTTGCCAATTGCATTCAAGGCTTTACCCAAACCAATTTGGAATACACTTACTGAGTTTAGCAAATTCTTTAGAGAACTAACTTCACCATTGCTGAGAGAAGATAATTTAAGGGTAATGGAGGAAAATATTCCATTTATTTTGTGTAAATTGGAACAAATATTTCCTCCAAGTTTTTTTGATTCAATGGAACACCTTCCAATTCATTTACCTTATGAAGCAAAGGTTGGTGGTCCCGTGCAATATCGTTGGATGTATCCCTTTGAAAGGTTAGGTCATCTATCCTTATTCTTTTTCAGTTGAGTTTTTATATGGTTAACATTGCACTTATATACTAAGATAAATTTATTAGGTTTATACGTACATTAAAGGATAAGGTTACAAATAAAGCTTCAATTGAAGGTTCCATTTGTGAAGCTTATTTAGTGGAGGAGACTTCAACTTTTGCTTTATTACTATCCGCCAAATGTTAGTGTAGGAGGACAAGAGTTCCACGGAATGATGATGGTGGTGAAGGTTGCTCAACTAATCCATCATTCTCTATCTTTAATTATCCTGGACGTCCTTCTGGGAAGTGCATGTCTTCGATCTTCGAAGAAAAGGAAATGAAAGCTGCACACTTATACATCCTTCTAAATTGTCCTGAGGTGGAGCCTTATTTGATGTAAGCTTCAAGTTCTAACTTGTTCTTTCAATTTGAAAAGTTATAATTAAATTTATGAAATTATTCAATCTATGATATTAATGCAGCATATATGAAAATTTTCTACGGGAACTTGGTTCAGATGATTCAGAAGTAGACAAACAAATTTCCACAACATTTCCCACATGGTTTAAAGAACATGTATGTGAATATGGTTCACCAAATTTCTTAATTGATTCATTTTACTTATAGGTGAATTTAACTTATTCATTTGTGTAATAGGTGTTTGCTAACAATATTGAGGATGCTCTTCTTCAAAGTTTGGCATGGGGGCCCTCAAATATAGTAAACAAATGGCACACATATTTTATAAATGGTTACAAATTCAATACAAAAGGTCAAGGTCAAGGGATGGGTGCAACAAATTGTGGTGTATGTGTGCGAAGTGGCAATAATGAAGGAATAGAGAATGATTACTATGGAGTCTTAACTGATGTAGTTGAAGTGCAAGATATTGATGGCCCATAAAATGTGGTTTTATTCAAATGTGATTGGTTTGATCCTACAATTGATAGAGGAACAAGGATAGATAATTATGGGATTGTTGAAGTTAGAGCATCCAGGAGATATAAGAAGTATGAGCCGTTTATTCTTGCTCAACAAGCAGAGCAAGTATACTATTCACACGGTATCACGAAGAGAGTGAAGCGGTGGTTGGTCGTGATTAAAACCAAGGCACGAAATACTATTCGGACTTCAGAAACTAAAATTCCTGAAACAGATGATCCATACCAAGATGAATCAATCCCACAAATGTCTATGACAATTGCAAATGACAATCTTGACCAAAGTCTTGTTGATGTCACTGGTCCAATAGAGGAAGTACTTGGACATTCATTAAATCAGCCTTAACTCTGATGTAGATGAAGATGTTGAGGTAGAAGAAGCAAAAGAAGATGATGAAGAGGAAGATAAAGAAGAAGACTAGATGAAATAACCTAATTGTTTTGCATGTAGTATCATTAGTTCAAGTATTATGTAATATTACATTTGTTAATACAATTATGGCTGTCACTGCAGTTTGCCAATTTTTTATGTTACTCTATTTTATTAATTATGTATTAGTTTTTAGGCTTATTTTTAATATATAATTTAATTCTTTAATTAGAATTTTTTATAGATGGCAAGTAGAGGTAGAGGCAGAGGTAGAGGTAGAGGTAGAGGGAAACAACTCTCATCAATGAGAACCCACCAGATCTCCTACACCTACTCCATCTCCTCATCCCCAAATTGACCTAAAAGTATCCCACCTTTACACATACCAAATCCTCATCCTCGAGTTGAACCTACACCTGAACTTATCCATCGATTCCCAAAGCTGGCCCCTGCTTATCCCATCTCCTCATTCTCAGACTAGGCCTACATTTACCCCATCTCTCGATTCCCAAATCCTTCTCCAATTGACTCCTCATTCTCAAGTCGGAACATCTCAAGACTTGTCGTAATCTTTACGCTAGTGTATCGTAGAACCGCAGTGGGGCAAATTCCTCTCGATCGCCAAATATTAGGTGGGGGTAAAGGATGTAGATGGATCTTATTTGGATCAAGCAGACGGTCCTTGAGTAAGCATTGCTAATTTTGAGATTTAATTAGTTACATGTATATATGAACTTGTTAATTTATTTCTAATTATATATGTGCTTATTAATTCATTTTTCTATTTACATACAGCTTTTATCCTTCCTCGTCTCAAGTGACAAGAAGAATCACAAAGATCTTCAAAAAAAAATTTGATGGGCATTGGACAAGTTGGACAAAGGTGAATCCATTAGTGCGAAAGATGTGGTTTACTGATTTTAAGGTAATATAATTTGATCCTAATAACTATTTCTAAGAAATATATGTTAGATGCATATTCATAACTTTGGTACATATTTCATAGCTTTGATTCATGTATGCCGAATATATGATGTATGTTGGAATTACATGTATGGTTGGGAAGAATGGTTAACCTCTTTGATTTGATTGTTGAGTTATACATATATTGGCTACTCAAACATACATAAAGAGCTTAGTTGTTTTAAGTTTCTTGTTGATTATCCCTTCTTGATTTATAATTGCTTAGCTAATATGTTAATGTATTTATTGATTTATTGATTAGCTAGTATTTTCTTTCATTCAGTCAATTTACAAGTGGTTGCCTCGAGGATGAGGATGACATTAAAAGGAGCTTTGAGAGTAAGGGATCATCAGCATTAAAGAATGCTTTGAGTAAGGTGCGTGAAAATAAGGACAATGGCAATTGGCTTCATGCCGACCACCTTGAGCGATAAAGATTGAATGGCAAAGTCCCGAGTGGCAAGAGAAGGAGGAAAAATCGCCCAAAACCGCAATCTAAACAAGGCTTAATTTGCATGGTGGAGGATCCATATCTCGCCAAAGAACATGCTAAGAGAATGGTTAGTTATTCTATTAAGTAATTGTTAGTTTATTTAGTTCTTACATAACCTGATAATTGTTTTTTATCCTTTTAGAGGTAGAACCGAATAGGAACCAAACTATTATGAATTATATGTACCAGTGCATAGACCCAAAGGAAAGCAAAATGAGTTCTTCAGAAGATCAAGCAAAGATTGGTGTAAGTAAAACCTAATTAATGTTTAAGTTAAGTTACTTTGTAAAGTATACCTTATCTCATTATTAAATCTTTGCAGGAAGAGTATGAAAAGCGAATATTTGAGCGAGAGTCTGAAAGTGGTGAAGCAATAATTCTCAACAATCTGATAACAACATCTTCTTAGATGTTGTTGGAGGCCCTAACAAAAAGGCGAATCTATGGTTTAGGGTCACATGCAGCTAATATTGTTGCTTCTTCATCTAAAACCTCTTTTGTTCCTATTGAAGGTGTTACACCAGAGGAAGTTGCTACAATGAAGGCTACAATTCAAGCCTTGAAAGATCAAATTCAGCAAAAAAGGATCAAAAGTGGCAAGAGTTACAAGATGAGTTACAGCAAAAAGATCAAAAGTGGCAAGAAAGCTTACAAGATCAGCTCCAGAAAAGAGATCAAGAATGGGAGCAAAGGTTTCCAAGCATGATGGAAAAATATTGGCGACAAAGATTTGCGGGATTGATGCTTGGTCCGACGCAGACACGTTCTTCACAACAGGGTGCTTTGCGACTTCCACCACACCGAGGATAACCATGACAATGATAGTGATGGTGATGATTCTCGATGAATAGATTATGGTTGATTCCGGCGAATGTATTGTAGTTGATCGATGGTGTGTTGATTTTGATGGATTTTACTTTGATGAATAGATTGTAGTTGATACTGATGGTGTGTTGATTTTGATGGATTTTACATTGATGAATAGATTGTAGTTGAACTCATGATAGAAGTTAGATTTAAGTACTTTGAACTTTGTTGGTGTTTACTGTTAATGAATCATACTTTTAGTACTAAATTTGTATTATTGTACTAGAATTATAATTTGTGATATTGTAGAATTTTTACAGGTTTAAATTAATATAAAATCATTTATAAAATTAAAAAAAAAACTATTAAAACAGGTTTAGAAATTAGAGGCGGAATATACTCCGTCGCTAATTAGAGAGCAGGTTAACATATTCTGTCTCCAACATGATTTAGCAATTGTTTCCGTCTCTAAATAGCAACGGAAGTTGTTCCATCATTAATTAGTGACGGAATATATTTCGTCTCTAAATAGCGACGGAATATTTTCATTTAGCAACGTAATTGTTCAGTCTTTGATACCTTTCTTGGTAGATAAAGTGATCAAATTTGGTTACATATTAGAGACGGAGGGTTGAAATTTAGAGACGGAAATATTCTGTCTCAAATTAGAGACAGATTAACAAATTTCGTTCTAATAAATTAGCTTACCCCATTTTTAGCGAATATGTTAATATGTTCGCAAAATCCGTCTCTAATTTGTTTAGTGATGGAATTTGCGTAATTTAGCGACGAATTTTTTCCGTCTCTGAATCTGAAATTTCTAGTAGTGGGGGTAGCTAGATTCAAATTACGAAAATCTATACAAATCCTAACTTGACCATTCTTTTTAATTATAGGAACAATATTTGAAAGCCATTGTGCATATCTAACTGTCCTAATGAAACCTGCTCCCAATAGTCTTTCTATTTCCTGCTTTATCTTTGGCATCAGCTCTGGATTAAATCATCTGGGTGGTTGTTTGAATGGCTTGAAACCTTCTTTGATAGGCAAATGGTGCTCAAGTAACTCTCTAGACAATCCAGGCATCTCATGATAATCCTATGAAAAACAATCTTTATACCTAGTTATCAGCTGAGTTAGTTGATCTCGTTCACCTTGGCTAAGTAAGCCACTGATCTTAGTTATTCTTGGCTCATTGCTATTGCCAAGGTTAACCTCGATCAAGGGGTCCTGAGCTTCAAAGCTTGGAATTTCTCTTTTGATGCGAGACATGCACAAATTTGCTGCTTGTTCCTTCTTACTTCCTGTTACCTCATTGTCCTTCTCGACTAATTCCTGTTGAAACAAGAAGTCTTCTAGTCTAGTCTCAGCTAAATGTAGGGCTAGCCATTGTAGGACTTCCTTCGCCACTATTGCATAGCTATTCATTGAAATATTCTGATTTTGGCCATGAGTTGGCCTTTGTTGTAACCTTGAACCTGTCCAATGAGAGGTCAAGTGATTTGACAGAATCCAAAGCAACATCCTCGGGCCAAGAAATAGGCTCAACCTTTGGAGAATAAAGCATGGCATCTGGCATCCTTGCATCAGTTGTGAACGGGAATGAGTCTACCCTTACTACCTCAACCTAGTCTTCATTCCATAGCTGAATTTGTTGATGGAGAGTGGAGGGCACACATTGATTAGTATGAATGCACTATCTTCCCAACAACATATTGTACCCTGGATTACCATTCACCACAAAGAAAACTATATTAATGGTTTTGAATCCTACTGTAAGCTCGACAAAAAGGACTCCTAGCACTAGAGTCTTTTCCCCAGTGAAGTTGGTGATGGTCATATTGGTCTTCTTGAGGTCCTTTTGGCTTTTTTCGAGCTTCTCAACTGTGCTATAAGGCATTGTATTAATCACGGCTCCCCCATCAACCAAGACTCTACTTATAGGCTCTTTATTTATCTGAGCCGAGATGTAAAGGGGCCTGAGATGTTTAGCCTTGACCCATCTCTCAAACTCTATTCCTCTTGGCATTGCTGTCACCAAAGTTTCATACTCGGCTTCATCTGTGCTCACTTCCCTTTCCAAATACCAAATATTACCATCTTGATTAGCAAATTCCGTAGGACTAATCTCCATCATAGTTATGATAGCTGATTCTCCTTGGAATTAGTCCGATAAGACATCATCATTTGGTATATAATTCTGGAAACTCTTCGCATATTTACTACTTACCTTAACCTCAAACCCTTGGTTGGTGAAATTTATAGCTTGAATGGCGCCTCGGGTAATCTTCTCAGGCTAGGTTATCGGCTGAAATTCAGGGGTATAATACATTTCCTCTGCTACTTTAACATCGGCTGAGAATGGTTTTTGATCCGCAGGCATCACTTCCACTTTATCCTCATTCCAAAACATCAGCTGCTAATGTAAGGTAGATGGAACACACATATTTGAGTGGATCCAACCTCTTCCTAACAACAAAGAGTATCTTGGCTTGGCATCCACAACAAAAAATACTATGATGGATGTTTTGATTTCCACAATCAATTCAGCAATGTAGAATCCTAGAGCATTTATGCTCTTTCCTGTGAAATTTGTCATTTTCATGTTAGTCTCCTTGAGTTCCTTCTGAGATTTGCCTAACTTTTTAAGGATCCTTACTGGCATAACATTCATGATGGCACCTCCATCAATCAATACCCGATTGATAGGCTTCCCATCAATATGAGCTCTTATGTATAGTGGCTTTAAATGTCTTGCTAGCTGAGGTTTATCAAACTTGATAACTCCTTCTAATCATCTTTTCCTTCTATTCTTTCCTGTTGAGGTTCTACATTTCCTTCTTTGTCTGCTAGAGTGGCCCATGTGGCTTCCTCAGCCAAGACATCACCATCTAACTATATCGGTTGATTCTCTTTTACAGCAAACTCAACAGGTAAGACTCTTATGGTAGTAGCTAAATTCACAACTTCTTGTAAATCATCAGTTAAAATGAGCAGATCATCATCATTGAGAATCTGATCAATTAAACTTTATGATAGATCTATTTCTGGGATTTGCATTCTCTCGGCTGATGTTTCAACCGTTTGAATAACTTTCATGTCCTGATTCTGCCTTTGTAATTCTTTCACGCCTTTCGTCTTCGTGCTGACGGCTTTTGCTACTCCCATAGGTTTAGCTAGACCTGACATCGTTGCTACATCTTTCATTCTTTAGATAGATCTCTTCATCTACATCCTCCTTTTCTGTGTTCTTGTCATCTGAATAGGTCGGGGCTCTGGCTGCTTCCCTTTACCATATTTGTTCACGGACCATTTTCCCCTGTTAGACTCAACCTTTGGCTTATTCATCTTTGCCTCCCTAGCTGATTCGTCATTTCTCACTGTGATCTTTAACATAGACTTCCCTTCATTATAGCTTAGCTCCATGGCTCGCTTAGAGTCTCGAGGCATGGGATAATCAGATATTTGAGGGAGTTGCCTATACTTATACCATGGTTTCCTTGGCTGGTCTTTTTGAGGGAATTGTATTCTTTGGAACACATTCAATCGAGGTCCTTCGTGCTTTCTTTCCCTCGGCTGATTCCATTGTTGAGGAGGTTGTAATCTTTAAAATACGCTCTGTCGAGTTTGTTTTGAGTCGCCATGCAGCTTAGGCATCCATTCTTTCTTCTCCATCTTCCTGGATGTATCATGACTCATGGTTCTGGTCCCTTCTTTTACCACCACTGATTTTGGTCTCCACACTTGCTTACTATGTTGGACAGGCTGGGTGGATGAAGCCTCCTTTTTGGTATGTTTGTTCTCTGTAGATATGGAAACCATATTGACAGTGGATGCTGGAAAAGGATTGGTACCAATGGTCATACCTCCTCCCTTTTTATCTGTAAGTTTAAACCTTCCTTCTTTTAAGGCCCTTTGAATCACATTCCAAAAAATTGTGCAGTTATTCGTATAGTGTGAGTATGAATTACGCCACTTACAGTATTTCAAATTTTAAATTTGATCCGTTGGGGGTAGTTTATGCCCGTCTAGAAGCTTAATCTGTTTATCTTTGACTAAAAAGTCAAATATCTGATCTGCTTTTGAAATGTCAAACAGAAATGCCTCTTTTTCCTCTGTTTTAACTTTTTCTTTTCCTTTGGCAGGAGTAAGAGCAGGACAAGTGTATGGTTTGCCTCCCAGCAATTCAGCAATCATAACTTCCCCTTGGCCTACCCCTTCTTCTTCATTTTCTTCCTCATTGACTAAATCACAATTGATTACAGCCAACTATTGGGAATCTCTAGGCCCTGCTCGATTAGACCTCCTTTGCTCTATTTCTATTATGAATTGTTCAACTCGAGCTGCTTTCCAAGAGAGTTGAGCCAAATCACCGTATTATGAGATAATGAGTTTCTCTCTTAGTTGAGGATTCATGTTGTTCATAGCAATGGAGGCGCATTTAGCTTCTGGTAGTTGGACATTGTACTTCCCTTTAACCCTTCTAAATCTTTCCACAAACTCTGCTACAGGCTCACTTGCTTGTTGTTTGATTTCTATCAAATCAAGAATAGAAGCTTCTGGCAGTGGCTTGTAAAACCTATCACAGAATAAACGTTCCATGTCAGCCCAGCTTTGTATAGAGTTTGGTGGCAATGTTGAGTACCAAGTGAATGCTGCCCCAACTAAGGATAAAGAAAACAATTGTAGCCTTAGAAAATTATTCTGACTAGCCTCAGTGCATTGGGCTATAAATCGGCTGACATGTTCCATAGTCGACTTGCCATCTTCTCCATAAAAGGTTGTAAAATCTGGGGTTCTAAAACCTCTTGGAAATTGTACCCTATTAACCTAATCTGGGTACGGTTTCTTGTATATCGGCCTCTTTAAAGATCTTAGTTGTACTCTAAAATGCCTCCTCATAGCCTTTGCAATCATATTTGGATCAATCAACTGAGGCGCAATCCCCCTTGGCTCAACACAAGGTTGAAGTTGAACGGGCGCTGCCTGCTAATTGGCCCCTTGTTCTACTTCTTGAGGGATTCCATGGGGCAACTGCATGTGTGGCAGAGGATACATCGGCTGTTGGGGCACATTCATTGGTTGAGCCATATAGTTTGGTGGTTGGACATGCATTGGCTGTGCCATTCGTCCAGGTTGGGTGAGATATCCATGAATCAGCTGAACATTTTGCCCTGGATTATAAGGGTTCCCTCAATTATCTCCTTGAGACCAACTTGCCTGTCCTACTAGATCAACCGTTGCGTAAGTAGGTTGTTCCCAAATGCTATTGAAGCCATTTCTTAGCCTCGTATTACTCATTGGTAATCCTAAATTTGTTGGTGCATTCGGGGGCCTTTTAATTATTTGTATTTGCCCAAGTTAGGGTCCTTGGTGCCCCCTAGCATAAGTTATTATCTCATCATTAGTCTCAGGAATATTTGTATACATAGATTCAACTGATTGACCATGAGTTTGCCATCTTCCTTTCTGTTGCTACTGGAATATCTGCAACTCATTTTGGACCATTGGCTTCACTATCTCAGCCAATTGCTTAGATACTTCTTGCATCAAATCATTTACTCTTGCTTGGATCTGTTGCCGTATGAAGGATGTGGACATTACTAATAGCTGCCTTTCCTCGCGTCCAGTCTGCGTAGAGCTAGTCATGTCAGGAGAAGCTGTTGAAGCCTTCGGTGGCTAAGAGGTAATACCTGCATTTGGCTGCTCTGAAATCACCCCTTTGGGCGAAGTCGAGGCTGCCACATACGTAGCTGATTGCTCCCTGCTTTCGACCGTGGGGCAAAACTTGAATCCCTTAGCGGCTGGGAGGCACCAGCTATATTTGGCTAGTCTGAATTCACCCCTTGGGGTGCAGTCAAGGCTGCCACATACGTAACCGATTGCCCCCTGCTTTTTGCTTGGGGGCGGAACTTGGATTCTGATTTGTTGAACTCATGTTGATCACCTTTCCAGATCTTAAATTCATACGCCAAGTATGATCTAATCCTATAACAGGAAACTCTTGCTGACTCAACCCTGATGGTTCCACCAGGCGTGCCAATTTCATGTTGGATGAAAATAAGACAATCAGCTAAATTCCTTGAAGAAACTTATCCGATAACAATATCCCAAAGATTACCTATGTTCAGACAATTTAGGTTAAGGAGGGTACTTTGCTCCTTAGCAAATGGACTCCTCAAACGGCTTACGGGAGCAAGCCTTTGAGCAAGATCGGTTAATGAAGAATTGGAACAAAAAAACTTGAACTTTTATTAATCAACCATGAATTCGTACAAAGCCTTGAAGATGTATAAGAAATTAAAGAGATGACATAAAGCTAAAAAGAAACTGAAAAGTAGAAGATAAAAATTGATAGTTTAAAATGGCATGATGTCTGTTTTTTTTCATCCCCCTTTTCTCTTGAAAACATGGTCTTTTTATAAGCTCCCTGAAATGTCGCCATTTCCTCCCATGACGTGCATAATGGTCTTTGTCTTAACTGCCATGATTCTATGTTTTGAGTAGAGGTAACTGCTGTTTCTCAAGTCATCAATCTCCAACTACTTTGCTCTCTTGGCCGTTGGGCTTATTTTCTCTCTTCAGCCTATTTAACCGATACTCCTTTCGTGGCCTAATTTCACATATTTCAGCCAATTAAGGCCAATATCTTACTAGGCCCAAATTATCATTCTTCTCGGCCCAATTATTTTTTGGTGCCAACACCATATATAAATTTCAAATATGAACGTGTTGTGTTTTAATGCCGGGTTGATCTAGTTTGACCTTATTTTTTTTAACGGGGAGGCCTGAATCATATTTTTCAATATAAAGAGTTAATATATCCGCAAGTACCAAAAACAAAATCTCTTGGGGGTATTCATCTATCCAAGCTAGGCCTAGGCTTCTATAGACAAGACTTGCTAAACCATGTGCCACCCGATTTCCATCTCTCTTTGTGCATACATCACTACACTTCCACTTGACATTTATTATCATTAATGAGAAACGGCTCGTTTCGTCGTGACCTTCTCTTGAATTCTCCAAACTTTTTTCGCTCCATTACTACAAGGGTAGAGAATCCATTGCTATCTCGGCTATGCTACTGAGGCCTTGGGGAAGTCAGAATAGAAGAGCACTTATTTTGGGATAGGCTTACTACTTAAATACTTTCAGCAGTTATCCGCTCCACACTTGGCTACCCAACATTTACTGTGAGCATGATAGCTGGCACACCAAAGGTGAGTCCTTCCTAATATTGACTAGACAGTTGATGTATCAAACTTGACCCTACCTTTCATAGCATGCATTCCCATCGGTGTCGCCATTGATTTGATAAGCTATGTGTTTGATGCATGGAGAGCTGCCTTCAGTCCCCCAAACTTACTTATTTGTGGTAACCCTCCGGTTTCCCAATAACCTATAACGCTAGTCACTGCTCCTACTGGGGCTAGGAAGTAAGCCCCACAACCCAAAGCCGTGAAGAACAAATAAAATTTGCTGCAAAACTAGCTCTTCTTGAGTGCAATAAAATTCAATTAGTCTTTCTCTCCGGCATTGCTACTTATTGGCTAGCATAGCAAATTTAACTTATTGTATTACTTAGTTGATTGCATAGTAGTACATGTATTTCTCTTGCCTTCATGCCTTGGCTTTGAAAGTCTTTATGATCCTCATTTAACTCCTTTATGTGATGACTTCATACCTTGTGTAAGAGATATCCCAAAAAGTGTAGAGAGACTAAAAGTTGCCTAAACTAGATTAATAGAATAGAAAATAGGTTAGGGTGAATGTGAGAGAATGAGTAAAAGAGCAAGAAATGATTTGGGTTTGAGTTCAAAGAAATAATTTGGTCAAAAAATCAAATCAAATTTGGGTCCAATTAAAGCCGACCTAACCTATCATTTTTACACCCTTAAACCTAGTTATATCTCCCATTTATTTTAAGTGGACTATGACCTAGTCTTATAATCTCCACCTTCTGAGGTATCATTGAATGTCTTGGGAGAGTATCCTAGCCTCAAAACCATTATGCGATACCTTGAAGTTCTCATAAGTGATAATTTGTTGATGGCTAAGCTAACTCCCGCCCACCATCCACGTTTCAATTACTCCCTCCCATTTTCAAGTGTTAATTAAGGATTTTATACAAGAATTAAGATATCATTAAATTAGTATTTGAACTAAATTACCATTGCCCCTCTTTTCATTTGTTCATTATTTTCCTTACTCTTGAATCTAATATCTTTTCTCTCACTATATTAAAGAGAATAAATAAGGGTAAAATTGGAAAAAATAATTAATGTTTCCTTAGAATTATCAAATTTTGGACAAAAAATGTTTTCTAAATAGATAACATAAAAGAATTTAATTTTAGTGTACTGTTAATGAAAAAAAATTTATACAAATATTTAATCATATATTAGCATATCAATAAATATATTTGACTCAACTACCTATTACTTTAAAAGCCTTACAAATATAAGCATATAATTAGATGATGGTGTCAATTTTTTTTACACTAATATAACATCAAAATTAATTAATCTCAACTTGAAGGGTCGTTCTGCAATGCACCTCATCAAGTATGGTGCGTGATGCACCCGCTAGTGTAGGTGCACTTGTTTATTACCCGCATTCAAAAAATATAGCTAGAAGAAGATAAAATATGATTAAATGAACTATGAATGTGGGTAAATGCAGTAGTGAAGTGGCTAAATGACCTTCTCTTTATTTCCTTTCTCCCCTCCACAACCACCACCATCATCTGCACAGCCACCCAGCCGCCAAAGCCCACTATACCATCATCTCATCGCCACCCTCACGGCCATCATTGTGGCCCCCTCATTGCCATTGTCATAGCCCACTCATTGCCACCATTGCGGCCCCTTCCACCACCATCGCTACACTCTTTCTGCAACACCATTGTGTCACCTCCACCACGACCTAGCACCTCGTGAAACACCACCTTGTTATCCGCCTAACCGCCCCTCCGCGAGTCTACAACCCTCGTCTTCATGCCGACCAAAGTCCGTTGTCCATCCCAAATTGCATTATGATGAGGCAGCAGCTTACTTGACGAGCTTCGCCGAGGTGTAGAAGGGGTTGACAGTGGTCACAGCGGCGCCGCGGTAGGAGGCACTGAGGAAGGCAAAGGCAAAGTGGGGACAGTTGCGGAGGAGAAGCATGACGACATTGCCCTGGTGGATGGCAATGTGGTGGAGGCTGGTAGCAATGCAATGGTTAGCATGATGAACATCGGCGTGGGTGAGGGCGGCGTCGGTGTCGGCATCGATGAGGTATGGGCAGTCGTGGAGCAGTGGCGCTGGATTGAAATGGTGGTGCAATGCTTGGATGGAGGAAAAATAGTGAAAGGGAGCACAATACGTCTTACCTTCTACATAAGGTGCATTTGAGATGGAACCCAACTTGAAAATGGATGGAAGGATGTACTTCCAAAACGGTGACTCATTTTTCATGTGATATTTGTAGTATTTTCAATTGAATAAAAATTATATAGAGTGATATTATTTGTATATTACAATTTAACACTAAATATAATACTTCACTCACATATGTATAATATATTTATTTTGATATGTCTATCTCGATTCTTACATATACTCACATAAGTATATACTTTTTATGCTATATTTATATAATATGGGTTAAAGAATATTTTTCATTCCTAAATAACCATTTTTTATTCATTTGTATTTGGGTGATGGTGGTGGTGTTTTTTGTTTTTGGGGGGGGGGAGGAGTACTTGCATTATTGCAGGAGACTTATCACTGCGAAGAATGTTGAGATACATGACTGTAATTTTATAATGTATTTATGGATAAAATTTTTCTATTCCCAAATTTTGTTCTATTTGTATCCCCCCAATCGCATTGTCATTTGGGAAAAAAAAAATGCATAATTGGTAATTGGAGTTTTAAATTTTTTAAATATTTATTTTTCAAATGACAAATCATGAATGCTGGGATAGAGAAAAGGAGAGAAGATTTTTATCACGTTATGTTGGTTTTGTAAATAACTTATATAAAAGAAATTTTGATGTCATAATGTATCTAATAATAATATGAGAATAATTTTGATACACTATTAATATAAAGAATTTTACAATATCATTTAATTATATGTTGCTATATGTGCCATTTTTGATATAATGGTGGTAAGAGTCAAACAATTTTGTTGATTGGACACTACATAGTTAGATGATCATGTAAAATATTTTTATACGGATAATATATTAAAATTAAATTTATAATAAATATGAATTTAGTTATATATAAAATAAAATTTTAATTTTGATGTATCATAAGTGTAAAAGTATTTTATATAGAGTCTAATTATATATTTCTATATCAACAAAAATATTTAATTTTCATATCTATTATAAAAAAATTTCACATATAGTAATATATAATTAGATGATAGTGTAAAAATTCTCTTACACTGATAATATATCAAAATTAAACTCTATAAATAAATAAATAAATAAATAAATATAATCTTATTAAATTTTTACATAATTATTCAATTATATATTAACATATTAATTAATAAAAATATTTGAGCCTTGCCATTATTGTTACAAAAGTCCCATATGTTCTTCAGTGAAGAAAAAAAATTGAAGGTCTATATTTTCTTTTTGTTGCCGGATAAAAGTTTCTCTTTTTTAAAAAAGAATACAAGAAAGAAAATCTTCACAACTAGAGAAATGACAATCCCTCTAAATAATATTCACATGGCTAAAATTATTTTTTGATCTTTGTGCATGTTATGGATTTTGGTTTTAATTCTTGCATTAAAATTTTTTTGGTTTAGGCCCCTGTACATTAAAATTTTTTTGATTTAGGTTCTTATAGTAGTACTGAGTTAATCCCTATCGTTAGAAAATTACTAGATAATGTTAATTTTACTGACATGGCTAATGACATGGGACATAACAAAACTTGGTTTAGATTGTTTCGGTCTAAAAAAAGGGCATTTGATACTGTTTCGGTTTGTTTTCTATTTTCTAAAAAGACTCTTTCGGCCCCTTAAAAATGCTTAAAAGATATCGTTTCAAGATTACATTGATTATGTATCTTATTTATATCAAATTTCATTAACTACACCAGTAAAAATTACTATTATCCAATAATTTTCTAATAACAGAAACTAATTTCTTAATAAAATACTAATGTAAGGATCTAAATCAAAATTTTTTTAGTATAGAAATTTAAACGAAAATTTGAGATACATACATAAACAAAAAATTAGTTTAAACCTACTTACATAAGGGAAGATCAGATAAGAAAGAAAAAAACAAATAAAGATTAAAGCGGCTAAAGTGTTTAAGAATTTAAACAATACATATGAGATTAGATATCAAACCTCATTACTGTCAAAGTTAAAAAAATTGGCTAAAAGTACTTTAAACCAAAAGAAACAAATAAAGAAGGAATTATCCTCTTTATACTACTCTTTTATAAAACACCATATTAATACTTATTCACCTACTATTAAATTGAATATAAGTTTTAATTAAAATAAAGTCTATATTTCACTCAATAATAAATAAAAAATTTAATTTATACATATTGTCCATATAAAATAATTTTATATTATTAATATATATAAATTAAACTTATAAATAAATAGAAATGTTGATATAATTTATAAAATAATAAAGATGAGAATTATACAAAATTATTTATATAACAATTTATAATTAAATAATAATATAAAAAAATTTTATATTATTAATATATATAAATTAAACTTATAAATAAATAGAGATGTTGATATAATATTTTATAAAAAAATATAAACAAGAGCTTAATTATGATATATTGATAGTATAAAAATATTTTATATTATCATTTAATTAAAATTTTTTATTTATATAATTATTTAAATAATAAATAATTATACCAAAAAATTTTATTAATATAATAATATATAATTAAATATTTATATAAATTTTTTTTTAATTAATAATATATTTAAATTAAATTCTACAAATAATATTTTCCATCACCAAGTGCGTTAACTTCACGTTACAGCGTTAGTGTGCTATTAAAATAGCAACCATAACTGGTACGAATAGGGGACAGAAGAGACACGCACATCACAGGCGACAGTACTACAACACATCACTATAAACTATAACCAACAAAACGGGGTGTTGTTATAAAATGGACACACCAGACACCACCCCAACGGAGTTGTTATGTCCAGTGATTCAAAGAAACGCCGTTTCTTTACCCAAAGAAAGAGAAAGATAGAGAGAGAGAGAGAGAGAGAGAGAGAGAGAGAGAGAGAGTTCAGTTCTGTAACGGTTGCAGCAACAGCAGCTTATGCAGCATAGCAGAGAGACTATTTCCAAAAAGCTGGTTTCTCTCATAAATTCCCCCTGTTATATGTAAACGCTCTTTAATCATTCAATTCACTTCAACCGCGACACGTGACACGCGACGATGATGATGATTATCATGAAAATATATACATGTGTGCACGACCGTATATAATATAACGATAATGATGATGACAAAGATTCAGGGTCACAAAGCACTGAACTGAGGGTTTTTTTTTTGTCTGAGCTAGCTGAATCAAATGATGTTGAATCGTGGTTGTGGTGGAGAGGATGAGTTTTATGAGCAACTATGGGAAGCATGTGCAGGACCCCATGTGGATGTTCCTCGTGCAGGCCAAAGGGTCTTCTATTTTCCTCAGGGACACATGGAGCAAGTTAGTTTTTAGTTATTTACAGTTGCCAATTTTCTTTTTTTTTTCTTTATAATTTTTTTGGGGGGTCTTAGGTTGTCTGAAAATGTTAGTATTGGATGCTTGGTTGAGATGGATTCTCTTTCTTTTTTGTTTATTCATTTGTGTTTTTTATCCTCTTTTGTATTTTTTTTTTCGGTTTTATGTTTTTTTTTTACTTTGTGTTTTTGCGGCTGTAGTTAGAAGCATCAACAAATCAGGAACTAAATCAGAGGATTCCAGTGTTCAAACTTCCCACCAAGATCCTTTGTCGTGTCGTTAACGTCCATTTACTGGTAATTTTTCTTCATGATATTACCTTTTTTCAAATTTTTTAATTTCCTTTTTTTTTTTGTTAAATCCTTGAGGAGGAAGGAAAAAAAAAAAAAAGAAATCTTGTTTGGATGCTGAGAAAATGGTCAAATGATAATCTGGGTTATGGTGTTACTACGTGTTGTTTGATATTAAGTTGTTTATTTATTGCTGGTAGTATTCTCTCTTATGCTCCTTCCTTTCAACTTTATTTTTTCTTGAAAAAAATAATGTTTGGTTGCTGAGAAAATGGTCAAATGATCATCTAGGTTCTGTAGTTCTTATGTGCAGTTTGGTATTAAGTTGTTTATAATATTTGTTGGTAATTTCCTCCCCTATCCTCCTTCCTTTAAAATTTCCATTTTTTCTTTAAATGGACTGAAAAAAAAAAAAAAAAACAAAGAGATCTTGTTTAGTTGCTGAGAAAATAATCAAATAAGTATCTGGGTTCAGGAGTCACTATGTAAAGTTTAGTATTAAGTTATTTATTAATAATTTAATACTATGATTGTGCAATCTTGGGGTAGGCAAACAACAAAATCTTACCTTGAATTTTGACATGTTTACTAGGCTGAACAAGAAACGGATGAGGTTTATGCGCAGATTACTTTGGTGCCAGAATCTAATGTAAGAATGTAGCTGCCCCATCTGATTCTCAAAATTTTTTCATGGTCAACCTTAGATTCTTTTGTCCCATTGTTTAGATTTCTAACGGAACAGATGTCTCAGCAAGCTGAGCCTGCAAGCCCTGATCCGTGCCCTGCTGAACATCCAAGGCCAACGGTTCACTCCTTCTGCAAGGTCTTAACTGCCTCTGATACCAGCACTCATGGCGGCTTCTCCGTACTCAGAAAGCATGCCACCGAATGCCTTCCAGCTTTGGTAATACTATCTGCTTGGATTTTATTGAATTTGTTCTTGGTGATGTTTACTAATGGAAGTATAAAACCATGTCTGAATTTCTTTCAGGACATGTCACAACCAACCCCAACTCAGGAATTGGTTGCCAAGGATCTTCATGGTTATGAATGGCGCTTTAAGCATATATTTAGAGGTAAAGGGCACAAGAAATTTTCATTTGGGTTCTTCTGGTCTAGCTTTGTACTTCTAATGGCCTAATGTTTCCCACTTGAATGTATATCCCTTTCTAACCAGGTCAGCCACGCAGGCACTTGCTCACAACTGGATGGAGCACTTTTGTGACTTCCAAGAGATTAGTTGCTGGTGATACCTTTGTGTTTCTGAGGTATAAAATTTCATGTTTTTTCATTTTCTTGGTTTCTTTGATATGATTTGGAATATCTTGTCTTGTGTAAAATCATAGCAGAAAATTTATCTGTTCCACTATACGAGCCTTAATTTACATAAAATTTTGTGTATAGAGGGCACAATGGAGAATTACGTGTTGGAGTGAGGCGTCTTGCTCCTCAGCAGAGCAGCATGCCTTCATCTGTGATTTCCAGTCAAAGCATGCACCTAGGAGTACTTGCAACTGCATCTCATGCTGTTGCAACTCAGACTCTTTTTGTAGTATATTGTAAGCCAAGGTAGAATTTTTTACTTGTTGCAAAAAAGAAGCAAGAAAACTGTCCCAGTGTTACTGTTAGGTGATTAGTTGATGATTATTGACATGGGCTTTTTGCTTGCTTAGGAGGAGCCAGTTCATCGTAAGCGTGAACAAGTATTTGGAGGCTATGAACCACAAGTTTGGTGTTGGCATGAGGCTTAAGATGAAGTTTGAGGGAGGAGATTCTCCTGAGACCGAGAAAAGGTACTCAAATTTGCTGCTGTTGTTTGTAATATGACCTTCTTAATGTTCATTATATAGTCTAATACATGCTTGATCAGATTTTTGGGCACAATAATTGGAGTAGATGATATTTCTCCTTATTGGGTAAATTCTAATTGGCGATCACTTCAGGTATTCTCATCTTTGACTTTGCAATTGTTCACCTTATTACTAGCGATTGTGTGGTATTCATTCATTGTTTTCAACTATTGCCAGGTTCAATGGGATGAGCCTGCATCTGTTCCAAGAACTGATAGGGTCTCACCATGGGAAATAGAACCCCTTCTGGCTTCTGTTCCTACATCTTCGTTTCAACCTCCTGCATTAAAGAATAAAAGGCCTCGGCCACCCAGTGAAGTTCATGAACTTGGTGAGGATATATTTCCTTTAAACTCCTTCCAATTCTTACATTGATTCCGTTATTTTGTCTTAAAAACTTACATTCCACTTTCAAAGTAGACACAACATCAGCTGCTTCTGCTTTCTGGGATGCTGGGCTGACACAGTCGGATATAACACAACTTAGTGTCATGGCCGAAAGCAAAATGAGCGATAGTACTCATATGCGGCATCATAAGCTTATTGATAATAGTAAAAGCAGCTGCAATGCTATATCAAGGATTCAGATGGACACAAATTGGCTATCTTCTCCCCATTCTAGTGGCCCTTCTCATCTATTTCAGGATGCAATTGATGATAGCAAGAGTGTCTCAGCTTGGCCTATTTCTAGAACAAATGCAGAAAGATTGAACAATGAGCATTTGCTTGACCAAGTTGACAAGGAGAACAAAGTAGAGATGGCTACAAGCTATCGATTGTTTGGAATTGAGCTTATTGATCATGCCAGGAACTCTCCTGTTGTAGAGAAGGCATGTGCACATGCAGCAAATGCATCCGGAGTCACCAACGAGGGCTGTGTTAGCACCTTGTCCCAAACTGATGCAGACCTAAATTCTGATATCTCAAAGGCTTCTAAAGAGACGAAACAAGAGCAGCTGCAAGTATCAACAAAAGAAACTCAGAGCAAGCAAATCTGTAGCAGAAGTTGCACTAAGGTGCTTGACATATATTGCTTATTTAGATAATAAATTTAATGCTCCATAGCCTAATCATAAAGGTTTCTGAAATAACGCTGTTGTTTGTGTTCAAAACCTGCCAAAAGGTTCAAATGCAGGGGTTTGCAGTGGGGCGTGCTCTGGACTTGACCATGTTGGCTGGGTATGATCAACTTATAGATGAATTGGAGAAAATGTTTGACATAAAGGGACAGCTTCAACACAGGAATAACTGGGCAATTGTCTTCACCGATGATGAAGGGGATATGATGCTTGTTGGTGATGATCCATGGCAGTGAGTATCTCCTTATACACAGTAATATGGCCGTATGTAATATGCGTGTGGCTGTGCCGGTGAGAGAACAAGTACTGTAAATAAAATTTTTAGTGATGTGGGTGAAGAAAAATGAGGAAAGTGAAGAGAGAAAGTGGAATATGATGATTAAGTAACATAATCTGTTTTCAAATTTATATTGATGACCCTATGCTTTGTTGGTTTATTTGGCATGCATGTTACAGTTATAATTTAGGTAAGATTGACTTTGCAACTTCTGATATGGAAAGGTGAAGACTTTTCTTTGTTAATAGAATATATAATATTGTAAATCGTGTTAAGCTGCCTGGTTTATAATACGCATTGATTCATGTAATCACCTCTCATTAATTCTTCTATATACTTTGTTGATTGTTATTATTATGTTCTTGCAGTGAATTCTGTAATATGGTGAGAAGAATCTTCATCTGTTCCAGCCAGGATGTGAAGAAAATGAGCTCACGGAGCAAACTGCCCATCTCTTCAATAGATGAGGAGACTGTAATAAGCTCAGACACAGCTGAGACCTGAAACTTTCACATTCTTGTGTTTCTTAACTTTTTTGTTAGTTTTTATTACTGGTGCTATTGTTTGTCTGTGGTAAGCAAGTTGGTCTATTTTTGGCTAGGCAAGTTTCTTGTTACTATTAGATGCTAAGCACTGGCTAATTGTAGCTGGGATATAGAGACTCCAGACACTAATTGTGTCCAAAAGACCAAATAGAATGTTTTAACTTCTAATAAATTAGTTGGAGAGGGAAATTTTAGGCTTAGCACATGTGAACATTCATGTTAAGCTATTTGTGCTTGTATGCATTGTGTGTGCCACTGTGCCTTTGAAGATTCTAATCTAGGTGAGTGAATTATGTGCATCTGAATTTGAATGATTCCGTTACAGTGCTAGAATTGTATCTTTCAGAGGTAATGTGGTCCACTGCACCGCTGGTGCTTCTGACAAATGGGTTCAGCCTGGCAGGGTGGGAGCAGCGCCCAAGATGCCACTTTTGAGGACCCATATTTATCATACCTGCGTCAGCTCTTTGAACGAAGAGCTGTAAGATTTAATGTTAAACCATTCAAGTAAAAAAAAACTACATAGATAAATTGTTAGTATTAGTCCTTTGCAGCTGAATGCATGGATCTATGATCAAATTTCACCTTCACCCCCTCCTCTTAAGTGTGAGTGAGTTGATGACTGGTTGAAATCTCAACTATTTCTCAAATGTACTATATCTATAAAAAAAATTCTAAGGGTATGTTTGGTATGGGGATAAAAATAAGATGAAAATTCTAAGGAATAGAAATACATATGGGTCTATTCCATAAAATTTTTATCCCTATTTACACTTTCATACCAAATACTCCCCAAGTATAATGTGGTTCAGCTTAAACCATATGGCCTTTCTGGTGAAGAAGTTGCAGTAATTTTCAGTAACTTCTTTGAACTATTTAGGGGCGTTCCCTAATTGGAAAGTTTAGTGATCAACATAATGTGAAGAAAGTCTAAAGTCTTTCACCCAAAGATACAAATATGGAAGTTTTCTAGGGTGTGATTGGTATGAGGGTCAAAATAGGGATGAAAATTTGTTGGATGAATTTTATATGTAATTTTACATATGAAATATTTACTCCAACTTTTACCTAATATCAAACACACCAGTAAATGATATAATTTCTCTATTTGATATCTCTTGTGCAAGTACCCAAGAGACAAGAGAGATGAGAAAGGTTCATGGTTAGGCTTAGGCTGCGCCAAGGGGTGAAATCTAATAAGCGCCAAATGATATATTACGTGCGACAGAGTATTTAGGAAATGATTTCATGTGGAATGTGTGGGGAAGTAAATAGTTTCACCAAGTTGAAAGGCTTCACAAACTATCAACTAGCAAGATCATGTTTGTGTCCTTTAATTTAAAGTAATCTTATTAAACTTAATAGCAATATGAAACGGATCATAAAACTAAAATAAATATTGCCATAAAAAATGGATTGTGGTAGCAAAATATTGATTCAGTTGCTGCAGTGCCATTTTAAGATTTTTGTCTAGACAGGGCGATTTCAGATGTCAGAAGCACATGCTCTGAAAGTCCTCTATGTTTCACTTTACGGACCGGATAATGGTTCCCATTCCTTATCTGGACCATTTGTATTCATAGATGTGAAGCAACTTTTATAGAAATATAGTATTATTAATTATATATTTATAGTCACGTGCTTCTACGAAAAATCATCAGACAATTGTGTATGTGTAATTATCAATTTATATCGATATAATTACCAAAGAAAGAAATGTGCAAACTTTTCGCTTGTCTCGACACATACATGCATTCATAGTTTTACGGTTTATCGAAGTTTGTGAAAGTTATATATATATATAGCAAAATAAATTTTCTACACCAAACATAAAAGTAGATCAAACTATTGGAGTGTAATTTTGTATTTTCCAAATTTAAAATATATACAAAACTGTTGCCGATGCACTATTTTTTTTTTTTTTTGTCGAAATCACGGAATATTATTGATGACCAAACTCAATATATAAGTGGAAGATTACAATAAGGTTAATAACTCAAAGTCCACAGTTGGAAAATAGGCACTAGAACCCAGCACAACTTACTAGCTACCAGCTTAAAATATTATCTATGGCAATGGGGTTAGAGTACATTGAAACAAGAACAACAATCCCTAAACCCTAAACAATAACAACAACTCTTGTCTAATTTTATACAATCCAATTTAAGAATAAAGATACATAAAAGCAATCCTACTTTGCAGGAACTCTCTAAGATTTTCTTGTACCTAATCTTTCATTTTATACCCGAATGGTATCATCTTCAGCCAGTAAAAAGCTTCACTTTTTCCCTCCTTTCCTTTAGCCTTGACAAGCATATTCTTTCCATTATAGCATCTTAGAGCATAGCCGAGAGCCAAAGTCAAAGGCCAAATGCTTCAACAAATGTGCTGTCACCACAAGAATAGAAGATACCTAACCAATAGTCATCAATAGAGATAGTCTATCACCTAACATAAGCACAATCCTCTAATTTAGCTAAACGTAATAGCCACTGTGAGAATAATGTTCATTTATAGCCTAGACGTTGCTACTATCAAGAAATATTTGTTGGTAGGATATCAACAAACCATTATGCAATGGAGAAGGTGGGGATAATATGAGTAGAAAAAAAAAAAAAAAAGAGGTGGAGGGGAGGGGATCTCCAGAAACTACCATGGAGGAGCTGAGCCACCTTCATGGGGCCCAACGCCCCTTCTAGATAAGCCAAGGAGAGAGAGAGAGAGAGAGAGAGAGGAGTGGTGCTAAATGAGTGAAGAAGAATAGAGGTAGGATGGTGTGAGATGTTGTGGCACTTGAGTACCGGGACAAGCGCTATGCTGGGGGAGGTAGAGAAAAGTGCATCAATGCACTAATTTAAAATGCACAAAATTGAAGCTTTTTTTAATAAGTTTTTAATTAAGCTATTTATCCAAACTGACCCTTCATAAAATGTAATTTTGGCCCAAGATTGAATAATAAAGCATGCCAAAGTTAAATTGAGGGGATGAGACTAAAGTGGCCATGTAATATGTTATTTCAAGTCTAGCAGCCACTATTAAGTAAACCAGTGAAAACTTGATGGCAGATGAGGCATTAAGACAAGTGGTAGATTTGTGAGTTGTGCTACATTTGCACTAGTGTTCAAATCCTCTCCCCATATCCCCAATATTCCACCCTCCCTCGGACATTAAAAAAAAGTGAAAACTTGATGGCTCATGTTGTGATGCATCGACCAACTTTGGGTGTGTGGTATACCCTCATTTAACTGCACTTTTAAAGTGCAGTTAAATGAAGGAGCAAGATACACCAAAACTTATGAGGTACATAGCAGAATTCAATAGATTTGATCAACTTTATCTCTAATAGTTAAAAATTAATGATTTCATTCTTGAAATTGCATTTCGCAATTAAATTTGTCCCTATCTTAACAAATGTGAGTTAACTTTAACAGACATGCTTATGTGGCATGTTATGCGCCAGGATGGAATCTTATATGGCACTGGATCTTAAATGATTCATCTTACTCCTTGAAGCTATCATCTTTCCAAACAAAAATTCTATCTCTCTTCCCCATCATGAACCCTACATCCACAATCTTGTTAAATTCTCTTAATCCATCTTCCTCGCCACATCCCCAACCCAGCGACTACCAATAATTGAATCTTTGATGCACTATATGGTTTCAAAGTAGAAGGGAAATAATAGCTTTTACCTCCTCTGATGTAGAGGTCAAATTCACTAACCAACAACTCCAATCATTTTAGAAACTACAAAAACTATGGCAGAGTGGATATCATAAACGAACTTAAAATGAGATGGTGCTAAACTTCAAAAGATTTTATGCAATGATTCACCAATAAAAAGCAATTGAGTAGTTCAACTAAAAACCAAGGTAATAATAATTGAAACCAACAAAATATTAATTAACTAATCAACTCAATAACTGTAATTAGCAAATTCAGCTGCAATAGATCTCTATATGTCTTCAATGGCAGCTTAAGTTGGTATTGAAATGTAATCAACCTAGAAGGAATTAAGAGGGTTGTCAATTGAGAAAGAAGAATAAAAGGATATTGGATAAAGAGAACAATCAGAGATAAAGGGAAGAAGTTGGTTATGACACTCACGACTTCTACTAAGTAGAATTTGTTAATTTAGATATCCTAATTCTCTTTCTAATTGCTCTTCCTCCCCTCCCCCCCATGTACATCTTGACCCTCCTTGCTAACTAACTTTCCTGCGAAGTACTCCTGTTCCAATTATTCCTTGTACTCTATGTTATCCACCAAGCTAACATTTCTAATGTTACTTGTTACATTACCATCCCATTTTAAATTAGCCCTGTCCTCAAGGTTGAAGGAAGGTAAGTTGAGCTGACTTTCTACTACATCATGTATCTTCAGATACATTTGTATTCTCCCATTATGAGGAATTTGCAATGATCCTTTAACCACCACTCTCGATGCCAACACTACTTCTAGTTGAATTATGTCCCAAATTTAGAAGTTTAGAGTGGTAGAGGAAAGTATGAAGTATGAGGTTCTCCTTTAATTTTTTTTTTAATCAATGAAACATAGAAGATTGGATGAATTCTTGCATTTTGCAGTAATTGTAGTTTGTATGCTATAGACCTTATTTGTATAAGAGCTTTAAATGGGCTCAAAATGCTTCAATGCTTGGTTCTTTGGTGTTTTGTATTGATACCAAACAACACTATAAATACTCATTGAGAAATAAATAAATGGCATATTTCAAGACACGATAATTAATGACTAACTATTTCCTGAAAGGCTAATGTTTCCAATCTCGTATTAATCACATGGTAGAAATATATTCCCATAACATGATAACTATTGGCCAATTTAGGAATCTGGCTCTAGCAAGTATACTGGGTTACAAGTAATAAAGAGTGAGTATTATTCTCACAAGGATTATTTAACCAACTACCACTTCATTCATAATAGTTACAGTTTGGGCAATCGAAAATATGAAGGTTGAGTTTAAAAATAAATAATAAACAAAATCAAATAAGATAATATTTGCAAAAGATAGAAAATAATTAATAAAAAGAAGGGTGTTAGGGTATTGACTTCATTTAATTTCACAAATTATGCAGTACTTTATACTGATCTAATTTCTAAATCAATTTAATTGTAGTGGATTCATAAATGTCAACTTCAACACAAACTTGAAAAATAACACTATAATTTCAAACCTTGATAAATTATTGGAAAGCTTTAATCAAACTAAGCAAGGGTAAGATGGGACTCTTAGGTAGGTTCTTTCATATATGCTCTCAAAGGAAATACAAATTTAGCATGCAATTTGTATAAATTTAATCAATGGGATAAGACTTATTTGAAGACCACATAATCAATAGATTTAATTTCATTTAATTTCTTGGGACATAAATATATGACTCTAAATGCTCTATCCCATTATAACTCTTTAAAGAAGTGTTCAATTAGTGGCTAGCATTCCAGTTGGCCCATGACATTAAATGTTAAAGCACAAATTGGATCCACCAACTCAAGCCATCCAACATACAAGCACCATATACACTTATTAAGATATAATAATATACAAGGGGCATAACCTATACTTTAACTTGCTGGCCCGAACCAAACTAATATGATCTTTGTTTGGATTGATTTAGTTCAAATTTACTGAAAAATATCAATAATCAACATAAACCAATTCAACTAAATTTGATCACTTTAAGTTTCTTTAAAACCTAACTAAATTGACCCGTGAATACCCTTACCTTTACTTGACTCTCAAAATATGACTTAAACCTTCCAAGAAGATATTCTTTTATTACTTGTCATGAAACCATTTTTATGTGAAAAGAGAATTTAATTATTTGAAGCTAGAATCTCGAATGAGAAGATCCAATATACTAGCAAAGATGACAGAGTTTCATATTTCATGGCTTCTTGATAGAGTATTCAGCTAGATGGTCAACTACCTCATTACACTTTCTTGGATCAAATCATGATTTGAAATAGGTAAATGAAGAGTCTATAACATAAGCTTCATGGAGAATGGCTCCATTGTGAGACAAGTTGAAAGAGCTATTCTCAAAGCTTTTAAACACCTCTTTATCACCTCCTCAAATATGATTGGCTTCAATATGAGCTCCCAAGAAAACAATAGCCTTTCCTCTGAACCCACGTTCTCGGCCCTATGGGCATTTGCATCTCCTTGAAGCTTATGAGTTTTTGCTACCATGCATCTTCCAAATGAATCTCAATAACCATATTCCTTTCTTCAAAGAACCAAGCAACATCATTGTTCACTATGTAAACATTTTTTTTTTTTTTTTGGTTTTTTTTGGGTTGTTAGGGGGGTGGGGGAGGAGGTAGAGGAGTGCAGTGCTCATGATTGAGGGACTCCAACTAGGTCTTGATCTCAACTAGGCTTTATCATGGAGCCTCGATCAGTGTATTCATTATGTATTTTGCTTTTTCATTAAAATTATAAAGTATTCTCCTACTTTTTAAGCGTGATGCATATGCATATCTGTGGGTGTGTGCGTGCATGTGCACGTGTCTTATGTAGACTTTATATGAATGATTAAAATTAAAACAAAACGTTATGTGACTTTTTTAATTAGTCATGTGGCCTCTTTAAATAACTTTTAACATGTTGGCTATTCATGTGTGGTTTAATGACTAAAATTTGTTCATATCATATCTCATGCAAACACACACATGTACATGCATTCACCTGGACTCTGTTAGGTATTTGTTGGGGCGTGGGGTTTTCATTCACTTAAGGAATTCATTCAGCCATTTGGACTTGTACTTAAGGAGGCTATTACTTGATATGATTTATCTATTAGTAAGGTATCTAAAACAAAAAAACAAAATAAAAAAAAAGAGTTTTCTTGCCTATTTTCTTGGTTGGTTATTCACTCAAAACTATTTACTTTACCTTATCTCATATGCATTTATCGAGAATAGGGGTGAAGACTGCGTATCAAGAGTTTTACGGCTTTGCAAGCATGGATTTGGAGGGCTAGTTTCCCTTAGGAAACCAAAGTTATGTTATTTCTTGTATACAACAACATTATCTAGAAGATATACAAGACCCAATGAACAATATAGATACCACTTGAAGAAGACCTACCAAATGCGTGGAAATCTATAGTGGGTATAAAATAGTAAACAACTTTCACTTTTATTAGCATATCTAATACCATAATCCCAATCCCAATTATAAACATATATGATAGAATTAACTAAATCTTTTTCTCCATGTTAAGATAATTAAATCTTTTTCTCCATGTTAAGATAATTGGGTAGAAGATGATCAAGAACTTGAATATTGTTGTGGTTTCAAGACATGAATCACTTCGCTATCTTTAAAGAGATATTCGCCCCCACACGTAGTTGCTATTAGGTTGATGACGATACTCCCCCAGGATACAATGAAACCTCTATAAATTTCTTGATTAGCAATAACAAGAAATTTTCCTCACTCTCTTTGAACTTGAAAAATTAATATAAGACTTGCAAAATTTCAGAATACTCAAACTTACACAAAACACAAAGTAAGAAAGTGAGTTATCTTTCTAGTTAGGGGGATTATTTATAAGCAAAAAAAATGACATTCACGGTGGTCATGTCTTTACGTGAATGTATTTAATGAATAGACACATTGGTTTATCATGTATTAAAAGGAGACATTGGTTTATATGAAAAAGCACATTCCTTCACTAATGCAACGTATGACTTGCAATTTCAAATATTGGCAACGTTGCCTTAGTTTAGGAATGTATATGTCTTTTAAGCCATCGGCAACGTGACTGTTGCTATCATAATGGTTTGCGACCGTTACAATATTATGGAAACCATGCATCCCTTAGAAGGTAACCACTTTAATAAACCAACGGCCAAGTTCCTTGCCTTATCTTATATTTAAATTGTAAAATATAATTCATTCCCCCACTATTTTACAAGTTTAAAAATCATACAAATTTATGCATAAAAGAATGTATCACTTGGATTAAACATTCTTTTAGTGTATACTTTTAAGGATCTAACGAAGTAATAGGTGTCTAATTAATTAAATCCATACTCCTTATGTTAGTTCCAAAAAATCACACACTTAACTTGTACATCCTAACAAGTTCAAGAGATTTATGAAATTTTAAGCACTTTTATGGCCATGTGCTCATCCTGGTTTCATGAATATTTATGAGAATAAAACCTTGAAAATTCTTGTTTAGAGCGGCACCACTCCTATACTCACATAGGTGGAATCCTTTTGATAAGTAATGTTATCAATCCATTAAGAGTTTTTACTCACCCTCCTAATTATATATATAGCACTAAATCATATATCTTAGTGCTCTAGTTATTAAATAATTTGTCATTACCCTTTAAACCTTGAAACTAGTATTCTACTAGAATAAGGTTGGGTTACCATCATTTAACAACTATAGATTTTGAACCCATTTTAGCAGTAGTCTCTTTGACTTTATCCCTTGACAAACCTTTAGTCAATGGGTCTGCTAAATTCCCTTTAGATTTTACAGATGTGATGGTAATTATGCCATCTCCTATTAATTGCCTCACAAATTCATGTCTCAAGCTTATGTGTCTAGACTTTCCATTATAAACGTTGTTATATGCTCGAGACATGGTGGATTCACTATCAAAAAAGATCGAAATGACAGTCACTGGTTGTGGCCACAACTCTATATCATATAATAAATTCCTAAGCCATTTTGCTTCTTTACCTGCAGCTGATAAAGCTATAAACTTAGCATCCATTATAGAATGTGAAATATATGTTTGTTTCTTTGAGGCCCAACTTATTGCTCCACCACCTATGGTGAAAATCCATCCTGAAGTGGATTTATTATCACTTAGATTTGTAATCCAACTAGCATTAGAATAACCTTCTAGTACTGCATGATAATTACTATAATGTAATCCCAAGTTTATGGTTTTCTTGAGATAACCAAGAATTCTTGCTATAGCTTTCCAATGTTCATTGCTAGGTTTTCCTGTAAACCTTGATAGTTTGCACACAGCAAATGCTATATCAGGCCTAGTACAATGCATTGCATACATTAGACTTCCTATAGCACTTGCATATTCTAATTGTGCTATAGGTCTCCCTATGTTTTCTTCTAATTTGAAATTAGGATCATAGGGTGTATTGGACTCTTTAATTTTAAGATGCTCAAACTTTTTCAATACCTTTTTAATGTAATGAGATTGACTTAAAGCAAAGTTAATTTCATGCTTATGCACCTTTATACCCAATATTGTATCTACTTCATTCAAATCCTTCATCTTGAATTTAGAAGTTAGATACTCCTTTGTTTGACGAATCCCTTCTAAATTCGTCCCGATGATTAACATATCATCTACATACAAACAAATTATTACTCTATAGTCCTTAGTAAATTTGGAGTATATACATCTGTCTGCACTATTATATGAGAAGCCATTTGATAACACCACATAATCAAACTTCTCATGCCATTGTTTAGGCGCCTATTTTAAGCCATATAAAGACTTAACTGGTTTACAAACTTTCTTTTCATTTTCGGGTAGCACATAGCCTTCCAGTTGTTCCATATAGACTTCTTCATTAAGATCTCCATTGAGAAAAGTTGTTTTAACATCCATTTGCTGTATGTAAAGCTTATAAATGGATGTTAATGCTATAAGAGTCCTAATAGAAGTCATTCTTGCCACAGATGCATAGGTATCAAAATAGTCTAGACCTTCCTTTTGTCTAAACCCTTTAGCTACCAACCTTGCCTTAAAGGTTTGTAGTGAACCATCTATATTATATTTTCTTCTAAATACCCACTTGCATCCTATAGGCTTTGAACCTGGAGGCAAATCAACTAAGACCCAAGTATTATTAGATAATATTGAGTCCATTTCATCATCTACTGCTTCTTTCCAAAACATAGAGTCTCTAGAGGCTATAGCCTCTTTGAATGTTTGAGGATCACCCTCTATGTTTAACACAATAGGGATCTTATTTATTACAGAATCCCTAGTTCCTTCAACCAAAAAAGTTATAGCCTGAGAAGAAATAAAATCTGGATCCATATCCTTACTTTTTCTCATTCTTTAGCTCCTTCTTGGTTCAACCATTTCATACTCACTTAAAGGTTTATTAATTTGATCTACAATAGTTTCTTAAGAAACTTCTGTATCCTTTTAGGGATATTCCAAATTGGAGGTAGAATCATTAATGAATTTATTTTCAATAAATTCTAACTCTCTTGATTCAACAACTGAATTAGACACTGAGTCTAAAATTATATATGCCTTTGAATTTTGAGCATATTCTATAAATATGCCTTTTATGGCTCTTGGTCCCAATTTAGTTCTCTTTTGATTAGGAACACGATAAAAGGCTAAACACCCCTACACTTTCAAATAATTTAAGTTTGGTTTTCTTCCTTTCCATATTTCATATGGAGAAACCTTTCTATTTCTTGACGGTGTCCTATTATGAATATGACATGCTGTCAATAATGCCTCACCCCAAAGATTATGGAGTAACTTGGCATTTAGCAACATTGAATTAACCATCTCCATTGAGGTACGATTCTTTCTCTTCGCTAAACCATTTTGTTATAGAGTATATAGAGCAAAAGATTCATGTACAATACCATGTAATTCACAAAAGAATCAAATTCACTAGAGAAATATTCTCCACCTCTATCACTACGAAGAACTTTTATTTTCTTATCATGCATGTTTTCTACTTCTAACTTATACTTCTTAAACATTTCAAATGCTTCATCTTTATTTCTTAGCAAATACACATAAGTAAATCTAGAGCAATCATCAATAAAGGTTATAAAATACCTTTTACCTCCTCTAGTAATATTACCATTTAATTCACAAATATCACTATGTATTAGTTCTAATAAATGTGCATTTCTTTCAACTTTAGGAAATGGTTTCTTAGTAATTTTGGATTGTATGCAAATCTCACATTTCTTATTAAAATCCTTATTACTAAGATTAATGTAGTTATGTTTATGCATATATTCAATTGACTTGTAATTTAAATATGCTAATCTACTATGCCACAAATCACAAGAATCAACAACATACACAGAATCATTCACTTCATTAATATTAAGTTTGAACATGCCTTCTGTATAATATCCTTTTCCTACATACATGTCATTCTTAAGCAAGATAATTTTATCGGATTCCATTACAATTTTGAATCCTCTCTTACACAAAAGACTAACAGAAACTAAATTCTTCCTTAAGTCTAGAACATGAAGTACATTCACTAAGCTTAACTTCTTTCCAGATGTGAAGTTCAATTCTACTGTTCCTTTACCACATACTTTAGCCAAGTTGTCATTTCCCATCAACACATCTCGGTTGTTCACTTCTTCATATGTCTTGAATTGATCATGATCATTGCAAAAATGAATGGTAGCACCAGAGTCTAACCACCACTCAAGTGATCTTCCTTGTGTTACCATATTAAGTTCTGTGATCATACCAATATGCATGTATTGAACTCCCTCAGTAACCATAGCAACCAAGTCTTTTTCTTCCACTAAATTGGCCTTGGAACTTGACAATTCTTTTAAGTTATTACCCTTTTTCAGAAGTCGACAATCCTTGATATAATGCCCTTTCTTGTGGCAATGAAAACATGATCTTTGTCTCTTTTTATCTTACTTATCCATAGAGGATTTCTTTCTCTTACCTTTGTTGGCTTTCTCTTCACCAACATGATTCACCTTTGAATTTTGAGAAAGATACATAACATCACATTTTCGAGTTTCCTCTTCTATACGTAGATGCCTTAGTAATTTCTCAACAGTGAAGTCTTCATCAAGATGTAGGAGTTTCTTCCTATAATCATTCCAAGTTGAAGGCAATTTTGAAATAATTGCTCCAACTTGTAATATTTCAGGAATAACCACTTGTAGATCACGAAGTCTACTAACCAGAATTTGTAACTCATGAACTTGATCCATGATAGGCATATCATCAACCATACTAAATTCAAAATACTTTAACATGATAAACTTATCTGTACCTTGTCGCTCATTAGTGTATTTCTCTTCCAAAGATTTCCAAATCTCCAATAGCGATTGAATTGACATGTACAGATCATAAAATCTATCTGATAAAGTATTAAGAATGTGACCTCAGCATGCAAAAGTATCCTCATCACGCTTCTTCTTTAATTGGGTAACTCTTTCTTTTTCTTCTTTGGAAGCATCTTCAGCAACATTAGGAATTGGAGTAGTAGTTGGATCAAGCACATAAGCAAGATTGAGCACCGCATCATCTTGTCCTTCCAACGATTAAAATTTGTTCCATCAAACCGATCTAGTTTGACAAACTCTTGATTTATGACCTTGGAAGTATTATTCTGATCTTGAGTTATCTTCAAGAAAATATCTCTCTAGAATTGTTAAGATAATTGGGTAGAAGATGATCAAGAACTTGAATATTATTGTGGTTTCAAGGCACGAATCACTTCACTATCTTTAGAGAGATATTCGCCCCCATACATAGTTGCTATTGGGTTGATGACGATATTCCCCCATGATACAATGAAACCTCTATAAATTTCTTGATTAGCAATAACAAGAAATTTTCCTCACTCTCTTTGAACTTAAAAAATTAATATAAGACTTGCAAATTTTTAGAATACTCAAACTTACACAAAACACAAAGTAAGAAAGTGAGTTATCTTTCTGGTGAGGGGGATTATTTATAAGCAAAAAAATGACATTCACGGTGGTCATATCTTTACGTGAATGTATTCAATGAATAGACACATTGGTTTATCATGTACTAAAAGGACACATTGGTTTATATGAAAAAGCACATTCCTTCACCAATGCAACGTATGACTTGCAGTTTCAAATATTGGCAACGTTGCCTTAGTTTAGGAACGTATGTGTCTTTTAAGCCATGGGCAATGTGACTGTTGCTATCATAATGGTTTGCAACCATTACAATGTTATGGAAACCATGCATCCCTTAGATGGTAACCACTTTAATAAACCAACAGCCAAGTTCCTTGCCTTATCTTATATTTAAATTGTAAAATATAATTCACTCCAATGGCTCAAAAATTGCACACATCAATTCATGATTAACATGTTACTTCGGATTATTTGAAAATCCTATGACACCTCTCGCAGCTTTTCTAACTAGAGACAAGTATCACAACTGGGCACACTTAATGACGACTGCAATGAAAGGAAGGACAAAGTTGGGATTCTTTGATGGTTTGATCAAGATATCTGCCCCTACATCATCGACTTTATATGACATGGGAGAAAACTAATTCGATGGTCACGTCATGGATTGTGATTTCAATCCACTCTAACCTTGACGGAAGCATCTTGTACTGTACGCTAGAACTGCGTGAGACATGTGGCTTGATCAGTGGAACGTTCATGCATCTCTACCAACTTATTTTCAAACATGTATACATGCATGTTCTTAGGCTTGGACCCTCCCACCATAAAAGTATTAGTGACATTAACAAGATAAACAAAATAAAATGTAGAAATTTATTCGAATTTACGTTTGGCAATTATCATCTCATCCACCACCACTCGTTCCAAGGCGTCCCCATGTGAGAGATTTGCAAAATGGCGTTGTTTCCATAGGAAGACTACATGCCCCTTGAATGCCAGTCTTTTGGCTGGTGCGTTAAATCTATTCAATAAAATGAAACATGCATGTCACAAATGGGTTAACGTAAAATAGTGAAACACTTTTTTAAAAGTAATTTGCGCAGTCATGCATTGCGCAACTTATTAGCATAATATAAAATTAAAAATTAATTTAAATAACGATTATAAAATTATTTAAAATTTAAAATTACTTTAAATAAGATAAACTAAAAAACAAAAATTTTAATTTAAGAATTATTAAATAAAAGTATTTTTTTTATAAAATCTTAAAATGAAAACAACTATTATATATATGTCTGACGATTATAATTTATGACTCAAAATTTTAAATTAAAACAGTATTTATTGTTTTAAAAAAATTAATTTGTTCATCTTATAATAAAAATAAATTATAATAAATTAAATGTTGATAGTTAGCTAATTTTTTTAAAGTTATTAGGAAATTAGTGAGAAATTTTTATTTAAAAAATATAAATTTGTAAGTTAAGGTAAATTATTGATTCATTGTAAGAATTTACTTCATTCAAATACATACTTCTAATTTTCAAGTAGAAATTAAACAATTCCCAAAAACAAAAAACTCTTTTTTTTCCCCTTATATCTCATACAATTTAAATTAATTTATATGGTGTGCAAAGTTTATAATCTCATAAAATCTAACATAAAAATTTTAATATTACCAAATAAAACATATGTCTTTATAAAAATAATTATATTATTTAATATAACATTTTCAATTAATAATTATTATTATACATAAGTTGATTTTATCAAATTTTAATTATAATTTTTACTTTATGTATTTGGATATAAATGTTCTCATGTAAATTATTTATCGCATACAAAAAAATTCAAATACTTATTTATAAAGTAGTAAAATTATTAATTTATGTAATACCCCATAACCAATTATTGATTGTTTTTAAATCTTATTTTTTTAATCACTAAACCCTAAATTTACAAAATTTACTATTAAAAAATAACTACTTTTAAATAACATTTGATAAGTAAATATATTCATAGATATATAAATTTTAAACACTAAAACATAATAAATAAATAAATAAATATAGAAAAATAAAAATTTTCGATAAAACTTTTAGATGAAAATTATTTTCCCTATAATAATTACAGTTTAGTTAATCTTAACATTTATTTTGATAGCACTTATCACGTGTATGCAAAATAATGAGTTCAAAATCAACCTCTAATTAAATAAATAAATTCAAATTAAAGAAAGTGATTGAGAGTACGAGTGTAATTGGATTGATTTGGATTAGGTATGAGTAGCAAACAAATTCAAATAGATTAATTTTGATTAGTTTAGTTTGGTTCGGGTTCATCAAATTTTTGACAAACCAAATCGATCTATTTATTTATTTGATTTAGTTTGGTTTGATTGGATTATCCATTTATTTATTTTTTTTAATTTCTGCCAACAGAGAAGCAAAGCTGCTGATGTAAGACTAAGTGTTTAGAAAAAGCACATGACAGATTCATGGAGTTCGACAATGGTGGCTGTTGGAGCTCATGCAGAGTGCGGTTAAAGGGAAGAAGATCATGTAGAGATCACATGACTGTGATTGATGCATTTGCGCAATGGTGGTGGGCGCCTGACGGCATAGGGAAGGTGATGCCTAGTACGTCGGTGATGGTAGACAGTGGTGGTGCTGGTGTCGTGGACGGTAGGTGAGTGGTCTTCAATCTTCAAAGTTCTAAGAAGAAGAAGAAGAATGAAGGGAGGACTTACTAACTTAGGGTTGTTACAAGTTAGTTACTTAAGTGGGACTTATTTAGGGTAGATAATCATAGATTGGTCTTAGGTGGGTGTATATATATATATATATATATATATATATATATATATATATATATATATATATATATATATATATATATATAGGTTGTGGGTGTTCAGATCGGGTCAGTATCAAGTCCAACACTCTCAAGTCCAATAACCGAACCAAATAATGATTGGATCCAATCATTTTGTACCCAATTACCTGAACCAATTTATTCAATTCAGTTCAGATTGGTCAAGTTGATTTGGTCCATTTAAATGCCTAATTAAGAGACAAGACACACACACACACATACACACTGAGAATAAATTAATCTCTTATAGTGATCATAGTAAGGAAAAATAAAAAATGATTTTTTTAATAATTATTGGCTTAAATATATTTTTAGTCCCTGTATATATAGATCATTTTGATTTTGGTTCCTCTAATTTTTTTTGTGGCTTTTTGTCCTTCTTTTTTTTCAATATTATGTTTTTGGTCCTTATTATTGTCAGCACTATTAAGTAATGATACTTATAAGGACCAAAAGAAGATTATTAAAATATTTATAAAGATAAAACAAAATTTCAAAATTTATAAAGGCTAAACTTATGTTTTAAAACAATTTTTCAGATTAAAGTTTAGACCATTAAGGACTAAAAACATAATATTAAAAAAAAAAGTACAAAAAATGAAGAAATTTTTTTACAAAGACTAAAACTAAAACGACTTACATTTTCAAGGACTAAAAACATATTTTTGAGCCATAATTATTTTTACCCATGTATAACAGTTCTCAATTGATTGATCATGCAATGAGGAAGAAGGGAAAAAAATCTCATTTGGTTCAAATACTGTAAAAAAAGGAACTAAGCATTAGTTTATCAATTTCATTTTATTTTTTATTTATTAATTGTTTATTTCATATATTTTTTTAAGTTGGAATTTAAAATACATAAGTGGCTTGTTGTAGAAGATCATTGATTTGAGTGTTGAGCTGGATCAAATTACAAAGTTGAATTACATAAACTTGTATTATAGAGTGCAGTCCAAATAATCTCATGAGGATCTTAGAAGCTATATCTAATCCCAAATAGCAGGGTTTTTTATCAAACAATATTCAAACAATAAAGCTAATGAAGCAAATTACACAATTATGAAGCACTAATTTAAGAATCTATTGGAAACATAGGACACTATCACATATTACAAGATAACATCAAATTCTAGGATCAAATGGCTAATCCTTACTAAATTAGAATCTCTATATTTGTTTTGATCTTCTCACTAGGAGATATTTGTAATACCCTGTTTTTAATAAAATGCATATTTGGAATAAAAGGTTGGTAATCTGGAAAAAAAAATTTCATAACTTATGTGTTGGGCATTTTCTTTATTTACTTTTAAAATATAAGGATAGTAGAATTAAAATTATTTAGGTGAATCTTTGAAGTGCTTGTTATTTATATATATTAAAAAAAAATAAAAAAAAATAAAAAAACACACATGAGGGACCACGGTGCACCATAAGTGATATGGTGCACCCTAGACCCCTCTTTTCCTTCTTAGTGCCGTCTGGGGCCTTCTTCCCTGACGCATTGCTTTTATTCATTTTTCCTTTCCTTTCCTTTGTTACGCTTCTATGCTTTCTCTTTCTCTCACGTCCGTTTCTCTTTCTTCACCCTTACTCACTCCCAACCTCCAATCATCATCACCACCGTGTGTCTTCCCCTTCCACCGTACCATCACTAACTTGTAGTCCTTCTCCCCGTCTGTCTTTCCTTCACCTGTGTCTCTCTCTCTCTGTGCCCTCCATTCGCGTTTCGCTTCTTATGGTGGCTGGGTTTTTGTTTTGCTCTCTTCTCAAACCAACACACACTGGTGAGCTTGCCTCTTTGAAGTTAGATGCTGATTTTGTTTTGTTTATAGTTAGAATTAAATTTGAAGGATATTTGGATTTTTGAGTCTTATGAGGGTGGAGGGGTGAGTGGTGAAATGTTTAAAGTTTTAATTTGGGAATTATAGTATAGAATGGTTAAAATATTTTGTTCAATAGGAAGGACACACAAAAATTTAAATTCCTATATTATATACTGATAGTAGTTCCTAATTAGATTCAATTAAAAAAAAAGGTTATATAGAGGGCAAAGACTAGATTCTAAACCAAATTTATGTTTAAATTGAAAATAATTGTTTACGTATGATTTCAGATTTCCCAAGAAATCAACCTACAAGTTGAGTGGCCCGAGGACATAGATTGTGTACCCTGACAGTTAGTGAGTGGACAATGCCTCTATGGCATATGTTCTTTTTATACAATCAATATCAGTTTGATTTCGGGTCCTACAATGGTGTAGAGTGCAGACACTTTTGACAGCCCCTCGATATGCGAGGACTTTTATGTAGACTTTTATTTTGAGGTTTTGAATATAACTGTCGTCTTAGATTTGCTCCACGATCCACAGACAGGAACCTGTTGCTTGTCATTCTTTCAGGATGGGATATGTGTATAGGGACTCATTTATTTTGTAAACTATGTTTCTTGAGCACTGTGTTGTTATGGATGTATATGTAAAAATATGTAAGTAGATAGACATAAATATGTTGTTATTATAATGAATGAATGCCTATATATCAAATTGAATATATGTGCTGGTTGATTGCTGGAATAGGTTTGACTTTTATGGGGAAGCTAGAAAAATAGGGGAGACTCTGTCCGTTTGTCATGGAAAACTTGATGTTTAAGGCTTGCTGGAGGTTCGTCACCTCCAAGCGCTGGTCACAACTCAGGGTGGGTCATGACAAAAATGGTATCAGAGCTTGGTTAGGTTTTCTGTGGTTGGTGGAGCACGTGTGATCACAATTGTGTAAATGGAAGTGCGCCCATTTTCACGGATTGTGGCCCTACCGGAGGCCTATAGGAACGTCATCCTTGCCTTTCATGCCTCGATTACTTTGTGCAATCCTTGGTGACATGCGCTTGTCTATGTCACATTTTGGAAACCTCTGCTTCCGTTTTCTTTGCTTCGTAATTCCGCCTCTGGTTTCCTTTTTGTCCCGAATTACTATTTAGATCTTGAATCCTTCTGTGGAATGTGCAATTCCAATGCTTTATGTTAAGTGGCTGTTTTGGACACTTTAAATCCATTCTGTAGGTGCACGCATATTTTAATTGTAAAAATAGAAAACTTTGGTTCAAGCTTGATTAATTTTGTTTAGTGATTATTGAATCTTAGTTTTGGATATTAAATATATAGTGGGGTCTGCTTTGATCTTGGTATTATAGTGGAAAGGAAACAAATTTTATTATGACTATATGTAAGGTTATTGAAAGAATTTTGTGATTATGCTTTATACATAAGGGCTTAAAGGAATTAACATTGAATTAAAAGATCCAGGTTTTATGTAGTGTGAACTGAATTGATAAGTAAAAGATTGGCGTGGTCTCGAATTTGGAATGTAGTTTAACCCTAGCTTTAGGTTTTTATTCTGGTGATTTGTATCTGGGTTTGAAGAATTTTACCATACTTACGTGACTGCTTCATTTTCATTCTATTATTGATTTTTGATCAATGTTCTCATTTCCTCGTTGGATAAACAATTCTTTACTGGAGTCAAAATATTAGAACAGATAGTTTCCTTGGGTCCTTTTTTTAGGTTCGAATGTTGTTATTTGTTAGGTGGTGCGTTTTCTTTAGATAGTTAGGAAGAGTGAATGTTAATGTTTCGTAATTTCCATATATGTAACAAATACTTATTGACATGTTGGATGGAAGTCTAGCGTTAGATTTTGGGCGAAACAGGAATTAGGATGATAACAAATGCAAAAAATAGGGGGTTATAGACAAAGGACTTCTTTTATGTAAATTCTTTTGATTGTTTTGTACTGGATTCCCTCTTTTTCTTCTTGGATTGAACTTTTTGGTCTTTTGGGCATGGTATTTGTTTGATATGTTACCACAAAAAATTTCACAGTAGTTCAATTACTTGATGTTCATTCTAGCAAATGATAAAAGGGTTTTTACATTTCGATTCTTGGGACATGCTATACAAGATGAGAAGGTCATTGTAATGGTTACTTTAGGTATTAATTTTTATAGTTTAAGTATGTATGTCGTTATTTAGAGTAGTGATGCGTTTTGAATTGAATATCATACAAACTCTCATTCTAATATACAATCATTAATTCTTTTTTTGTATATATTTGAGAATGTGAAATAGGTTTTCTGTTGGCTCTGCTACTTAGCATGGACTTATATTGTGCTTTTAACTGTGATATGTTTTCCCTATTGTTAAATTGAGTTGATATTGGATTATTCAGTTCGGGCTAGGTGTGTGTGTAGGAATGACAGTTTATGAATTTGATGACCTTGATATGATGAAAATGTATATGTTCCTACTTTCTTTAAATGGAAACATCAATTTGTTTTTATCAGTTTTTTTTTATATAGTTGTGAAATGGGTAATTAGGTGAGCAATACAAAAGGATATTATTGAGAGTTTGCTAAGAAATGTAGGTCATTTTTTGATTTGTCACAGGGGAAATAATAAGAGTTATAAGGTAATTTTTGTAATGTGTTTATTTATTTCATTGATGTTATCCATTTTATATTTAAGTGCCTATTTGAATTTTGTTATATCATTGGAATACTGAGAAGAATATACTCCTTACCTTACTAATCATTGTTTTATAATGAAATTTTTTTCAATGGTGTTGTAACCAATGGGAAAACTTCCAAGTCATAGCTTTTTTAAGAATTAAGATGTGGCCAATAAGAACGTTTGGGACCGGAAGGCATGTTTTTAGAGTAGTTTGTAGGTTGTGGAGTTTTCTATTATCCCATTGTTTTTCTTTCACATAATTAATTGGCTAGTCTAATTACTAGTTTACTATTTTGAGTGTTAGTCCAAAAAAAAAAAAAATTATAGTTCCTCCTATTATATCATGGGGATTACTTAGAATTTATGTTTCATGTTGTCCGTTAGATTGAATCACTAGCATTATAGTTCAGTTTATTGTGTTTGATACACCCTGAAAAGAGTTACTCTGTATTACTTTTGAATTTCTTTATTTAGAGTTTTCTTCACTTGTTGCAATCTTTAGATGAAATGGTCGTCTTGGTTATGGTATAAACCATTTGTTCTTCCTCATGCTGTCTTTCTGGTTCTTGTAAATGAAATATTTATTTGTTTTCATGGTCTTCGAAATTGCAGGCGTGGGTGTGGTTATGCCTATATTGGAACTTCAATATTGCATTTTCTTTTAATTCTATTAATGGGTTTCATCACTAATAGGAACATTATGCATGGCTATTATTCCATTTGCCTATCACCATATGAGTAATTAAGTGAAACAGAAGTTTGCGTGCAGAAATTAACTTCTTGTGGTGTTAATCCTTGTATTTGTCTATGCTTCGTACTCAATGAAAATAAATGTAATAGAGGAAAAGTATTTTGCAGCTTGGTTGTTAAGCTTTCAGATTGTTGTGCTTTGTATTGCCATGAAAATGTATAGTGACTTAATCAAGTCAATTCTTTAATTTAGACTAGTTAAGTAGAAGGTATGAGGTAGTAACCTAGTAAGTACTAGGTAGACCTAGATCAAGATTAGAGTAGTCAAAACGTGGGGGGTAGGACTACTATGAAGCCAACGTTGAATTAGATGCAAAGCAATTTGTGATTTGTATGTTGTCTTACGCTGGCATCCTATGTTTTATACAATATTTTGTCTTCTTTAAGAGTATAAATTGTTATTTGTCTTTTCACCAAAAAGCTGTATGCTATGCCTATATATAAAAAAAAAAATTTAAATACCTCTTCTCCCTCTAACTTAACATGTTATAATTGTTAGGCATATGAAATCAAGTGTGTGTTTAAAGCTAATAGAAAGCATCTTGGATTTAAAAGTCATTCATGAAATCTCTTTCTACTGCTTCAGTTCTTCAAGAATATGCTGACTATGATCGCATGAATATGGTAATATATGTGATTTTGAATAAATAAAGACATTGAGTTTAGGGCAGCTTGTAATTAACTTTTGAAGTAACCTAATCTTTATATCCTTGTATATCTGTTGTTATAATAAGTATACCCTGGTTGTTATCTCGACATAAAAGTAAGCTCCTCTAGCCTTAATTTGTGTCTAGGTACAATAAAGTAGCCTTCATAATCTACTTAGGTGAACTAGACATTCACATTTGTAGAGTATACAGCTCTTCCCAAACTTTGTTGGGTGTGAAGGAAGCTATAGGGAGATCTAAGGTGTGAGGCTTTCCTTAAATTCGAGGACCGAATTTTTTTTAGGGGGGAGAATTGTAATACCCTATTTTTAATAAAATGCATATTTTGAATAAAAGGTTGGTAATTCGGAAAAAAAAAATTCATAACTTATGTGTTGGGCATTTTCTTTATTTGCTTTTAAAATATAAGGATAGTAGAATTAAAATTGTTTAGGTGAATCTTTGAAATGCTTGTTATTTATATATATTTAAAAAATAAAAAAACAAAAAAAGCACATATGAGGGACCACGGTGCACCATAAGTGATATGGTGCACCCTAGACCCTTCCTTTCCTTCTTAGTGTCGTCTGGGGCCTTCTTCCATGACGCATTGCTTTCATTCATTTTTCGTTTCCTTTCCTTTGTTATGCTTCTATGCTTTCTCTCTCTCTCTCTCTCTCTCTCTCTCTCTCTCTCTCACGTCCGTTTCTCTTTCTTCACCCTTACTCAATCCCAATCTCCAATCATCATCACCACCGTGTGTCTTCCCTTTCCACCGTACCGTCACTAACTTGCAGTCCTTCTCCCCGTCCGTCTCTCCCTCACTTGCGTCTCTCTCTTTGTGCCCTCCATTTGCGTTTTGCTTCTTGTGGTGGCTGGGTTCTTGTTTTGCTCCCTTCTCAAACCAAAACACACTGGTGAGATTGCCTCTTTGAAGTTAGATGTTGATTTTGTTTTGTTTATAGTTAGAATTAAATTTGAAGGATATTTGGATTTTTGAGCCTTATGAGGGTGGAGGGGTGAGTGGTGAAATGTTTCAAGTTTTAATTTGCGAATTATAGTATAAAATGGTTAAAATATTCTGTTCAATAGGAAGGACACACAAAAATTTAAATTCCTATATTATATACTGATAGTAGTTCCTAATTTGATTCAATTAAAAAAAAAAAGGCTATATAGAGGGCAAAGACTAGATTCTAAACCAAATTTACGTTTAAATTGAAAATAATTGTTTATGTATGATTTCAGATTTCCTAGGAAATCAACTTGCAAGTTGAGTGACCCGAGGACATAGATTGTGTACCCTGACAGTTAGTGAGTGGACAATGCCTCTATGGCATATGTTCTTTTTATACAATCAATATTAGTTTGATTTTAGCAATTACTAACAGTTTATTTTTATATATCTAGTTAATTATGCATATTTTTTTTAGTGCTACTATTGTCATATAGTTTAATATATCTATTTATTCGTGGATGTCTGTTTCGGTTTTGAGGAAATTTTACTAGTATGCATTTGTTGAATATTCTGAAAGCATTTGGATGAGAGTACAAATTTTATAAATAAAAGGACAAACTCTGATCTTTTGTTGGATTATTAAGCTGATTTGTTGAGTAAACTGAAGTTTGTATTTCGAACTTTGATGAATACCATTGTTCTTTGGAAATTTGATTTGACATTTGTTACATTAGCTTTTATCAATATCGGTCACTTTAATTTTTATATACTTTGTGGGAGGATTTTCAGTTAATCGGTAGCTAGCGGTCGCTAACGCTAGCCTTGGTGCACCTTGGTTCAAACCCAGCTAGCAGGGACGTTGCTAGCTCGGTGCGTGTGTGTGAGGCCTACGCACACTGTCGACTTAATCAGATCTGAAAGGGTTCACCCTTATTTGGAAATAACTTTGAATGTGAAGCCTCCCTATTTAGTATTTATGTTTGCAAAATATGTTACTAATTCTATGAAGTGATTTAGTGGTTTTATTTGAATAACTTATAATAGTAATTCTTTATTTGTATAATTTAAAATGTTTATTATATATATATATATATATATATTTTGTTAAAGTTTGTCCTCATATGCTATAGTTTTATTGCCCTTCACTTAATCGGTTGGACTCACTTATTTTCCCTTCCTATTTTAGATTTTAGTGCTGTACCTGTTTCGGGTCCTACAATGGTGTAGAGTGCAGACACTTTTGACAGCCCCTCTATATGTGAGGGCTTTTATCTAGACTTTTATTTTGAGGTTTTGAATAAAATTGCCGTCTTAGAGTTGCTCCACGATCCACAGATAGAAACTTGTTGCTTGTCATTCTTTTGGGATGGGATATGTGTATAGGGACTCGTTTATTTTGTAAATGTTTCTTGAGCACTGTGTTGTTATGGATGTATACGTAAAAATGTGTAAGTAGATAGACATAAATATGTTGTTATTATAATGAATGAATGCCTATATGTCAAATTGAATATATGTGTTGGTTGATTGCTGGAACAGGTTTGGCTTTTACGGGGAAGCTAGAAAAATAAGGGAGACTCTGTCCGTTTGTCACGGAAAACTTGATGTTTAAGGCTTGCTGGAGGTTCGTCACCTCCAAGCGCCGGTCACAACTCAGGGTGGGTCGTGACAATATCCTAGACTTTGACTAATATACGATCAATTAAATCTTACATCTCAAAACCCATAAGACTTTTATTAATTCATAGCATTAGAACTTAATTAGGCTAGCATTCAAACACAAACCCTAACTTCTTCAATTCATATACTCAAATTCACATAAATTGATCATTTAAAATAAGCTCAAACATAATTTTGGCCTGCAATCATAAATTCATAATCGTACATTTTGAATCACAAATCAAAAGGAGAGAATAGAAGAACATAAACTTGAATATGAATTAGCAGTAGAAATAGAATCTCAAGAGATCAAGCTGTGTTCCTCTAAATCCTAAACTGGCTAGGGTTTTCTCATATCTCTATGGATGAGAGAATACATGAGAGAAGGTGAAAATTTGGATAGAAGAGGAGAAGAAAAGAGAGGGAAGGGGAAACTTGCACTAGAAGCTATATATTATTCTGCTCTATTTTAGAAATCTGAAAATGGCTAAAAGTCCTCTTATGCACAACCTATGTGTCACGACCCAATTCGGGCCGTGATCGGCGCATATGGAATAAGTCCCTAGCAAGCCTTTCATTACAAAATTTTCATAGAAATGGGACAGAGACCCTTTTGTATTTAGGATAATTCCCAAATACGAGTCCTTATCCTATGCAATCAACAAACACACTCATCTATCGAGGATCCAGGCATTCTTGAAATTCACCTCTCAGCACACAACATAGTTAATTCTCAAGATAGATCCATATCATACACACATACATATATGCATAACCACATATCCTTTCAACATCCAAATTCATAATTCTATCTAGCTCAATACACATGATTCCAACACAAACATCATCTTATACCTGCAAGGGTCGGACCCTACCTATAGTACCATGGAGCTGCAACTTACTAAGAATACATTAACAATTTACATTTTTACATAATGCCCATTCTATTTAGGGCTCATCAAGAAAATCTCTAATTCACTACTGAGAAGTGGGAGGATCAACTCCCAAGTCTACACTTGTACCTGAAAAAGAGAGAGAAACCACAGGGTGAGATTATGCAATTCAGTGAGAGATAGGACACCCTTAAGTCTCATGAGTCAATATACATGAAAAATATAATTTCAATTTAGTGCAAAAACCATAGGAAATATCTAGCAGGATAATCCGTCAGGAATCACACTTAGGTGGCCTTCCCTTCATATGACCATGTAATCCGTCATGCACCACTTTCTCCCATGGCCGTGTAATTTTCGTCACGTACCACCCCTTGTGTGGCTGTGTAAATACAAATCCGAGGTGCACCAAGGCTAATGTCTACTACCGTTAGTAGGCAGATCCTGACATAGATCTTCCCAATTCCTTTGATTATCCATTAATTAGCAATTTCAAATAAATTCTCATAGTATCTTAATCATTGACTCGTGAGCAATATTCTAAGATAAGTTTTATTGCATGAAATAGATAAACATCATAAGTTAAAACAGCAAATAAGTAAAAAGTGTTCTATCTGCTCACAGATCACCAGCCTAAAGGAAAAATCCTCAATTCTCCTGAGCCACAGAGCTAAGAAAGTGTTCCTTATATCAATCTAACACCACAACCACAACAGTATAACTATATATTAGCTACTAACATGAGAGAGTTACACTAATTATCTTCAAACTTAACAATTCCCAATTTTCTAACCTAGGGTTTAGAAGGAACTATAAATCCAGGCAGAAATTCGAAGTTTTGTAAAAAGGAAGGAGGAAAGATGTTAGAAATTACTCTTAGGAAGCTAATGAGGATAAGAAAGAAGGTCAATGCCAAGATCTTCCTCGTCCAAGCTCCAAGGTTGCCAATGGAGTAGTAGAGAGAGATAGTGGTAGATTTGATGAGAGTTTGGAGTAGATTGAAGTGTTTAATGCTGGTTTTGAAGTGATTTTAGTGGAAGGATTTGATATGCGGGCATGGAATGAAGAATAGAGTGATTTAGAGAGAGAATGAAGTATTTTAGGGTTGAAGAGAGAGAAAAAAATGCGAGAACGAGGAGAGAGAGAGCATCCCAGAACGTTTTATAAGCGGCTAGTAATTGATTACCACGTGCCTAGAAATTGTAATCATTACAAGCTTGTGTAATCGATTACCCGAGAGTATCAAGAAGATTAGAAATTAATTCCAGGCAATTGTAATCGATTATGTAATCGATTACAATTGTAAAAATTGCAAACCAAGAACAACTAGAATAGTTCGAAATCTGACTCAAGCATTTGTAACCGTTTACAAGCCCCTTGTAAACAATTCCAATTAACGAAAATGCAGCAACAGAAATGTAACAAGAGAAAAGACTCAAAATTTAGAGCATAGGCATTACATTCTCCCCCTCAAAAGAATTTGTCCCTGAATTCTAAACAAGTAGGAATTACCTCAAGAATCAAATAGGTGGGGGTACTTTGCTTGCATAGCTTCTTCAGTTTCCTAAGTCGCTTCCTCTTCTGAATAGTTCTTCCAAATTACCTTTATTGAAGCCACTTCCTTTGAACGTAGTTTCTTCATTTGATGGTCAACTATTGCTATGGGCTCTTCTTCGTAGGTTAAATCCTCATCTAGTTGAATAGTGTGCGAAGCAAGTACATGTGATGAATCGGGGAGGTATTTTCACAACATACACACATGGAATATCGGATAGATCATAGATAGTTTAGGTGGTAGGGTTAAGTGATATGCCACTGTGCCTACCCTATCTAGAATCTCAAAAGGACCAATGTAATGAGGACTGCCTTTCTTCCCAAACCTCATTATACCTTTCATAGGGGACACACGAAGGAACATGTGGTCACCCACAGAGAATTTTAGATCGCACCTTCGATGATCAGCATAGGTCAAACTTCTTTATTGAATCTTGAACCAAGTTTGGTCTTGAAAGCTTAACCTCATTAATCTCAAACCATCCAATAGGAGACCTGCAACATCTCCCATAAAGTGCTTCAAATGGTGCCATCTAGAGACTGGCTTGATAACTGTTATTATACGAAAATTCAACTAGGGACAAGCAGCTATTCCAATTTCCACCAAAGTCTAGAACATGGGATCTCAGCATATCTTCTAGCATTTGGATGGTCTTTTCAGATTGCCCGTCCGTTTGAGGGTGAAATACCATAAAATCAAGTTGGGTTCCTAAGGCCCTTTGGAAAGCTTTCTAGAAGTGAGAAGTAAATTGATGTCCTCGGTTTGAGATAATGGATATTAGAACCCCGTGAAGCCGAACGATCTCATCTGCACAAAGTTTGGCATAACGGGAAATATTATAGGTAGTTTTGATTGGGAGAAAATGAGCTAACTGGGTAATTCTATCTACTATTATCCAAATGGAGTCAAAACCCCTAGAGCTGCGAGGTAATCTGGTCATAAAGTCCATGGTAACCCTCTCCCATTTCCACTCAGGTATTTCAATCTGTTGTAGTAACCCTGTAGGTCTTTGGTGTTCGGCTTTAACTTGCTGACATACCAAATAGTGTAACATGAAGTCTCCTATATCCTTCTTCATACCTTCCCACCAAAATAACTGCTTCAAATCTTGATACATTTTAGTGGAACCTGGATGAACCATATATCCAGAATTGTGGGCTTCCTCCAAGAGATTCATTCTCAAGTTGCCTACATTGGGCACATATAAATAGCTACCATACCTCAATACATTTGCTTGAAAACAAGAGAACTCAAATTCTTTCCGTTCTAGATGTCACCCATCATTTTGCATAACTTCGGATCCTTATACTATACTGCCTTGATTTGCTCAATCAAGGAAGATTGAGCTCGAATATGGGCTAGAAATAGCTCGGAGCCTCCAAGCTCAAAATACATACCCTCAGCTTTTAATTTATGGATCTCTTCTACTAAGAGTCTCTTCATAGGGGCTATCTGTGCTAAACTACTAATGGACTTCTTGCTCAATGCATCCGCCACCACATTAGCCTTGTCTGGATAGTACAAGATAGTACAATCATAACCATTGAGTAGTTCCATCCACCTACGTTGCCTTAGGTTTAAGTTATTCTGTTGGAAAATATACTTTAGACTCTTATGGTTAGTATAGATCTCGCATGTCTTACCATAAAGATAATGCCTCTAAATCTTTAGTGCAAAGATGATTGCTGCCATCTCTAGATCATGGGTGGGGAAATTAAGCTCATGCCTCTTTAATTGTCTTGAAGCATAGGCAATGACTTGACCTTGCTGCATGAGAACACACCCGAGTCCTACCTGAGATGCATCACAATAAATTGAATAAGCTCCAGATCCTGAGGGTAAAACCAACACTGGGGTTGTTGTTAGGCAAGTCTTGAGTTTCTGGAAACTTTCTTCATAGCCATCAAACCAGTGGAATGGTACCCCTTTTTGGGTTAATTTGTTCAAAGGAGTAGAGATCTTAGAGAAATCTTTAACAAATCTCTGATAGTAGCCTGTTAAACCTAAGAAGTTACGGATTTCAGTCACAGTTGTGGGCCTTGGCCACTTCTGAATTGCCTCCACTTTTCTAGGGCCCACCATCATTCCCTCTTTAGACACTATGTGACCTAGAAAGGTTACCTGGTTCCAGCCAAAACTCATATTTGGAGAAATTGCCATAGAGCTGATGATTCCTCAAGGTTTGCAGGACAATTCTCTGGTGATACTCATGTTCTTCCTGACTCTTGGAATATACCAAGATGTCATCAATAAAGACACTCACAAAGTGATCCAGGAAGGGCTTGAACACTCGGTCTATCAGATCCATGAAAGTTGCTGGGGCATTGGTTAACCCGAAAGACATTACTAAGAAATCGTAATGGCCATAACGGGTTCGGAAGACAGGCTTGGGAATATCTTCCTGAATTGTCAATTGGTGATACTTAGAACGGAGATTAATTTTTGAGAAGCACACTACTCCTTTTTTCTCTCCCAATCTCAAGACCGTATGCAGCATCCATAATTTCGTGACATTCTTCCAACCGTAGGAAGTAGGTTGGAGAACAAAGGGTCACTTAGCCCTCGAACAAATCTCCTAGCCCTCATGGTATCTGTGGACACTAGATGATGAACTTATTAAGATAAGTTAGTAAATTGCTCCTTATATTCTGCTACAGATATTCCAGAGGTTTGCCTCAATCTCTCAAAATCAGCTTCATACTTCTCCTTCTTATTGATAGAGAGGAACCTCATCATGAAGATCTCGGTGAATTCTTCCCAAGTGAGGGGAAGCAAGCCAGAAGCATCTTTTCTACCAAGAGCGGTTGCGTACCACTGTTCTGTAGGCCCATTCAAATTGTAAGCCACTAATTCCACCGCCCTTTCACTCGAGCATCTGAGGACCTTGAGAACCTTGTTAGTATAGTCAATAAACTATTATGGATAATTTTCCAGAGGATTACCAGAGAAACTTGGTGGATTCAGTTTGAGAAAACATTCAATTTGCACTTCCATCCCCTTACGATGCTGATGATGTTCCCTAATAGGTGGAATTGGCTCAGCATGAGGTTATGGCTCACCCCTCCTTTGTTGGGCTAATAGTTCTACTAGAGTATTAAGGGTCTGGTGAAACCCTTTATTTATGCAGCCAAATTTATTGGCTTATCATCTAGAACTGGTTCCTCTGTTTGTTAGTCCGGTCTTCCACGGCCCCTTCCTCGACCACAGCCTTTTCCTCTCAGAGGAGGAAAGAGGGCCTAATCGAATTTAGCATCAGAAGCTTCAGGGACTTCTACCCTTGCAACACGGGTGCAAGTTCTAGGTGGCATTTCACCTAAAGGAATGATTATAAGGATTAAGACCTGATTGAATTTCAAGATAAGAAACCATCTAAGTACAAGTGGCTCAAGACAAGGACATCACGATTAACAATCCTAAAAGCCTCTCTAGCATCACGCCTTGTGAAAATAGGCCGACTTCCATTTGCATAGTCATGATACTACTAAAGAACACTTACTCCATAGTACATAGGGAAACTTAGGCTTTGATACCAACTTTGTCACGATCCAATCTGGGCCGTGATCGGCGCATAGGGAACAAGTCTCCTAGTAAGCCTTTCATTACAAAATTTTTGTGGAAATTGGACAGAGTCCCTTTTGTATTTAGGATAATTCCCAAATACGAGTCCTCATCCTATGCAATCAACAAACACACTCATCCAGCGGGGATTTAGGCATTCTCGAAATGCACCTTTCAATACACAGCATAGTTAATTATTAAGATAGATCCAATCATATCATACACACATACACATATGCATAACCACATATCCTTTCAACATCCAAATTCATAATTCTATCCAGCTCAATACACCTGATTCCAATACAAACATCATCTTATACTAGTAAGGGTCGGACCTTATCTGTAATACAATGAAGCTACAACTTACTAAGAATACATTATCAATATACATTTTTACATAATGCCCATTCTATTTAGGGCTTACTAAGGAAATCTTCAACTCACTACTGAGAGGTAGGAAGATCAACTCCCAAGTGCACACCTGTATATGAAAAAGAGAGAGAAATCACATGATGAGTTTATCCAATTCAGTGAGAGATAGGACACCCTCAAGCCTCATGAGTCAATGTACATGAAAAATGTAATTTCAATTTAGTGTAAAAACCATAGGAAATATCTAGCAAGATAATTCGTCGAGAATCACACTTAGGTAGCCTTTCCCTCCTGTGATTCATCACGCACCACTTTCTCTTGTGGCCCTATAATATCCGTCATGCATCTCACTATATATGGGGTCGTGTAATTTCCATCACATACCACCCCTTCTGTGGTTGTCTAAATACAAATCCAAGGTGCACCAAAGCTAATGTCTACTGCCATTAGCAGGTAGATCTTGACACAGATCTTCCTAATTCCTTTCATTATGCATTAATTAGCAATTTCAAATAAATTCTCATAGTATCTCAATCATTGACTCATGAGCAATATTCTAAGATAAATTTTATTGCATGAAATACATAAACATCATAAGTTAAAAAGTAAATAAGTCAAAGGTGTTCTATCTACTCACATATCATTAGCCCAAAGGAAAAATCTCAATTCTTCATAGCCACAAAGCTAAGAGAGTGTTCCTTAGATCAATCTAACACCACAACTACAACAATATAACTATAAATTAGCTACTAACATGAGAGAGTTACACTAATTATCTTCAAACTCAAAAATTTCCAATACCTAGGATTTAGAAGGAACTATAAATCCAGGCAGAAATTCGAAGTTTTCAAAAAAGGAAGGAGGAAAGATATTAGAAATTACCCTTGGGAAACTAATGAGGATGAGAAAGAAGGCAGATTTTGAGATCTTCCTCCTCCAAGCTCCAAGGTCACCAATGGAGTAGTAGAGAAAGATAGTGGTGGATTTGACAAGAGTTTGGAGTAGATTGAAGTGTTTAATGCAGGTTTTGAAGTGATTTTAGTGGAAGAATTTGATATGGGGGTATGAGATGAATAATAGAGTGATTTAGAGAGAGAATGAAGTGTTTTCGGGTTAAAGAAAGAGAAGAAAATGCGAGAATAAGGAGAGAGAGAGAGAGAAAGTCCCAAAACATTTTATAGGTGGTCGGTAATCGATTATAATTCTTTGTAATCGATTACCACGTGCCTAGAAATTGTAATCAATTACAATTGTAAAAAGTGCAAACCAAGAATAGACAAAATGGTTCAAAATTTGACTCAAGCATTTGTAATCGATTACAAGCCCATTGTAATCGATTACAATTAAGGAAAATGCAACAATAGAAAGGAAACAAGAGAAAAGACTCAAAATTTAGAGCATGAGGATTACACTAAGGCCTATTTATAGGCCTTCCCAGGTATTTGTTCCATCATTAGGTTAATCCTTATTCTTTTTGCTTTAATTGGTGGGACATCTCATTTGCCCCTAATTGGTGTCTTGATATAAAAGCTATGCCCAAAACACTTCATTAATATTCTCCTATGCATAGCCTGTGAATTTCAAATAATCGTTAGGCTTTCAAAATGCCGTCTTTTGACTTGTAGTCCATTGTCTTAACTTTCATTTGACACTGGTTTGACTTCAATTGTACCCTTGTAGCCTAAGTGATGATCCAAATACTGAGCTTTGCATAGGTTTTAGTAATAGCAGCTTTTACAATGATTCAAGGCCTAATTTAATTATCTAGATATCCGAATCAACTCTTGACTTGGTCATTAAAGTTGTAGGGAATTCATTTTTTTTCATCACATAAATAATAAAAGAAATGGAATGGACACGGTGCTAACATGGTGCACATGTGAATTGACTTGGATTGTATCACATTGGCATTTTTTGTTGGTTACATGACAAAAAAAGTAACTAAGGACCAAATGACTTGTTATAGAAGGGACAAAATTGAAAAAATAAATAAAGATAAGGGATTGAAAAAGTCTATTTTGCTTATTATTTATATTTCACATTTCATTTTTTTTGGTCACTCATGCTCCCAACTCATGCACACAACCACTGGGTCTCTGCCCCTTAGGAATCAAACATGCGACCCCTGATATGCACTTCTGCATGGCCAACAACTTGATCGTTGAACCAATGCCTTGCATGCATTTCACTTGTCATTTAGCATGCACTATTTCTTTAGCTTAATGAGGCCATATGTCAATTTGTAGTGGTTCACTTAATATGGGTTTCAAAACCTAAGCCCAGAAAAAGGCACCATAGCTAATACCTATTTTTTTGTTGTTGCACTCTACAACATGATATTTTGAAGCTTTGTTTGCATGCAATTTATAATCTTTAGAGAAATTATTTTTTGAGCACATGTTTACAGAGCATTTTAAATATCTAAAGATCGATGTATAAATAATTGGGGATTTTAGTCATATTTCTAGCGAATTAATGGATATGGTAAAATAACTAGTAATGGATAAGAATTTTTTTTCATTAAATTCACTAATAAGATAACTGAAATCTCCAGTTATTAATCAATATCTCCCATATTTTCACATAAATAGATTTACTTGTAATATTACTGAAATTCCCAATTATTCATGCATGATTCCTCATATGCCAAAATGAGTTTCTACAAAAACTATATTCAAATAACATTACTACAATATCTATCTGCCTTTACTTATCCATCACTCTATAGAGTGTGTCATGCCAAACACATCACTTCTACAATTCTAATGCTCTTATTAATAATAAGCTACTCTCGTTCGGAGATTTAGAGGCCAAATATAATGTGTTTGATGAGAATTTAAAATCATCTGAAACTCAGGAGACTTTTCTTATTATTCATTAACCAGGCTAGTAAATTAAAGTGTGTATTTTCTAGTTTAAACCAAAAAAGTATTCATTTTTAGGTTTAGATCAGAAAAGTTGGTATGTAGTAGGTGGCAATGGGTGATGATCCTTGTTTTAAGGTAGTAGTTGTACTAAGGTGGTACTAGCAATACCTTTTTAGTTGTAAGAAATGTAGGGCATTTCACCACCATAGCTAGTTATGTCCTCTGCTTAATTCTATTCTCTAATTTTCTATTTTATCAACATGGTATCTAAAGCTGAAAATGATCTTTAAAGGCTGTGTGTAAGTAAAGAGAAGAAAATCACTCATATTTCTCCTCTGCAAACCAAAAAGAAACCAGCAAACAACTTTCTATAGATAAAACCACAAATACCAAAATGACTTCTAGCAGTAACTCCTTACCTCCACCTCCAATATTTGTAGAAAAGAATTATCATGTATGGGTTGCAAAAATGAGAACTTATCTAAGAGCTCAAAGTTTATGAGAGATAGTGGTCTCAGGAAGCAACCCACCTCCTTTGCCAAACAACCCAATAGTAGCCTAAATAAGAAATCGCAATGAGGAAGTGGCAAGGAAGGCCACTTGCTATTATTCAAGCAGCTCTACATGATAACATAATTATCAAGATTTTGAATCTTGAAACTGCAAAAAGAGGCCTAGGACAACCTCAAGGAGGAGTTCTAATGCAGTGAAAGAACAAAGAGGATGCAAATTTTGAACTTAAGGAGAGAATTTGAAGCAATAAAGATGAAGGAATCTGAAACAATTAGAGAGTTTTTAGATAGACTTTCAACGGTGGTTACACAAATTGGGTTGCTAGGTGAAGAACTTAGTAAGCAATGGATGGTGTAGAAAATTCTGGTATTCTTCTAGAGAGGTTTGAGTCAAAGATCTCCTCTCTTCAAGAAAACAAAGATTTTACTCACATCTTGCTTGCAGAGCTTGTGAATGCCTTGCAAGCCACTGAACATAGAAGATCTTTGAGAATGGAAGGAAAGCATGAAGACACATCAGAAGGAGCATTTATGGCAAGAGCCAAAGGAAAATGACAAACAAGTAACAGTGGCAACATGGTGAAACAAGAGAAATTTGAAAATCTGGAGAAAACAAAGAAAAGTAACCACCTTGCTCTTATTACAAGAAAAAAATCCATTTTAAAAATTATTGTTGGTTTAGGCTAGGAGTGAAATGTAGGGCCTGCAATCAGTTTGCTCATATGGAGAAAATTTGCAAAAATAGGGCAAATCATCAAGAACAAAACTAGCAAGGACAAGAAGCCCAAGTTGCTAAGCATTAGCAGCAATTTGAGGAGGAGGAACATTTATTTGTTGTCTCTTGCATTGCAGCAAATAACAGTAAAGATTCATGGCTAATTGATAGTGGTTGTGCCAACCATATGACAACCAATGTTAATTTATTCAAAGACTTGAGGAAGGCTAGCTCCTCAATGATAAAGCTTGGAAATGGAGATGTCATAAAAGTTGAAGAACAAGGTCCCATTGTGATCAAGACTCCAACTGTAACGACCGAAAAATTTTATCGTTAACAACTAAATTGTTCGGTTTTATCAATTAAGTGAGTTTAATCATAACCTGATTAAACATTTACTTAAAACAAATCAAGTGTAACTTAAAAGGACTAGGCTAGATAGAATTAGATTAGGAGCATAGAAAACTTCACAAAACAATTTCAAACCGATTTACCGATTTAAAGGAAATCGATAGGATTTCGGTATTTCAAACTATCGGAATCGGACCAGTAGAAATTAAACCATGAGTGCCCTAGAATCAATGGACAAGATTCAGTCAAATACTCCCCCAAGTGGTGCCTAGACAGCCATGGATGAAGAGGATTGAATCAGATTTTATGACCAAAGAAGGTCCACCAATCAAATTTAAGCCACCTTGAAATATCTTCACTTTTCTCCTTACATCCTCATCCAAAAAAATTCGGCCACTCTCCCAGCTGAGCTCTCTTCATTCTTCTTCTCCTCATTCTCTCCTCCACTCCACTTTCATCTCTTCTTCAAGCCCCATCATAAACTACTTGCACCAAGAACACAAAATCAGCCTAAACTACTCAAGACAAGGTAGGGAATCCTACTTCTTCTTTTATTCTCTCTGATTTGGGGCTGTGTGAGGAGCATGCTTAATCTAAGATTTGGACATTTTATAGAGTGATGATGATGTTTTATGGCTGATTTTGCATCTGTGTTGTGATTAAAATTGGATTTGGGGGCAAATAGCTTGAAGGGAGGAGACAAACCTAGAAGCAGGATGGTATTTCCCCCGGTGGTCTGTACAGCAGAGCGTACGGCTCCGCCTACCACCGTTTAAATTTGATGAAACCAATTTTTAATGAAACTAAACATTTAGGGCTTTCCATACATATATCATAATAGGCCATTGGATTAGTATAGAATTAGTTATGAATTTTTGAAGTTAGACCTAGAAATCGGGGTTCTCACCCGGGCAGCATGGGTTGAGAAGGGTGTAACTCACCCTATACAACTCCAAATTGAGTGCAACTAAAGATATTTGAAAGCTAACACATGACAGAACATCCCATAAAATTTTCAGAATTTAATTCATTGTTATTTGTTCCCAGCACATCAATGAAGTTGGCTTAGGTTTAAACTAGACTAGAACAGGACAGCCCAGTGGGGTAATGTTTCGAGACTCATAACTCAAAATCCACTTAGGAAATGACATGAAACTTAATTCATTCTAAATATTTTTGTGTTAGCTTCATTTTGATATAAAATTCGCATAATTTCATCTAGATTTCGATTTTTAGTGAATTTTCTTCTATAGGAACTTACTTCTGGCTAAGAACAGGACATGTTGAGATAAAATATTTATATCTAGAGTTATACATATCAAAATGAGAAGGGACCAAAAGGGTTAGAATCTAGACATATGAGACTATGATATATCTAAAAATTAGGTTTAAATGAGTTGAATTGAATGAAAAATGAGGCACACCAAATTCGGGCAGAACAAAGGGGGTTAAATTGAAACTCTATTGATGTTTAAATTCAAATTGTTGATTGAGATTATGAATGTACATGTATAATTGAGATTGTTGATTGATGTTATGAATGTACATGTATAATTGTTGCTCTATACTGAAATTGTAAGTGTATAAATGTACTGGTTGTCTGGCACTATTCACGGGGAAGCGGACTCGATCCGTTATCTTTGCCAATTTCTGAAGAAATTCATAAGTTATGAAATTCATGACAACTTGAGTACTTCAGAAGTAAAGAGACAAGTTAGATGTGCATTCATTTCATGACATTTATAAAGAAGTTCACATCACTTGGGCCAACCCCGAAATAAATTAAGGGGAATAGATCAGTGGGAAGGTCGGGGAAAGTAAACCCGGCCATCCTGTATAAGAACGAGCTCGGTCCTGAAAAGCGGACTATTACCCAGGAGTATATGGCCAATGACTCCCAGGAGACCAAGGATAGAAATAAGATATAAAAGGCGAAAGCCTCCAAGAGTAAAATGCATCTTCTCATTGCACATGCATATGTACAGTGTAATACTTTTCTATTGATTGTTCTAGATCTTTGTTTATTATTCATAACATGCTATTGTTCCGCTGTGATTACTGTTTGAGTATATTTGTATATCTGTTAATTAAAAATTGAACTTGTTTCGGTGTATGCTTTACAAATGAGTATTTAAGTTAAATATTATCATTTACCGTACTATTTGAAAATTTTGCACGACCGAAACAACTGGGAATGACAGCGATGACAGATGTATAGAAGTTAGGATTTTCTACTGAGAAATATTCATTTCTCACCATATTATATATTCTGCGTCATTCTCAGACCATGGAGTACGCCGCGACAGGAGTTCTCTTCATTGAGTTCCCCGAGCTTCACATACACCTCGACCCATTTCTAGATTCTGTATATATATATGGCAGGTGCCAGTTTCGTTTATACTTCTTCTTCCAGAGATTTGCACTCCCTGATGCACCCCCTGTTTGATCCTGCTGTCCCGTACATCGCCATCCTACTTCATATGGCCCATCCATTTCCACCTCCTCCCGCAGCAGCACCAACACCAACACTAGCACCAGCCCCCGTTTCTATGGCTCCTCCTGCTTCACCACCACATCCGATGCTTTCCGCCTCGACATCAGAGGAGGACCCATCAGAGGCAGCGAGTTCCTCCTCATCCTTTGCTCCCAGCATGGGCCACCCTCCTGCAAATGCACCCATGGCGAATGGGTTTCTTTCTTCGGATTCTGGTTAGATAGTGGGCGTACTATAGTGGTAGTAGGTGTATAGAATGACCCTCTTTTGGCAGTCTGGGTCATGGGTAGATGGATAGATAATAGGAGATGTATATGAAATGTCCCATGGGGACTACTTAGGGTGCTGTTCATAGAAACTGGCCGTTTCATTTTGTATTAGTGGCCTCATTTTGTCACCTTATAAATTTTGACTAACTTTAAAATCAGATATCTATGTACACATTTATGATGTCGTTGCAATTATTCTGTTCTTATTGTATTTTTATTTATGATATGTTATTTACAGTATACTAACTAATCAGTATTTATTCTGCCATCACGCAGGAAATTTTGTTATGCGATTAGATATTCTTACTCGAGTAAATCATACTAATACAGAAAATAGAATTAAAGCAGTATTACACGTAATCACCTATCGGATAATTTATTATGACTTAAGCATAGTACTTTGTCTGGTAAGGTGTTACACCAACAGGTAATAAAATCATTGCCAATGTCTTTTATGTTCCAAACATTGAATAAATCTATTGAGTCTTGGACATATGTTGGAAAACAGCTATACTTTGATTTTTAAAGATCATACTTGCAAAATCCTAGATCCTAGTGGTTCTGAATTGATGTCAGTAGCAATGAAAGGCACAAGTTTTCATTGGAATCCTAAATGTGAGAAAGTCATGCCTCTCTTGATGACTCAAGTCAATTGCTTAAAGTTTGCAAATATTGTAAAACAAAGAATGGGAGAAATTTCTGCTGTCTTTAACAAAAATAAAATAAGCAATAGTGTTGGCAATGTCAATGATGGCAAGAAAGCAGGACCAAGTTAGAATATAGCAATGGAGCATGTCCAAAATGAACTTGATCAATATACGATGGTAGCCTTGAAATTCAACAATGTCCATTTTAGTGATGAAAGCATCAATCTCGAAGAAGCATAAAGAGATAATGAACTTGGTACTATGTGGAATATAGCTGGTTCGAACATGAGCTATGACAATTTTGGTTGTGCAACAATTTTGAGAAGAAATTCCAGCCATTTGGGAGATTTTCCTATGTAGTCTAAAATTATGAAGCATCATGCCATTGGAAAACTAGAAAACTACAATGCAAACATCATAAGCAAGGATTTCAAGGGGATAACTTGATGTGTTTAGCTAAACTTTGGAGTTTTCAAGAAAACTCTCGAGGAGGAGTGTTAGAAAGTGAGACTTTTCTTGTTATTCACTAACCAGGCTAGTTAATTACGACAAAGTGTGTATTTTCTAGTTTAAACTAGAAAAGTATGTATTTTCAAATTTGGAGCAGAAAAGTTCGTATATAGTAGGTGGCAATGGGTGATGATCCTTATTTTAAAGTCGTAGTTGTACTATGGTAGTATTAGTCATACCCTTTTGCTTGTAAGAATGTATTTTGCTCTTCGTTATATTGTAGATCAATGAATATCAGAAATGTAGGGTATTTCACCACTATAGTTAGCTGTGTCCTCTATTTAATTCTATTATCTAATTTTTTGTTTTATCAACAATCTCCAATCATTAATTAATAGCTCCCATAATTTTAGATAAATAGAATTACTTGTAACATTGCTGTAAACACCATATTTTGTCTGAATATTTTTTTAAAATTAAGAAAATAAAAAAAAATAAAGTTCAATCTTTTGGTCTAAGTCCGAGTAACATCTTAGTCAATCTTGATCCATTTGTGTTATAAGATTGTCAATTGACATTGCATTGTGTTCATCATGAAAAATAATTTTTTTTTATAAACAATAATAAGAACATCAGAAAATGCATGTGAAGCTAGTGCTTTAGAAGGGAGCTTCCTTTGGCGTCGTCACATGTTTTTGAGCTTTCTATACATTTTGAGTTTAATTTAAGTGCACTGACACTGTCATCTAATTAAAACCTTCTATTTGTATGATCATTCAAGTATGGGTGGTTATGTTAAAGAGTTTTGCTGATGTGATAATTTATGATTGAATGTCTGTATAAAAAAATTTTATACTGAGAGTGCATTTAAATTAAATCCATATATTTTATTTTGTTTTTATGAAACTCATATTTTTTCTAAACCATGTTTTTTGCGTTACCATCTTTCCTGCTAGTGTCTTTAATATTTTCCTTTTTGTTGTGTGGCTTGATTCCTCTAATGAATTAGCTTCTTTTTTTTTTTTTTTGGTGTCAATCCAGGTTTTTACAGGTCCTCTCGAAGCATCTTTCTAATTTTCATATTGTTTAATTTTGCTAATCAAGTGGTTATGCTTTTTTTAATCATTTCTTTGCAATGGGCTGATCTTTGCTCTGGGTTAGTTTTTGCATTCATTTACAAATGTGTTTTTTTTTTTTTTTTTTCTTCTGCAGGCCATTGTTGGCTAGTCTTTGTTTGTAAGTGAGATTCTTACATAAAAAGCGAAAACTGCATGTAGTGATCTTATATATATGTATATACATATATTGATCTTTTGTTCTAATGTCTAAGCTTAACCCTGTATCTCTTGAAATATTTCAATTTTTTTCTTTTCTTTTAATTTTCAATTTATTCGTTCCATAAAATAACGATTTTGTTTTGTCTTATTTGTTTGCAATATGTGTTCATCATGGGGTATTTTTTTTTCAAATAATAAAAAACAATAAAAATCCTTTTTTTGAGAAATTTTTTATCCATGCAACAACTTACGACATTGATGTATGGCATAGCTATCCTCAAGAGTTGTAAGAATTATAAGGGTTTCTTGTATGGTTTGTGCTATCTTAAATCCTATGCAAGGTGGATTTGTCTCTTTTTTTATTAAAAGAAAATATTTCATAAATAAAATCAATTCAATGTACAATTGTTTTCTACAAGAATTACGTGGCTTTAGTTCCTCATTGCACCAGAGTCTTAGGGTGCAAGTCAAGCCAAAATTATATTTTTTAAATTTTGCTTTCCTTTTGTAAATATCATATTAATTTTGCCTTTTTTTAAAATAATTTTTATATTAATTTTGCATTTATGTTCTTTTCTAAATAATTATTATATTTTTAAGGGCAAAAATAAATATTATTATGATTATTCATTAATTTACATAACAAGCTTTAGGATAACCGTTAGAAAACGGATGTATTAGGAATGCAGTGAGATTAAGTTTCCACCATTTCCTATGTATAATTGAACTCCCGAACTCAGTCGCTTTAAAAGATCAGTTTTGCAAAATTAAAAGGTTTTTTTGATTTTTTTTTCTATAATAAAAATTGATAACGACTCCATTAAAATTTTTTTCAATATTTTCTTTTGTGTTACCTCTCATCGCAGCGCTCTACGGGCACATTGTAACAATTAATAAAATTCCCGATTATTTATGCATGATTCCTCCTATGCCAAAATGAGTTTCTACAAAAACTGTATTCAAATAACATTACTATAATATCTGTCTGCCTTTACTTATCCATCACTGTATCGAGTGTGTCATGCCAAACACATCACTTCTCCAATTCCAATCGTCTTATTAGTAATATGGGGATTTAGAGCCCAAATATAATGCGTTTGATGAGAATTTAAAATCATCTGAAACTCGGGTGCCTTGCATTCCTTGATTTGGAACTAGCAGCATTAGAAGTCAATTAAAACATTGATTGGATAATGTGAAGTGCAATTCTACTAACAGCGATCAAATTGGCTTGCATTTGCTTCAGAAAGAAGAATACTATATTACTCAAAAATCCCCGAGAGAGGATTGCAAGCTTTGTGGAATTAATAATTGCAGAGATTCACGAAGTTGGTTCAGAATGAAATCTTAAAGTTACACGAACTTGTACAAAACAGATACCTGATTCTTGGTGTGTAACACCCTCCTAAGTACAGTACTATGCTTAAGTACACTTTGAGTTATAAGTCCTGAAAGTCGACCTCCCTGCACTACCCTGTTTTGGTCTGGATTGGACATATAGTAACTTCCTCGAACCACTGGGATCAATTGGTGCCATAACAAACTCGGAATTTCATACTGGGATGTTCCCCTATGTGTAAGCTTTCTAACAAAATTAGTTTCACTCAATTTGGAGTTGTATAGGGCGAGTTATACCCTCCTCAAGTCACCCTGCCCGGATGAAAGTCCTGAACCCTAGGTCAAACTTCAAAAATTCGTATCTGTCTCAATACTAACCCAATAACCTTATATGATATATCTATGGAAAGCCCTGAATGTCTACTTTCATCTAAAAATGGTTTCATCAGATTTGATCGATTGTAGGCGGAGCCGTACTCTCCACCGTACGGACTGCCGTGGAATTCTCACCAAGACAGCATCCCACTTCTCCATTCCTTCTAATTTTCTCTTTCTAATCATAATCCTAACTCAAAATCTCCTATGAATTCAATCATAACTCAGCATAATCCATCATAATACATCATATACGTCACATATATCATCAAATAATCATCAAAGAGTAATCTTTCATACATCCTCAGTTTAGAGAAATTAAGATTAGAGATTGAATCCTACCTCTTTGGAGTATGACTTGAGCTAAGTGCTGAAACTTGGAGTGTTAGAACCTTGCTAAGCTTGGAGGAATGATGGAGTTGATTGAGAGAAGGGGAGGAGGAGGCTGGAACCAGAGGAAGAGGGAGAGTGGCGTAGATCAGCCAGAAATGAGGGGAAGGGTCCGACTTAAATAGATGGGGGTAGTTGGAATTGTGGGTGTTGATTGGTTGAAGTTTTGTGATTGAAGTTCGGCCATTTCGCCTGCTTTTGTGGCCAACTTGCTCTCCACGTCATCCAAAAATTGGCATACGCTTCCACTCTACCTGAAATCGGAACTCGTCCCTATATTACTTGAAGTCGGAACTCGTGACCTTTTTACAGTGCTTGAAGATGAAACCGGACGTCGGAACTCGTACCATGTTGTTGGTGACTTGAGGAAATCTTGTTTGTTCTGATACTTTGAATCAAGGTCGGATATCGGAAGTCATGCAGCTGACAATCATATAACCTCGGAATTCCCTATTTGAACTCGGGAATGTCAATGATGGATGTATACTTGGATATTGGAACTCGTTATAAAACTCGGAGTTTGGTATTTGTACCATGGTGTTAAACTATTACTTCTGAGGTCGGAAACCACGTACACTATTTTGAAGCACGAGGTATGATATCAGAAATCGGAACCTCATCAAGTCGGATAATTGGAACTCTGAAGCCTCTTATTACGAAGTCGGAAATCAGGAACAATCAAACTTAGACGAAACCGGAAGTACTTTACATACAGTGTGTTTGATGAGATCGGAACCGTGTATATTTTCCTTGAAACATAAGTCGGATATCGGGAATTCCAATAGTACGAGATCGGAAATCGGGTCTATGACTTGAGACGTGAAGTCGGGAATAAGATGAAATCGGAAATCGTTATGACATGAATGAACTCGGAACTCGTAAATAACCCCTTCTGTCTGATTTTCAAAGACGAAATCGGAAATCGGAATTAATCACCCTGGGCTAAGTCGGAGCTTGGAAAACGGATGTTTCATGGTGTACATGATATGCATTACCATTATGAGAACACAATTGACACAAACAACATGAGAAAACAGCATGAGGGAGAACTTTAAGCTTTTCTTCTTTCCACCTTTTCTGTCACCAGGACTTTTCCTTTGCTAGATTTTTCTTATGCCTCTATTCATTTATCCTTGCCACATCAGTGTGTGCTTTCCCCTCCATTTTCCTCTTCATGGATTGCCTCAGATACGCTCCATATATGACTTTCTTGTACAACTTGGGGTTTTGAGCATCTATCATATGATCAAGGGGCTCAACTTCCACATCATCCTGTGGGTCGAGAAATGATGCATAAGAAGTCCTTCCCTTGTTCCTATTTGTCACTGCTCTGTGTTCCACGCTCTTGTGCTTCCCATTGCTCCATATCTGCCATGATATCAGAAGAAACAAACTAAAAAAAGATGGATAATTATGTGACTTGATCTTTTGGTACTACATTTTCTAAAGCTTAAAGCCTTCAAGTGTTCTCTATGCATTCACAAACAATCCTCTATTACATCTCCAACATTGACAACGAGAGTATCTGGCATTGGAGCCACTAGTACCCATCCTCCATTGTGTCGAATTTCTAACCCACATACATCATCATCTTGCATAAGCAAAGTTATGGTGGATGTGTCAGAGTGTGGACTCAAACCCAGTACTTTCTCTGGTGTGCTGCAAGGAGGGTAATAGTTCACACGTAAAGCTTGAAATGACTCTTTATGTAGTCCAAGAAGAACATGCTTCTGCATCCCCAAAACCACAGACAAAGAACTCAGTGGTTCCTTACCAACTCTATTAACTTCACTTGAATATGCCTCTATTATCTCCCTGCATTTGTATTTGGCACATTGTTGCATCACAAGATCACAAGTTGTGTCTGAACTATGAAGTTCTTAAGTATCAGGAACACCTACTTGAGGCCCTCCGGAGTCTTAGGCCAAAATTGAAGCCTCCTGAACCGGGTGGGATATATGAGCATAGCCAACTGATTTGACCAGTCAAGTATCTGATCCTCAGAAACTACATAAGCATGCCCATAACCTTGTATGTCGTTTGAGGCCATTGCATACTTCTCCTTCTCTTCTATTGGAAGGTTGAAAAACTCAACTGTTGCATCTTTCATTCTCTACAGCAGTTGCTTTTGCACACCATGATTTACTAACTGCACAAGTAATTGCAATCCTCAAGCACCATTTGAAGAAAGGAAAATCTAAAGAACCATAATTTTTGCCCGAATTTAGTTGTCAGAATGATATGAGATGAGATGACATAGATGTTGACCCTTAGATGGTTAAGTAGGTCATTCAACTTTATTTGATCCAGCACCTACCCTTGTTTTCTTTTAATAAGTTAGACAACTTTTTCTGGTTTTCTAGCATTACTATTGATGAAAACCCGGCAAACATATAACTTACTTTAGCAAAAATGTCAATTCATTGCTGTGAATTTGCTGCACCTATTATTATTTTCTTTGGTTTTGTCGTTCAAGTAGACTGTTTCTTTGTGCAGGTTTCCTTTTGTGTGTTTTGGCATGTAATTCAAAATTCTATTGGACAAGAATTACCTGAAAGAAGCCCCACTCCCTGCATGCTATGTCCAATTTCAGTAGCTCCTCGGAGTTCCCAGATGAGAGAAGTGCTAAATCAATGACAGGGATTTTAGATGAAAGGTGAGGCATATAGTTGACTTTCTCCACTTCTTCTGGATTCCTTATGTACCTTTCAGGAACCTCCAAAGGATTCTTCTTCACCATTTCTTGAACATTAGGTACCGGTATTGATGGAGCAAAAGTGGGGGGTTCCTCCATCTCAGTCACTGTCTTATCATCTTCATTGAGACTCATTTTTGCTCAGCCTGGATTGTTTGCTTTGACTTTTGAGGTTTGAACAATTTCAATGGATCACCACTACTTATATTATATGTAAAGCTTTAATTGAGGGAATCTTGGGCTTCGCAAGAAATAAGATCCTTAGATGCTGATGAGCTCCCTTTTGTCTATGCTGTTTTGGACTTATTGCAACTATGGAACTTTGCTTTGGTGCGTTGGAATTTATAAAAAGTCAAGTTGAGCTAGTATAATGGAATTTTCGAATCTGTACAAAGTCGAGGTAAGATAGAAGTTTTACAAATTCTGAACATGAAAAGAAAGTGAGAAAATTTGATTGTAACATAATGTTTTGATTTATAAGAAACCGAAAAAAGCAAAACTTATTAGTCCACGGTGATGGTACTAAAATAAAAATCACACTCAACCCAATGTTATATTTTTTTAATTATTTAATTATATTTCAAAGTTAAAATTCAGTTTTGATTGTATTATTATTATTTGTTTGAGCTTTTATCCGGTGGTAGTAACCTAACATGTTGTTTTTGACCAAGGCCATGGTTTATCCACCTCTTGCACATTGGAACGTGGAGAAAAAAATTCTGTAGCACAAGACTAAGTCCTTTGCAAGTTGTGCTCTTTGTTAAGTTGTTAAAAAGCTTTATCCACAAGTTCTAAGGCCATATCTTTTACAACGGTTATTTTCTAATTGGATAAAAAAGTGGCAGGGGTGCTTATCCTGGGGAGAGACTCTTTGGATTGGGAAAAAAAATATTGAAACTATTTTCTTTTAACACAATATTTTCTTCTACTATTTTGGTTCCCTTAAGCAATTCTTGCAAGTTGTTCTTGTAGCGTCACTAGCTCAAATGCAGAGTTAATGAGAAGTGGCTATTGTATCTTGGGGAGTATTAGCTGTAAAAATATCTGCACCGAGTAATTAGCTATAAAGACATTTGCATCAAGTAATTAGCTTGTGGTGGCAAAATACTTTTAAGCTCAATATCTAGCATGCCTCAGCCAATCATAACGATAAGCAATTTCATTTTTATTATGTTCTCTATTTTATTATTTAATTTTAGTATTCTTACTATCAATTAATTGGAGATAATTTTATTTCTATTTATATATTATTTGTGATATTTCATTTAATATCCTCTTACAATCTTAAGTGTAATTCGATTCATAGATATTGTTTTATTCATTGTGTTAATTTTGTGATGGAGGAAAAATCTTGGATGGTAGACTTTGTTGCTGCCAGGCATATTTGTGTAAACAGAAATTCTTTTATCTCCTACCATAATATGGAAGAAGGAAAGGAATGCATATATGTAGGTGACTCAGTTGTGGATCTTGGGAAAGGTATAGTGTATTTAAAACTCACTTTTGGAAAAATCCTCTCAATAAATGATATCTTGTATGTGCCTGAAATGTGTTATAATTTGATTTCTATATCTGTATAAGGTAAAGTTAGTGTTAAAGTTATTTTTGAGAATGATGAAGTGTGGGAAACTTTTGGGAAAAGGGAATTATTGTGATGGTTTATTTTTGTTAAATGTTTCTTTTGTTATGAATGAAAATACATGTTCTAATGTTTATTTAACTAATTCTATCGATTTTGGCATAGTAGATTAGGACACATTAACTTTTCCTATTTAAGGAAAATGAAAGGATTAGGAATTATAAATGATATGTCAATAACCAACAATGAAAAATGTCCCATATGTATAGAAGCTAAAAGTACAAAGAAGACATGTAAGCCTGCAGAATTCCATCAAATTGATTTATTAGGCTTGATATATTCTAATTAGATGAGTTAAAATCTACAATGACTAGAAGAGGCAAGAGATTTTATATAACTTTTGTAGATGATTTTTCAAGATACACATATGTTTATTCGCTAAGAACCAAAGATGAAGTAGAAGAAAAATTTAAAATTTATAAAGCTGAAGTTGAGAATAAATTGAATAAGAAAATTAAAAGACTTAGGTCTGATAAAGGAGGAGAATATGAATATATTTCCCTTAGTAATTTTGATGAAAATATGGAATAATTCATGAGGTAATGCCACCCTAGTCACCAAAATCTAATGGAATAGCTGAAAGAAAAAGCATAACACTAAAAGAAATGACGAATGTTATGCTAATAAGTTCTGGTGGCACCTCCAAATTTGTGGGGGCAAGCTATTCTCTCTTATGTCACATACAAAATAGAATAATTTTTTAGAAAACTGGAAAAACACCCTTTGAGCTATGGGAGAAACGATAACCTAATTTAAAATATATTAAATTATGGGGGTGTTTTGCAAAAGTTTTAATGCTTGAACCAAAGAAGAGAAAAATTGGATCTAAAACTTGTAATTGCATGTTTATTGGGTATGTAGAGAATAGTGTTGTTTATAGATTTATGGTGTTGAGAAGTGACGTGTTAGATGTAAATACAATTATTGAATCTAAAAATGCTGAGTTTGTTGAAAATATATTTCCTCTAAAATCTTCTATAAGAAAATCTTTATCTGAGCATGCCAATGAACCTAGTAGTTATGAGAATAATGGGATTGAACTTAGAAGAAGGAAGAGAGAAAGAAAAGAAACCACTTTTGGTGATGATCAAAAACTTGTAGCGGCTCTGGCAAGTATACCAAGTCATATAAGTAATAAAGTGTTAAGAAAAGTATCGTTCCCATGATGATAGTTTAAGTATTGAGGTTAACTAATTGTGTATCAAGTTGAGTAATGAAAGCAATTAAGAGTAATGAACCAAAAACACAAAATAAGCAATTCAAAGGAACAAGTAAAATGGACAATTATGGATTAAACTCAATGACAAAAGGTGTTAGGGCTACTAAATTCACCTACTCATTAACGTTGTTATTTTGAAAATTAATTATCCAATCTCTACTTCTCAAGATTTATGGCTGGGTTCCCTAAATTAACTACAAGTCTCTCTCAAGATTATGTAATTCTCTCTTACTTAATATGATTGTCTAATCTCTTAGCATAACTTAGATTAAGGGAGGATAGGCTCTATGGATTCCCAAAAAAGGCCACACAGCTCACATTTGTCTATCTATAAATTTTGCTCAATCTATGGCAATTATAACATAAAGCTTTCTTCACAAATTCTCTCTCCAGTGATTGCAAAGCATCAAAACAATCAAGTGGCGATCAAGCACTTGAAAGCATTAAGCACAGTCATAACACTAAATCATAAAGAAACAGAAATTTGGATAATATCAGAACAAGAGTCATATTGTCAAGAATGGCTACATTAGTTCCCTAACTAGTGGGACTTAGTTCATAATGAAAATAAGAACACAAAGTTTAAAAGAAAGTGCAGTGATGGAAGAAGAATCCATGGATAGTAGAGAAAGTGCAGAACAGGATGAACATGGATCTTTTCGACTTCCATTATGCTTTCGACTTCCATTATGCTTTTGGAGCCTTCAATCTTCACCTCCAATGCTTCCAAGATTCTTCATAGGAATTAGGGTTCTAAAAGTGGTTGAAGTAGTCGTGAAAACGGCGCAAAAATCATTTAAATACAACCCGAGATCTTCTCCCATGATATTGCTTCGAAAAACAAACTTTCCTGATTTATCGCTACCGCGCTTGAGCTTGTTATGCCACCCTAAAGTGTGCTCCACTAAACTAAAATCTTTGTTCTCTGTATGATGTCCATACTCGAGCTTGCATAGGCATGCTCGAGCTTGCTCCCAAAATTATGATACTGGAGCTCTTTGCCTAACCACACGCTTGAGCTTGAGGTAGCATGCTCAACTATGCTTCCAAAGCCTTGAAGTTTATCTTTTCTTCACTTTGGTCTTCAAACCTTCAATGCAAAGGAACGATAATGAGTGAAAAGGCTCAGAAAACATATAGGATTTAATACCAACCATATACACAACTAACCTCCTAATATGATACAAATAATGCAAAACTACTATCTATTATGCATGAAAGTAAAAACTCTAGGAAAAACACTAACAAATATAACTCTCAATGAAGAGTTATCACTTTTACTCCTTGTTAATGGATGGAGACATATAATGATGCAATTTCTTCTCCAAATGATCCTTTATGGAAAGAAGCTATTAATAATGAAATAGAGTCAATAATGAGTAATCATACATGGGAAATAGTTGATTTATCTGATGGAGTAAAACCAATAGGATGTAAATGGATATTTAAAAAGAAATTAAGACCAAATGGCTTAATTGAAAATTATGAATGTAACACCCTACCAATTCAATGTTATGCTTAAATCATAACATGAAATTGAGTAGATTGCGTTACCGTGTTAGTATTCCGTTTATAGCTATATTCATTATATTATATTCTCCTTTTCTCTAATATATATATATATATATATATATATATATATATATATATATATATTTGACGAAATATACCTTGGGACACAGAGATCATATATGTAAACAGAAGAAGCAGTGCGCTAAATATAGTAAACGTGATCAGCATCACAGAACGTAACAAAATTTAATAAAAAGCACAACAGAGAAGATAAAGATAGGTAATATATCATCAGCTGTATACATACATATATATGTCGGAAGCCAACGCTTCAGTTTATATACAGGTTCAAAAGAGGATACATAAGTAGGGCTGGTGTACCAAAAAGACATAAGGCCCGTGTTAGTGAAAACAGCCCTACGAGGTCCTCAGAGGACATTTCAAACTAGATGATATACATATGGCTAAGTCTATGGCCTAATGCTACACACTGCCAAAAGAGGGCCATACTATACAATGTAACCTGCGGCCAGGACCTACTCGGTCATGTAGCCGTTGGCCATACCAGGCCCGACTAGGGAGTAGTCAGCACTAGGTCCCGAAGAGGAGGATGATGAACCGATAACCTCAGAAGGATCACTCTTAGAACTGAGCGAAATATCTAGAACCACCTATGGAGGTGACTCTGGTGGAGGGCCGGTAGGAGCTGCGGGTGGAGCAGGGTGTGCCACATGTAATGGGATTGTGAAATATGGAGCGGCAGGGTCAAATGCAGGGTGAAATAAAGGGACACAAAATTCCTATTACTAAAAGATAGAGGCAGAAGTGGCAGGAACCAGCTATATACAATGAATCAAATAAGGGGTCATAGTGGAACTGCATGTCAAGGATCTCAATAAATAGGGTGGCTATTATGTCTATCACCAGAGTCTGAGAATGAGGCGAAAACATAAAGCGAGGTGAGAATTTAAATAAATTCTCAGTAGGATTCGAGTACGGTATTAAACTGACGTCACATTCATTCTTAGTTGCCTCGGTTTTCATTTAATTAAAAAAATAGCGTCAAATGGAACTATCCACATTTAATAAGTTTAAGTAAATACCTTGTTCGATGCAAGGTTCAATTTTACTTAAGACAACAGAAGAAATAGAACAAATTACTAAATAGTATAACACAGAATACTGAGCAGAATAAATAAATAGACAGCAGCAAGTAAGCATAATAGTCAACCTGTAAACAACTTGTAATAACTATGCAATGCGACCATGCAAAAACTCATTCTTAAACTTAGCATCATAAGCTTTTTCGTTACTTGATCCCTTGGGAGTTCTTGGCCATTCAAGTCCTAGGTAATAGTCTACTTTTCAGGATCGAGCTCGTTTCTATATAGGAATACTGGGTTCACTTTTCCTAACTTTCCCACCGATCTATTCCCCTTAACTTTAATCTGGGGCTAGCCCAAGTATCATGGAACTTTTATCATAATATAACCTTTATAAATTCTTGCAAAATACACATGTATCTGAATATATCTTATAACTCATGCATAGGCTTTACTGAAATTTTGGCGGCATAATAGAATATATTCGCTTCCCCATAAATAGTGCCAGTATTCAGGAAAACAATTTTTTAGAGAAATCATAACACTTCATTCACAATTCAATCATCCATTTCATAAGAACATTAGTTGCATTTAAAACATAGTTGCTGTCTTAGCACTTCCATTCAACCCGAGTTTTGTAAATCAGGCCACAATTTCTATTTAACTCATTTGGACCTAAATTTTGAATATGTTAGAGTGTTATGAGTCTATTTTTTATCCTCTTTAGTCCCATCTAATTTTGATAAATGTAGCTCAAGTTATTTAAGCTCTGTCTCGGCCTGCCCTGTAGCTGGCTAGAATTACACCCTCAAAAGTAAAAATATACTAAAAATCGAAAACTAGTTCCAATCATACGAAATTGGAATCATATTAAAGCTAACAGGACCAGATTTTATTTGCAACAAGTTCCATTTCATTTTATTTATTAAAGCTTGATTTATAAGCTCCGAAATTTGACCTTTCTGAACTGTCCTATTTTGGCCCAGTTTGGACATAGGGCAAATTCCTTGGACCACTAGGAGTAAACGGGACTATATCTAACTCTGAAATTTTTATGGAATATTCTCCTATGTGTAAGATTTCTAAAAATTGGTTTCATTCAATTCCAAGTTGTATAGGGCATGGTTTTCCCTAAGCAACCTAGTCTGCCCAGAATCAAACTCAAAAATCTAGGTCAAACTTCCAAAATTCATATCTCCCTCAATACTAATCCAATGGCCTTATATTTTATATGGTTGAAAAGCCCTAGATGTATAGTTTCAAACAACTATAGGCAAATCCATACACTATGTCATACGGACTGCCTAGGGTTTCAATCTTCTAGCCCCTCACTTCTTTCTATTCTCATCCCTTTTTTTACTTCTTAATCGATTTTAAACACAAAAACAGCCAACAAACTAGCCAATAATCATCATATAATCCAAATGCCGCATCAAGAAGTGAGAAAATAAAAGCCCCAAATAGCCACCCACAACCAAGAAGACAAAAACAAAGCTGAATCTCTACCTCCTTTAGGTATGATCTTGCTAAATTTGAGTTTGGATTCATGGAACCTTATCAAAATTTGAAGATTTGATGGAGTAGGTTGAAAGAAGAAGAGAAGAAGGAGGCTAGAACAAGAAGAGAAGGAGGGCACAATCAGCATGGAATGAAGAGAGAAAAATCTAAATCAAACATTAAAAGGGTGGTTGGCTATGTGTGTTGTCATTGGCTGAAATTTTGTAGCTAATTTTTCAGCCATGTCTCCCTCTCCTTGTGGCCTTTGTGGCACCACCAAGGGATGATTAAGTGGTTAAGTATTCAGCCATGAAATAATAGAATTTGGGTGTGTAATTCTACTGATTCGGTTTTGACAGTTTAAAATACCGAAATCTTACCGATTTCCTTTAAATCGGTAAATCGGTTTAGGAAAATTTTTATGAAATCTTCTATGCTTCTAATCTAATTCTCTTACATCTAATCTCAATTAATTGCTAATTAATTGACCTTAAATAAATATTTAGTCGAATTTTAATTAACCTCAATTATTCGGTAAAAACTGAACAACTAAGCGAAAAACAATAAAATTCTATGGATGTTACATTACCATCCTCCTAAAAAAAAATTTTGTCCTCAAAATTTAGTACCTGAGAGTAGTTTAGGATACTTTTTCTTCATGTCTGTATCTAGTTCCCAAGTGTAATCCTCAGCCTCCTTTTTCCCCACACTACCTTTACTTGCTGCACGATTTTATTTCGAAGTTGCCGGCTGCTTCTATCTACGATCTGTGCTGGCGGCACGTGGAGAGTCAGGTCCTCTTTTAACTGTATTGACTCAGGTTCTAGGAAGTGTGTAGGGTCAGGTTGATATCTTCTGAGTTGAGAAACATGAAAAACATTGTGAAGGTTTAACAAATATGGAGGTAAAGTGATTCGATATGCAATTGATTCGATTCGCTTCAAGATTTGGAAAGGACCAATAAAGTGAGGACTTAGCTTCTTGACCTTAATGGGCCTACATATCCTTGTTGTAGGCGTAACCTTCAGAAATACATGGTCTCTTTCTTGAAATTCTAATGGTTTCCTCCTGGTATCCGCGTAACTTTTCTGACAGCTCTGAGTAGCAAGCATTTTACTTTGAATTTTCTTGATTTGCTCGGTGGTCTGTCTCACTAAATCAGGCCCCAATAGAGTTGATTCTCTTGTTTCATACCAACACAGAGGAGATTGGCACTTCTGTCCGTACAACGCTTCGTAAGGAGCCATGCCGATGTTAGCGTGATAGCTATTGTTGTATGCAAATTCGGCTAACGGTAAGTATCGATCCCAATTCCCACATTGCTCCATTATATAGGCTCGTAGCATATCTTCTAAGGTTTGAATTATCCTTTCTGTTTGACCATTCGTTTGTGGGTGATATGCAGTGCTTAGCCACAACTTAGTATCAAATGCTTTTTGTAAGGCTCCCCAAAACTGTGAAGTGAATCTTGGGTCTCGATCAGAGATAATGGTTGAAGGGGTCTCATACAGCCTTATAATCGCTTGAATATACAATTATGTTAATTTTTTCCAACGGATAATTTACTCGAATGGGTAGAAAGTGAGCGGATTTGGTTAATCTATCCATAATGGCCCATATAGCATTTTATTCTTTTGGTGTTCTTGGTAATCCCATTACAAAATCTATGGAGATATTTTCCCACTTCCGTTCAAGGATTTCCGAAGGTTGTAGCATCCTAGAAGGTTTCTGATGTTCCACTTTCACCTTCTAACAGACCAAGCACTTGCTCACGAAGCTTGCCACGTCTGACTTCATGCTTAGCCACCAAAACATTTTCTTGAGGTCTTGATACATTTTAGTAATGCCGGGATGTACGGTAAATTCACCTTTATGTGCTTCCTCCAAGATTCTTCTTTGGAGACCATTTCCCTCGAGTACGTACACCCTGTCATGATGCCACCATATGTGTAACACCCTCTCAAGTACGGTACTATGCTTGAGTCATAATACCTCACCTAGGAGTTGTTACTGTCACTTAATCGGACCTTGTCTGGCAATAACCTTTGGCCACCTTCAATCTTACCAGTCAACTCCGCCTCGGAGGACTTCCTTTGGAACTTCTGAACTATCTGGAGATAACACGAAAATATAGTGAGAATTACAAAATTCTCAGTAGGATTCAATTAACTATGATATGTAGTGTCATCATTATTATCTCCAGCTACTTCAGTTTATTATGAAAAATGTGAGTATGTTAAATAGACTGTTTAGTTTTATAGTTTGAAAATATATTTTCCAAAGCATAGTTCATTTTATCCTCGTACTTGAGTTTCATTGGCAATATTTCATATTTAGAATAATAATCACAACATAAGTGTATGGAACAGTCTCAGCATAAATAAAACATGGGATATAATTATGCAAATACTCGTATTTGAATTCATATAAATGTACTTATGCTTTCCTTTAACTTTCTTTGCTCTCTTTTCTTGGCACACCTAGGTGTTACATATCGCCATCCCTAGGGTGCTTGAATATGTTTTAATCTTTAGTCTTTACTGCCCTTAGGTAGTTTGATCTAGGAGTGAACTCAGCTCCGTCGTCACACAGAACTGACCTACAAAGGGATTCACGTGCCTCTAGTCTTGGAGGGATCTCTTTTTGGCCACGTGTGTAACGTCCCGATTTCTGAGATCCGACTTCGCCCTCAGGACTGATCAATTTCAATTCCCAACTTCATCTTCGAATTCTACACAAAGTGGGATAAATTCCGAGTTCCGAGTTCGTCTTACGTAAGTACATGATTTCTGACTTCATCTTATGATATTCTCCGATTTCCGAGTTCGTCTCACCTATGTCCACGACTTCCAACTTAATCTGGACTATTTCTACAACTTCCGAGTTTAACATTCGAGTCCGAACAACGTAAGGTGATTTCCGATGTCCGATTTCACATCAGAGGAAAACGGACCCATTTCCGATCTCATAACTTATCTCTAAGTTTCAAGTAAAATACATGCGAGCTCCGACTTAATGTTTCAAGGACAAATATACCCGGTTTCTGATATCATCAACCACACTGTATATAAATCCCGACTTCCGGGTTTAAGTACTTGGGTTTGGCCATGTGATTCGAATTCCCGAGTTCCGATCTCCTATTTTACATCCAGCATTGACATTCCCGAGTTCAAATAGGGAGTTCCGAGATTTTATGATTGTCAGCTGCATGACTTCCGACTTCCGACTTTGATCCCAAGACTCAAAGTAAACAATATTTCCTCAAGTTACAAACAATGTGGTACGAGTTCCGACATCCGGCTTCGGCTTCAAGCAGTGTAAAATAGCATGAGCTCCGACTTTAGGCAGAAAAGAGATGAGTTCCGATTTCAGAATGCAGTGGAAACAAGTTCCACTTTTAGGCGACGTGGAGAGCAATTTGGCCACAAAAGTGAGAGACATGGCCGAACTTCAACCGCAAAACTTCAGCCAATCAACACCACAACTTTCATCTATTTAAGTCAGACTTCTTTCTTCATTCCCAGCTGATTTACGTCTCCCTCTCCTCTTTGCTCCAGCCTTCGTCTTCCCTTCCTCTCTCAAATCCAACTCCATCAAATCTCCAAGCTTTGGCAAAGTTCCATCAATCCAAACTCAAATTCAGCAAAGTCATACTCCAAAGAGGTAGGATTCAATCTCTAATCTTAATTTCTCTAAACTAAGGATGCATGAAAGATTACTTTTTATGATTATTTGATGATATATTGGATGTGTATGATTGGATTAATATGGGATTAATATGAAATCTTGAGTGGGAATTAGAATTAGAAAAATAAAACTAAGAGAAATGGATGGATGAGGGTGCTGTCTTGGTGGAGATTCCACGGCAGTCCGTACGGCGGAGTGTCTGTCTCCGCCTACAATCGGTCAAATCCGATGAAACCATTTTTAGATGAAAGTAGACATTCAGGGCTTTTCATAGATATATCATATAAGGTTATTGGATTAGTATTGAAGGAGATATGAATTTTTGAAGTTTGACCTAGGGTTCAGGATTTTCATCCGGGCAGGGTGACATGAGGAGGGTATAACTCACCCTATACAACTCCAAATTGAGTGAAACCAAATTTGTTAGAACGCTTACACATAGGGGAACATCCCAATATAAAATTCCGAGTTTGCTATGGTCCCAATTGTCCCCAGTGATTCGAGGAACTTACCCTATGTCCAAACCAGGCCAAAACAGAGTAGTTCAGGAAGGTCGACTTTCAGGACTTATAACTCGAGGTATACTTAAGCGAATGGAGTGAAACTTGTGGCAAATGAAAGGTTGTCCTGTTAGCTTCAATATGAAACCAATTTCGTATGATTTGAGGTTAGTTTCGATTTTTAGTGAATTTATAATTCCAGGAGTGTAATTCGGGCTAGAGACTGAACAGGCTGAGGTAAAAATTAAATATCATGAGTTATATAAATCAAAATGGTATGGGACCAAAGAGGTTAGAAAGTAGACATATAGAGCTATGATATATCAAAATTTCAGATTTAAATGAGTTGAATAGAAATAAAAGTGGATCATATGAAATTCGGGCAGAACCGAATAGAAGGTAGCAAAATGGCCAAAGTGATAGTTTCACAAAGTGACCCAATTGAAGATTTCACAAGTATTATGGAAACATAAAAAGTTTGAGTTGAGGATTGCCAGTTTGACATTGATATATATGTGTGTTAAGTTGATTTATGTTGCTATGACTGGTTTGTCCGTGGGAACTGGCACTATTCATGGGGAAACGAATATGATCCGTTATGCTGCCGATTTTACGGCAGAAGTTTATGAACCTAGGGATATTTATATGCAAGAATGATATAAGGGTGATATGAGATATATGAGACTAAATCAAAAAGCAGTATGATATGAGGTATATGAGAAATACTAATGAAGCATATGTACGAGTACATTTAGCATGACTATGCTGGACAACGCATGAGAATGAAAAGATATAAGTATATTAAATGTGAATATAAAGATGTGAATCCCCTTATGGGTGAGTTGGTGTGACAATGGTCACGAGTTGAGCTGACAAGCTCACTTTAAGGCCAGGCTACCCAAGGGCAGTAAAGGTTAAAGAGTAAAGATTTAAAGACCAAAGAATTAAGTATATGCCCCACTCACATCAGGCATGGTATCGACCCAGCTAGTATGAGTATATGGGGGGTAGGACTTACATGAGGCATGGCATGACCCAGCTAGTATAAGTACCGAATGAAGGTCCTATAAGGAGCGTGACATGGCGATCACGCTCTGACGAGGTATGACATGGCGATCATACTCTGGAATATAGCATGAAGATCCCATATTCCTAAGGAATGTGACATGGCGATCACGCTCCGACGGGGTATGACATGGCGATCATACTCTGGAATGTGGCATGCAAAGATATGATGATGAGTCTATATTCCTAAGGAACGTGACATGGCGATCACGCTCTGACGGGGTATGACATGGCGACATACTCTGGGATATAGCATGAGGATACCATATTCCTAAGGAACGTGACATGGCGATCACGCTCTGATGGGGTATGACATGGCGATCATACTCTGGGATGTGGTATGATGCTGCACTTGAGGACGACGATACGTAACGCTCAAGTGTAGACAGATGCAAGCACCCTAGGTGTGTCGAATGAAAGAAAAGTAAAATTTTATGTATATGTATGAATTCAAGTGCAAGTTAAGCTATGTACAGAGGTTATATTCCCAGTAGATTAATGCTATGTGCGTTTTATATGTTGAAGTTATTATCCATGGTATTATTCATGAATTAATCTTGTGTAGACTTCCCCAAATGACCAGTATATGAGTAAAAAATGAACTTTGCTTCGAATAAGACATTTTTTTTTGAAATGTAAAATTAAACAGTTTATGCAGCATGTTCACCTTTTTCATAATAAACCGAAGCAAATTGGAGATGACAATGATGACATTACATGTGTATCATAGAGAATCCTACTGAGAATTTATAATTCTCACTCCTATTTTTTTCATGTTGTCTCCAGAAAGTTCAAGAGGTATCAGAGTAGCGCAGCGGAAGTTGCTGTCAGATAAGGTCCGTTCAGGTAACTGTAACAACTCCCGGGTGTGGTACTATGACTTAAGCATAGTACTGTACTTGGGAGGGTGTTACAACGTGCCTTTAAATTAAAGGGATCTCATCTAGTCACGTCCTTCAAGAATAGAGAGATCTCAGCTGACCACTTGCCTTCAATGTAGAGGGATCTCATCTGACTACGTGCCTCCAAAGTAGAGGGATCTCATAGTTTTATACTACTTTCATATGGAGGGATCCAATTAACTGTCTCCAAGTGAAGGGACCCAATCTTATCTTATTTAACTGCCTTCATAAGGAAGGATCTCATAACTGCCTCTAGGTGATGGGATTCACATTTAATATGTTCACATCCTTTCATTCTCATACATATTCATACATAGACATGCTGAATGTACTCATACATATGCTTTATTATTTACTTTCATATACTTTATATCATACTTAAATCATTCTTGCGTATAGAATTTCCACATATATATTCATAATATATAAATGCTCATAGCCTCCTTACTATTCTACCGAAAATTTGGCAATATAACTGATCATATCTGCTTCTCCATGAATAGTGTCAGGCAGCCAGGAAACTTTAATCAAATAGCAAACTCAAGATTATAATCATACCAAGAATATAACAATATCAATAGGTGCTAGTTTTAAAATCTTAAGTCTAAATCTATCTTGCAAGCTTTTAACTTTTACTGATGTTCTCGAGTTTGAGATCAGGACCGACTTCCGAGTTCCGAGATCATATCAGTTCCAACTTCCAGAGTGATGTATATAAGGTCAATGCCTTGATTCTCGACTTCCGGGGTTATGTTTAGAATCGATCTCCGAGTTTGATCCTGGACAGAGTTTTGAAATTACGTGTATAAGAGTTTAAAGCGTCTTAGTTCTCGACTTCCGAGATTTGGGTATAAGGTTTCAAGTTTCGGGTACCAACTTTCGAGTTTATGTTGAAGATTATCGACTTCTGGGTTTAAATGTTTTAAGTTTTATGCTCTTATCCTTGACTTTTGATTTTAGGGTGACTTATGTGCTATATGATTTTCGATCTCTGACCTTAAGCTACAATTAGTCTTCCAAAATTTTTATGAATGTGTTTCCTAAGTTCTAAGTTCCGACATTAACTATACCCGATCTAACTCTCTGTTTGCTAAGTCCCGAGTTCCGATATTAACTAAACTTGATCTAGTATTCATACATGTCTGTATTCACTAAGTTTTGAGTTCAACATTTAGTATACCCGATCAAGCTCTCTGTTTGCTAAGTCCCGAGTTCCGATATTAACTAAACTTGATCTAGTATTTATACATGTCTCTAGCCAGAATTGCATTCTTATAGGAGAAAATTCACCAAAAATGGAAATCTAGGTGAAATCATGTGAAGTTTATATCAACTTAAAGCTAACAGAACAAGCTTTCGAATGAAATAAGTTGCATGTCATTTGCATGAGTATAATTCGAGACATAAGCCCCGAAATTTGACCTTCCTGAACTACCCTATTTTGACCTGGTTTGGACATAGGGCAACTTTCTGGAGCTATTGGGAACAAACGGGACCTCATCTAACTCTAAAATTTTTATGGGATGTTCTCCTATGTGTAAGCTTTCTAAAAAAGTTAGTTTCATTCAATTCCAAGTCGTGTAGGGCGAGTTTTTCTCTGAACAACCTAGTATGCCCAGAATCAAACTCAAAAACCTAGGTCAAACTTCAAAAATTCATATCTCTCTCAATACTAATCCAATGGCCTTATACTATATATGTATGAAAAGCTCTGAATATCTAGTTTCATATAAAAATAGTTTCATCAAATTTAAATGGCAGTAGGTGGAGCCATACACTCTGCCAGTATGGATGCCGTAAGGTTTTAGCTTCTGCTTTGCATCCCTTTTTGAATTCTCATCCAAGTTCTCATCCAAACTCAACATTTATAGATTAATCCAGTCATAAGAATTCATATAAACACCATATATCTTCAATCTAATGGAAAGAATAGGAATTCTACTTAGCCACAATAGCACCAATAATAGAAGAAATTGAAGAATCCTACCTCTAGATTGAAGGATAGCTTGAGTAGATGAAGAGTTGTGATATTGGAGGTGCTTGGAGTTTGAAAGCAAGATGAGATGGGATAAAATAGAGGAAGAAAAGAGGGAGAGAGCTGTTGTCTTTTGGGGCGCAGAAATAAGGGAGAGAAAGGAAAGAAAATGGAGTTAATTAAGGTGGTAGTTGGCACACTAGCTTCCTATTGGTTCTTAACTTATATGGCTAGTGTTGAGCCAACTCTCCTCCTCCCTTAAGGCTGATTGATGGCACCATTTAGGGGGAAGTGTGGCTGAGTTTTTAGCCACTGATCCTAGGATTTTTGATATGGAATTCTGTTGATTCGATTTCGGCGATTTAAAATATCGTAATCTTACCGATTTCCTTTGAATCAGAAAATTGGTTTAAGAAAATTTCTATGAAACCTCTTATACTTCTAATCCAATTCCCTCATATCTAAACTCAATTAATTGCTAATTAATTGATCCTAAATAAATATTTAGTCGTATCTTAATTAACTTCAATTATTTGATAAAATCTGAATAATTAGGCAAAAAACGATAAGAAAATTCCGGTGGATGTTACAATATGCCCTCTTTATCTTGAGCAAAACCCGTTAATTTCCCTGATTACACGAGATTGATTGTATGTTGAAAACTGATATCCTACTGTTGTGTCTGCTGAATCTGTTCCTTAAAGCTACTGGCTATCTTAATTTGGTGTAACTGAATGGTCTTGGGAGTTATAAAGATTCCCAAATTGAGATCTCGGAAGCTCTCAATAAGCTCTATCTCTTTAATCATCATCCAGGCTGCAGTCAGAGATTTCCTGCTCAAAGCATCTGCCATGATGTTTGCCTTGCCCGGTTGTTGTTTCAATTCAAATTCGTAGTCTTTAAGAAGTTCCATCCACCTCCGCTGCCTCATAATTAATTCCTTCTAATCAAAGAGGTACTTTAAACTCTTATGATAAGAAAAGACCTCGAACCTCACACTATAAAGGTGATGTCTCCATATCTTCAAGGCAAATACTATTGCGGCTAATTCGAGATCATGCATGGGATAATTCCTTTCATGTGGCTTTAATTGTCTAGAGGCATACGTGACCACATTTCTGGTTTGCCTCAATACGCATCCTAATCCTTATTTGGAAGCATCACAATAGACCTCAAATGGCCCATGAGGGTTTAGCAAGGCTAACACTGGTGTCATGGTTAACCTTCTTTTCAAGTCTTGAAAACTCTATTCGCATTCCGGTGTCCATTCAAATGGAACATTCTTCTTGGTTAGCTTGGTCAAAGGCAAAGCTATCCGAGAGAAATCCTTGACAAATCGCCTATAATATCCAGCTAAGCCCGGAAAACTCTTGACTTTAGTGACTGTGGTCGGCCCCTCCTAATCTAGTACTGCCTCTACTTTGCTGGGGTCTATGAAAATCCCCCCATAGGATACCACATGGCCAAGAAATTTTTCTTCTTTCATCCAAAATTCACATGTGGATAACTTAGCATAGAGTTTCTTCTCTCTTAAAATTTACAGAACCAGTCGCAAATGTTCCGCATGCTCTCGCTGTCTTTGATTAGACGAGTATGTCGTTGATGAAAACCACTATAAACTTGTCCAGATATGGGCGGAATATCTGATTCATATAATCCATGAATACTGCTGGTGTGTTTGTCAGTCCGAACAACATCACGATAGACTCGTAGTGCCTGTAACGAGTTCGAAAGTCCGTCTTAGGGATATCTTGTTCCCGAACTCGAATTTGATGATATCCGGAATGCAAATCAATCTTGAAAAATACCATTGCACCTTGTAGTTGGTCCATGAGGTCATCGATTCTTGGCAATGGATATTTATTCTTAATCGTCACTTTATTTAGCTGTCGATAATCCACGCATAAGCGCATGCCCCTCCCATATTTCTTTTTAACCAATAAAACTGGAGTTCCCCATGGTGATGCACTTAGCCATATGAATCCTTTTTCCAAAAGTTCTTCAATTTGTCTCTTTAGTTTTGCCAGCTCTAGAGGTGACATTCAATATGGAGCTATAGATATTGGTCCTGCACCTGGAACCAATTCCATCGTGAACTCAATTTCTGTCTTAGAAGGGAATTCGAGAATATCTTCCGGGAAAACATCGGGATATTCCTTAACAATTGGGATCTCCTCCAATTTCTGTTCAACTTCTGTCACATTAGCTGATAGGAGGATGTATCCTTGACTCTTCGACCGACTACAGTTTACTAATAAAGAGTTTAGATAGAAGTGTGTTGAGGCTTGGGGTTCAGAAGACGAGACAGAGGAGAATACTACCCTCTTATCGGAGCAATTGAGCATGACTCGATTGGCACAAAGCCAATCCATTCCCAAAATTATATCAAGTCCAGACAGAGGGAAACAAATCAAATTGGCTACAGAGGTCCTACCCTCAATTTGAAGAGAAACATTAATGCAAATTTGACTAGTTTTAACAGGTTCATTGATATGAGTAGAGACCAGTAGATCATAAAGCAATTTGGAAATTGGTAATTACAAAATAGCTACACAGTCATGAGAAATAAACGAATATGAGGTACCTGAATCATAGAGTACAGTTAGAGTCTCACCGTCTACTTCACAGGTACCTTGGATTAGTCCTTCAGACTTGTTGGCATCTTCTGCATTCATCGTGAAGACCCGTCCTTGATGTTAAGGTCTAAAAGTCTATGGCAGATTCCTGGTTAGACATTCATAAATTTTGTGGCCCGACTTGCCACACCCATAGCAGACATTCTAGCCTGCCAAACATGGCCGATCACCATAATTCTTACCGTATTTCGTGTAAGTCAGATTCGGAAGAGGCCTTTAAGGCTGCTTGCCTTTATTGCCTACTAGTTGAAACCTTCTTTGTTGTTGAAAATTGGGCTTGAATCTTTGACCCTGCGGTGCCAACCCCTTCTTGAAGCAGCAGCCAGTTTCAAGTTGCAATCCTCCATAAGTCGGCATTTATTCACTAGTGTGGGGAAATCTCTAATCTCCATTGGCCCGACCGCTGCAAGAATATCTTCTTGTAATCCTCCCTCAAATTTGATGCACTTCCAAGCTTTGTAACATCTCCGATTTCCGAGTTCCGACTTCACCTTCAAGATTGATCAAATCCTATTCCCGACTCCATCTTCAGATAGAAGGGATTATTTCCGAGTTCCGAATTCGTCTTGCATAATTTCCGACTTCATGTCCTATCTGATTTCCGATTTCATCTAACTTTGATTATTCCTGATTTTCGCATTCGTCTTCAACTTTCAGCATAATTTCCGATTTCCGACCTTAACCAGCATTCCTCATTCCCCGAATTCCGACTTAACCTTCAAGTACAAACAACACGGACATGATTCCCGATACCCAACTTTGCTTCATCCGATTTTCGATCTCATAATTTATCTCCAAGTTTCAGCAAGATGCACCCGATTTTCGGTCTCATAATGTAGCTTCAAGTTTCAGCTGAGGTACCCGAGTTACGATCTCAGACCTCATGGTTCAAAATAGTGTGCGTGGTTTCCAACCTCAGAAGTTATAGTTTAACACAATGGTATAAGTACCGAACTCCGAGTTTAATGTAATAAGTTTCGGCCTTAGAGTTGAACTCAATGGACATGAGTTCAAATCTTTGAGTTGATTTTCAGTCATGCCCGATTTTCGATATCCGAGATTATTCCTAGGAGACTTCCATTTCAGTTGGTGTTCCCGAGTTTGAATTGGGAGTTCCGAGATTATGTGATTGTAAGCTTTCTACTTCTGACATCCGACCTTGCTTCCAAGTTTCAAATAAACTAGACAAGATTTTCTCAAGTCACAACAAGATGGGACGAGTTCCGATATACGACTTCAGCTTTAAATGGCACGAGTTCTGATTTTAAGCATAATAGAGACGAGTTCTGATTTGAAGTAGAACGGAAGCGTATCCCACTTTTGGGACGACATGGAGAACAGCTTGTGGGACAACGTGGAGAGCAATTTGGCCACAAAAGTGAGAGACATGGCCGAACTTTAACCACAAAACTCCAACCAATCAACACCACAACTCTCATGTATTTAAGTCAGACTCCCCTCCTCTTTCTAGCTGATTTACACCACTCTCTTTCCCTCTTGCTCCAGCCTTCTTCTTCCTTTCTCCCTCTCAATCTACTCTATCAAATCTCCAAGCTTTGTCAAGGTTCCATCAATCCAAACTCAAATTTAGCAAAATCACACTCCAAAGAGGTAGGATTCCATTCTGTTCTTGAATTCTTTACACTATGATTGCATAAAACTTTACTCTACTTCATGTATTTAATGATATATTGAATGTATATGATGGATTATGATTGGATTAATAGGAAATCTTGAGTTGGAATTAGAGTTAGAAAAAGAAAAACTAGGAGAAGTGGATGGATTAGGATGCTGTCTTGGTGAAGAGTCCACGGCAGTCTGGATGGGGGAGTGTACGGCATCACTTACAACCGGTTAAATCTGATGAAACTATTTTTAGATGAAAGTAGACATTCAGGGCTTTCCATATATATATATATATATATAAGATTATTGGATTAGTATTGAGAGAGATATGAATTTTTGAAGTTTGACCTAGGAATCAAGACTTTCATCCGGGCAGGGTGACTTGAGGAGGGTATATCTCACCCTGTACAACTCCAAATTTAGTGAAACCAAATTTGTTAAAAAGCTTACACATAGAGGAACATCCCAATATGAAATTCTGCGTTTGTTATGATCCCAATTGTTCCCAGTGATTCGAGGAATTTACCCTATGTCCAATCTAGGCCAAAACAGGATAGTTCAGGAAGGTTGATTTTCGAGACCTATAACTCGAGGTATACTTAAGCAAATCAAGTGAAACTTATTGCAAATAAAAGGCTATCCTGTTAGCTTTGATATGGTACTAATTTCGTATGATTTGAGGTTAGTTTCGATTTTTAGTGTATTTATACTTCTAAGAGTGTAATTTGGGCCAGTGACCGAATAGGCTGAGGCAAAAGTTAAATATCTTGAGTTATATAAATCAAAATGATATGGGACCAAAGAGGTTAGAAAGTAGACACATAGAGCTATGACAAATGAGTTGAATTGAGGTAAAGGTGGATTATACAAAATTCAGGCAGAACTGGACAGAATTGGCAGAATGACCAAATTGATGGTTTTACGAGTGTTGGTGGACATATAAGGTTTGAGTTGAGGATTGTCAGTTTTAAATTGATATATATGTTAGATTGATTATATTGCTATGACTGAATTGTCTGTGGGAATTGGGACTATTCATGGGGAGACGGAACTGATCCATTATGTTGCCGAATTTACGGCAGAAGTCTATGAAGTAGGAATGTTTGCATGCAAGAATGATACAAGTATGATTTGAGGTATATGAGAATAAATCAAGAAGCAGTATGATGAGGTATATGAGAATAAATGACGAAGTGTATGTATGAGTTCATTCAGCATGTTTATGCATGATCATGTATAAGAATGAAAAGACACGAGTATATTAAATGTGGGTCCCTTCACTTGGAGGCAGTTATTTGAGATCCCTCCCTGTAAAGGCAGTTAAAGATAAAGATATGAATCCCTTCACTTGGAGGCAGTTGCACTTTGAATCCCTCCCTGTGAAGGCAACTACCCGCTTCCTTGGAGGCACATGGTCGGATGAAATCCCTCTATATTGAAGGCACGTGGTCAGATGAGATCCCTCAATTTTGAGGCACGTGACCAGAAGAGATCCCTTTAATTAGAGGCACGTGACCAGAATGAGATCCCTCCAAGACTAGAGGCACGTGAATCCCCTTGTGGATGAGTTGGTGTGACGACGGTCCCGGGTAGAGCTGACGAGCTCACTCCAAGGCCAGGCTACCCAAGGGCAGTAACAGCACCCTAGGGACGGCGATACGTAACGCCTAGGTGTGCCAAGTAAAAGCTAAAAATTAAAGACTAAAGACTAAAGAGTAAAGCATATGCAGGTACCCCACTCATATGAGGCATGGCATCGACCCAGCTAGTGTGAGTATAGGGGACAGAACTTACATGAGGCATGGCATAACCCAGCTAGTGTAAGTACCAAAGGAAGATCCCATATTTCTAAGGAACGTGACAAGGCGATCACGCTCTGATAGGGTATGACATGACGATCATACTCTGGAATATGGCATGTAAAGATTTTATGATGAAAAGAAAGATGAATAAAGAAAAGCAAGTTTTGTGCATATGCATAAATTCAAGTACAGATAGAGTTATGTGCAAATGTTATGTGTAGTTTAATATGTTGCAATTATTATCCATGATATCATTCATGAATTGATTTTTATAGATTTTCTCAAATGACAAGTGTATGAGTAAAACTGAACTTTGCTTCGGATAGTATATTTTCGAACTGTAAAAAAATTAAATAGTTTATATAATATATTCACCTTTTTCACAATAAACCGAAGCAAACTGGAGATGACAACGATGATAAGATGTATGGTAATTAGAGAATCCTACTGAGAATTTATAATTCTCACTCCTATTTCTGTGTTGTCTCCAGATAATTTCAGAAGTTTCCAAAGACAGCTGAAGTTGCTGTCAGACAAGGTCCGCTTAGGTAACAGTAACAACTCCAGGGTATGGTACTATGACTTAAGCATAGTACTGTACTTGGGAGGGTGTTACAAGCTTCATCAGGGTTCCTCTAATAAATTGTAGAAAATTTACATAGCTTTTCAAACCTGGCAATATACTCGGATACTGTCCTATTCCCTTGACGGAGCTGCATAAATTCTAGCTCCTTAGCATTTTGAACTGAGGCAGGAAAGTACTTTTGGTAAAAAAAAATCTCTAAACACCGTCCAGGTGACTGCTGTCTGAGATTCTTCGAATAATCTTCGTACGCCATTCCACCAAAACTCTACATTAGCTTCGAGCATATAGGTAGCAAAAGTCACCTTCTGATGATCCGAACATTCCAGGACAGAGAAAATCTTCTCCATAGACTTGATCCATTCATTGGCCTTATCTGGGTCATATGCTCCTCGAAAGCTAGGCGGGTTTGCCTTCCTGAACTCAGCAAATTTAAGGTAATCCAGGTCAGCTCCTGGGCCATGTGAATTTCCTCCACAGCTTGCCTCAGGCCGCCTGCCTAATTGATCCATTATCTGGTGAGCTATCGCAGCCTGCTCCCGCATCGCATGAGCCATTTCTCGTATCGTGTCCATAAAGTCAGCCATGTCCTTTTGAGTAGGTTCTGTGCATGGCCTACCCCGCTTTCTGGAAGCCATTAAGTTTTGAGCACACAAAACAAAAGTTATTGAGTTGATCAGGCTCAATACTAAGTCTAATGTGCTAGTAAATAAAAGCTCACATAGTCAGGCACCTCATACACATGCACATCTATATCTCAACCATACAGGCAAGATCTAGTGCATGTTATCATCTAAAAATACAAAATATGCGCAAGCATAGTCAATCCAATCCTCAGGCCTTAGCTAGGACGAGCTGCTTTGATACAAAAAATGTAACACCCTACTAATTCAATGTTATGCTTACGTCATAACATGAAATTGAGTAGATTGTGTTACTATGTTAGTATTCCGTTTATAGCTGTATTCATTATATGTATGTATGTATATATTTTCTTAACGAAATATACCTTGGGACGTAGAGATCATATATGTAAACAGAAGAAGCGGCGTGCTGAATATAGTAAACATGATCAGCATCATAGAATGTAACAAAATTTAATAAAAAGCACAACAGAGAAGATAAAGATAGGTAATATATCATCAGATGTATACATACATATATATGTCAGAAGCCAACGCTTCGATTTTTATACAGGTTCAAAAGAGGATACATAAGTGGGGCCGGTATACCAAAAAGACATAAGGCCTGTGTCAGGAAAAATAGCCCTAAGAGGTCCTCAAAGGACGTTTTGAACTAACTGATGTACATATAGCTAAGTCTATGACCCAATGCTACATACTGCTAAAAGAGGGCTATACTGTACAATGTAACCTACAGCCAGGACCTACTCGATCATGTAGCTATTGGCCATACCAGGCCTGATTGGAGAGTAGTCAGTACTAGGTCCCAAAGAGGAGGATGATGAGCCGGTAACCTCAGAAGGATCACTCTCAGAACTGAGCTGAATATCTGGAACCACCTATGGAGGTGACTCTGGTGAAGGGCCGGCAGGAGCTGCGAGTGCTGCGGGTGGAGCAGGGTGTGCCACATGTAATGGGACTGTGAAATACAGAGCGGCAAGGTCGAATGCAGGGTGAAATAAAGGGACAGCAAAATTCCTATTACAAAAAAGATAGAGGCGGAAGTGGCAGGAACCAGCTATGTACAATGAATCAAACATGGGGTCATAGTGGAGCTACATGTCAGGGATCTCAATAAATAGGATGGCTGTCGTGTCCATCACCAAAGTCTAAGAATGATGCGGAAACTTAAAGCGAGGTGAGAATTTAAAGAAATTCTCAGTAGGATTCGAGTACGGTATTAAACTGACGTCACATTCATTCTCAGTTGCCTCGGTTTTCATTTAATTAAAAAAAATGGCGTCAAATGGAACTATCCACATTTAATAAGTTTAAGTAAATACCTGGTCCAAGGCAAGGTTCAGTTTTACTTAAGATAGCAAAAGAAACAGAATAAATTACTAAATAGTGTAACACAGAATACTAAGCAGAATAAATAAACAGACAGCAGCAAGTAAGCATAATAGTCAAATTGTAAACAACTTGTAATAACTATGTAATGCGACCATGCAAAAACTCATTCTTAAACTTAGCATCATAAGCTTTTCCGTTACTTGGTCCCCTGCGAGTTCTTGGCTATTCAACTCTTGGATAATAGTCTGATTTTCAGGATCAAGCTCGTTTCTATATAGGAATGCCGGATTTACTTTCCCCGACCTTCCCATCGATCTATTTCCCTTAACTTTAATCCAGGGCTGGCCTAAGTATCATGAAACTTTTATCATAACATAACCTTTATAAATTCTTATAAAATACACATGTATCTAAATGTATCTTATAACTCATGCATAGGCTTTACTGAAATTTTGGCGGCATAACGGAACGTGTCTGCTTCCCCATGAATAGTGCTAGTACTTAGGAAAACAATTTTTCAAAGAAATTATAACACTTCATTCACAATTCAATCATCAATTTCATAAGAACATTAGCTGCATTTAAAACATAGTTGCTGTCTCAGCACTTCCATTCCACTCAATTTTTATAAATCAGGCCACAATTTCTATTTAACTCATCTGGATCTAAATTTTGGATATGTTAGAGTGTTATGTGTCTATTTTCTATCTAATTTTGATAAATGTAGCTCAACTTATTTAAGTTCTATCCCAGCCTGCCCTGTAGCTAGCTAGAATTACCCCCTCAAAAGTAAAAATCTACTAAAAATCGAAAATCAGTTCAAATCATACAAAATTAGTATCATATTAAAGCTAATAGGACCAGCTTTCATTTTCAAAAGTTCCATTTCATGTGCTTTATTAGAACTTGAGTTATAAGTTCCGAAATTTGACCTTTCTAAACTGCCCTATTTTGGTCCAGTTTGGACATAGGGCAAATTCCTTAAACCACTGGAAGCAAACGGGACCATATCTAACTTTGAAATTTTTATGAGATATTCTCCTATGTGTAATATTTCTAAAAAAGTTAGTTTCATTCAATTCCAAGTTCTATAGGGCAAGTTTTGCCCTGAGCAACCTAGTATGCCAAGAATCAAACTCAAAAATCTAGGTCAAACTTTCAAAATTCATATCTCCCTCAATACTAATCCAATGGCCTTATGTTTTATATGGTTAGAAAGCTCTAGATGTCTAGTTTCACATAAAAATAATTTCATCAAATTTGAATGGTTGTAGGCTGATCCGTACACTCCATCGTACGGACTACCGGGGGTTTCAATCTTCCAGCCCCTCACTTCTTTCTATTCTCATCCTTTTTTTTAATTCTTAATCGATTTTAAACACAAAAACCGCCAACAAACTAGCCAATAATCATCATATACATCCAAACACCACATCAAGAAGTGAGAAAATAAAATCCCCAAATAGCCACCCACAACCAAGAAGACAAAAACAAAGCTGAATCTCTATCTCCTTTAGGTGTGATCTTGCTAAATTTGAGTTTTGATTGATGGAACCTTATCAAAGTTTAAAGGTTTAATGGAGTAGGTTGAAAAGAGAAGAGAAGAAGGAGGCTGGAACAAGAAGAGAGGGAGGGCGCAATCAGCATGGAATGAAGATGGAAAAATCTGATTCAAACATTAAAAGGGTGGTTGGCTATCTGTGTTGTCATTGGCTGAAATTTTTTGGCTAATTTTTCAACCATGTCTCCTTCTCCTTGTGGCCTTTGTGGCACCACCAAGGGATGATTAAGTGGCTGAGTATTCAGCCATGGAATAATAGAATTTGGGTGTGTAATTCTATTGATTTGGTTCTGACAGTTTAAAATACCGAAATTTTAGCGATTTCCTTTAAATCGATAAATTGGTTTAGGAAAATTTTTATGAAATCTTCTATGCTTCTAATCTAATTCTCTCACATCTAATCTCAATTAATTGCTAATTAATTGACCTTAAATAGATATTTAGTCGAATTTTAATTAAGCTCAATTATTCGATAAAAATCGAACAACTAGGTGAAAAATGATAAAATTCTATGGATGTTACAATAAAGCTAGATTGGTAGCATAGGGATATATACAAAAGAAAGATTTAGATTATATTGATACATACTCACTAGTAGCTAGAATAACTTCTATTAGAGTTTTGATAGCTTTAGCTTCTATCCATAATGTATTAGTACATCAAATGGATATAAAGACCCTTTTCTTAATGGAGACTTAGAGGTAGAAATATATATGAACTAACCTAAAGGTTTTGTGGTTCCTGATAATGAGTATAAAGTGTATAGATTACTTAAATCTTTATATGGTCTTAAACACACATCTAAACAATGGAATGAAAAAATTGATAAAGTGATGCTAATGGATGACTATAAAGCAAATGATTTTGATAAGTGTATTTATAGTAAATTTGATGATAATTTAAATGGTGTTATTGTATGTTTGTATGTGGATGATATGCTTATACTGGGAACTAACATTGATGTGATTAATGAGACTAACTAATATTTGTCCTCAAAATTTGACATGAAAGATTTTGGAGAAGCTAACTTAATTTTGGGAATTAAGTTGAAGAAATCAAAAATTGGTTTCAGAATATCTCAAGAACATTTTATTGAGAAAATATTGAGGAAGTTTAATTTTTATGGTTCTAAGCCTGTGAATACTCCTTATGATGGTAGTTTACATTTGAAAAAGAATAATGGTAGTGCTATTTCACAAACTAAATATGCTCAAATAATTGGTAGCCTTATGTACTTGATGAATAGTTCAAGACCTGATATTGCTTATGCTGTGAATAGATTGAGCAAATACACACATAATCCTAATAAGGATCATTGGACTACTTTGTGTAGAGTTATGAAGTACCTTCGAGGTACTATAGACCTCGGTCTATATTATAGGGCATATCCAAATGTACTTGAAGGAAACTCTGATGCTAATTGGATTTCTGATTCAGACGAGACTAAATCCATGAGTGGATTTATTTTTACCCTTGGTGATGGTGCTGTTGCTTGGAAGTCATCCAAGCTGACCTGTATAGCCAGATCCACTATGGAGACTGATTTTATTGCTCTGGACTTGGTGGGATCTAAAGCTGAGTGGCTGAGAAATCGCTTAGAAGATATTCCTTTATGGAAGAAACTGTCTTTTATATCTATACATTGTGACTACAAGCAGCAATAGCAAGAGCAAACAATAAAGTTTATAATGGGAAGTATAGACATATACGTATACGTCATAATAGTGTGAAGTAGTTGCTAAATGATGGAATCATTTCTTTAAATTATGTGAAGTCAAAGCTGAATTTGGCGGATCTTCTAACAAAGCCACTAAGCAAAAAGCTAGTGAGCAATACATCAAGGGGGATGCGGCTTATGCCCAATTCAGGAATTGAAAGTGATAATAACCCAACCTAAATTTGAGAATTCCTCAAAGTTTAGGTTCATGTGGGTTTTTACAAGTCACCTGTCAATCATTAAGACATTTCCCAATATAATCCATCCCTATGGTGTATAAATGTGTGAAGGATAGCATGTGACTACAGCATTAGAGGTTGAGTTTATACTTTTAATAAATATATAGCTCATGAATGAGTGGTGAGGCAGGGCCGCCTCTGTGAGAGCTCAGGCAATTCTCTAGAGTCACTCATGACATCCAAGTAATGGTGCAAGGCCAAAATGCACCACACTACGTTGAGCAACTTTGAATGAGAAGGCAGTGTCAGTAATAAAATCACTAAGTCATAAATAGAATGAAGGTTCATAGAGGTTCTAATCTCACCGGCACTCCTATGGTTCACATTTCATTTGCTCTATGTATTAGGTCATAGTCCAAAAGACACTAGCACTTATGCACTGAGTTCTTATGCTCATGAGAACTAGTTTTAATTTAACATTAACTTTGAAATATGTTAGGGATTATTATATTTTTATTAATTTATTATATTTCAAAGTTAAAATTCAATTTTAATTGTATTATTATTATTTGGTTAAACTTTTATCTGATGGTAGTTACCTAAATGTTGTCTTTTTGACCAAGTCCATGGAACATGGAGAAAAAATTCTTTAGCTCAAGACTAAGTCCTTTGGATGTTGTGCTCTTTGTTAAGTTGTTAAAAGCTTTATTCGCAAGTTCTCAAGCCATATCTTTTATAATGGTTATTTCCCAATTGGATGAAAGATTGGCCGGGGTGCTTATACTGGGGAGAGTTTTTGAATTAAGAAAAAAAGAGTAAAATACACTTAATGCTCTAACACTCCATCCCATTTGTTTATAAAATATGCACTTTACCCCAATCCATTAGGAGTGTGTTTGGATTTATTGAATTTTTTTTAGTAAAAAACACTTTTTTTAAAAAACAAGGGCTTTTATACATTAAGAGCCCGTTTGTATTGATTTTTTTAAAAGAAAAAAGTACATTTATAAAAAGTGCTTATAATAAAAAAAAAGTTAATTTATCACTTTTTTTTTTAAAAAAATTAGGAATACCTCAGCTTTAAAAAAAAAAAACCAGAAGCAGAAGTTGTAATGCCCTAATGAGACTATACTATGCTTAAGTCGTATTGCGGTATTTATTAGTTGTTACAACTGAATGACCAGAACATTTTTAGCTTCAAAGTAGTTGGTCTATGAAAATAATATATAAATTTTTCTTTTATAAAAATATCAATTTCTAAAATTGAGTCTTCTAATGCATATAATCGATAATATCATTACGGCATGTAATATTGGAATTCGTAATTAATTTGCATCATAATAATATAGGACAAAGAGGTAACATGGTTTACATAGATAATTGATAATTTCATATAATTAGATACATAAACACTAGGCACACATATTTACATATAGTATCTCAAAAGTGCTCAAGTAAGTCAAATTACTAAGGTCCTATACCATTCTAAGCAAAACATGTGTATAGTCATCCCAAAAGGAAATCAACCTAACATAAGAGTTCCTACACCATGCTAAATGGCCCGATGAGGAGAATATGAAGTCCAAATCTACTGCAGCCTAGCAACTCCAGGAAGACCACCACGATTGTCATCTACTACGTCTGAGGACGACACAAGAATACACACAGGGATGAGAAATAAAGTATTTCTCAGTAGAAATTCCTAACTACATATATAACTGACGTCATCATCGCCTCAGCCATTGCAGTTTGTTTAATGAAATAAGTGAACATACTTGAAAAGAATAAAAATTCCTTTTAATAATTTCAAAATCATAAACTCTGAAGTGGGTTCATTTTATTCAATCACTTAAATTAACACTCTAGAACATAATAGCATTGATAATACATTAAATTATCACTCATGCAATGAATGCTATGTAAGTTTTATGATGAATGTTTATGCTCTTTATTCCTTCTCCATTAAGACCTTCCTCTTAGTACGTCTTCTTCTTATTATAGACTGTCCTAGGATGTGAGCTCACTCCATGATGTCGTCACACAGTACTATCTAAATCAAACTCTAGCTGACAAGAGGATTTCATGTGCCTTTACAATTGGAGGGGTCTTTGGCTGCTTGCCTCCAAAGTAGAGGGGTAGCTTGGGGGTCACCTTCTCTTACTGAAGGATCATTCCCAACTATCTTATCTTTGGGGATCACTTTCCCTTATCGAATGATCACTTCCTAATCTTAATTAAGATCGCCTTCCCTTATCGAAGGGTCATATCCGATTATCTTGTCTTTGTAGTCAGGTATAAATTTCCTGTCCTTCAATAAAGTAATTAACCATATATAAATGCTCTGATTAATCACCATAAATCTTATCATTAGGATCGCCTTTCCTTACCGAAGGGTCACTTCCTGATTATCTTGTATTTGTGGATCACCTTCCCTTACCGAAGGATCACTTCTGAGCTTAGGATTGCTTTCTCATATCGAAGGGTCATTTCCAATTTTAATTTACTTTAACATGTAATATTCTTTAAAATAGAGTTCATGGTTCATGGCATAGTCTTCTCTAATCTCATGCACTTATGCATTATGGTGCAACTCATGAAAAAACTTTTTTGACAAAAATCTGGCAGCATAACTACTGTACCAGGAGAAATTAAAAAATTTAAATACTAATAAACAGCCAGTAATTCTAGTCATATCATCAATCAATAAATCTTTGCCAATCCACAATTCCAATATACTCTTTATATCAACTAAATTCCATCATATTCATAAGCCAGCCACACGCGCACACACACACACACACACACACACACACACATATACATACATACATACATATATATATATATATATATATATGTATGTATGTATATAAGTCTAAGCCCTATGCCTCCTTGGAGGGCTATAGGACTGAGACATTTCTTAAGATTAAAAATTTTGGTAATGGTTCCTTAGATATTAATGAGTTAAAGGGCAATTTTTAACGAATTTTAGGGAATGGGTAACCCTTTCATTTTCAACCCACAAGTTTACAAAAACGTAAGTTTTTGGAGAATTGTATTGAAACTCAAAAGTTGGATGTTGATCCTTAAGGATTTTGATTTGCTTGATATTTTTCTTGAATCCAAATGGGGGTATTTCCATATTTACATTTATATTTTAAAGTTAATGGGGAGTAAAATTAAAGAGGACATTAAATAAGTGTATGATACCCATATCCCTAGGTTGTGAGACTGCTCTGAGTCTATCCTTTTATTGGATTTTTCATAACTGTAATCGATTACAAAAGAATTGTAATCGATTACAATTGTTTGAAATAGGTTCCTAACCATTCTGGATGCTCTCGGGTTGAAATATTCATAATTGTAATCGATTACAAAGAATTGTAGTCGATTACAAATATTCGAGTTCATGGTAATCGATTACAAAGAATTGTAGTCCATTATTAGAGGCTTATATAACGTCTGAGGACTCTCTCTCTCTCTCTCTCTCTCTCTCTCTCTCCTCATTCTCATGTTTTCTTTCTCTCTCTTCTACTTGAAACTCTATCTTCTTTCTCTAAATTCACTCTCTTCCTCATCCTATACTCACTTACCCCACTTCAAAACACACATTAAACACTTCAATCTACTCCAAACAATCATCAAATCTGCCACACACACACACACACACAAACTCTCTCTTTCTCTCTTTCTACTTTCACCATTGGTGTCCTTGGGGTTTGGAGGAGGAAGATCATGGGATCCACTTTCTTTCTCATCTCCATTGGCTTGCTAAGGGTAATTTCTTACACCTTTCCTTTCTCTCTTTCTAAAAATCTCGATTTTGGCTTGGATTGAAGATTTCTTCTAAACCTTAAGTTAGGAAATTTTGAGTTTGAGGATGTCTAATGTAAATCTCTTATGTTCATAGCTAATGTGCAGATAAATTATTGTGGTTGTGATGCTCGATTACTCCCGAGAACATTCTCATAACTCTATGGCTCCGAAAAATCGATATTTTCCCTTGGGCTTGTGTACTGTGAGTAGATAGACCACCTGTGACTTGATTTTTATTTTAAGTTATGATGTTTAAGTACCTTTCCACAATGAAACTATTTTTAGAATATTGTACAAGAGTCAATGAAGGATATTTGTGAGAAATTGTTGAAAATTGATGCTTAATGAATAATGAAAAGGATTAAGAAGATCTATAATAGGATCTGTCTGCTAACGGTAGTAAACGTTAGCCTTAGTGTACCTTGGATTATCATTTTCATAGCCACTCAAGGGAGTGGTGCATGACAGATATTACGTAGCCACACACATAGTGTGGTGTGTGACGGATATTATACGGTCATGGGAGAAAGTGGTGCATGACGGATTACGGGGTCACACAAAGGAAAGGCCACCTAAGTGTGACTCTTGATGGATTATCTTGTTAGATATTTCCTATAGTTTTTAAATTAAATTGAAATTATATTTTTATATGTACATTGACTCATGAGATTCAAGGTTGTCCTATCTTTCATTGAGTTGTATAAATTCATCCTGTGGTTTCTCTCTCTTTTTAAGATACAGATGTAGACTTGGGAGCTGACACTCCCACTATGCAGCTATAACTCTTTTTTCTCAGGTGAGCCCTCATAAATAAGGGCATTAGGTAGCTTTTTCAGTTGGTCATCGTATAGCTCCATTGTACTACAAGCAAAGTCTAACCCTTGTTAGTTTATGATGATGTTTGTGATGGAGTAATGTGTATTGAGTTGGTTGGAATTATAAATTTGGATGTTGAAAGGATAAATAGTTTTGTATATGTACAAGTATGTGCAATTATGTGATGATTCTGATTTGAAATTATATATTCTATTGTATTGTGTGCTGAGGGGTGCATTCTAAGAATGCGTGGATACCCAATGGATGAGTGTGATTGTTGTGTAGGTAAATGACCTATATTTGGGAATAATCTTAATTACAAAGGGGATATTGTCTATTTTTCACGAAAATTGTTTGATTAAGGCTTGTTAAGGGACCTATCCCCTGTGCACCGATCACGGCCTGGGTTGGGTCGTGACATCAAAGATCCAAGTATCAAGAATAAAACACATACCTTAGCTTCCTTCCATGGCCTTACTAGCCATAGGAAATCATTCAATAATTACATTCCAAGTGGCTTCCCACCATTGTACTGATTTCACATATTAAACATATACAAAGAAAGCACTAAATTTATTCATAACACTTTCTATTAGGAACCACTAGGCTTTCAACTAGAATTTTAATTAAAGGAGGTTGTTCCTACTTAATTAGTACTTTTGACATAATTAAGTTTAAGTTTTAAAGCTTTAACTCATGCTAAAGGAATAGCATAATACTCTCATTATCTTAGTCATAGCAATATGCTCTTTTCTTGACACCCCTTGAAACCAACTTCAAAACATCTCAAACTTGCCCCACATGGTTAGACATGGTCCAAGGGACTCAAATTCATCATAATGACTTTAAATACTGAATTATAACATGGTTTTAGTCACCCCCTAAGTATATGGCTGAAAATAACTCTTTGAGCTAGAAATTTGACTAGTTAAATCCTAATCCTCCATTAATTCACCCTAAACCAATTCCACTCATTCAAGGACATTTCTAAGGTCTATATGACTCAAATAATCAAGCATAAAAATAGTTTTACCATCTATTGAGGGATAAGAACCGAAATTCACCCTTCAAGTGACTTAATGGAGCTAGTTTACGTGTAAAATTATTTCTACTTATTTCTCCATCAAATCAACTACCCAAAGGCAGTTTTAGACTCCATATAACATGTACATTAAGAGTTAAAATCAGTTTCGATTAATTCCATTGGAAAGGTAATTAATTTTCCATTTTTTAAAGTTGCTAGTATAGGATTTTAACTACCCCTTTGGTAACCAAATCCATCATAATGATTCTAACAAGTTTGTATCCATAATCACACTTGTATTTAGGTACAACTAAGTTCTTTAAATTCATAAGAACCTCAATTTCACATTGAACCTTGGGGATTCAAGTTTTTACCACAATAATCCTATTTTAGCTAGTTTATGCTATAGCTTGATTAATAACCTTCTTAAGGGTTTCATCTCACCAAAACTATATTAGAATGCTCATCTAGGCTAACCCAAGCTAAATCTAAACTTTAAATACATCACTATGTGTAACATTTGGAACCCTAAAATAGTAACCTTAAACACAAACCACACTTTTTCTCAAGATTTATAGCAAGAAAGAGCCAAGGATCCTTACCTCACTTCCTAACTTGAAGACTCCTCCAAGATTTAAGCTCTAACCTTCAAGAACTATCCAACCAAGAAAAAAATCTCTTGCTTCTCCCTTGCTACAATAGTTTGTGACTTGAGGGGAAGAAAAAAGAGCAGATTTGCATCCAAGAGGGAGAGGAAAAAGAGGAAAAGAGAAGAAGAAGAAGAAGAAGAAGAAGAAGAAGAAGAAGGCTTGGGATTTTAAGGGAGATTTGAAAGTTTCGGAGAGTGGATGAAGAAGAAATGGTGAGGGTTTGAGGGAAAGAGAGCAACGTGAGGGAGAGGAGAAGGGGATGAGTGTTTTTATGTTTTAGGTTGTGTTTGGAGAGAGTTTAAGTAGTTTAAGTGATAGTAGTGTTGATGGATATTTTGTGACATGACATGGGGTCTCTATTAGACCCGGATTCTTAAATCAAACAGTTCTGAAAGCTTTAAGAGGTATCAGTAGAAATTCGGAACTATTTCTAAACGTATTACCTCAAAATATAATTTACTAAACTTTTTATTCCTAATAGGATATTTAATTGCACAAATTTAATTTGTTTTTAGCGTATTTTATTTCTTCATTTTAATTTTTATTTGCTGTGTTTCAGTAAATAATTCTTCCATTAGCTTTTATTTAAAATTCATGGTTTCTAACTAAGGTTGTTTTTAATTTAAATATATTTTGTTCCTAAATAATCTTGCATAGTATTATTTATTAAATTTATAATGTAGAGTTACAAATGCAGCAAAAAATCAGGGATGTTACAAAAGTAATTTTTAATAAAATAATCTCCCAAAAATATATTTTACCTTTATTCAAAATTACAATATATATTATTCTTTTCTCATCCTTTACTGAATCTTAATTCTCTTTCCTCTTTTTGAATGTCTTTTTTTTTTTGTAATTTGACTACAAAAGAAGTACTTTCATTCTTTTGTATCTAAATAGACTACTACTTTTAAGCATTAAAAGTACTTTTCAAATTGTCTATCCAAATACAAAATAACTTTTTCTAAAAAAATAAAGAGTTTAGAGAAAAAAGCCTTTTTTTATAAGCTTATCCAAATGCACCTTAAGTGTGTTTAGATACCACTTTTAAAAAATATACTTGTAAAAAAAAAATTTAATTTGCTACTTTTTTAACAATTAGTAATACCTAGCTTCACAAAAAAAAAAAAAAAGGCAGAAGCAGTAGTAATTTTTAATAAAGGGTCCATTTGATTAAAATTTTAAGAGAAGTATACTTCTTCATTGCATTTAGATATATAATTGTATAAATACTTTTTATTAAAATTAGAAGTTGTTAAACTTTTCGAATGTGATAACTATAAAAGCATTTTTTCTGATTAAATTATAATTAAGGAGAGAGAGAGAGAGAGAGAGAGAGAGAGAGAGAGAGAGAGAGTGAGTGAGTGAGTGAGTGAGTGAAAAGGGAGTGATATCTTTTAGTGAAAAGGTAGTGGTTTCTAAATTTGAAAAATAAAATTCTTTCCTTTTGTAATATCCAGTCTGAAATAAAATGTTGGTAAGGGGAATCTTTAAAATGTTATATAAATTTTACCATAATAAGGGGATTGGAAATAAATGTAGTAGGATGCTATTTGAAATAGAGAAGTGTACCTAATGTGAAGTGACACACTTTTCATAACACAATTCTATTATTGGGACTACCCAACACCTTCAGTATTGATGGACTATGCTAAACCCCTGTTTTCTACCTTTTCCCTATCCCTTCCCTAATTTTTTTGGATGATGGCTTTCCTTCTCTACATATCTCTTTCCTCTATTTTCTCCCTTTTAGTCCACCCTCTCTCAATCATAATTTTCTTCCTCTCTTAGCTTCACCACTGCCGGCCAACCCTCCGCCACGCTACCACAGGTCGTAGTTCTTCCTCTTCCTCACAATCTCACCCCTTTGCTGCTCCTCTCTCTCTCAATCTCATGGTTCTCTCTCATCGTAGGTGTCTCTTCCCCATGAGTCACTCCTTTTGCCATATCTCTCCGCTGCGCATCCCACCCTTTTGCCGCCTCTCTTTCCCGTGAGTTTCTTCGTCCGCCACAAGCTCCACCTTGCAATTAGGTTGCTAGGTGGCCTTTCAAACCAGCCATAATTCTTGGTGAGTTTCCTTTCTTCTCATGGTTGCTTTGGCCTGTTTGGAGAATGAATGTTCGGTTTGCTTTTCTTCCCCGTTAGGAATAGCTATTGAAAGTTCTAGTTGTTTGGTTGTTGGTAGAGGTGATAAGGATTTGTTAGTTATTGAATAATTTTTTATTCTTGAGAGCTATGGTTGGTTTTAGAATCAAGTCTATTTTAGTGAAGGCCAAGTAGAATTTAGGTGTGTAGGTTTAATTTTGGGTCATGGGTGGAGTGAAGTGGAAGAGGAATAGGAAACCAATGACATATGTGTGGATTTAACTAGTATATCACTTGATGTAGGAATAACTAGAAAGCTTGTTTCTATTCTTTAATCCTAGTTACGACAACTACTAGAACCTTAACAAATTTATATAGAATGTTTGAAGACACACTCTAACCCAATAGAGCTATTATCATGACAGTAATTTTACAGGGGGTTAATTTGCTAGTAATTATTGTGAGGTAAATATTGTAAATTAGTAAATCGCATCAGGCTTCAATATTTCTCAAAGATCAAATTTCCAATCATGTTGGCGAATAGTTAAGAAAAGAAAAGGAAATTGGGGTTTAGACCCAAATTATAGCTTTGTATTCAAATTAGAATTAATTTGATATGTACTGATTTCATCATATTCTCCAGGAGACCAACCCTCAGTTTGGTGGCCCCCTATGATGTGGATTTACATCCTCCCTAGTTTTATGAGTGGACAATGCCTCTATAGAATATGTTTTTTTATGTAATTAGTATTGGTTTATTTTTAATGTATATTGATAGCTTGTTTTTAAATATCTAATTAATTATGAATATTTTGTTCAACGGTATGATCTTCTTATAGTTTGATATATTATCTATTTGTGGATATTTGTTTCGGTTTGAGGAAACTTTATTAGTATGCAATAGTTAAATATTCTGAAAGCTTTTTGGAAAAGACTATGAATTTTATAAATGAAAGGACAAGCTCTTATCTTTTGTTTAGATTACTGAATTTATTTATTGAGCAACTTATATTTTGGATTTTCAAACTTTAATATACATTTTGTTCTTCAAAAAAAATTTGATTTGATATTTGTTACTTGGATTTTATTAATAACTATTACTTTAGTTCCTATATACTTTGTGGGAGGATTCTTAATTAATCGGTAGCTATTAGTCACTGATGCTAGCCTTGATACCCCTTGGTTCGAACCCAGCTAACATGGGTATTGCTAGCTTTGTGTGTATGTGTGTGTGTGTGTGTGTGTGAGGCCTACGCACATCACTGACTTAGTCAGATATGAAGGGATTAATCCTTATTTGGAAGTTTATCAGAATTGGAAATCTCCCTGTTTTGGTATTCACATTTGATAAATATATTTTCAAGGTTATGAGATAATATTAATTCTATTTATATTTGAGGAATATGTTTCCAAATTATGAAATATTGTTAATTCTTTAAATACATGCACAGTTTTTAATGTGGATTCCTTATTTAAATTTAGTCGTGATATTAACTTTTTATTTATGCGTAGTTTGCTTTATTTCTAAAGTTTGTCTTCATATGTTATAGTTGTATTACCCTTCACTGAGTCGGTTGGACTCACTCCTCATCCTTTCCCTATTTCAAAGTTAGGTACAGGTTGGTGAGTAGAGCGTCTTAGTACAGGTTGGTGAGTGGAGCGTCTTAACAAGAAGGGGGTTGGAAGCTTTGAGAGCTTGTCATACTCGTCCATGGGAGCCATAAGATTGTTTTCTTGAATTGGAGTGATATCCATTATATATTTGTTGTATAAAATCTTATGATGCTCCTTAATTCACAGGCAGGGTTTGGCTTCTGTTGTGTTAGAGTGTTACGATAGATTTAGTTAGAATCAGTATATCAATACTAGTTTATATGTTTATCTTCTTGGTTCTAGGCTTCAAACGCACTCAGACCATGCGAGATGATTTTGAGAATGTGTTTTGGATTCTATTGATCTATTGGTTCAGTGGTTGAGTTGTATGGTCTAAGTAAACAAGGATTATTTTTATTTTGGGAAATGTTCGATTTTAAGGGGAAACTTTGTTCTAATTTATTTTGGTAGGCTAGCTGGGGAAGCAATGTTCCCTAAGCACTAGTCACAGCCTTCAGTGGGGTCGTGACACTTTTCTGCTGTTTCTTTTGATAGAAGTAGCTCCTTATCTATCTTTCAAAAAAGATAAAAATTAGTTATTTTTTGCTTCTACCTTTTTGAGAAGCATAAACAAACAATATTAAAAAAATTAATAGTAATTTTTTTAAAAGTTTTGAAAAAAAAAAAAGTAAACTTTTTGTGCTAGAAACACAAATAAATGTATTCAAAATTATCTTTCAAAATTACATCTACTTCTACTTTTTTTTAAAAGTTGGATATTAATAACTTTTAAAATAATATTAAATTGATTTTTTTAACAAGTATTTTTTTCCTAAAGTTGTATTCAAACATACTTTTTAAAACATATAAAAGCACTTTTTTTTTAAAAAGAAAACTTTAAAAAGTGATTTTTTTTATAAAAACAAAAAAATTGATCCAAACACACTTTTAATGGATTGGGGGGTGGAGTGCATATTTTGTAAACAAATGGAGTTGAGTGTTATTTCTTAATACTTCAATAGTGTTATGTGTATTTTACTCAAAAAAAAACTTACCGAGACTATTTTCTTTTAACACAACACTTTCTTCTACTATTTTAGGAATCTTCGCTAGTTGTTCTTGTAGCCTCATTAGTCCAAGTGCATAGTTAGTAAGAAATAGCAGTTGAATCTTGTAGAGTGTAACACCCTCCCAAGTACAGTACTTTGCTTAAGTCATAGTACCACACCCTGAAGTTGTTACTGTTACCTAAGCGGACCTTATCTGACAGCAACTTCAGCCATCTTCGGAACATCTTGAACTCTCTGGAGATAACACGGAAATAGGAGTGAGAACTATAAATTCTCAGTAGGATTCTCTAATTATCATACATAATGTCATCGTTGTCATCTCCAGTTTGCTTCAGTTTATTATGAAAAAAGTAAACATGTTATGTAAACTGTTTGATTTTATAGTTCAAAAAATATATTATCCGAAGCAAAGTTTATTTTATTCATACACTTGTCATTTGGGAAGAGTCCATACACAATCAATTCATGAATGATATTATGAATAATAACTTAAATATAATAAAATACAATAGCATCAATACACTGGAGACATAATATCTACACACAACTTTACTTGTACTTGAATTTATACAGATACATAAAATTTACTTTTCTTTCTTTATCTTCCTTTTCATCATAAAATTTTTACATGCCACATTCCAGAGTATGATCGCCATGTCATACCCCATCAGAGCGTGATCGCCATGTCACGTTCCTTAGGAATATGGGACCTTCATTTGGTACTTACACTAGCTGAGTCATGCCATGCCTCATATAAGTTCTATCCCCTATACTCATATTAGCTGAGTCGATGTCATGCCTCATGTGAGTGGGGTGTCTGCATATACTTTAATATTTAGTCTTTAGTCTTTAGTCTTTAGCCTTTACTGCCCTTGGGTAGCCTGCTCTTGGAGTGAGCTCGTCAGCTCAACTCATGACCGTCGTCACACCGACTCACCCACAAGGGGACCCACTACCTCTAGGTTGGAGAGATTCAATGTGCAACTGCCTCCAACATAGAGGGACCCAAGTTTTAGCTGCCTTCACAAGGAGGGACCCATTGTGCAACTGCCTCTAAGTGAAGGGACCCACATCTTTATCATTTAGTTGCCTTCACAGGGAGGGATTCAATGTGCAACTGCCTCCAAGTAAAGGGACCCACATCTTATATTATTTAACTGCCTTTATAGGGAGGGATCTCAAATAACTGCCTCCAAGTGAAGGAACCCACATTCAATATATTCACATTCTTTCATTCTCATATATAATCAAGCATAGACATGCAGAATGTGCTCATACATATGCTTCATGATTTATTTTCATTTACCTCATATCATACTTATATCATTCTTGCATATAGAATTTCCATATACATATTTATAATTGTATAGATGTTCATATCATAAATTCCTTGTAATTTAAACACTCATAGTTTCATAGACTTCTGCCGTAAATTTGGCAACATAACAGATCAGATCCGTTTTTCCATGAATAGTGCTAGGTCTCACAGACAAATCAGTCATAGCAGTATAATCAATCTAACATATCTATTAATGTAAAACTTACAACCATCAACTCAAACCTTATATGTTCACTAACAGTTGTGAAACCATCAATTTGGTCATTTCTACCAATTCTATTCAGTTCTGCTCGAATTTTGTATAATCCACCTTTACTTCTATTCAACTCATTTAAACCTGAATTTTGGATATGTCATAGCTCTATGTGTCTAGTTTTCAATCCTTTTAGTCCCATCTCATTTTGATATGCGTACCTCAAGATATTTAAATTTTGCCTCAGCCTGTTCGGTCACTAGTCCAAATTACACTCTTGGAAGTAAAAATTCACTAAAAATTGAAACTAAGCTCAAATCATACGAAATTGGTGCCATATCAAAGCTAACATAACAACCTTTCATTTATGAAGTTTCACTTGATTTGCTTAAGTATAGCTCGAGTTATAAGTCCTAAAATTTGACCCTCCTAAACTACCCTATTTTGGCTTGGTTTGGACATAGGTTAACTTCCTCGAACCACTGGAACAATTGGGATCATAACAAACTCAGAATTTCATTGTGGGATGTTCCCCTATGTGTAAGCTTTCTAATAAAGTTAGTTTTACTCAATTTAGAGTTATGTAAGGTGAGTTACACCCTTCTCAAGTCACACTGCCCAGATGAAAGTCCTGATTCCTAGGTCAAACTTCAAAAATTCATATCTCTCTCAATACTAATCCAATGACTTTATATTATATATGTATGGAAAGCCTTGAATATCTACTTCTATCTAAAAATAGTTTCATTGGATTCAACCGGCTATAGGCCGAGCCATACACTCCGCCATCCAGACTGCTGTGGACTCTTCACCAAGACAGCATCCTAATCCTCCATTCCTTCTAGTTTTTCTCTTTCTAACTTTAATTCCAACTCAAGATTTCATATTAATCCAATCATAATCCATCATATACATCCAATATATCATCAAATACATGAAGAAGAGTAAAATTTCATGCAACCATAGTGCAAAGAATTCAAGAACAGAAATGGAATCCTATCTCTTTGGAGTGTGATTTTGCTAGGTGTTGAAGCTTGAATTGTTGGAACCTTGTTAAGCTTGAAGGAGTGATGGAGTTGATTGAGAGAAGGGAAAAAGGAGGCTGGAACAAGAGGGAGAAGGAGGCGTAAATCAGCCTCAAATGAGAAGGAGAGTCTGACTTAAATACATGAGGGTAGTTGGAATTGTGAGTGTTGATTGGTTGAAATTTTGTGATTGAAGTTTGGCCATGTCTCCCGCTTGTGTGGCTAAATTTCTTTCCACGTCATCCCAAAAGTGGAACTCGCTTCCACTGTATCTGAAATCGGAACTCGTCTTGATTCTGCTTAAAATCGGAACTCGTGCTATTTATTTGCCCCTCGGAGATGAAATCGGATATCGGAAAACATGTCTGGTTTATTCGAAACTTGGAAGCAAGGTCGGATGTCGGAAGTCATACAGCTTACAATCACATAATCTCGGAACTCCCAATTCAAACTCGGGAACACCAACAGAAATGGAAAGCTCCTGGGAATAAACTCGGAGATCGGAACTCGTGTATGACTTGGAAATCAACTCAAACATCCGAACTCGTGTCCATTCTAGTTGAGTTCAACTCTAATGCCGTAACTCGTTACATTCAACTCGGAGGTCGGTACTTGTAACCATTGTGTTAAACTATCAATTCGGATGTCGGAAACCATGTACACTATTTTGAAACATGAGGTATGAGGTCGGAGCTCGCGTACAGCTTGCTTGAAACTTGGAGATAAATTATGAGATCAGAAATCGGTACGTTTTCTTTGAGACATAAAGTCGGATATCGGGAATCATGTCCATATTGTTCGGACTAGAAGGTTAAGTCGGAAGTCGTGGAAATTATGCCAGATTAAGTCAGAAGTCGGAATTTATGCTGAAATTCGAAGACGAACTCGGAAGTCGAAAATAATCCTATATTATGTGAAATTCAAAGATAAAGTCGGAAATCATGAGAATTTGAAGGTGAAGAAATCGGAAATCGGAACTCGGGGATGTTACATAGAGTATCATATGTGAAGATCGTTTGTATCGAGTAATTAGCTCGTGACTGCGAAATATTCTTAAGCTCGATGCCTAATACATGTTAGTTATTTCATTTTTATTGTGTTCATTATTTTATTATTTAATTTTAGTGTTCTTGCTATCAATTAATTGAAGATAATTTTATTTGTGATATTTCATTTAATCTCCTCCTACACCCAATATATATATATATATATATATATATATATATATATACACCCACCCAAGAACCGTTTAATTTGTTTTTTCTTTTCTTACGGGAACACTGATCCTTCATTGATTTACTTATATTTTTCTAAAAGTTTTCTTTGAAAAATTTATAGACTCCAAGTTTCTTCAGTTTTCTCTCGCATGTTATAAAACAGTCAAATCCGGTGTAGCTAGACTAATTTGTAAGCTATCTTCTATACACTTATCCACTGGCCAAGGAATGAGTAATGACACATACAGAACACTTGCCGGCTGGGAAAATGCTATTAGAAAGCATTTATGAAATTTCTATTATGGTTACTTGAGAAATTGATATAGTGTGCATTATGATTGGAGGCAGCTTGACTGGAAGGATTTCAGTGAACAAAGAAATCTTCAGATCATTATTAGCTTGGGAATAAGATTTTAATTTGTATGTTAATATTTAAAAATGTTGTACTTCAGTTGCACTAATTACTTACTTCTTACTATTTGAACTGTAAAAGCTTCCATGTGCTGATTGAAGTTTGCAATTTGCAGTCTGTCTTCTGTAGCATTAGCTTAATTGATGGAGTTGGATTTGCTTTCCATATTCTTATATTTTATACTAACGTACCGAGGGAGCAACCTAGTTACCATTTACCAATCCCAAGTAATTGAAACAGAATTAACAGGATATATGGCATTGGCAAAGCGTCCTTAGCACTAAAGCAAAACTGTGAAATCGTAATGTATATCTAACAAGGGAGAATCTTCCCATGAGGAAGAACAATTCCTGTTGTCTATCATGGAACAACCTAGGACAGAACCATACCTAATATAACCTTTTAAAGAAGGCAAACAGTATAGTATGACGAAGATATTCCTTTCCTTGTTTCCTAGATTTGTCTGCAGACGTATGAGAAAGCCCTCGAGTTCTTTTTGACATCCCTTTCATCGTGAAGGACAGAAAAGTGATAACACAACATGAAGCCTTGCATTTATATGTATACTAGAAAGAAACCTGCACTTTGTGGGGGATAAATATACTATAAGAAGAATTATTAAATATTGCAAGAATAATTAAAGGTGAAATAATTATATAATGAAATAAAAATATTATTTATTTGTAATAAAATTAAAGTATGATAATATAACAAAAACAAATATATACATCCTCCTATGGCTATTTGGAATCTACTAAAAATATATAAATATTTGAAATTTGCTATTATTTAATTATATAATTTTGGAACAACAAATATGTCAATCGTATTTAAATACTTGTTGCATGTTTGATTTGTTTATAGAGTAGTTAGGTCATTGTTTAAGACAAAAGTCTTTGTAATGATGTAACTTTGGGACCCTTCTTTTAAATTGTGATTGATCTTTATTTCAAATAATTAGTTAATAATATTATTATTTTTAATAATTCCTAATTACTATGACTTTTGAATTATTTATGTTTAACTAAAAGTAATTACTTTATAAAAAAAATGAGCTCATTTAGCTTAAGCTTTATCATCCACCTAAAAATGTTTAAATAATTTAGAGTAAAAAATTATATCCATACAATTAAGTAACTGGATGTGTGTTAATAAGAAAGCCGATAGGCTATTCCCATCCGGGAGATGCCAACTATCTCTCCTTTTCACAAAAGATATGTTTAATTGAAAGTATTTATAATAGAGTAAAGATTTAAAATAAAGTTTAATGTACATAAATTAAGGTATGTTTTTAGTTGAGTATAATATTAAGAAATAAAATAATATAATTTAAATTAATATGAATTTTGTAAGATAGATAGAGAATGAGAAGTTGATTAAGTAATATTTATTTTCACTTTTGTTAACCTATATTTACATACAATTGTAAATGTTTATATCATATGTGGTACACATAATATAACTAATTTTTCAAAATTTTTTAATAATTTTTTAGTTATATCATATTATAAAATTGAGTTTCGTCCCTCAATTTTATAATATGATATGACTTTAAAATTATTAAAAAAATTGAAAAGAAAAGTTACACTACGAGTATAAAATTGAATCTACCACTAAAATAATTATAAAATTGAGTTTAAATTAAAATGTTACACATAATACTATGCTAATATAAAAAAGACATGCTAACTTTGGGAGTGCAGATATGGGATGTGAGAGTGGACCTTTTTTTACCTTTTAAGAATGTTGTGGTATAAATTGGAGAAACGAGGAAGAAAGCAGTAGGATGGGAAAGGAGAAATAAAGAAGTTGATAAGAAAGAGAAAATAAAAAAAAAAAAGACACTAAAGTGGTGGTATACCTGTGTCTTCATAGGAGAAAAGTAATTACATTACAGAATGATACTTTCATCTATAAGCTGATGGGGCAACATTAGAGAATATCTAATCTATAATCATTACATTGTGTGACACTTTGTATCTTAATTTTAATATATTATAATAGATATATAATTAGAGCATTGTACCTGAGCTATGCACGAAGCAACTTTTTTCAATTGTAATAATAATAAAAGTTAATGTGATCAAATTATCAGATTATAAAAGTCAATGTATTTAGTGAGAAAATGGAAAACTTTTTAATAAATAAAAAATATAGAATACTAATTGAATACACCTTTAATATTAACAATAAAGTATCATCATAAAGCTGATAAATAATAGGACTGAAATTGAATAACATTACAAGAAAATAGCAAAAAATTATGGAAATTACCAATGGAAAAAATTCATTAGTAATACTGACGGATACACCGTCGAAAAAAGATAAAACAAGTATTGACGTGGATTTTACTGATGGATAAAGAAATCACTGGTAAAAATGTCAATAAATATTCATGCGTAATGGCACCACAATTTTACCGATGGATATTTCATCGATAATTTTTTGAATTTTTATTTTATAGTTGCTTTAAATCTGCACATATACTGATAGAATATATGTCAGTAAATTAAAAATTTATCAACGAAAATTCCGTCGGTAAAGAATTATTTGTTCAACATATAATTTTTAAAAAGTGAAATGTTATTGAGGGATTTATCATCGATAAATAAATTAATATCCTAATATTACCGACAGATAATTCATCGGTAATTATTTTATTTTTTCTTTAATATTATTGACGAATTTTTCCATCGATATTTAAAAATTGGATTATCCACCACCACCTTTTCGGTTTCCACATTACCGACGACAAATCTGTAGATAATGGTTGATTAATGAAATGACTCATTTTATTAGCTTTTTACCGATAAAATATTTGTTAGTAATATAGAATTAATGAAACGATATAGAATTAATGAAACGAATCATTTCATTAATTCATTACCGATAGATAATTCGTCAGTAATTTAAAAATCAAACGTTAAAACATAAGCCCCTTTCTTCTTCTTCTTCCTCATTTGAACTCTCTCTCTCTCTCTCTCTCTCTCTCTCTTGCCCTTCCACATAGTCATTGGTCATTTCACCATTGCCGAAGCTTTCATTTCACTATTGGAGACTGCCATTGTGTTTGTGATATGTTTTTAAGCATTTTAATCGGTTTAGTTTTTTGGTTTAGCCTTTTTTTTTTTTTAATTACATCTCTTCATTCAAAGCTTTTAATTTCTTAGTTAATTAACTTATTGTGTTATGCTTACTATTAAAAATCTCATTTGGAGCACTTGGAACACTTTTGTTGTGGTGCATTTGTTGCTTTGAGTATCGTCGCGTATTAGATATGTATTTTGTACTCCATTTTTAACTCTGCGTTTTGAAATATTGGAGACTTGAATTTTCTAGGATAGAGTTGTAGGATAGAAAAAAGAGAATGTAATTGCATGACTGGAGAAAGCCTTAAAGTTTCTTCCCATTGTTTAAATTGTGTGTTGTGGTGTTGTGTGTTTGCATGATTTAAAGTAAGGGGATGTGCTCTAGAATAGTCATTAGGACTAATTGATTAATTTGTGTAATTGCATATGTTTGTTATTTGTGTTGAAATATTGAACTAATTTTTGTAGAAGCTCCTAATTTAAAGGGAGACTTTGTCCAAATATTTTTTATTATTTAAAATAATTATTGAATTAAATAATTATTGTTATGCATTAAATAATTATTATTTGTGTTCAAATATTGAATTAATTTTTGTATAGGCTCCTATTTAAGAGGAGACTTTGCCAAAATATTTTTGATTATTTAGAATACTTTTTGAATTAAATAATTATTGTTATCGAATAAATAATTATTATAGTTTAATTCTTTACATTTATATTTATATATATATTATGTTTGTTTAGGGTGTGTACTGATTTATACACATATTATATATGATTTATACACATATTATATAGGTCATCCATAGTAGAACGAGGATATTATGTTTGTTTAAGAGAAATAACCAACAATCATTTGTAATATGAAGTGTTTTGAAGTGAAATGATGATGTTCTAGTATAAGGGAAACTTTTGGCTTCTCCGCTTGATTGAAACGTGACAACGAGGGAAGTTACTAGAATGCTTCATTGAAACTTTTGCATTTACATTATAAACGTTCATTGATTGGATAATGTGAAGTACAATTCTACTAACAATGATCAAATTGGTTTGCATTTGCTTCAGAAAGAAAAATAGTATGTTCCTCAAAAATCCCTGAGAGAAGATTGCAAGCTTTGCGGAATTAATAATTGCAGAGATTCATGAAGTTGGTTCAGAATGAAATCTTAAATTTACAAGAATTTGTACAAAACAGAAACTTGAATCTTGGTGTACATGATATTCATTACATTATGAAAACACAATTGACACAAACAACGTGAAAAAAGAGCATGAGGGAGAACTTTAAGCTTTTCTTCTTTCCACCTTTTCTGTCACCAGGGCTTTTCATTTGTTAGGTTTTTTTATGCCTCTATTCATTTATCCTTGCCACATCAGTGTGTGCTTTCCCCTCCATTTTCCTCTTCATGGATTGCCTTAGATATTCTCCATATATGACTTTCTTGTACAACTTGGAGTTTTGAGCATCTATCATATGGCCAAGGGGCTCAACTTCCACATCATCCTGTGGGCAGAGAAATGATGCATAGGAAGTCCTTCCCTTGTTCCTATTTGTCACTGCTCTGTGTTCCACGCTCTTGTACTTCCCATTACTCCATATCTGCCATGATATCAGAAGAAACAAAATAAAAAAAGATGGATAATTAAGTGACTTGATCTTTTGGTACTACTTTTTCTAAAGATTAAGGCCTTCAAGTGTTCTCTATGCATTCACAAAAAATAATATGTCAAGTACCTCTATTACATCTCCAACATTGACAACGAGAGTATCTGGCATTGGAGCCACTGGTACCCATCCTCCATTGTGTCGAATTTCTAACCCACATACATCATCATCTTGCATAAGCAAAGTTATGGTGGATGTGTCAGAGTGTGGACTCAGACCCAGTACTTTCTCTGGTGTGCCGCAAGGAGGGTAATAGTTCACACGTAAAGCTTGAAGTAGCTCTTTATGTAGTCCAAGAAGAACATGCTTCTGCATCCCCATAACCACAGACAGGGAACTAAGCAGTTCCACACCAACTCTATTAACTTCACTTGAATATGCCTCTATTATCTCCCTGCATTGGTACATGAATTCCATCACAAGATCACAAGTTGTGTATGAAGTCTGAACTATGAAGTTCTTAAGTATCAGTAACACCTACTTGAACCCATCCGGAGTTTTAGGCCAAAATTGAAGCTTCCTGAACCGGGTGGGATATATGACCAAAGCCAACTGATCTGACCAGTCAAGTATCTGATCCTCAGAAACTACATAAGAATGCCCATAACCTTGTATGTCGTTTGAGGCCATTGCATACTTCTCCTTCTCTTCTATTGGGAGGTTGAAAAATTCAGCTGTTGCATCCTTTATTCTCTGCAGCATTTGCTTTTGCACACCATGATTTACTAACTGCACAAGTAATAGCAATCCTCAAGCACAATTGGATTAAAGGAAAATCTAAAGAACCATAATTTTTGTCCGAATTTAGTTGTCAGAATGATATGAGATAACATACATGTTGACCATTAGATAATTAAGCAGGTCATTCAACTTTATTTGATTCAGCAACTACCGTTTTTTTCTTTCAAAAGTTTAGACAACTTTTTCTGGTTTTCTAGCATTACTATTGATGAAAACCGGGCAAACATATAACTTACTTTAGCAAAAATGTCAGTTCATTGCAGTGAATTGGTTGCACCTATTATTATTTTCTTTGGTTTGTTGTGGAAGTAAAGTGTTTCTTTGTGCAGGTTTCCTTTTGTGTGTTCTTGCATGTAATTCACAATTCTGTTGGATAAGGATTACCTGAAAGAAGCCCCACTCCTTGCATGCTATGTCCAGTTTCAGTAGCTCCTCAGAGTTCCCAGATGAGAGAAGCTCTAAATCAATGACTGGGATTTCAGATGAAAGGTGAGGCATATAGTTGACTTTCTCCACTTCTTCTGGACTCCTTATGTACCTTTCAGGAACCTCCAAAGGATTCTTCTTCACCATTTCTTGAACATTAGGTACCGGTATTGATGGAGCAAAAGTAGGGGGTTCCTCCATCTCAGTCACTGGCTGATCATCTTCATTGAGACTCATTTTTGCTCAGCCTGGATTGTTTGCTTTGACTTTTGAGGTATGAACAATTTCAATCGATCACCACTACTTACATGTAAAGCTTTAATTGAGGGAATATTGTGCTTCGCTAGAAATAAGATCCTTATATGCTGATGAGTTTCCTTTTGTCCATGCTGTTTTGGACTTTTTGCAACTATGGAACTTTGCTTTGGTGAGTTGGAATTTATAAAAAGTCAAGTTGAGCTAGAATAATGGCATTTTCGAATCTGTACGCAATCGAGGTAAGATAGAAGTTTTACCAATTCTGAACATGAAAAGAAAGGGAGAAAGTTTGATTGTAACATAATGTTTAATTTATAAGAAACCGAAAAATGCAAAACTTATTAGTCGACGGTGATAGTACTAAAATAAAAATCAAACCCAAGATATATATATATACACACACCCAAGAACCGTTCATTTTTTATTTTATATTTTATATTTTTTTCCTTTTCTTATGGGAACACCGATCCTTCATTGATTTACTTATATTTTTCTAAAAATTTTCTTTGAAAAATTTATAGACTCCAAGTTTCTTTAGTATTCTCTCGCATGTTTTAAAATAGTCAAATCGGGTGTAGCTAGATTAATTTGTAAGTTATCTTCTATACGCTTATCCAGTGGCCAATGAATGAGTAATGACACATACAGAACACTTGCCAGTTACAAAAACGAATGGCTAGGGAAATGCTATTAGAAAGCATTTATGAAATTTCTATTATGGTTACATGAGAAATTGATATAATGTGTATTATGATTGGAGGCAGCTTCACTAGAAGAATTTCAGTGAATGAGGAAATCTTCAAATCATTATTAGCTTGGGAATGAGATTTTAATTTGTATGTTAATATTTGAAAATTTTGTACTTCAGTTGCACTAAGTACTTATTTCTTACGATTTGAAATGTAAAAGCTTCCATGTGCTGATTACAGTTTGCAATTTGCAATTTGCAGTATGTCTTCTGTAGCATTAGCTTAATTGATGGAGTTGGATTTGCTTTCCATATTCTTATAAATTATATTAGCGTACCGAGGGAGCAACCTAGTTACCACTTGCCAATCCCAAGTAATTGAAGCAGAATTAACAGGATATATGGCATTGGCAAAGCGTCCTCAGCACTAAAGCTAAACTGTGAAATGGTAATGTATATTTACCAAGGGAGAATCTTCCCATGAGGAAGAACAATTCCTGTTGTTTATCATGGAACAACCTAGGACAGAACCATACCTAATATAACCTTTTAAAGAAGGCAAATAGTATAATATGATGAAGATATTCTTTTCCTTGTTTCCTAGATTTGTTCGCAGATCCATGAGGAAGCCCTCGAGTTCTTTTTGACATCCCCTTCATCGTAAAGGACAGAAAAGTAATAACATAACATGAAGCCTTATTATATGTATACTCGGATGAGACCGGCGCGTTGTGCGGGACAAATAAACTATAAAAAAAATTATTAAATATTGTAAGAATAATTAAAAGTAAAATATTTATATAATGAAATGAAAATATTATTTATTTGTAATAAAATGAAAGTATGATAATATAACAATAATAAATATATACATCCTCTTATGGCCATTTGAAATGTACTGAAAATATATGCATATTTGAAATGTGTCATTCTTTAATTTTGTAATTTTGAAACAACAAATATGTCAATTGTTTTTGAAGGTTTGCTGCATATTTGATTTATTTTAAGAGTAGTTGGGTCATTATTTAGAACAAAAGTCTTTGTAATAATGTAGCTTTAGGATCTTTCTTTCAAATTGTGATTGATCTTTATTTCAAATAATTAGTTAATAATATTATTGTTTTTAATAAATCCTAATTACTGTAATTTTAAAATTAGTTATGTTTAATTAAAAGTAATTACTTTCTTAAGAAAATAAGCTAATTTAGCTTAAGTTTTATTATCATCATGAAAATGTTTAAATAATTTAGAGTAAGTAATTAGATCCATATATAATTAAGTAATTGAAAGTATTTATAATAGAGTAAAGATTTAAAATAAAGTTTAATGTACATAAATTAAGGTATGTTTTTTAGTTGAGTGTAATATTAAGAAATAAAATAATATAATTTAAATTAATATGAATTTTGTAAGATAGATAGAGAGTAAGAAGTTGATTAAGTAACATTTATTTTCATTTTTGTTAACCTATATTTACATATATGGTACATGTAGTGTAACTGATTTTTCAAAAAAATTTAATAATATTTGTAGTTATATCATGTTATAAAATTGAGTTTTTTTTCCCCTCAATATTTTAATATGATATGGCTATAAAATTATTAAAAAACTTTGAAAAGAAAAGTTACATTACGTGTATAAAATTGAATCTACCACTAAAATAATTATAAAATTAAGTTTAAATTAAAATTTTACATAGAATATTACGCTAATATAAAAAAGAGGCGCTAATTTTGGGAGTGCTGGAATGAGATATGGGAGTGGACATCTTTTTATCTTTTAAGCATGTTGTGATATACAATGGAGAAATAAGGAAAAGACAGTGAGGTGGGAAAGAAGTTGATAGGAAAGAAAGGGGGGAAAAATAGACATTAAAGTGGTGGTATGCCTACCTATCTTTATAGGAAAAAGGTAATTATATTAAAGAATGATACATTCATCCATAAGCTAATGTGGCAATATTGTAGAATATTTAATGTGTTATTATCATATTTTGCTACATCTTGTGTCTTAGCTTTAATATATTATAATAGATATATAACTAGAGCATTGTACCCGTGCGATGCACAGAGCAACTTTTTCAATTGTAATAATAATAAAAGTTAACGTGATCAAGTTATTAGATTATAAAAGTCAATGTACTAGGTGAGAAAATGGCAAAATTATTAATAAATATAAAATAGTAGAATACTAATTGAATATACCCTTAATATCAACATTAAGGTATAACCATAAAGCTAATAAACAATATTAGGACTAAAATTAAATTAAAAAAATTGTTAGTATAACTATAGTCATTCTTTAATTAATAATTTATTTTATAATGATGATATCAAAGTGCTTGACAAAGAGGGTTGAATCAACCAAGTTTCTGCACATTTAAAGAATTGTTAAAAAATTCATACAAAGTCTACTGATTGATTATGAAATTTTCTTGAAAAATCTCCTGATATCTCAAGAGATAAATAGAGATGCAGATGTTGTAAATAGGAGATGTAGAGACAAGTTTAAGTGTTGTGTCTGTAATGCCAATCTACGTAAAATAATGTAAAAGAGAGAATAAGGTTAAGAGAAATGCACTAAGAGATTTATACTGGTTCGATCCCTAAAATGGATTCTACATTCAGTCCTTACCAATAAGATGAGATTTACACTATCAAAAGATCGCCCTTATAAAATACCTCTCAAAAAAACACTAACAAAACAAGAAATGCTCTCAAGCCTCTTTCAAGAACAATCACTCTTCAACTCAAGCCTTCCACAAATTACAAATAATAAATACTGAATCAAACAAAGAACCCATACAATACACTTAACAAGAATTTCCAAAGAACTTTGAATCATGAGAAAAGAGATGGTAGAAGTTTTGACTAAAGGAAATGTGATATGATGCAACTAGATATTGCTCTATTAGTATGATCTCTTTTCTGATTATGAAATAGTAACGTCTTCCATATATAGAATCTAATTTTGAACATTGGGAAGAGAGCCAGCTGTCCTCTTTGCCATTTTTGGTATGGTACTGTCCTTATAGGACACTTTTCAGCATACTATTGGCTCACTCCTTGTCCTTTGTGCTTCTCGTGTAACGTCCACCACGAGTTTCGAGTTCCGACTTCATCTTCGAATTTCACATAAAATGGGATAATTTCCGACTTCTGAGTTAGTCTTCAAATTTCAGTATAATTTCTGACTTCCGACTTCATCTGGCATAATTTCCCGACTTCGGACTTAATCTTCAAGTCCAAACAACATGGACATGATTCCCGATATTCGACTTTATATCTCAAAGAAAACAAACCCGATTTTCGATCTCATAATTTATTTTCAAGTTTCAAGCAAGATGTATGCGATTTCCGACCTCATACTTCATGTTTCAAAATAGTGTACATGATTTTCGACCTCCGAATTGATAGTTTAACACAATGGTTACATATACCGACCTCCGAGTTGAATGTAACGAGTTCCAACCTTAGAGTTGAACTCAATTGGGATGGATATGAATTCAGATCTTTGAGTTGATTTCTAAGTTTTACACGCTTTTCGATATCCGAGTTTATTACCAAGAGCTTTCCATTTCTGTTGGTGTTCCCGAGTTTGAATTGGAAGTTCCGAGATTATGTGATTGTGTGCTGTATGATTTCTGACATTCAACTTTGCTTCCAAGTGTCAAATAAACCAGACAAGATTTTTAATATCCGATTTCATCTCCGAGTGTTAAATAAATGGCACGAGTTTCGACTTTACGCAGAACCGAGACGAGTTCCGGTTTCAGATAGAATGGAAGCGAGTTCCACTTTTGGGGCGATGTGGAGAGTAATTTAGCCACAAAAGTGGGAGACATGGCCGAACTTCAATTACAAAATTTCAACCAATCAACACTCACAATTCCAACTACCATCGTGTATTTAAGTCAGACTCTCCTTCTCACTTTTGGCTGACTTGCGCCTCCCTCTCCCTCTTGCTCCAGCCTTTTTCTTCTCTTCTCCTCTCAACAAACTCCATCACTCCAAGCTTAACAAGGTTCTATCAATTCAAGCTTCAACACTTAGCTCAACACCTAGCAAAATCACACTCCAAAGAGGTAGGATTCCATTTCTATTCTTAAATTCTTTGAACTATGGCTACATGGAATCTTACTCTTCTTAATGTATTTGATGATATATTGAATGTATATGATGTATTATAGTTGGATTAATATGAAATCTTGAGTTAAAATTAAAGTTAGAAGGAGAAAACTAGAAGGAGTGGAGAATTAAGATGCTGTCTAGGTGAAACGTCCATGGCAGTCCAGATGGCAGAGTATACGGCTCCACCTATAGCCAGTTAAATCTAATGAAACTATTTTTATTTGAAACTATATATTCAGGGCTTTCCATACATATATCATACAGGGCCATTGGATTAGTATTAAGAGAGATATGAATTTTTGAAGTTTGACCTATGAATCAGGACTTTCATCCAGGCAGTGTGAATTGAGAAGGGTGTAACTCACCCTACACGACTCCAAACTGAGTGAAACTAACTTTGTTAGAAAGCTTACACATAGGGGAATATTTCATATGAAATTCCGAGTTTATTACTACCCCATTTGTTCCCAATAATTCGAAGAATTTTTCCTATGTCCAAACTGAGCCTAAACAGGGCAATTCAGGAAGGTTAGATTTCGAGACTTATAACTCGAGCTCCACTAAAGAAAATGAAATGGAACTTATTTCAAATAAAATCTTGTCCTGTTAGCTTTGATATGACACCAATTTCATATGATTTGGACTTGTTTTCGATTTTTAGTAGATTTTTACTTTTAGGTGTGCAATTCTAGCCACCCATAGGATAGGGCGGGATAAAACCTAAATAATTTGAGTTATACTTATCAAAACTAGAGAGGACTAAAGAGGTTAGAAAATAGACACATACAACTTTAACATATCCAAAATTAGGTCCAAATGAGTTAAAAATGAATTTAAGGTTTAATTTCCAAAAACGGGCAGAGTTAAAGAATATGAGCAGAAATCCCAAAGTTAAAGGATTTGGCACCTTGATTCACATATGAGTTCAAGTAAAGCTTAAGTATTGCAATTCCATGTTGATACTTGAAAGATCAATGCATTATATTTGATTTCTTACTGTGACTGACTGTCTGCTAAAGTTGGCACTATTCATGGGAAAACGGACCTGATCCGTTATGCTACCGAGTTTTCGGCAAAATAGTAAAGATGTTATGTTATGAGCCTTTATATGTTATGAATATACATGTGAAAATCATAAAACATATGTATGAGTGCATTCCGCATGTCTATGCATGATCATGTATGAGAATGAAAAGACATGACTATATTAAATGTGAATCCCTTCACTTGGAGGCAGTTGCACATTGAATCCTTCCCTATGAAAGCAGTTAAATGATAAAGATGTCGGTCCCTTCACCTAGAGGTAGTTGCACATTGGGTCCCTCCTTGTAAAGGCAGATAAAACTTGGGTCCCTCTGTGTTGGAGGCAGATAGCCAATTGAGTCCCTCCAACCTAGAAGCAGTGGGTCCTCTGTGGGTTAGTCTGTGTGACGATGGTCACGAGTTGAGCTAACGAGTTCACTCCCAGATCAGGCTACCCAATGGCAATAAAGGCTAAAGACTAAAGACTAAAGATTAAAACATATGCAAGCACTCCACTCACATGAGGCATGACATCGACGCAGTTAGTGTGAGTATAGAGGATAGGGCTTACATGAGGGATGGCATGACCCAGCTAGTGTAAGTACCAATGATTTACGGTGGCATGTAAAGATTTCATGATGAAAGATATGATGATGAGTCTATATTCCTAAGGAACGTGACATGGCGATCACGCTCTGATGGGGTATGACATGGCGATCATACTCTGGAATATAACATAATGATCCCACACCGTAAGGAATGTGACATGGTCATCACATTCTGATGGAGTATGACATGGCAATCATACTCTGGGACGTGGCAGGAAGAACATATTCCTAAGGAATGTGATATGGCGATCACATCCCGATGGAGTATGACATAACGATCGTACTCTGGAATATGTGTAACAAGTAAAGAAAGACAAAGAAAGAAAAGTAAATTTTATATATCTGCATAAATTCAAATACAAGTAAAGGCATGCGTAGGTATTATGTCTCCAGTATATTGATACTATGTGCATTTTAATATGTTGTAGTTATTGTTCATAGTATAATTCATGAATTAACTTTGTATGGGCTCTCCCCAAATGCCAAGTGTATGAGTAAAATGAACTTTGCTTCGGATAATACATTTTCGATCTATAAAATATAACAGTTTACATAACTGTTCACCTTTTTCACAATAAACCGAAGTAAACTGGAGATGACAACGATAATAGTATGTATGATAGTCAAAGAATCCTACTGAGAATTTTAAATTCTCATTCCTATTTCTGTGTTATCTCCAGATAGTTCGAGAAGTTCCAAAGACGGCTGAAGTTGCTGTTAGATAAGGTCTGCTCAAGTAACAGTACCAACTCCAGAGTGTGGTACTATGACTTAAGCATAGTACTGTACTTGAGAGGGTGTTACATCTCACTATTGCTTTTGCTCCTTTTTAAATCTTCCTAATAACTATCACCTCATTCTTATCCTTAAAGTTTGTAAAAAGGTTTTCCCTCAGCATTATTAACAAATCATTTCATGCTGACTCTTGGATCCACCTTTGACCATTATATTTCATTGCTTCTAAGGAGACTATCTACTATCCAACTAGGAGATTTTTATCCTTTTCCTAAAAAAGAGCACAAAACAAATTAAATGGTCCAATATAAATGTTTGTCATCATTAAGTCCAGGAACGATAAACCAACATATAAGAAGAATACTTATGACTTTTAAGTGAGGATTGAATAACAAAAAAAAAAATGCCATTTTCTTTCTTCAGCCTCATAGTAAAATAGCTTTAAAGAAAAAGTTTTATAAATCATTTCATATAACAATTAATTATTAGAAGTTTAATTCATTTTTCAAGAATATCTACTTCAAAATTTTAACTAATGATAAAACAACTTTAAAAAAAAATTGTTCCATTTACATTTTCCTAAAAACAAATTAATTCATTTCCCTTACCCTCCTCTTTCTTAAGGAGCATAATAAAGTAATTTTAAGGAAAAAAAATCAATAGATGCATTTCGTATAACAACACATAACTAAAAGTGTAACTTGTTTTGTAGGCATAACTATTTTTTATTTTTAAAAGGCAATGGAACAAGTTATAAACTAAATATCATTCAATTTCAATGAAAATTATTCAATTTCTATCTTCCTCCTCCTCATAATAGAGTAATTTATAAAGAGTATATATAATATAATTTATTATAGTTACTAATTAATGGATTTGTACAATACTATATAATGTTAACAAAGAAATATAAAATTCATGTGAAGATAATGTTATTTTTATATAAATTCAATTAATAAATAATTATAAAAATAAAAAATATAGAAAATGAAATAAATATAGAAATAAAAAGTACAATTGTACTAAAAATCATTTGTCTAAAAAAATTATAAATTCATTTTAAATAACAAATTATTATTAAAATTTCAATTTGTTTATAAGAAATTTTTAATCCTAATGTTGAAGTTAAATGATTGGAAAAAAAATGATATTATTTCTTTTTCCATTCTCTTTATTTAAAACTCCATTTCATTTATTATACTCTACCTTTTATTCAGTATCTTAAGAACTATTGATTAAAACCAAAGTGCTAAATAATGAGTTATGCCAAATTATAAATGTAGCTCTCACATTTTTGCTTTTTTATTTGAATCATAATATATATTAATTCAAATTGATACAAAATTTTAAATTCCTTATCCTAATGCAACATGCAAAATTGCATCAATCTATTATGCAAAAATCATGCCAATGCAATCATTTTATATTTTTCTTCATAAATAAGCAAAAATATTCCAAAACAATAAAAGGTAAATAAGTATCAACAAATAAGCTATTTAAGAAAAAAAATCAAACAAAAATCAAAACATATTGAGAGAATCACTAAACTGCATTTTAGGTATATTATATTGTTTCACGAAGTTTCTTGACCTTATTAAAAACATAATATTATACAAGGGTAGTCATCAAAAAATAAGCTTTTCAACTTGACCGTAGGAAATGATGTCATTACAATTGTAGTTATAAAAATTTAATAAAAAATTAGTGATCAAAAGAGATAATTGTATATGAAATAAACATCCATACATTCCAACTTAAAAGAATGTAGCGGACTTGAAAATATATCATGTCATTAATTAAGTTATAATTATTAACGGCACAAAAAAAATCACTATGGATGATGGCTCATTGAAGAGAGTTAGTGGGTTATAATCATTAGTTGCAGTAATTTATTAATTTTACTTTTTAAAAAATAAAATAAAAATAAAATAAAAAGTTTCTCAAAATAGTAAATTTAATATTATGGTTGGAATTGAATTGTAGAGAAGTTGACACATAGCAAAATTTTCCATGAAATGAGGGTCAATTATTAGTAGTATATATTTTACATCAATGTCTCTAAGATTACTTCATCATAAATAATATATCTAAGTTGAGAAATTAAATGTTTGGACATGCTTATGAGATCCGCTAAAATTTGTTTGGTTCAAGTAGTTATGTATTTATTTTTTTTAAGTAGAGTCTTAAATTCAAGTTTTATAAATAAAGAAAATACTTTACTCTTATATTGAACTAATAAATTTATATTAGATTAGTGGAGACCTATTAAACTCTGAACATTAATAATTTAAGTAAAAAGAATTGTGAGATCCAATGTAATTGAACAAAGTAGATAATTATCTAATGTGAGTCCGCGAACTAATTGCATAGTCAAACAATATGTTTTAGCCTCGGATGCAATTAATAATAGCCAAGAGGGAGATGCTGATCTCTATGTTGCCTTATAATATCTAAGTGCATAGGCTATAGAGATGACAAGGAATCTATTATGTACTATTATATTATAAAAAATATTTAAAAAATTTATTTTTTATGAAATATCACATTAATTTATTATTTATTTATTATTAAATTCTATTTAATAATAAATAAATAATAAATCAGTATGACACTCTAGAAGAAGTGAGCCCCTGCCATTTCTCTTGTATTATTAATATCCAGTTCGGGGTTAATAGAATCGTGCAGCAGGCACATTGGTGCAAGCTATTCCGCCCCTAAATGCGTTGATAACATGGCACTAAATCATTGGTGCATCACATATCATATAGGTCACATTAAATTATTCATGTTGAAATTTCTAATGTGACATTGTACGATCATTTACTTTTTATGGGTACCACTTCCTTGTTTAGTTTTTGGGCAACTGTATACGATCATTTACTACGCACGCCTTTTCATTTTTTGATATGAAAAATGTTAATTGATTCACTTTTTATAGGAGGTTGTGTTGATTTATTATTTATTTATTATTAAATAAAATATAAATATAATAATAAATAAATAATAAATTAATATAATATTTTATAAAAAATGAATCTCCTTATCATTATTTTTAGGAGGTATATCATAAATATTTAACCAATTTTCTATTTATTTGTCGAAAATGAAAGAGCAAGCTTTCTTAAAAAGCTTTTCGACATATCCCTTCCTTATCTAAGATGCATCACATTGTCTTTTGAGAAAATTAATATTAAGGACAGCACAAGGGTTAATTAAAAAATGATAAAAATATATTAAAATTATTAAAATGAACTTATTAAATATTAGGATAAATAACAAAAGTATCCCTTAAGTATTTAGGGGGTGTTTGGTATGCTGTATTAGGCATGGCAGGATAAGGTAATACAATATGTTATGATCTTATCCGTTGTTTGGTACAGTCAACGTATTGTATAAGTTTATCCATCAAACCTCCCTTATACGTTATAATGATTGATAACTTAATACGGCCTAGGGAGACTGTATTAGGCCTGATTAACTTTTAATGTATAAGGGTTTTTTTATTTATTTTTTATTTTTTAATATATTTTATTAAAAGAAAATTAATTATTAAATAAATAATAAAAAATAAAAATATATAAATAAAAAATAATATTATTTAATAATAAATAAATATTTTTTAAAAATAATTATAAAATAACTATTCAAACTGAAATAAAAATATAGGAATATAAATTTAATTGTATATAATAAAAAACACAATCAAATATAGGAATGTGATATTAAGCCTATTTAAATTTTGATATATAAAAACTCCATATCTATTTCACTCACACTCTTTCTCTCTCTCTCTCTCTCTCTCTCTCTCTCTTATATATTTTATATTTATAAAAAAATATTAAAAATAAATAAATAAATAATTTTTAATATAAAATTATTTTTATATATAATAAAAAATAGCTTAAATAATTATAATAACTATTTAAAAATTATATTTATTATAATCTCTTCTTTTGGTTATATTTTATATAATACAATATCTTATATAGTGACATACCAAATATTATATAATATTAAATTTTTATCAAGCCCTATACAATCAGGCCTTATACTGTCAACCCTTATCCTATCAGGCTTTATACTAACAGGCATACCAAACGCGCCCTTAAACATTATCCCAACCTTCCTCAAAATATGCAGTCCGCCCCATCAATGAAACCACCGACAAAGTGTTGAGAGTTGCTAACCATAATGAGAATTTTACACTCACATATTAATCAATCCCTTAACCCATCTCACCAACCCAAGTTAATAGAGCTTTACACGTAGAGGACAATAGTCTGTCAACCGCACCCATTGTTTCACCTTCAGTCACTGTGTTAGAAATTCACCTTTTGCTAAAACATATATTTACACATGCCAAGTGTTAATTTAAATGCCTACTAAAGTGAGTGCCACAAAAAAGCCACTGCAACGATCAAAATGATGTGAAAACTCAGCAACCCATTTGATAGAAGTAGAAAGAAAAGAATAGTAACAACAAATTCTTCCTCAATATTTTCCATTCATGTATAACATCAAACGAGCTTTGACAGTCACAGCGTAAATTAGCACGTTATTGAAATCCAAACCTTGGGGTTACACATTTTTTCTCTTGCACGAGAACAAAACTGAAGGTGGTTTTGATATTTCTAGGAATAGTCATAGCGTAATATATCTTAGGATTCTTGTATAGGTTAGATTGTTCATGTCAATATTTATCAAGAGATTAATTTCAATAAGGTGCAAAATTTGCACCCACTAGGCATGGGTGATTTATGAAATAGTGTGAGGGAAATCTAATGCACGTCCTACTATTGGACCAATCCACAAACTTGTTAGTGCATGTTTGGTTCACCGTTTTCGTTCAACAGAAGGCCTTTTCCATGGGTAGAATGAGTTTATACAGTACAGGTATCATGTTTGGTTCAATTTTGGATATACAGTAAACACATTTTCGGTTGAAAAAAAGGCCTTATGATAAAAGTGGAGCTGAGATACTTTTCCTTTTTCATTTTTGTTTATTTACAATATTAACCTCATATTCACTCACGTTCTTGTCTCTTTCACTCACACTTTCACTCTGCTCTCATCACTCTCACGTCTCTTTTACTCTCACTCTCACCTTACTCTCTGTCCTCTTCTCCTTCACTCTCAAACAATTAGAATACTGAAATAAAAATTTGTTATTTAAAAATTATAAAAACAAAGTTGTGCTTAATTTATTGGAAATAAAAAAAATTAATAATAATTTAGAAGTTAATTATCCTTTAATATCACACAAATTTGAATATATTACAATAATATATTCTTAAATTATATTATGTCTATTTTGGTAATTATACTTTCAAAAGTCATTTTACATTAACCTATCCAAACAAAAATACTTATCTTAAACTTACTTTTCAAATATTCAAACCAAACAAAAATACTTTTTCTAAAAGACATTTTTTTAAAAGGTCTTTTTATAAAAGATCTTCTTTTAAAAGACATTCTCCCAAAAGTTAAACCAAACGGGCTCTTAATCCAACACCCCCCAATTGAGGCCAGCAACAAGAAAAATAGTAACATTACTAGTCCAATTCCCAGCAGTTAGTGAAAACATAGCCAACAAATTCAGCAGCCCATGAACTACCCATTAAAGATGCATGACGGTTTGGAAGAAATGATCAAGTAGGGAAGAATGGAGGAGCAATTATTTGTCACTTATACGAAATCAACCTCAAATGGTGGTGGCTGTGTGCAATCGGGAGAGCTGCGACCCTCACTATGCTTCTGCTCTGCTTCGTGAACTAGTAGGAAGTGAAAAGATTAATGGAGCTTCTAATGGTACAAAATGCACCCATCGTTACCCTTTTTTTTTTAAGGTTATAGGAGATAACCAGGGTTAAGTGGGGTTAAATGAGAAGCAATATTCTCACTTTGTCCGATATAGCCATTTAGACAATGGGGCGAATTGCATATTTTGAGGAAGATTGGGGTAATGTGTCATATTTGAATACTTCAAGAGGTGTTTTTGTTATTTACTCTAAATATTATTTAAGGATGAGAGCAAAAAGTTTTTTACAAGTAGACAAGTATATACTTTAAATATTACTCCCCCCTTTTTATTCTTTCTATGTCTTCTACTGCTCACTCTCAATCCCTTCTCCCGCACCTTTCGAACCTCACCCTTACATTCTAAAAATTGAATAGGTTCTCTCTTCTCATTGAACCAAAACAACCAAGATTAGAATTAGAAAACACACTGTTTGATTATACCCAAAATTTTTCACTTTACTCCCAATTGATTAATAGTCATCCAATATGATGTGTTTGATGAGAATTTAAAATCATCTGAAACTCGGGAACCTTGCATTCCTTGCTTTGGAACTAGCAGCACTAAAAATCAATTGAAACATTGACTGGATAATGTGAGGTACAATTCTACTAACGATGATCAACTTGGGTTGCATTTGCTTCGGAAAGAAAAACACTATGTTTCTCAAAAATCCCTGAGAGAAGATGGCAAGCTTTGTGGAATTAATAATTGCAGAGATTCATGAAGTTGGTTCAAACTGAAATCTTAAGTTACAAGAACTTGTACAAAACAGATACTTGATTCTTGGTGTACATGATATGCTTTACCGTTATGAAAACACAATTGACACAAACAACATGAAAAAACAGCATGAGGGAGAACTTTAAGCTTTTCTTCTTGCCACCTTTTATGTCACCAGGGCTTTTCCTTTGTTAGATTATTTTTATGCCTCTATTCATTTATCCTTGCCACATCAGTGTGTGCTTTCCCCTCCATTTTCCTCTTCATGGATCGCCTCAGATATTCTCCATATATGACTTTCTTGTACAACTTGGAGTTTTGAGCATCTATCATATGGCCTAGGGGCTCAACTTCCACATCATCCTGTGGGCAGAGAAATGATGCATAGGAAGTCCTTCCCTTGTTCCTATTTGTCACTGCTCTGTGTTCCACGCTCTTGTACTTCCCATTACTCCATATCTGCCATGATATCAGAAGAAACAAAATAAAAAAAGAGATGGATAATTAAGTGACTTGATCTTTTGGTACTACTTTTTCTATAGATTAAAGCCTTCAAGTGTTCTCTATTCATTCACAAAAAATAATATGTCAAGTACCTCTATTACATCTCCAACATTGACAACTAGACCATCTGGCATTGGAGCCACTGGTACCCATCCTCGTTTTTGTTGAATTTCCAACCCACATACATCATCATCTTGCATAAGCAAAGTTATGGTGGATGCGTCAGAGTGTGGACTCAGACCCAGTACTTTCTCTGGTGTGCTGCAAGGAGGGTAATAGTTCACACGTAAAACTTGAAGTGGCTCTTTATGTAGTCCAGGAAGAACATGCTTCTGCATCCCCATAACCATAGACAAAGAACTAAGCAGTTCCACACCAACTCTATTAATTTCACTTGAATATGCCTCTATTATCTCCCTGCATTGGTACATGAATTCCATCACAAGATCACAAGTTGTGTATGAAGTCTGAACTATGAAGTTCTCAAGTATCAGGAACACCTACTTGAACCCCTCCAGAGTTTTGGGCCAAAATTGGAGCTTCCTGAACCGGGTGGGATATATGATCAAAGCCAACGCATCTGACCAGTCAAGTATCTGATCCTCAGAAACTACATAAGCATGCCCATAACCTTGTATGTCGTTTGGGAGCATTGCATAATTCTCCTTCTCTTCTATCGGAAGGTTGAAAAACTCAGCTGTTGCATCCTTCATTCTCTGCAGCAGTTGCTTCTGCACACCATGATTTACTAACTGCACAAGTAATTGCAATCCTCAAGCTCCGTTTGATGAAAGGAAAATCTAAAGAACCATGATTTTTACCCAAATTTAGTTGTCAGAATGATATGAGATGACATACATATCGACCCTTAGATGGTTAAATAGGTCATTCAACTTTATTTGACTCAGCAACTACCCTTGTGTTTTTTCAAAAGTTTAGACAACCTTTTCTGGTTTTCTAGCATTACTGTTGATGAAAACCGGGCAAACATATAACTTACTTTAGCAAAAACGTCAATTCATTGCTGTGAATTGGTTGCACCTATTATTATTTTCTTTGGTTTTGTTGTAGAAGTGTAGAGTGTTTCTTTGTGCAGGTTTCCTTTTGTGTGTTCTTGCATGTAATTCACAATTCTGTTGGACAAGAATTACCTGAAAGAAGCCCCACTCCTTGCATGCTATGTCCAGTTTCAATAGCTCCTCAGAGTTCCCAGATGAGAGAAGTGCTAAATCAATGACAGGGATTTCGGATGAATGGTAAGGCATATAGTTGACTTTCTCCACTTCTTCTGGAGTCCTTATATACCTTTCAGGAACCTCCAAAGGATTCTTCTTCACCATTTCTTGAACACTAGGTACCGGTATTGATGGAGCAAAAGTGGGGGGTTCCTCCATCTTAGTCACTGACTCATCATCTGCATTGAGACTCATTTTTGCGCTGCCTAGATTGTTAGCTTTGACTTTTGAGGTTTAAGTAATTTCAGTTGATCACCACTTCTCATATGTAGAGCTTTAGCTGAGGGAAGCTTGTGCTTCGCAAGAAATAAGATCCTTATATGCTGATGAGTTTCCTTTTGTCTATGCTGTTTTGGACTAATTGCAACTATGAAACTTTGCTTTGATGAGTTGGAATTTATAAAAAGTCAAGTTGAGCTAGAATAATGGAATTTTCGAATCTGTACAAAGTCGAGGTAAGATAGAAGTTTTACAAATTCTGAACATGAAAAGAAAGGGAGAAAGTTTGATTGTTACATAATGTTTTAATTTATAAGAAACCGAAAAAGGCATAACTTACTTATTAGTCTACGGCGATGGTACGAAAATTAAAATCAGACCCAGAATAAATTATATATATGTGTGTGTGTGTGTGTGCGCGCGTTGGGGGGGGGGGGGTTCCAGCCGTGGTAAAAAGGTCAAAGAAAGAAAATAAATTTGAGACAATGCATTAAATGCATAGTTGGAAACATGGAAAACTAAACAAGGTAGATAGATTTGCAGCGTGAAGAAGTCGAAAATGTTGAAGAATTCTGTTCATGCGTGATCGTAATTTCATTACGGTTAATGCTTCGAATGTCTTTTTGTGCAGTTTGCATCACTTCGAGCTTCTATAAATAGAAGCAGGTTTCTGTTCATTCGACAGAGAGCAAGCAGCAATAATAAGTTGCAGAGTGTGAGAGACACAGAGAATGCATTAATCTCTTGAGAGTCTCAAATTGAAAGAAAAATAGAGAGTAAGAGGAAATCCCAGTGAATATAGGGTGTTGGTATATAAATCGGGAATCATTTTGGATATTATCTCTATTATTTTTTGGTATTGTAATTACCATAAAATTATAGTATTTGAATACAAGAATTCTCATTGAAAAATATTATATTTATTTCTTAGGTGAGAAAGTGGAAAAATGATATATTATAATTATTTCAAATATAATAGAATATTTTTCAAAGTTTATCTTGTAATTTTTTCCTTGATATTTGAGGATTTTCTACATTAAAATATGGTATTACTTTTTCTATTGCTTTACACATATTTGTTTTTGCTCCTCTACGTAAATTGATAAATATAATTCTATCAAGTATATTTTGATGTTCACCATCACATTAACATCATTTAATTTACACTAAGAATTAATTCCCAAGCCCAACAATATACACACACCCAAGAACCGTTTAATTTTTTTTTTTTTCCCCTTTTCTTATGGGAGCACTGATCCTTCATTGATTTACTTATATTTTTCTAAAAATTTTCTTTGAAAATTTTATAGACTCCAAGTTTCTATGTATTCTCTCGCATGTTCTAAAATAGACAAATCTGGTGCAGCTAGACTAATTTGTAAGCTATCTTCTATACACTTATCCAGTGGCCAATGAATGAGTAATGGCATATACATAACACTTGCCAGTTGCAAAAACGAATGGCTAGGAAAATGCTATTAGAAAGCATTTATGAAATTTCTATTATGGTTACATGGGAAATTGATATAGTGTGTATTATGATTGGAGGCAGCTTCACTAGAAGGATTTCAGTGAATAAGGAAATTTTCAGATCATTGTTAGCTTGGGAATGAGATTTCAATTTGTATGTTAATATTTGAAAATTTTGTACTTCAGTTGCACTAATTACTTATTTCTTACTATTTGAAATGTAAAAGCTTCCATGTGCTGATTGCAATTTGCAATTTGTAGTATGTGTAATAGTCTCCTAAATATAATATTATGCTTAAATTATAACATCACATTAGGAGTTGCTACAACAAATTAAACAGACATTGGCTCATTATTTACATTATATATAATGAAAATAATACAATGTTATTTTACAATCTACTCATAATGGAGTTACTAGACAACCCTTCAAATACTTACAAATATACATATACAAATACAAATGTATAAAATGTCTTCGACAACTAATTCAATCTTGGTCGCACTCCTCTAAGTTGATCCCCTTCAAGGTTTTCTAAGCTATCTGGAGATAACACAGAAACACACACATAGGAATGGGAACTTTATATTCTTAGTAGGTTTCTTAGAATATCTAACAATTCACGTCATTATTGCCATTCCAACTGCTTCAGTTTATTAGAAAAGGTAATCTCACACATAGTTGTAAAGTCCATTTATTAAGTTCAAAAATTGTATTCTTCCAAAGCAAATTGTTTTTAATTCATACACTTGGGTATAACATGGAAACAATTACACAATGGCTAAGTATGCATTTTTCCTAACAATTCAACTGACAAACATAAGTGAATATGATTCATGCTTATGGTTGTAAGACTTGGCACTTCCTCATTTTTCTTTCTGACTTTGCACATGCCTTAAATCTTTACTGCCTTTGGATAATCTGATCAAGGAGTGAATTCAACTCGTGATCATCGTTACAAAGTACTAACCTACAAGAGGATCCACATGCCTCTAGATTTGGAGGGATCTCATAATTTTTATATGACTGTCTTCATGTGAAGGGACCTCAAAACTGCCTCTACATGAAGGGTTCTAATACTATCTATTCACATGTACATATCATATACTTGAATGATTTGAAACTATAATGCATAATTTACTTATTTTCTACCAAAAATTTGGCATCATAATGGCTGAAACATAATGCTTCCCCAAAAAGCAACAAAGTAATTTCAGCTAACTAGTCAAGATACCAGGATCATCATAGTCATATACCAACAGTACAACAGTTTAATAGAGAATTGCATCAACAAATCTCAATCATTGGCCATTCATGGTTCAAGAGCTCCCAACTACTTGACATTGTCAATGTATTTCAAAATTTCTAAATCTATTATGTTTTATAAATTGTATCAAAATTTCATTTTAACTCATTTAAATTTGAAAATTAATTATGTTGTAACATTATTAGTCTATTTTTAGGTCTTTTTGGTCAAAGTTTTGATGAGTATAAATTGAATTATTTAAATTTTACTTGAGGTTGCCCTGTTATTGGACAGACTTAAGTACTTTAATATAAAAATTCACTAAAAATTCAATTTTCATTACTTTTAACCAAAATTTATATATGAATAAAGCTAATTGATCCATATTTCATTTCTCAAAGTTTCTTTTTGAATGGATAAGTGGAGCTCAAGTTATAAGCTCTCAAATTGGACTAAAGGGAATTGCCCTATTTTTCCCGAATAGATCCTTAGGTCAAATTTAAAGAATTACTAAGAGCAACACATTTTATATCTAAATCTAAAATTTTTATGGCATAATATTCTGTGTGTCATCTTCTTAATAAAATTAATTTCACTCAATTTGAAGTTGTATAGGGCAAGTTATGCCCTTCACAACCCATACTGGTCAAAAGACTAGGTATAATTCAAGAGGTTTCTTCAAAAATTTGTAACTCTTTCATTTTAGGTCCAATAGTCCTATAATTTATGTGGTAAGCTCTGGATGATTAGTTTCATTTAAAAATGATTTCACTAAATTTTGACCTTTGTAGGTCAAGACGCATCATTTGTGGTATAGACGGGTTCTAGGAGTCAATTCCAGCAACCCTATTTAAGTGTTTTCCTTGAGCTTTTGATCAATTTTCCAACCTAAACCAAGAATTTCTATATTAATTCATTTGAAACAGGTTGTATAATCATCATACAATATCATATTAAAAAGAAACAAAGAAACCCTATCAAGTCACATGAACCCTAAAATCCAAAAAATTCAAGAATCCTACCTCAAATCTTAAGTTGAGGCTAAAAGGAAGGAAGTTTGGGTGAAGGTGTGAAAATGAGGTGAAGAAATAAGGATGAAGAGATGAAGTTGAGGAAGAAAATGAGAGAAACAGTTTTGAGGTGGGAGGGTCGAAATTATGAGAAGAAGATTGGAAATAATTTGTGTCTTAAGGCATAAAAATGGAGATGACTCATATGTTATGATTGGTGGATTCTAATTAAGCTTGAATTTCATTAAGCTTCCTCTTTGTGTGGCTATTCTTCTGCCAACAAGAGAGGTGTCGATGGCTAAATTTTAGCTACTCATTCTAGGGTTTAAACTGGTATTATGTCATACTACAATATAAATTTCTACTGATTCGGTTCTTACATTACAAGATACCGAAATAAAATCGATTTTTTTCCTCAAACAATCAAGATAATACTATTTGCCTTCATGAGATTCCTTCTACAAAGAAACTCAAATTCATATAACCCTAATAGATGTATTTCAATATTGGCTATTCATATATCTTTAATGTATTGAATTAAATAAGTTAATGTCCGAATCAGGTGCATTGTTCTTTGGGATATTCCGATATGTCTTCTGTAGCATTAGCTTGATTGACGGAGTTGGATTTGCTTTACATATTCTTATAAATTATATTAACGTACCAAGGGAGCAACCTAGTTCCCACTCACCAATCCTAAGTAATTGAAACAGAATTAACAGGTTATATGGCATTGTTCTTCCCATGAGGAAGAACAATTCCTGTTGTCTATCACGGAACAACCTAGGACAGAACCATACTTAATATAACCTTTTAAAGAAGGCAAACAGTATAATAGGATGAAGATATTCCTTTCATTGTTTCCTAGATTTGATCGCAGATCCATGAGGAAGCCCTCGAGTTCTTTATGACATCCCTTGCATCGTGAAGGACAGAAAAGTGATAACACAACATGAAGCTACATATATATATATATATATATATATATATATATATACACTAGAATGAGACCTACACACTGTGCACGACAAATAAACTATAAAAAAATAATTAAATATTGTAAGAATAATTAAAGATGAAATATTTATATGATGAAATAAAAATATTATTTATTTGTAATAAAATTAAAGTATGATAATATAGCAAAAACAAATATATTCATCCTCTTATGGCCATTTAAAATATATTAAAAATTTATGAATAATTGAAATGTGCCATTCTTTAATTTTGTAATTTTGGATCAACGAAGATGCCAATCGTATTTGAAGGCTTGTGGCATATTTGATTTATATTAAGAGCAGTTGGGTCGTTATTTAGGACAAAAATCTTTGTATTAATATAGTTTTGGGACCCTTTTTTCAAATTGTGATTGATCTTTATTTCAAATAATTAGTTAATAATATTATTATTTTTAATAAATCCTAACTACTATAACTTTTAAATTAGTTATATTTAATTAAAAGTAATTACTTTCTTAAGAAAATGAGCTAATTTAGCTTAAGCTTTATCATTAACCTGAAAAAATTTAAATAATTTAGAATAAGAAATTTGATCCATATAATTAAGTAATTGAAAGTATTTATAATAGAGTAAAGATTTAAAATATAGTTTAATGTACATAAATTAAGGTATGTTTTTTAGTTGAGTATAATATTAAGAAATAAAATAATTTAATTTAAATTAAGATGAATTTTGTAAGATAGATAGAAAGTGAGAACTCAATTAAGTAACATTTATTTTTGCTTTTGTTAACCTATATTTACATATAATTGTAAAAGTCTACATTATATGTAATACACATAGTGTAACTGATTTTTCAAAAATTTAATTTAACTCAATTTTATAATATGATATAACTACAAAAATTATTAAAAATTTTACATGTATAAAATTGAATCTACCACTAAAATAATTATAAAATTGAGTTTAAATTAAAATATTACACATAATACTATGCTAATATAACAAAGAGGTGCTAACTTTGAGAGTACGGGTAAGGGATGTGGGAATTAACGTCCTTTTACTTTTTAAGCATGTCGTGTTGTAATATAGAGAAACAAGGAAAAAAACATTGAGGTGAGAGAAAACAAATAAAGAAGTTGATAGGAAAAAGGGGAAAAAAAAAAATACTAAAATGGTAGTATGTCTATGTGTCTTCATAAGAGAAAATTAATTACATTAGAGAATGATACATTCATCCATAAGCTAATGTGGCAACGTTGTAGAATATCTATTAGGTCATTATCACATTGTCTCGTACCTTACATCTTAGCTTTAATATATTATAATAGATATATAACTAGAGTGTTATACCCGTGCAATGCATGGAGTAACTTTTTCAATTATAATAATGATAAAAACTAATGTGATCAAATTATTAGATTACAAAAGTCAATGTATTTGGTGAGAAAATGGCAAAAATGTTAATAAATATAAAACAGAAGAATACTAATTGAATACACCTTTAATATTAACAATAAAGTATAATCATAAAGCTAATAAACAATAGGAACAAAGTTGAATAAAAAAAAATTTTGTTAGTATAACTATAGTCATTCATTATAGAATAATTTATTTTATAATTATGGTATCAAAGTGCTTAAGAAAAGGGTTAAATCAAGCACTAAAGTAAATTAAAGTTCCTACACACTTAAAAAATTGTTAAAAAATTCACACAAAGTCTACTAATTGATTAGGAGATTTTCACGAAAAGTCTCCTGATATCTCAAGAGATAAACAGAGATGCAGATGCTATAAATAGGAGTTGCAAAGACAGGCTTAAGTGTTGTGTCAGTAATGCAAATCTACAAAAAATAATGTAAAAGAAAGAATAAGGTTAAGAGAAATGAACCAATAAATTTATACAGATTCGATCTCCAAAATGGAGTCTACATCTAATCCTCACCAATAAGGTGAGATTTTCACTATCAAAAGGTCACCTTTACAAAAGCTTACAAGCTTACAAAATACCTCACAAAAATACATTGATAAAACAAGAAATGCTCTCAAGGCTCTTTCAAGAACAATCACTCTTCAACTCACACCTTTTACAAATAACAAATACTAAATCAAACAAAGAACCTCACAATACACTATACAAGAATTTCCAGAGAACTTTGAATGTATGACAAAAGAGATGGTAGAAGTTTTGAATAAAGGAAGTGTGATGCAGCTCGATATTGCTCAGTTAGTGTGCTTTCTTTTCTAATTATACAATAGCAGCTGGTCTTCCATATATAGAAAATAATTCTGAATGTTGGGAAGAGAGCCAACTATCCTCTTAGCCATTTTTAGTATGGTACTGTCCTTGTAGGACACTTTTCAGCATACTATTCCTCATAGCTATCATCTCATTCTTATCCTTAAAGTTTGTAAAAAGTCTTTCCCTCAACATCATTAACAAATCATTTTCATGCTGACTATTTGTAACATCCTCCCGAAATACAGTACTGTGCTTAAGTCATAGTACCATACTCAGGACTTGTTACTATTACCTGAACGGACCTCTTCTGAGAGCAATTTCAGCCATCTTCGAAACCTCTCGAGCTATCTGGAGATAACACGGAAATAATCATAGAAGTGAGAATTATAAATTCTCAGTAGGGTTCGCTAAGAAGTTTTGTACGGTGTCATCATTATCATCTCCAGCTGCTTCGGTTTATTATGAAAAATGTGAATATGTTAACTAGACTGTTCAGTTTTATAGTTCGAAAAATACATTGTCCGAAAGCAGAATTCATTTTATTCATGCACTTGTCACTTAGGAGAGCCAATACACAAAAAAGTCATGAAGCATATTACGAATAATAACTATAACATATTAAAAATATAATAACACTAACACACTAGAAACTTGAAATTTACATCTGCCTTCACTTGTACTTGAATTTATGCAGATATACATAATTTTCTTTTCTTTCTTGGTCTTTCTTTACTTGTCATGCATATTCCAGAGTATGATCGCCATGTCATACCCCATCGGAGTGTGATCGCCATGTCACATTCCTTAGGATGTGGTCATCATACTATATTCCAAAGTATGATCACCATGTCATACCTTATCGGGATATGATCACCATGTCACACTCCTTAAAATATATTCATCCTGCTACGTCCCAGAGTATGATCATCATGTCATACTCCCTCGGGATGTGATCACCATGTCACATTCCTTAGGGATGGGATCCTTATGCCACATTCCGGAGTATAATCGTCGTGTCATACCCTATCAAAGCGTGATCGCCATGTCACGTTCCTTCGGAATATGAACTCATTGTCATATCTTTTATCATAAAATCATGAACGCATAGGCTTCGTACCTTAACCTCAAACAATAATACTTGCTTAATATTTATACACATCACCAAATAATATTAATACAACAACCTTTAGAACTATCACTAACTTCTGCGGGAAATTCGGCAGCATAACGGATCGAGTCCGCTTCCCCATGAATAGTGCCAGACAACTAGTACAATTATACAAACTTACAATTCAATATAAACCAGCAATTATGCATATGCATTCATAAATTCATTCAATAGTTTCAACTCAGCATTGATATGGTCTCAGTTTACTCTTCCCTGTCCTGCCCGAGTTTTGTATGCTTCACCCTTATTTCAATTCAACTTATTTAAACCTAATTTTTTGATATGTTGTAGCCTTATATGTCTAGTTTCTAACTCCTTTGGTCCCATCTCATTTTAAGTTGTATAGCTCAAGATATAACCATTTTACCTCAACATGCCCTGTTCTTAGCCAGAATTGGGTTCCTATAAAAGAAAATTCACTAAAAATTGAAATCTAGGTAAAATCATGCGAATTTTATATCAAACTAAAGCTAACACAACAAGCTTTAAAATGAGTTAATTTTTATGTCATTTGCCTATGTAGATTTTGAGTTATGAGTCTCGAAATATTACCCCATTGGGCTGTCCTGTTCTAGGCCAGTTTAAACCTACACCAATTTCATTGATGTGCTGGGAACAAATGACAACGAATTAAATTCTGAAATTTTTATGGGATGTTCTCCCATGTGTTAGCTTTCAAAAAACTTTAGTTGCACTCAATTTGAGGTTGTATAGGGTGAGTTACACCCTTCTCAACCCATGCTACCTAGGTGAGAACCCAGATTTCTAGGTCTAACTTCAAAAATTCATAACTAATTCTATACTAATCCAATGGCCTTATATTTTATATGTATGGAAATCCCTGGATGTCTAGTTTCATTTAAAAATAGTTTCATCCAATTTAAACATCAGTAGGCGGAGCCGTACACTCTGCCGTACGGACCGCCGAAGAAAAACCCTAACAGCCTCTACATTTGTCTTCCTCCTTCAAGCTATTTGCCCTCAAATCCAATTTTAATCACAACATACATGCAAAATAAGTCATAAAACATCATTATCACTCTATAAAACACCAACATCTCAGATTATGCATGCCCAACATGCAGCCCCAAATCAGAGAAACAAGAGGAGAAGTAGGATTTCCTACCTTGTCTTATGCAATTTATGCTGATTTTGTGCCTTTGATGGTGGTGGCTTGGGATGAGACTTGAAGATGGATGAGAATGGAGTAGAAATGAGAGCAAGGAGGAGAGAAAGAGGAGAGCTTCAGCAGATGGGGAAGTGGCCGAAACTTTTTGGAAGGGAAAAGGAGAAAAAGGTGAAGATATTTGGGTAAGCTTGGTTGTGATTGGTGGATCTAAAGTGGTCATAAAATCTGGTTTGCCTCTTCTCATCAAGGGCTGTCTAGGCACCACTTGAGGGCATATTTGGCTAAATCCTAACCGTTTGATTCTAGGGCACTCATGGCATAATTTCTACTGATCCAGTTCCGACAGTTTAAAATCCCGAAATCTTACCGATTACTCTTAAATCGGTAAACCGGTTTTGAAGAATTTTGTGAGGTTTTTATAAGTTTCTATCTTAGTCCTAATATCTCTAATTTAACCTCTAATCAACTTCTAGTTAACTTCTAATTAACTTTTTAATTAACTCTACAAACTCAATAAAATCGAGTAAATCGATTAATAGTGTACATTAAACGTTTTGCAAATTTTAGGGCCTTCTGTTTCTGTTTTTCAAGACTAATGGTATTTTCGTAATTATGGGTAAGTCTAAGGGTATTCCATGTCATTTCACATATGGATACCTCCGTGGCTCAATCGGCCGAGGTTTAGGTTTCTACATTTTCGCTACGTGATTCTACTTCGTTTAAAACCTTATTCTGCTAATTTTATTGACATAGGGATCTAAATGTCATTTTCTAAAAAGTTTAGGGGCAAGGTGGTGAATAACAAAAGTTTGTTGTTATTATTTCCTATTATGTTATATGAAGATGTTACACTATTGGATCCACCTTTGACCATTATGTCTCATTGCTTCTAAGGAGATTATCTACTATTGAACTAGGAGATGTTCATCTTTTTCCTACAAACAAAGCACAAAACAAATTAAATGGTCCAATATAAATGTTTGTCATCATTAAGTCTAGGAACCATAAACCAACATATAAGAACAATACTTATGATTTTTAAGTGAGGATTGAATAACAAAAAAAAATATTTTTTTCCTTTCTTTCTTCGGCCTCATAGTAAAATAGTTTTAAAGAAAAAGTTTATAAATCATTTCATATAACAATTCATTATTAGAAATGTAATTCATTTTTTTAAGAATATCTACTTGAAAATTTTAACTAACAATAGAACAAGTTAAAAAAAAATTGTTCCATTTACATTTTTCTAAAAGCAAATTAATTCATTTCCCTTACCCTCCTCTTTCTTAAGGAGCATAGTAAAGTAATTTTAAGGAAAAAAAGATCAATAGATGCATTTCATATAACAACACATAACTAAAAGAGTAACTTGTTTTATAGGCATATCTATTTTTTATTTTTAAAAGACAATGAAACAACTCAAAAAATAAAAATCATTTAATTTCAATAAAAATTATTCAATTTCTATTTTCCTCCCCACTTTTATCCTCATAATAGAGTAATTTTTAAAGAGTATGTATAATATAATTTATTATAGTTACTTATTAATGAATTTGTACAATACTATATAATGTTAACAAAGAATTATAAAATTTATGTCAAGATAATGTTATTGTTATATAAATTTGATTAATAAATAATTATAAAAATAAAAAAATATATAAAATGAAATAAATATAGAAAAAAAGTACAATTGTACTAAAAACCATTTATCTAAAAATATTATAAATTCATTTTATATAAAAAATTATTATTAAAATTTCAATTTGTTTATAAGGAATTTTTAATCCTAATATTGAAGTTAAACAATTGGGAAAAAAATGATATTATTTCCTTTTCCATCCTCTTCATTTAAAACTCCATTTTATTCATTATACTCTACCCTTTATTTAGCATCTTAATAACTATTAATTAAAACCAAAATGCTAAACAATGAGTTATGCCAAGTTATAATTGAAGCTCTCATATTTTTACTTTTTTATTTTAATCATAATATATATCAATTCAAGTTGATATAAAATTTTAAATTCCTTATCCTAATGTGACATTTTAAATTGCATCGATCAATTATGCAAAAATCATGCCAATACAACCATTTGTATTTTTCTTCATAAATAAGAAAAAAGTATTCTAGAACAATAAAAGGTAAATAAGCATCCACAAATAAGCTATTTAAAAAGAAAAATCAAACAAAAATCACAACATGTTGAAAAAATCACTAAACTATATTTTAGGTGTATTATACTATTTCACAAAGTTTCTTGACCTTACTCAAAACATAATATTGTGCAAGGGTAGCCATTAAAAAATAAGCTTTTCAACTTGACTATAGGAAATTATTTCATTACAATTATAGTTGTAAAAATTTAATAAAAACTTAGTGGTCATAAGAGATAATTGAATGTAAATTAAACATACATACATTCCGACTTAAAAGAGTGTAGTGAACTTGAAAATATACTAGTTTATTAATTAACTTAAGATTATTAATGGTAGGAAATAAATCACTAATGATAATAGCTCATTGAAAAGGGTTAGTGGGTTACAATTATTAGGGATAGTAATTTATTATTTTTATTTTTTAAAAATAAAAATAAAAATACAAATAAAAAGTTTCTCAAAATGATAAATCTAATATTATGGCCACAATTGAATTGATGAGAAATTGACACATGGTAAAACTTTTCATGAAATGAGGCTCAATTATTAGTAGTATAAATTTTACATTAATGCCTCTAAAATTACTCTATCATAAATAATATATCTAAGTTGAGAAATTAAATATTTGGATATACTTACAAGATATGCTAAAATTTGCTTGGTTTAAGTAATTATGTATTTATTTTTTAAAATAGAGTATCAAGTTCAAGTTTCATAAATAAATAAAATACTTTACTTTCGTATTGAGCCGATAAAACTTAAATAAGATCCACAGAGATCTATTAAACTCCGAACATTAATAGTTTAAATAAAAAGAATTGTGAGATCCAATGTAATTGAACCAATTGCATGGTCAAAAAATACGTTTGAGCACTGGGATGCAATCAATAATAGTCACGAGGGAGAGTCTGATCTTTACGTTGCCTTATAATATCTAAGTACATAGGTTATAGAGACATGACGAGGAATTTATTATGTATTATTATATTATTATATACAGTTCGTGGGCAATGGAATTGTGCAGCAGGCACATTGGTGCATCCCATCTCGCCCCTAAATGCGTTGATAACATGGCACAAAATCATTGGTGCATCACATGTCTTATCTGCTGCATTAAATTATTCATACTGAAATTTCTAATATGACATCATACGATCATTTACATTTTTTTTTCTTGGTAACAATATACGATCATTTACTACGCATGACTTTTCATTTTTGGATATATATCATAAATGTTTAATCAATTTTCTATTTATTTGTCGAAAATGAAACAGCAAGCTTTCTTAAGAGGCTTTTTGACATATCCCTTCCTTATCTGAGATGCATCACGTTGTCTTATGAGAAAATTAATATTTAGGACTTACAACAAGAGTTAATTGAAAATATGATTAAATTTATTAAAATTATTAAAATGAACTTATTAAATATTATTTAAGAAGAAAAACAAAAAATTTTTTTACAAGTAGACGAGAATATACTTTAAATATTACTGTTCCTTTCTATTATTTCTATTTCTTCTGGATTTACTGCTCACTCTCGATCCCTTTTCCCGCACCTTTCGAACCTCACCCTTATATTCTAAAAATTGAATAGGTTCTCTCTTCTCATTGAACCAAAACAACCAAAATTAGAATTAGATAGCACACTATTTGATTATACCCAAAAATTTTCACTCTAGTCCTAATTGATTAATAGTCATCCCAATATTTTGCTTCTAGTATTTGGGATTGCATACACATTTATTTCCATTTCATCTACTAGTGATGATATATACTCAATATTTTGTACTCTCTATGGAACCGTTATTTTTTTTTTTTTATGAAAGAAGTACTTCTTCAGAAATAGAAGCAAAAAAAATGTCTTGTGTTTGGATATAATTATAAAAGTACTTTTTTTACTTATAAAAGCATGAAAAAATAGGCTCAACATGTTAATTTAAATATTGCCTAAAATGATTAGAGAATTTGGACATATTCTTAGTTTATTTTAAGGAGTACATAATCTTACTTTGATATGTGTTTGTATAGTCTTGAGTATACTATAAGAAAGTTTTATGTGCACTCTAACTTCCAACTTTTAAAGTTTGTTGATCTATTTCTCTCTTTAAGCACATGTTTGGCTAATTCTTTAAAAAAACTTAAAGTGAAAGGAATTGTTAGAGGACTTACAAAATGAGGATAAAGAAAAACAAGAATTGTAGAAGCATATGCACGTGGAGTAACAAATGATTGTGTGCCACCGATGAGCCACGAACGAAGGTGTGCCGACAAGGGTGAGGTTCAAGAGTCATTGGAGAAGAGATTGAGAGAGTGAGCAGCAAGAGATGTAGAAAGAATAGAAAATAGAAGAGATAATTTAAGCGTATTACTATCTACTTGCAAAAAAAATTCATGTCCTTCCCCTTAAATATTATTTAATAGGTCATTTTTAATTATTTTATTATAATAGGTCATTTTTGTTAATTAATCCTTGTTAGTCATCCTTAAGATTAATTTTCCCTTATCTTTTTTTGTTTCTTAATATTTTATATCATTTTTTAAATTAGGTACCCGCTATTTTCTCTCCTTCCTCTTCCTCTTCTTCTTTATCACTTTTTAAATTAGGCACCCCACTTTTTCTCACTACTAAAAATGTGCTATTTACCGGCGGTATTACCGACGGACAAAATCTAGCTATAAGAAACGTGTCAGTAATAAAAAAATGAATATTACCAACGGAAAAACTTATTCATTGGTAATTTATGTAATTATACTAATGAAAAAAAATCAGTCAGTTAAAAAAATGTGTTGGTAATAATAGCATAAAAAATCGTCATTAACGGAATTAAACCGATGAATTATTAATAATTACTGATGGATAATCTGTCGATAATATGAAAATAATATTTTATTTTGTGAATTTACCGATGGATGATTATTTATTTTGTTTTTAGTTTTAATTGTTAATATTTGAAATCAATATTTAAATATTTCAAATTATCATTTCATTTCTTCACAAATCCATATAAATAAAAATATAATAAAATATTGATAATTCTAAAAACATAAAATAGAAGAAATAGAAAAAACTATTAATTAAATAAAGTATATACACTATTACTTAAAATAAAAACTATCAGTAATGAAAGAAATAAAAAAATTATCACAACATAATTCTAAAAAAAAAAAGAAAAAATTATAAATATTGATCATTATCAGTATCTGAAATCCCATTGTCGTCATCTCTGGATATGTGGTGGTGTGGAGAAGACTAAAGCGATGGTGGAGGGGGCAAAATTGGTGGAGGCTATGCACTGAACGAAGAATCACCACTCCGCATCTACTTGAAGTAGTTATACATGGTCGTTATCCTCTGCTCCATAGATTGTATTCACCACGTCCACTGCTCCTTATCCCCTTGTGGTGCTTATACAGCTCCATGTACCTCCTATCGACCTCCTTGAGTTGCCTTTGCATCGATTCATTCAATGCTTGAACCTGATCTTTGTCTCTTTGACTTGATCAGTTCCTTTATGGATAGTTTGAAGTCTATCCCAAATCTCTTTAGCAGAATCATATGAGATGATTTTATCATACTCACTTTTGCTTATAGCACAATTGAGAAGATATTTGGCCTTGACATTCATTTGCACTTTAGCCTTGTGTTGGTCGATGTATTGGTTTCTAGGGAGTTCTCTGACCACTACTAGAGGAGGTTGTTTTGGATCAGCAACCACGTGAACCACAGGTTGCTCAATGGTTGGAAGGTAGTCTCCATTCTCAATCATTTCTCACATGTCTAGATTTGTTGACTCAATGAAGAGTCTCATGCTGTCCTTACAGTAAGGATAATCTTCTCCATTGAAATATGAAGGACAATTAATAGATGTCCTTCAGCATTGTGTAAGATCTATTATGCCATGTTCTAGGATCTTTATTCCTCTACATTCATTAGGTAGCTCAACCCCAGAAGACGAGCTCTAATACCAATTGAAGTTGAGTGTAGTCACGAGCAAGGGGGTTGAATCGTGACGATTTAAAACTTTCTAATCTTGAAAACTTAAAACAAACTTTCTCAGGTTTCGCAACTTGAAATGCGGAAGCATTTGTGTTAGGTTCAAAAAGTTACCTTTCTGAAGTCAAAAAACAATTTAAGTGCTTAATAGACAAACAACAAATAATAAAAATGTAAAAGGATAGAGTTAAGATAAAGCTAAACATAGAGATTTATCCTGGTTTGGCCAAACCACTTTCCTACGTCCAGTCCCCAACAAACTAGTTGAAATTTTAATTAACTTGAGTATTTTTGTACAGGCTTCTCCAAGCTTACAAATAAGTAGTCTTGTCCTATGTAACGTCCTCCCCTACACAGTACTATGCTTAAGTCATAGTACCACACTTAGAAGTTGTTACTATTACTTGAGCGGACCTTATCTGACAGCAACTTCAGCCATCTTCGAAACTTCTTGAATTATTTGGAGATAACATAGAAACACGAGTGAGAATTTTAAATTCTCAGTAGGATTCACTAAAAATTTTTATATCGTGTCATCGTTATTATCTCCAGCTACTTCGATTTATTATCAAAAAGATAAACATGTTATATAAATTGTTTAATTTTATAGTTCGAAAACATATTGTTCGAAGCAGAGTCCATTTTATTCATACACTTGTCATTTGAGAGAGCCAATACAAAATAAAGTCATGAATCATACTATGAATAATAATTGCAACGTATTAAAATATAATAACACCAATATACTGGAAACATAAAATCTGCACATGCCTGTACTTGTACTTGAATTTACGCAAATACACATACTTTTCTTTTCTTTCTTTACTTGTCATACATATTCCATAGTACGATCGCCATATCATACTTCATCGGGGTGTGATCACTATGTAACACTCTTTAAAAATATGTTCATCCTGCCACGTCCCAGAGTATGATCGCCATGTCATACTCTATCGAGATGTGATCACCATGTCACATTCCTTAGGGTGTAAGATTATTATGCCACATTCCAAAGTATGATCGCCATGTCATACCCCATCAGAGCATGATCGCCACATTATAGTCCTTTGAAATATGGATTCGTCATCATGTCTTTCATCATAGAATCATAAATACATAGGCTTCATAACTTATTCTCAAATGATAATACTTGCATTATATTCATACATGTCGCATAACAACATTAACGCAAACATTTAGAACTATCACTAATTTATGCCGGAAATTTGGCAGCATAACAGATTAAGTCCGCTTCCCCATGAACAGTGTCATTCTGGAACAAAAAAATCAACCAATAGCACCAGCACCAGTATAGCACATTAAACTTCAACATCAACATGGAATAGCAATATTTAGGTTTTTAATTGAAATCACATATGCCTTAGGGTGCTAGGTCATCAATTTGGAAATTCTGCTTATGTTCCTCAATGTTGTTTGGTTTTGTAAAATTTGCCATAAATTCTAATAAACTCCGTTGGACTTAAATTTTAGATATGTTGGAGTATTATGTGTCATTTTCTAACATCTTTGATCCTATAAATTTTAGATATGTTGGAGTATTATGTATCTATTTTTCTAACATCTTTGGTCCTATCTTGTTCTAATACCTAGAACCCAAGTTATTGAGAGTTTAGCTCAATTTATCCTGTAACTAGGTAGAAATGCACACCTAAAAGTATAAATTCACTAAAAATCGAAACTTAGATTGAATCCCACAAAACCTATGTCTTTTTAAAGCTTATGAACCAAATTTTTATCTCCAAAAAGTTTCATCTCATTTGACTAAGTATAGCTCGAGTTACGAGCTACTAAATTTGGTTGTTTTAGGCTACCCTATTCCAACCTAATTTGGACTTAAGACAACTTCATTGAATTACTGGGAGCGATTGGGATAGAATTTGACTCTGAAATTTTTGTGGGACTTTTCTCTATGTCCTAGCTTTCTAATAAAATTGGTTGCACTCAACTTGAAGGTGTGGAGGGTGAGTTATGTCCCTTGAATTCCAGTCTGCTCGAAATCAGGGATAGAATTCTGAGGTTAAATTAAAAAATTCATATCTCACACAATACTAATCCAATGGCCTTATATTTTATATGGTTGGAAAGTCCCAGATGTCTAGTTTCATCTAAAAATATTTTATCAAGTTTTGGTGGCTGTAGGTAAAGCCGTACACTCTGCTAGTACAGATACCGTTAGGTTTTCAAGGTTTCAGCTTCTGTTTTGCATCCCTTTTTGAATTTTCACCCAAGTTCTCACCCAAACTCAACATTTATACATTACTCCAGCCATAAGAATTCATATAAACACCATATATCATCAATCTAATAGAAAGAACAGAAATTCTACTCAGCCATAATAGCACCAATAATAGAAGAAATTGAAGAATCCTACCTTTAAATTGATGTAAAGCTAGCTAGAATTAGGTGTCTTTTGATGGATGGAGCAATTAGAACTTGAAAGTGGGATGATTTGGGATGGAATGAAAGAAGCGAAAAGGAAGGGCGGCAGCTGAATTGGGGGCATCCAAATGAAGGGATAAAGAAGGCAAAATGAATTGTTATAAAAGTGGGTAGTTTCAAGCTTGAGGTTTGATTGGTTGCTCAATGTGTGGTGGTAAATTTTACAAATCTTCTCTCCATTTCATGTGGCTGTCAGGGGCACAAATTAGAGGGGAGAGGTGGCTGAATTATTGGCCACCAATCTTAGGGTTTTAAAGGTGTAGTTCTATTTATTCGGTTCTGCCAATTTAAAATACCGAATCTCTACCAATTTTCTTCAAACTGGCAAAACGTTCTTGAAGAATTTTGTGAGGTTTTCTATGCTTCTATTCTAATCCTATTCTCTCTAATTACCCTTTAATTAAACTCTAATTAATTTTTTTATTAATCTTTAATTACTCTTACATATCTAATAAAATCAAATAAGTTAGTTAACAGCACAATTTATACATATTGCAAATTTTGGGATGTTACATCCTAGCCTCTCCGAGCTAAAATATCTAGTATTATCCTAGCCTCTTCAAAATAATCAACAACCACTAACAGGTCAAGTTACAAGATTTGAAATAAGGTTTGTGTTTAATAACACTCACACTCTAACACTCAAGGTGCATATATCAAATAAGTAGAAGATGGAGTGACTTCTCACAAATTGTTCAAGGAAAATGTTTGCTAATAATGAACAACAAAAGATTTAGTTCTTAGAAGCTTTGGAAAGATGTTTCTGATGGTTCAAAAAGATGAGAAAGTAGAAAGCCTTTGATTTGTGAAAGTAAGTAGTTCCAAGACTTCTTCTTCGTCTTTAAGACTTTTATAGGCTTCAAAATATAGTTGTTGAGTCTTCAAGTCTTGAGTCTTGAGTCTTGAGTCTTGAGCTTTTAGGTCCGTTGGTCTTAGACTAAAGAAAGAGGTTGATAGCTTTCTTTCTCTACAAGCAAGGATAGCACAAAGTGAAACTAGCTATTTTAAGTCAACTAGCTTTTTAGTGTGTCATTGTGCCTTTTGGATCTTTGTCTTGTCACGTTGGACCTTTAGAAAATATCTATGAATCATGTAAATGAGGTCTTCTTCACTTAGAACAACATTATAGAGATTAACTTTTCGGTCAAGCTTTCTGGGTAGATCATCCTTTTGAATAGCTTGTGTACCTTATAGTGACTTGCTAGCTTTTTGAGGACATAAATACATCCTTATGATGTTTTAAATCATCTTATTGTGAGCGCAAGTCATGTTCTCATGATGATTTTAGCTTCAACAAATCAATATTTTGAATTTGAAGGAATGTTTTAAAAGCTAATTCCTATTATTCCATTAGAACCATCTTTCTCGATCTTGGATTAGAGTGATATGTGCTATTTAGATCAAACACTCAAGCAAACTATTAGTCCATGCATAAGATTTTCGTAAGAGTTGGTTTGTTATCTATCAAAACCCTTAAAGAGGTATATCTAAGACCACTTGGTGGCTTCTAAAAGGTGTTGGAGCTTGTAACGTCCTTCTTTGTGCAGTACTATGCTTAAGTCATAATACCACACTCAGGAGTTGTTACAGTTACCTGAGCTGACCTTAACTGACAGCAACTTCAGTCGTCTTTGCAACTTCTCGAACTATCTGGAGATAACACGGAAACAAGAGTGAGGATTTAAAATTCTCAATAGGATTCTTTAACTATCATACATACTGTCATCGTTGTCATCTCCAGCTGCTTCGGTTTATTATGAAAAAGTGAACATAATGTACGAATTATTCTGTTTTATAGTTCGAAAACATACTATCCGAAGCAAAGTTCATTTTATTCATACACTTGTCATTTGGGTGAGCCGATACAAAATCAATTCATGAATTATACTATGAATAATAACTGAAACATATTAAAATGCACATGCCTTTACTTGTATATGAATTTGTGCAGATACAAAAAATTTACATTTCTTTCTTTATCTTCTTTAACTTGTTACACATATTCTAGAGTACGATCGCCATGTCATACTCCATCGGGGTGTAATCACCATGTCATACTCCATCGGAATGTGATCGCCATGTCATATTCCTTAGGGTGTGGGATCATCATGCCATATTTCAGAGTATGATCGCCATGTCATACCCGATCAGAGCGTGATCGCTATGTCACGATCCTTAGGAATATGGGACCTTCATCATATCCTTTATCGTGAATATTTATATGCCACCATAAATTTTCGGTACTTACACTAGCTGGGTCATGCCATGCCTCATGTAAGCCCTGTCCCCTATACTCACACTAGCTGGGTCGATGCCATGCCTCATGTGAGTAGGAATGTTTGCATATGCTTTAATCTTTATTCTTTACTGCTCTTGGGTAATCTGATCTAAGAGTGAGCTCGTCGATTCAACTCGTGACCATCGTCACACAGACTAACCCACAAGGGGACCCACATGCCTTTAGTCTTGGAGGGATCTCATTTTGGTCACGTGCCTCTAAATTGAAGGGATCTCTTCTAGTCACGTACCTCAAAAATTGAGGGATCTCATCTGACCATGTGCCTTCAATATAGAGGGATCTCATCTGACCACATGCCTCCAAGGTAGAGGGATCTCATAGTTTTAGCTGCCTTCACAGAGAGGGATTTAATGTGCAACTGCCTCCAAGTGAAGGAACCCACATCTTTGCCTTTTAACTATCTTCACAAGGAGGGATCTCAAATAACTGCCTCCAAGTGAAGGGACCCACATTTAATATATTCATATCATTTCATTCTCATACATAATCATGCATAGACATGCTGAATGTACTTATACATATGCTTCATCATTTATTTTCATATACCTCATATCATACTTAAATCATTCTGAACACATCAATATTAATGACCTCCTTACATTTCTACTGAATATTTCGGCAGCATAACGGATCATATCCGCATCCCTATGAATAGTGTCAGACAGCCAGGAAACTTTAATCAAACAGCAAACCTAAGATAGAACATTGTAATCATACCAAGAATATAGCAATTTCATTAGGTGCAAGTTTTAGGGTCTTAAGCCTTAATCTATCTCGCAAGCTTTTAACTTCTACTGATGTTCCCGAGTTTGAGCTCAGGACCGATTTCCTAGTTTCGAGATAATATTAGTCTCGTATGTAAGGTCAATGTCTTGATTCCCGACTTCCGAGGTTATGTATTCAATGTCTTGATTCTCGACTTCCAGGGTTTTATTGAAAACCCTAGACTTCTGGGTTTAAGTATCTTAGGTTCTATATTCTTATCCTTGACTCTAGGTTTCAAGTGATTTCCAACATCCGATCTTAAGCCACAATCAGTCTTTCAACACTTTTATGAATGTTTCCTAAGTTTCAAGTTCCGACATTAACCATTCCTAATCGGGTTTGCTATTTACCAAGTCCTGAGTTCCAGCATTAACTATACCTAATCGGGTTTGCTATTTACTAAGCCCCGAGTTCAATGTTAAGTACATCCTTCCGAGTTCAACCTTAAGTATATCATTCCGAGTTCCACCTTAAGTACACTCTAACCTTAAGTACACTCTTCCGAGTTCAACCTTAAGTATATCATTCCGAGTTCAACCTTAAGTACACCCTATCTAGCTCTTCGTTTGCTAAGTCCCAAGTTCCGATATCACGGAGCTTGATCTAGTATTCATACATGTCTCTAGCCCGAATCACACTCTTATAAGAGAAAATTCACCAAAAATAGAAATCTAGGTGAAATCATACAAAATTTATATCTCTATAAAGCTAACAAGGCAAGCTTTCAAATGAAAAAATTGCATATTATTTGAATGAGTATATTTTGAGATATAAGCCTTGAAACTCGACCTTCCTGAACTACCCTGTTTTGGCCTGGTTTGGACATAGGGGCAATTTTCTCGAACCACTGGGAACAAATGGGATTGTAACAAACTCGGAATTTCATTATAAAATGTTCCCCTATGTGTAAGCTTTCTAACAAAGCTGGTTTTACTCAATTCCAAATCGTATAGGGCGAGTTCTTCCCTGAACAACCTAGTCTGCCCAGAATCAAACTCAAAAACCTAGGTCAAACTTCAAAAATTCCAATGGCCTTATATTATATATGTATGGAAAGCCCTGAATGTCTACTTTCATATAAAAATAGTTTCATCAAATTTAACCGGCTGTAGGTGGAGTCGTACACTCCGCCAGTACGGATGCCGTAAGGTTTTTCAAGGTTTCAGTTTCTATCTTGCATTCCTTCATGAATTCTCACCTAAGTTCTCATCCAAACTCAACATTTAACCATTAATCTAGCCATAAGAATTCATATAAACATCACATATCATCAATCTAATGGAAAGAATAGGAATTCTACTCAGTCACAATAGCACCAATAATAAAAGAAGTTGAAGAAGCCTACCTCCTTTGGGTGTGATTCTGCTAGATTTTGGAGCTTGGATTGATAAAACCTTGTTAAGCATGAAGAAGTGATGGAGTTGGTTGAGAGAAGAAGAGAAAAAGAGAGCTGAAGCAAGGGGAGAAGAGAGGGTGCAGATTTGGCTAAATAAAAAAGGGGAGGAAAATCTGATTAAAGAAGTAGGAGGGTAGTTGGCTTCATGGGTGTTGATTGGTTGAAACACATAAGCCTGAAATTCAGCCAACCCTCCTCATTCTTTGTGGCCTTCTTTGTGCCACTTTCATGGATTAAGTGACTGAGTTCTCAGCCACTTAATATAGGGTTATAAGGTGTAAAATTCTATTGATTCAGTTCCGACAGTTTAAAACACCGTAATCTAACCGATTTCCATTAAATTGGTAAATTGCTTTAAGAAAATTTTCATGAAATCTCTTATGCTTCTAACTTAACTCTCTTATATCTAACTCAATTAATTGCTAACTAATTGATCCTAAATAAATATTCAATTGAATTTTAATTAATCCCAATTATTCAATAAAAACTGAACAATTAGGTGAAAAAACGATGAGAAAAATCCGATGGATGTTACAGAGCTTACATGAGACTACAATCCATTTAAGATAAATTGAATAATTTAACTCCTTATACTATTCTAAACCTATCCTAAGGATAAAGAATGGAAATTTAAAACACTACACAAGTGAGTACGTTTATATCTATCTACTCTAACATATGGTAATTTCTAGGTTGACTTATTTTATAAAGTGAAATTCCTTTCAATAGTATAAAAACGTACACCAGTTAATGGTTGATCAAGCCAAAAACAACATTAGGAACACTAGAAATCACATAATATATTGAAAAAGAAAATTAAAATACTAAAAGGAAGGAATTCAAAACCAATTCCCTAGTACTATGTAACACCCTTCTAATTATAATATTATACTTAAGTCATAATATTTTGTTAGGAGTTGTTACCATAAGTTATACAGACCTTGATTTGTTTCTCACCTCAATTTCTAAGAAAAAATACAACATCGTTTGCATTCCACAAGTAGGTGTATTACCGTACGGTTCCTCACAAGTACAAAACCAAGTCTACTAGAAATTTTAGTTAATAAAACAATCTGTGAGTATTAGTACAAGAGGATGTATTTGCCAATGTGTCTTTGATAAATATTTCAGCTACCCTTGAATTCTACTGAGTAGGATCCTCTTTGAGCCTCCCTAAGTACTCTAAAGACGACATGGGAAACATGTAGGCATGAGAATTTTTTTCATTCTTAGTAGGATTCTTAAGTTACCTGCAAATTCATGTCATCGTCATTGCTCCAGCTACTTCAATTTATTTCGAAGGAGTCTCATGCATATATATAAATTCATTTTTTAGGCTTGGAAAACATATCCTCCTGAAGTATGTTATTTTGAGCAATCACTTGGTAAATTCTAGGGTAGATATAAGGATAGCAACAGGTAAGTTGTAAACTTGGTAATAATGATAATAGCCACATGGTATACATATAGGAATGTGCATGTTAAATCATGTAAACATACTTGGCTTTATTTATTTCACTTTTCCTTTGCTTTGCTTAGCACACCTAGGCACTATGTATCACTGTCCCTATGGTATTTGCTTTTATCTTTCATTCATACTTGGTCCTTTGGAGGTGAATGGCCACTCTCACTTCTGGATAATAGCCTACTTTTTAGGACCGAGTTCGTTCCTATATATGATTATTGGGTTTACTTTTCCTGACTCTAGCACTAATTTATTTCCCTTAAATCTATTTAGGGACTGACCTTAGTCATATGGAATTCTTATACTTCTTATAACTAATGAAATCATGACTAATTAAACTTGAGGTATGTATGCACTTATAATGCATCATTCACATAGATTCTGCAGGAATTTTGGCAGCATAACGGCTTAAAATCCGCTTCTCCAAAAATGCAACAGTCATATTTTCAGCCCACCAGTCAAGACATTAAAGTCAATATAACATCATACTAATAATTCAGCAATAAAATAGGAAGTTTCATCATTTAAATTCAATAAAAGATCATTGATGAACTAAAAGTGTCCATGTTCTTCAACTTGGCAATTTGCACCTAAACTAACTAATTCTAGCTTGTTTTAGAAAATGTATCATAATTCCATCTTAACTCATTTGAACCTAAAATTTGGATATGGTGTAGCATTATTTGTCTATTTTTAGTTCTTTTTAGTTCCATTAAGGCTTGATAAGTATAAATTAAGTTATTATAGTTTGACCTAAAACTGCCCTGTTATCAGGCAAAATTGAGCACTAGAATGTAAAAATTTGCTAAAAATAGAATTTTCATTGAATTTGTCCAAAATTTATATCTAGTTAAATCTAATTGGACAATATTTTATTTTCCACAAGTTTCACTTAAATTTGTTAAGTGGAACCCAGGTTATGATCTCTTAAATTTAGCTAAAAGGAGCTACCCTATTCTAATCCAGACAAAGTATAGAGTAAATTTGAAGATTTTTTGGGAGCAAAAAATGGGATATGAATCTAAAATTTTTATTGCATAAACATCTATGTGTTATCTTTCTAAAAAAATTAGTTGCATTCATTTTGAAATTATATAGGTGAGTTACGACATTCACAACCCAGTCTAATCAAAATAGTAATAGAATTCCAAGGTTAAGTTCAAAAATTCATATCTCCTTCATTTTAAATCCAATGGGTTTATAATTTATATGGTTGGAAAGCTCTAAATGTCTACTTTTATAAAATTTGTTTCATCAAATTTTGAAGGCTGTAGGTAGATCCGTACACTCTACCAGACAGATATATATAGGGTTTAAATTTCCATCAAATTTTGGTTAAGCTCTTCTTTAAGTTTTTCACTAGATTTCCAACCTAAACCAAATGTTTCCATGCTCAATCAGCTATATCAGCCTATATAATCACAATATATCATCAATTTAATGAAAACAATAGAAGCTCCACTTAGTCACAACAACACCAATAATAAGAGAAATTCATGAATCTTACCTCAAAGCTTGAGTTGAAGTTAAAAAGAAGCAAGTTTGGGTGAAGGTATGGAAGTGGGGTGAAGAAATGAAGATGAAGAGGTGAAGAAGAAGAAGAAAATCAAAGAGAGAGTGGGCTGATGGTGGCTGCACGAAAATTTTGGGGAGAATGGGAAAGATTTTTGAGTCTTGAGCCATAAATATGAAAGTGACTCGTGTTATAATTATAGGATATATAACTCTCATTGAATCCTCTTTAGCTTCCAAATCTAAGGGCTGAAATTGCACCAGCCTAGAGGTATTGTGGCTCAATCTTAGCCACTCAAATTTGGATTTTAACAGTATAAATTTCTACTGACTCGATTCTTATGATATACAACATGAAAGTTAAACCAATTTTTCTTAAAGTGGCAAAATAAGGCTAATGAATCTATTAAATTTTCACCTGAGAACTTCAAATTCCTATAACCCCATTCTCTCTAGTTGACCTCTAATTACTTTTATATTTCTACTGAAATCGAATAAATTAATTAATAGCACAAATTAGACATACTGCTCTTGGGGATATTACACACTGCATCTCCCTAACCCCTAAAGAAACCAAGAAAACATAGAAAAAGAAAACAAGTTAAATAATAGAAAAGTCATACTTCCTTCTTTTTCTTTCTCGAGCTCTCTCCCCATTGGAAAAGAATTAGAACAAAATTATGGTGAATTATTTCAAAGTGAGTAGAATCTTTTTTAGATTTCTTTCTGATCATCTATTCAAATTTTTATTTTCTATTTAAATCTTTATATTCTTTTCAAATTTGCTCCAAATGTTTTTGAAATTTCTAAATCTTCATTAAAATATTTTCCTTTTATTTTTCTCATCCACTGTTGCTATTCAAGAAAAACATGTGGAGGTAAACACAACTAAAATTTGTAAGAAAGTTCTTATAACAACAATAACAATGTATGTAAATAAATATATGCACAATTTTATTAAATTATCATTACATAAGTATAAGTTTAATAATAAAAATTACATAAGTTCAATGTAATAAACATCATGTAAAATTCAATGTAATGAAACATTACATAAGTAATAACTCTCACTAGCAAAGTCAATAGGAGTAGGCTAGTAGTGAAGTACTTGGGTAATTTGCATAATGTCATAGGTTTGAATCTCATTGCCACTTATGTGCTAAAAACAAAAAAAAAAAAAAACAAAAAAAAAAACTGACTAACCAATTGCATCAAAGGATCTTAAAAGACCATATTCTCAACATGCCTAAAAAAAAAATGGGTCTAAATCCTTTCGTTAGGGATCAACAAACATTTCTTCAATAAGAATATGATCTATCCATGCATTTATGTATCCAAGCTAACATAGCTTCATTACCAATGAAAATTTTTAATAGTATGATCATTGATAAATAGTTGGGATCTTCAATCATCCTCCCAAGATCTTACACAAGAATTCAATAACAATCTTGTCAATTCTCAACAACTCCATCAACAAAATTATAAGCAAAGTCAAATACCAACATAAACTAATAATCTTAAACAACAAATAATATCCAAGTCACAAATTTTATGTATGCAAGCACATGAAAAATTATTTCCATGAGTAACTCATTCTTACCTTCTCTTCATGAAATGCAATACAAGTTCAAACACATGTTCATATACCATCTCATGCTCCCAAATTAAATGAACTAAAAGTTCTCACTACTTCACATTCACAAGGCATAGATCAACGTGTAACTGACAAAGGCACATTATATATATATACTACTTTCACATTTCTTTAAATTTGTTACTGCGTAAAATTTGCGATTAGTTGAGTAGATGTAACAGCCAATAATAATTAGCTAAAGAGCAACTTTAGCCAATAATCAATAGTAGTTGGCTAGATAATGACTTTGGCTAATAATTGATAGTTGGCAGTTGATAGCTAACAACCGATAGTTAATAGCTGATAGTCGAAGAATGACTTTAGCTTATAACTAATAGAATGGACCTTGTATTAGACCTTGAGCCTTATGATGGCCTATAACCTAGAAACTAGTTTTAGGTATTGATTGAAGGAGAAACATGTTTTAGTAGATAAAGACAAGAGTTTGACCAAGTCCATAACCATTTCTAGAAAATAAGAGCAGTTAAGGAAGATAGCCTCTAGTACATAAAGAGGGAGAAAATATTGAGATGCGATAATAGGATGTTGCAGAAGATAGTGGAAAGGGCTCTACTGAAAATAGAATGCATGGTTAAGCCATTAGATGTCAGGTACTATTGAGAAACATGGTAGAGCAGAGAAAAGAGAGAATTGAAAGTGAAATCTAAAATTGTGTATTGATAAAATGAGAAAGATTGATACAATAGAACTACAATATGACTTATATAGTGAGAGAAAAGATAACTAACTACCATAACCTCCTAACTAATTCTAATTAACAATTTGTAACAAACTAATAAATTCTATATACTCTAACACCCCCCGGCAAGCTGGAGGATGTATACATTAGCATCTCCAGCTTGGGATGAAAGTGCATTACAATAAACCAAAAAAAAAAAATATACAATGATAATATTTGTAAAGCCAACAAGATGTTGAAAATAACAAATGTTGGTGACGGCTGAGGTCCATAGCACTTCTTTTGGCGGCTCCACAACTCTCATCCCAACTACAAGCAATCATCAATACCAATGAAGAGAAATGCATAACCACTTAAGCAGAAGCTATCTAACCTTAGAGCTTAACCACTTGGCAGAAGCAAACATCAAAGTCATAGGGCTATCAAGAAGAGGTTAGAGCCATAGGGCTATTGAGAAGAGGTTAAAGCCGTAGGGCTATCAAAAAATCCCAATTTAGGGAACACCAATCAACAAACTCAACAAATAGCTTAACCACTAAGAGCAGAAGCAAAATCATTTATGCTTAACCACCCAAAGCAGAAGCTTAATCCATGCTTAACTATCTAAACAGAAGCCATATCTAAAACTTAACCATCAAAACAGAAGCAAAACAAAGCCTGTTTCAGGCTAAACCAACAAGTCTGGAATGCCAAATCTAAAATCAAGCCATGTTATGGCTGAACCACATGTATAGCCAAAATATTAGCAAAGGCTGAAACATCCACATCTGAAAAATGAACCTCAATAATCCAAACCAGAAGCAAAACTCCAAGTAACCAGATGTAATCGCCAAGAGCTAGTGAAGCCATAGCATCAAGAGAAACAAAAACTGAATACGAAAATCTAACTCCATCTTAGTAGTCTCTGAACAATCAGATTGACAGTAAGTCAAACACCAAGAACCAGCCAATGCCCAACATCACCAATGATGGCACTCACAATAGCAATCAACACACAAATCCAACTATGCAAAACCAACTTGAAATAGAGAGATGCAACTAGCTTCCAAACCAAAAAAAAAGGATTTGCTAAAGAAGTGAAGATTATTACCAAATCTTGAAGACCAATTACAGGTCCAGTAGATCGAACACATAGAACACAAATCTTGAGCTCAAGAACACACGAGAAAAGGAGACACTCCTCATCGCAAAGCAGGTTGAGAAAGCAATCTGATGAAGCACCATGTCACATCGTAGATCGAAGTAGATGCACCGGATCTAACATTAATGAACCAGAACTAGCGGCAAAGAATGGAAGACGAAGATGGAGTAGATCTGGATCTGACGAAGCACCACCGTCAAACAAAGCCACGCTACTCGATCCGCTGTGCAAGATTAGAGCAACAACGCCATAATAGCACGAACATACCAGAAATACGAATCAAATCGGAGGAGGAATGAGAGAAAACTAAAACACGAATTAGATCGATGAACAAGAACCACCGTAGCAAGATTGCCACTGCAAGAAAGCTCCAGAGCAAGAAAAAATAGATCTGAAATCACACGTCATAGATCCGCCGGGATGAGAAAGAGATGAATCGCGATGGTGACGGACAGAGAGAGCATCGAAGATGAACGGAGCCGCCTGAGCCGGAAAACGTGAATGGAGATGTACCACATTTCAGAGAATTAGTGAAAGAAAAATGAATGAGACTATAGCAAAGATTTGAAAATATGAATGAGTAGGGAAGAAAGAATAATTTTCTTGATGGGATGATGGGTAGAAAAGTGTTTGGCAGGGAGAAAAATATGAGAAAATGAAGGAAAGTGTGAGAAAAAGTTGCTCTCCGGAGAGAGAGTTCAATGCAGCGGAAATGAAGCTTTTAGGGTGGATGCCATGGCTCTGATACCATGTTGAGAAATATGGTAGAGCAGAGAAAAGAGAGAATTGAAAGTGAAATCTAAAATTGTGTATTGATAAAATGAGAAAGATTGATACAATAAAACTACAATATGACTTATATAGTGAGAGAAAAGGTAATTAACTACCATAATCTCCTAATTAATTCTAATTAACAATTTGTAACAAACTAATAAATTCTATATACTCTAATAGGTACATTGAATCTGGACATGATTGTGGTTAGTCGTAGCAATGTTGGTCAATATCAAATGCTATTGGCTACTAAGCTAGAAGTGTGCATAAGTTTAGCAATGTCGCTAGTGAGATTTAGTGTTGAATATCTGCATTTTGTGACTATATATAAGCCTTGTACATTGCTTGTAAGAAGAACATCAACCATCAACGCAAACAAGTTTATTTTTTCATTTGTCTTTACATTCTTTTTATTTTCAGGCTTTATTTTCCTATTTTTCACAGTCTTTACCTTACATTTCAACAATTTAAAGTCTTTCTTTACTATTTTCCTTTACTTTTAGCCATTATGTTCATTTTAGCATGAAGTTCCCTCACTAACCATTAGTCATGCGCCATTTGACTTAATTTTGTGATTACATAATTAGCTTATATGCATACCCAGTACTTTCTTTAGTAGCTTGGGACTTGCAACTATCCCTTCCTTAGCAAAATTGCCTGAGCTTCGAGATCAGTTATGTTTTGCAATAGCTGAGCTTACTTTGATAGTTTCTTGTAATTGTTTCCTAACATGCCCTACATCAACTAAAGATCTAACAACCGAAAAAGTGAAATAAGATTATAAAGAACATAATATGATAGAAAATGAGTTATTGTGGTGACTTACATTCACAATGTTAACATGCCCAAAAATAAAATAAAATAAAATAAAATAAATTTCTAAAATTCATTTTCATACATATTCCTAATATTGTGCTTCCAAAGAAACAAATCATCATGCATTTATTTCATGTGAATGACATCACTCAAGTGATAAAAGAAAGTATAAATTTGCACAAAACCGTAGTCATATAAATAACACATGCAAATTAAAATAATCCATATCAAACCATATAACAAAAAATAGCATAAAAGTTAATGAAAGTTTACAATCATGTACATGCCAGCAACAAGATTTTCCCCATTAAAGACATATATATTTATATAAGGAGTAGTGAAGAGACCTATTATTTCATGAAAGATTGTCATGCTCCAGCCATTACAAACCAAGCAACTTAGTCAATACATACTCAAACACAAGCAAACATATATATTTGGGCCAAAAACCCAACATGTGATTTCAAATAATCCATTCAATCACAACATATAGTAATGGACCCAGAAAACATCATATTACCATTCAAACAATTTCATAAATAAACCAATGAAAGTGCATTAAATTTCCGACAACTTGATTAACATGATATGCATTACCATTATGAAAACACAATTTAGATAAACAACGAGAGAAAACAGCACGTGGGAGAACTTTAAGCTTTTCTTCCTTCATCCTTTTTCGTCATCAGGTCTTTTCCTTTCTTATGTTTTTTTTATTCCTCTATTCATTTATCCTAGCCACATCAGTGTGTGCTTTCCCCTCCATTTTCCTCTTCATGGATTGCCTCAGATATTCTCCATATGTGACTTTCTTGTACGACTTGGGGTTTTGGGCATCTATCATATGATCAAGGGGCTCAACTTCCACATTATCCTGTGGGCAGAGAAATGATGCATAACAAGTCCTTCCCTTGTTCCTATTTGTCACTGATCTGTGTTCCACGCTCTTGTATTTCCCATTACTCCATATCTGCCATGATAATAGAAGGAACAAACGTGAAATAGCGGATAATTGAGTGACTTCATCTTTTGGGGATCCTTTCACAATGCACAGAAAACAAAGTTTGAGTATTTGATATTCACAGGACTTGCAAAAGATATATTTGTACATTTGTGGAGTAGTTTAATCCCTTTGTGAATCAAAAAACTCAAATTCGAAAGAAAAATTCAGTTCCTAAATTTTGCTTTTTAATTGATTTAACTATAATTCCCATATTCTAACACATGATTCCTAAGTAAATAGGTGTGCAGAAAATAACTTGAGTAAAGATTGGCCCTCAAAATTTTTTACTGATTTGATTAAAATTCTCAGATTTTAACGCATAATTTTTTATTAATTTAGTGTGCGGACAAAATCACAGAAAGTAATATGTCATGTACCTCTATTACATCTCCAACATTGACAACCAGAGCATCTGGTATTGGAGCCACTGGTACCCATCCTCCATTGTGTCGAATTTCTAACCCACATACATCATCATCTTGCATAAGCAAAGTTATGGTGGATGTGTCAGAATGTGGACTCAAACCCAGTACTTTCTCTGGTGTGCTGCAAGGAGGGTAATAGTTCACACGTAAACCTTGAAGTAACTCTTTGTGTAGTCCAAGAAGAACAAATTTCTGCATCCCCATAACCACAGATAAAGAACTGAGCAGTTCCTTGCCAACTCTATTAACTTCACTTGAGTATGCCTCTGTTATCTCCCTGCATTGGTACATGACTTCCATTAAAATATCACAAGTTGTATATGAACTATGAGGTTCTTAATTATAAGGAATACTTACTTGAACCCCTCTGGGCTTTTTGGCCAAAATTGCAGCTTCCTGTAACGGGTGGGGTATTGGAGCAAAACCAATGCATCAAACCAGTCAAGTATCTGATCCTCAGAAACTACATAAGCATGCCCATAACCGTGTATGTCATTTGGGAGCATTGCATACTTCTCCTTGTCTTCTATTGGAAGGTTGAAAAACTCAGCTGTTGCATCCTTCATTCTCTGTAGCAGTTCCACTGCAAAAGTAATTGCAATCATCAAGCACCATTTGATGAAAGGAAAATGTTAAGAGAGCCAGGCCTTTTTTGCCTCAATTTAGTTTACCAAAATGATGTGGCATATATGTTGACTCTTAGATTGCTAAGTGGAACATGCAACTTTATTCTATCCAATAACTGCCCTTGTTCTTTTTTTGTCAAAAATTCTGACTTTTTATGACTTCGCAGCATTACTCTTGATGAAAACCAGGCAAACATATAACTTACTTTAGCAAAAATGTCAATTCATTGCTGTGACTTGGTTGCACCTATTATTATTTTCTTTGGTTTTATTGTAGAAGTATAGTGTTTCTTTGTGCAGGTTTGCTTCTGTGTGTTTTGGCGTGTAATTCAAAATTCTGTTGGACAAGAATTACCTGAAAGAAGCCCCACTCCCTGCATGCTATGTCCAATTTCAGTAGCTCCTCAGAGTTCCCAGATGAGAGAAGTGCTAAATCAATGACAGGGATTTCAGATGAAAGGCGAGGCATATAGTTGACTTTCTCCACTTCTTCTGGACTCCTTATGTACCTTTCAGGAACCTCCAAAGGATTCTTCTTCACCATTTCTGGAACATTAGTTACCGGTATTGATGGAGCAAAAGTGGGGGGTTCCTCCATCTCAGTCACTGACTCATCATCTGCATTGAGACTCATTTTTGCTCTGCCTGGATTGTTTGCTTTGACTTTTGAGGTTTTAACAATTTCAATGGATCACCACCACTTATATCATATGTAAAGCTTTAATTGAGGGAATCTTGTGCTTCGCAAGGAATGAGTTTCCTTTATGATTGGAGGGATCACCACTACGTCTATCGGGATCCTACCCAATTAGCTATTGATGCTGATGAGTTGCTTTTGTCTATGTTGCTTTGGACTTGTTGCAACTATGGAACTTTGCTTTGGTGATTTGCAATTTGTACAAAGTCAAGTTGAGCTAAAGTATCCGAATTTGTACAGTGTCAAGATAAGATGAAATTTTACAAAGTCAAAGTCTGAACGTGAAAAGAAAGGGGGGAAGTTTGATTGTAACATGGTGGATAAATATACAGAAGACAGCTTATTGTAACATAATGTTTTAATTTGTAAGAAGCCGGAAAAAAAAATAGAAAAAAAATCAGTACTCTACGGTGATGGTACTAAAATTAAAATCATACCCAAGTGCCATTTTTTTTTTCTTATGGGAACACTGATCCTTCATTGTTTTTATTTTACTTATGTTTTCCTAGAACATTTCTTTGAAAAATTTATAAACTCCAATTTCTTGAATATTCTCTCGGATATTCTAAACTAGTCAACTCTGCTCTAGGAAATGTTCATATGAAGATCCACGGTGGATGTGACAAGAATGTGACATGTGTCAAGTGTGGGGCCATGCTTTTTGACGGTCATCAACGGATCAAAGTGATTAAATGGCTAACGGATGGTGGGTTAGAATTAAATAAAAGGGGAAGCGAAAATTAATCCTTCAGCGATTAAAGGGGTTGGAAAGAAAAAATAAAAGAGAAAAAGTACTATTCTTGCCCGTTGAGTTGAGAAAGTGGAGGAGAAGCTTGTCAATCACTCACTCTCGAGGCTTAGTTGAAGACATTCAAGGGCAGCACATTCGTTGAACTCAGGCCACATTTGTAGTCGGTGGCGTTCACAAATTAATCGTTCAGCGATGAAAGGAGTTGGAAAGAAAAAATAAAAGAGAAAAAGCACTCTTGTCACCCGTTGAGTCTGGAAAGTGGAAGAGAAGCTTGTTAGTTATTCACTCATTCCCGAGGCTCAGTCAAACACATTTAGCGGCAGCGCATTCGTTGAAATCAGAGGCCACATTTGCAATCAGTGGCATTCACAAGTGTAGTCGCTGTTGAAGGGGGCGTGGGGGCAAACTAAAGCATCTACCGCATCTTGGTGAGTATGTTAATCTGGGGTTTATTTATCCGTGAAAGGCTTTAATGCTGATATGATGAACCCGACTCCCATTCTTGCAAGAGGCACACAGAGGCCCATACAAGACACCGTTGCCGGCTTGCATATGGCATCCCACCGGTGCTTTCGTCGAAGAAGAGCCTATAACTTCGAAGAAGAGCCTGTAACATGGCTTTTTTTTTCTCTGCGCCAGCCCTTTTTAAAAGTCTGTTACACACTGTAATTTTATCGCTAACAGTATTCATTATCTGTGTTAATCAATCTCAATCAGTACATAACGTGGACCCCACATAAAACATATGTTGCCTTCTCATTGAACCCACCTTGGATCTTCACCTGAAGATATTTGTCCCATCTCCACCAGAGTATTTACAACCATGGTCAATCACTTAGAAAACTTGCCAGTTGCAAAAACGAATGACTGGCAAAATCCTTTCAGAAAGCATTTATGAATTCTATAATAGTTCCATGAAAATTAGTTACAGTCTATATTATGATTGGAGGCAGCTTCCCTAGAAGGATTTTAGTAAAGAGAAATGACATTATTTTTACTCGTAATTTTAGACATCTTTAAATAAAGTGATCAATATATAAATAATTGGAGATCTAGTTATGTTTTTAGTAAATGTTGTGAATGTGGTAATCTAACTAATAATGGATGTAAAATTCTTTCATTGAATTCACCATTAACATAACTGAAATATACTATTATTAACACAATCTCTAGTACTTTCTCATCAGTAAATTCACAAAAATATAATTGAAATCGCTGATTATTTATATGTAATTCCCCAAATGTCTAATAATGCCTATAAAAGTGATATTCAAATAATAGTACTCTTTCATAACAAGGAAATCTTTGATCATTATTAGGTTGGGAAGGAGATTTTAATTTTTATGTTAATATCTGACATTTTAATTTTTAAAGTTTCCGTGTTCTGATTGCAGTTTGCACTTTGCTGTACGTCTTCAGTAGCAGTTAGCTTAACTGGTGCAGTTCGATTTGCTTTCCAGATTCTTATATTTGACGTACAAAGGGAGCAACCACTTATCAATTAATCCCACGTAATTGAAATAGGCTATGCTGGTTAGATGGCATTGGCAAAGCGTCTGTAGCAATAAAGCAAAATTGTGAAATGCTAATGTATATCTGCCTTTTCTCAATCTGTTTTACTTTATGCTTCTGGAGAATCTTCCCATGAGGAAGAACAATTCCTATTGTCTACTCTAGTATGGAACAACCTAAGACAGAACCATACCTAATATACCCTTATAAAGAAGGAAAATAGTATACTATGAAGAAGATATTCCTTTCCTTCTTTCCTAGATTTATTCGCAGATCTATGAGGAAGACTTCGAGTTCTTTCTGACATCCCTCTCATTGCGAAGGAGAGAAAAGTGATAACACAACATGATTCCCTGCATTTGTTTAGGCTAGTAGAATCATCAAACTGCATAAAGCACAATTAATGAGCACAATTATTGGTACTGTAAATCATAAGCAAAATATATATTGCAGCTCACTTAACCCTTGTTCATAGATGATAATCTTATGATTTGTAAAGGGAAATCAATTATCAAAGTTTGAAATCTCGAAAATGATAAATACTGAAAATAACTTGCAGCCATATTGTTCAATTAGTTAATTTTGAATCAATGCCTCTAAAATAACTTGGTGGTAATAATTAAAAAACAAAAAAAAAAAAAAAAACTATCTAAGTTGAGAACTTTGTCGTCTGGATACAATTATAAGATCTATTAATGTTTATTTGGTGCAAGTGATGAGACAATTGGACACTTGTTTTTATTAAGTAAAGTCTCCTATTTAAATATTGTAAGTAGAAAAAATTAATATTAAAAAAATTTTACTATTATAAATTAAAGAATTGACTAATCTTAAACCAATCTAATCAAAATCATAAAGTTTTTTTTTTTTTTATATCGGTAGCAATGAAGTTTAAACCTATAATTTCATATAAACTTTATAAATCTCTCACGATTAACTCAATCCCAATTACTTAAATCGAAATCAAGTAAACTCTACCTACTAATAATTCAATTAAGAAATTATGACATCCAATGTGTATTTTTTTTTTTTAGATAATTGAAAAAGGAGCTCTAAACTTCCTTAAAAGAGAGAACCAACCAATACAAGATATCTCAGAAAATAACACAAAGACTTAAGAAATACCACAACAAAAAAAAAAACCAGATCAAACAACCTCAAATTAAAAATAAAAACACGCAACACCCATTGAGGAGCATCATGAAGATCAACATCAAGATACACACAACTAAAAAACATCCCAAAACAACACGCATCAAGCTTCTCACCTTCCTTCAACCGTACTACACCATGGCTGATTTCAACCCACACAACACAAAGGGAAGTGGAAGCATCGAATATGGTGATTTCTATGGTGCATTACTATTATTATTATTTTGTTTGAATCATTAGTATTTTTTTTAATTTACAAGATTCAAATCTAAGATTTTATTTAAAGAAAACAGTTATCGAACCATTTGAACTAGACAATTATTGAACCTTATAATATATTATAATATCTATTTTATAAACACAGGAGAAGCAATCAAGCAAACTTAAATTAGAATTATTCCTATTTTTTGGTAATGATTAGAATTATTCCTATGACTAGTTAGAAGGTACCCAAAACAAAAATACTTTTTTTCAATTCATCAAATACTTGGGTCAACAAGAGTTGGCTCACCTAGTTGCCCTTCCACTTATGCGTTACAATGACTTGGGTTCGATTTATAGGTTCCCCTATTAATTGATAATCTATAAATACCTTTAAGCACTCAGATAAGTTCGGATGCATATCCTGAGCTGAATCTTGGTGGAGTTTTTCTTTTATTTATTATGCAGATGTTTTTAGTTTGTTTCTATTATTTTTCTGTATCTTAAATTGTAAAGCTTTTGTTGTTTTCTTCGAATGCATTTAGTGTTTCTAACTCTTGCTTTAATGGGTTTAGTGTTTAGTGTTTCTAACCCTAAACCCATGTGCAGTTTGGTGAGGATACATCATTTAACCGCTATGCTTCATGCCTATTAAATAATAAATTTGGTTTTGACATTGACGGGAGTTGGCTCTTGTGATTAGCTTTCTCATATTTTGGTCTTTTTTTCTGAATCTGCTGTTGATGCATGGGTTTGTAAACACCCAATAAGTTTGGATGCATATTTTGACCCTAAACAGATGCGAATATTTCTCTTGAATCTAAATTTATATTTTTTTTTTGAAAAAGTATTATTTAATTTTGATGTTTTTTCAATATAATACTTGTTTACACAATTTATTCAATCATGTATCTTCGTATTGTTAAAGGTATTTGACTTTAGGACAAAACTTAGATTATGTTTCTTATATCTATTCTATCTCATTCTTCAATCAAAGAATGATAAGTGGACATTTTTCTTAAAAGTAGTATATATTTTTCACTTTTAAGTCACTCATTTTAAGAAAAATATTCATGTATCATCATTTAATTTAAAAATTAGTTGAAATAAATATAAGAAACTTGATATAGGTATCGATGACTTTTACTATTGCTATCTCAAAAATCATATATATAGTAGCATACAATTGGATAACGGTATAAAAATTTTTACATTAACACTATAAAACTTTTTACGCTGAAATATATCAAAATTAATCTCCTGATAAATAATTATAGATGCTAATTTAATTTTTTAATAATACATTAAAAATTAAATTCTTTTCTTTTAACTTTCCATGTTTTCTTTAAGTTGGGGTTGTTCTAAAAGGTACGTCTGCTCTGTAAAATGTGGTATGCATTTTAATTAATCAAATTCATATCATGTAAACTCCATACACCACTTTTTGGGTGCAACTGAGTCCATTGTAGACTATATATATATATATATATTACTCAACAACAAAAAAAGCTATTTTGGAAATTTTAATCTTGTTTGAATAATTTGTTTAGAATATATTATAATCTGATTGAAAAAATTTGAGCTGTTCTAAAGCAAATAAGCCGAAGCAAAAATTTGGGCATTATTTGATTATAATCAATTTGTAAAGTGCTCATAATATTATATTTTTATCAAATTGATCCTAAGTATCAACTATTATATAATATAAATAATTATTTTATATATTTTTTAGTAATTTTATCATATAAAAATATCTTTTATATATTATTTAAACAAAACATATTATCTTCAAAATCACCTTTTAGTTTAAGTATCTAAATATAAATTGATTCTTACATAATCAATTATATAAAATGGTGATTATATAATTAAGCGATTATTAAAATAATTTTAATTTTACAGCTTTCTCAAACACACTCATAAAAATATTTCTCTCTATCATGTAACTATCGTTAAAACTAACTTCACTTTTATCGTTTTTCAGTTGGGTTCTACTTTCAAGAAACTTTTTTTTATAAAAAAATATTTTGTTTGCTTGGTGAAATAAATTATTTTGTTTATAAACTATGGTATTTTAGTAACAATGTATTCATAATAGAAATCATAAATGACGACATTATTATTATTTATTTTAAAAAAATTTATGCATCCATCTTTCTTATTCATTTGGTACTTATTGACTTATAAGAGAAATAATTTTCAGCACAATTTATTGGCAGCGCGACTGAGGCTTCGACTTTGGCCGGTGGGATTTTTAATCTATTTGTTTTAGATGGAGATTCTATTAGAAGGAAAAATTATGAGATTCTTTTTTTTTTTTTTTCTGTTGAAAGATTTCATTTTTAGTAGTTAAAAAGAAAATGATCCTCAATACCGTGATAGTGATCTGAACAAGCAGAAGCACTGCGCCAACTATCCATTTGTCAAGGAGTCAAATTCGTTCATCAATCCGCCGATTCCTGAGTTATGGGCTTAGTAGTGACCATGACGATGCAATGAAGCGATGTACCTGCCCATATAAAAGATTCGGTCCTCTTTTTTAAACCAATATATTATGAAAGAGAGTAGAGAAACAAAAAGTTTTATCATTACTTGCAGAGGATTAACCAATTCTCTCTGTGCAGAGATAATTAATGATTTTTCTTCTCTTAATATGACGCTGAAAATGGCAACTTCGGTTTTATAGTAACCATGTAGACCCCTCCTTGCTTTGGCAATTCCACCATTATTTGGTCATTTTGTTTTTAGATTCATGTAATATTAGATCTTGACAAGGTCAAGGTTTTTAGCCAGAGACAAATAATATGAGCCATATTAAGTTCTTGTTCTAATATTCTTATAAATACCATTTTTTTTTTTTCACGCGTATAAGTGTCGTTTTGGTTTGCCAATGCCATGTTAACTTATGGCAGTGGCAAGATTACTCAAATGATGTAAGCAGAGAAAGAATTTATGCAATTCGTGCCATAGATGGGGAGAAACTAGCGATCAATTATATCACGATTGCAAGCTATATAAAGAGCTATGCTTGGTTGAGCTATCTTGAAGCATCATATCATAATGGGTTTCTCAATTAGTGCGCTAAACCTGGCCACAAATTTGATGAGCAAAGGCTTCCATGTGGTGACTATGGATTGAATTATTTATTAATCGTGAAAAGAAATGCAGCAGCGGAATCCAAGCTGCCTATCGTGCCATACTTGTGATTTGTAATTAAGATACACCAAATGGAGGAGTTAAGCATTCGTGTATTCTTTATTCATTTGTATTCTGTGTATATTGTTGCCCATAATATTTTTTTTCTGTAGTTCTTGGCTTGCAAATGATGCTACTCAATTTGGCTTTCCTGTTTGACACAAGCAAAATGTCTAGTCTATAGTAAATTGTACGAAGATTACAACTAACTATTTCAAAGTAAATTAGGCTAAATTCCATACAGGGCAAAGCATCATCGACAGTAAGCCAAAAAAGTGAAATGGTAATTATTATCAATCTACCCTTCTTTTTAAACAATCTTCATGAGAAAGAACATTTACTAATCATGAAGAATGGGAAAATGACTTAAAAGAACAGCACTATACCAATTAAAGAAAATAAGATACTAAAATATCCAAAAAAAAAAAGAAAAAAAGAAAAAAAAAGAAAAAGTACTTCACTAATGACTGATAATCTTTGCAAATTCTATAGCAGCAGCTTCAACTTCAATTTAGCATCTGCATCCTGTTACAGTGGGGGAGGGCAGAAAGTGATAACATACCGGGGAGCCCTGCATCTGTTAAGGCTGCTAGAGTCATCATATGCATAACTATAAGCCTTAGGGCATATGGCCTTAAAGAGGTGTGCAAAAAGGGTAGGCTTGCAAGTTTTTGGGTCAGAATAACTCCCAGTGCAACAATACTTGGCTGATTGCATTGCCAAGCAAGCACTTTTGCATCCCACAACTTTTCCATCTTTCTTCACTTCAAGTGCTGATGGACAGCAAACATTCAAATCAACCTCACAAGAAGCCACCCCACACCCAATTCCACCACCAACAGGCTTCATGGACACAGGCAAGTTGAAGCCATCCACCAAACTCACATCATAGAAATGTAGTGGAGACTTGGAGGATCCAAGTGTCATTTCAACCACAGTTGCCGGTGGCACTCCTCCTTTCCCATTACAATGTAGCTGGCCATTGCAATCACCAGTGAGACAATGGCCTTTTCCATTGTTGTCAAAGGTGCAACCTTGCCTACCCCAAATTCTTCCTGACCACTTCTCTGGCACATCAAGCACTACTTCCTCCCCACTGCCAAGGTGAATCCCACCATCTTTTGGAGTTGGTTGCCCTGCACTGCCAAGTATCCCTGGCCACACACTTTCACCACAATTGTTCACTATAATGAGTTGAGCCCCATCTGCAACCAATATAGGAAGAGATAAGTTTAGATTGAAGGCATTTGATGGACCAAGAAGTCTTAGATACACATCATGTAACAGCATTATCTTGCATCTATGTGTCATATTAGTTATTTAAGCTACGGTTGTCTACTTGTCTCCAATTTCAACCATTACATTAATTTGTTTTGAAATTTTCAAGACACTAATGCTGATGGTAAGAAAATGGATCCTCTCATGTTTCTTATCCAGGAGACCAATTCGTGTGAAAAGAGAAATAGATACAAGCATTTTGAATGGATAGGATCCTATTAAAATTTGTGGAGCTCAAATTAGCCGTTTGGGTCTGTCTTTCTTTTCACATGACCTGGTGGCGTGGATAAAAAACATGAGAACATCCATTCTCAAATAGTAATTATATACTGATCAAAGTTAGTACTAAAAAAAAAATGACGTGGTTGAAGTCAGCGATAATAATATAATAGCCTGCATTATAATTGATATGACAATGATGCGTAGGGAAAAAAATAATACCGTTATGCCAAGTGGCAAGTGCATCTAAACCTCTCTATGTAATGGACATATTATCACAAGTACACAATGAGACAAAACAATCAACAAGGAGGAAAAAAAAGAGGAAATAATGTTACCTATGAATATGATGGAGGAAAACGCAACCAGGTAGAAGAGAAGGGGTAAGAAAATGGAGGAAGTTCTTGCCATTGTTTCAGCTCAATTTTCAGTATGAATAGCAGCAGTGAGGTGGTGCTACCTATATAGGCATGAAGTGGCAGTGCGTGTGAGGCTTCCAGTTCCAAATATTTCGCCCTCAAGTTTAGGTCGTGCCAAGTGCTAGCTTTTTATATAAAATCAAAACGGTTTTAATTTGTAACTTCCCACTGTCACCGTCGTTAAGCTTTTGCCTTTATTTTCTCCACTTACTTTCAACTTTCTCTTTCATAAACCATAACAAAGGGGCATATATGCATTGCTTCCAGCCGGAGATTTCTTTTCTACGTAACTGTTGTATTAAATTATTGAAATATTGCTATTTAGGTATTGTGCTATGATTTCTTGGGGGTTCAGATTTTGCTACTAACTTGGCAACTTGCAGCATCTTTCAGCTCAGAAAAATAAAGCAAAAAAAAAAAAAAAAAAGCTATTCCATGTGACATGAACTTTAGCTTGATTAGATAATATTCGTATCATAAACTTTAATGATGTGGCATTCTTTTCGGTGGCATGAAAAATATAGATATAATAATTAATCTGTAGTTTCTTATAATTTGATTAAATTTTTAATTAGATTTCTATAATTTAAAAATTTTTAATTAAACCTCTATACTAAATAAATTTTTGTAATCAAATCCTTAGAACAACATAAGATTACAAAATTATTTAAAATTTCATATAGTTTAATAGATCTTCACCCAATTTTATAATCTTATACGTAAAAATTTATTCAATCTAATTGAGAATTTTGTAATAATTGATTGCTACATAAACTTAATTACAAAATTTTATTTAATATAGAAACTTGATTGAAAATTTTTCAATCATAAAAATCTAATTAAAAATTTGATCCGACTATAAGAACATGTAAATAAATCAAACTAAAATTATAGTAGTAAGGGGCTGCTAGAGGGTTTTCGCTTTATAACATCAGCAATATCTGCTTCTGTTGTAAAATGGAAAGGCATATACAGTACAAGGTAATAATGCCCTCTACTTTGTTCAGCCTTGTAGCTTAAGATTTCTTTTATTCTTAATGCCATATATATAAGTTTTAATTTAAGACAAATTGGATTGCTTGTTTCTGACCGATAAAGCTTGGTTAAAGAAATCGTGATCATATATTCTGAGCATGCGCTGGATTGATTATAACATAAGATTGAGAGCGTAAAGTTAAATGGTATGGAATATAATCTCTCGTTCTAGTATTTTTTATTGCGTAGAAAGTTGAATTGCTAGCTCAAAAATAAATTCTACTTCAGACTTTTCTATAGTAAAAATAGAGATTAATTTTAAAACATTTTCAGAGTATATATTTATAATGTCTCTAGAAATTGTAAAAAGGATTTGTCAAATATATTCGGCTGATAAGTTTTGTTGGATTTTTACTGTTACTATTTTCTTTCAATTGTCCATATTCAAGCTCTCTAGTAATTTTTCATCGAATAAACAAAATGTCTTTTTTAGTTATGCTAAATGAAAATCATAATCAATGAAACATTAATAGAAAAATAAGAATATAATTAATTTATTTTTATTTAAATAAACTTATTTATTTAAGAATAATTTGAAAAATTATAGTTAAATTAATTAATTAATAGTAAATATAGATACATAATTGAGAGTCGCAGTAGTTACACCTATAAATTAAGTACGTCAAGATAATTGCCCTTTTGGATAGAGATAGCCAATATAAAATTTTATCTGAGGGAAGCACTATAGGGAAACAAAATCCCATAATTCTAGTGCTATTGGCCTATTGCGGGTAAATGAAAATTAATTTTATGAACAATTCAAATATACTTATTTTGTGGTTATACGAAGATTCTTGAAATCTCTTGTCTTAAGTAATTTATGTTAGATTCTCAGTAGATATTGCATTATTTCCAACTTTCAATTTATTGTTTTTATTTTTTAATACTTATCTTATAAGAGCTATGGTATTTATATATTTAAAAAAGGTGAATATCCTAACATCTTCTCTCTACTTTTTTTCTCTATCAATTATTTTATTATTGTATTATTTTTATTCTTTTTTACAATTTTTTTCTTCCTTTTTTCTCTAAGTGTTTAAGCTGTCCGCCTCCCCAAAAGTTTAAAAATCATTTCTCTTTTATAAATTCAAAAAATTTGTTTACCATTAATTCAAAACATCATATTCTCTAAAGATAACTACACCCAAAAACAAAATCGAAAAAACGGTGGCTATGGACTCCGAGTTTGGCCCAAAACCTATTGTCCAAATTAGCAAGCTCCATTGGAGAACCTGCCATCCCAGGCCATCTATCGCCCAAGTTTTCGAACTTATATTATGATTCTGTAGGCAGGCCTTGTGTGATGAAGCAATGGCCGAAGTTTCATACATTAAGGCAATGATTGCCTGATGCTGTAACTTATGATACAATTGTTCACACTCTTTACATATATATAAAAAAAAAAAAAAAAGAGAAATATTATCTTAACATATATTGTATTGACTTTGGATGGAACGTAAACTTTATTTAGATTAGATTTACATCCCATCCAATCAAGAATGGAGTGTGAGTTAACATAATATTCCACACAAAATATGTTTATGAGAAGATAAGGCACAAATGAATCTTCATAAAATGATCACTTCAATAGAAAAGAGAGGTGAGAAAAAAGTAGTTTAAATGTTAAATGCAAGTCACACTTTAATATTGAATTTGTATGGATAAAGAGGTTGCTTCATCCTTGTTGTTAACATGTTAGATATGATGTACTGTAAAATTTCTTTGCTGCTGCTTACAATACTACAACTCTCTTTTATGTTTATTGACAGGGAGTGGCTATTGCCTTTAGTATGTATCTATTATCACTCCTATTTTAGTGGCCTTTATTTAATTTTTCTAAAATACTTTCATTCTTTATTTTGGTCAAAATAATAATATGGCATTAAATATTTATTATTAATTATAATTTCATTGTATTTTATATTATTTGCAACTAAAAATTAATTTAATTATTTAAAATTTTTAATATTTATCATATTTTTCAATTTTTATGCAATCAATGGATATTACAAGTAATGATAATTAACCTGTTTAAGATAATTATTCAAATAAAAAATATTGAATTATTTTTATAATTTTTCTTGATACACTAATGATATAAATACTAAAGCAATGACTATGTTTTTTTCAAAAAAAAAAAAAAAATAGTCAGTAAAATGAGCAACAATAAAGGCGTACCAATAAATTATAATACATAACATACATACATATTTTTTAAACATAAAGTGTTAATATAATTAAAAATTATTAAATAAACATATGATAACATGATTTGTTGTTATTGACTAATTATATTTTAGGCTTAATTAATCTACATATCCTATAATTTGATCAATTTTTAATTAGGTCCGCATAGTTTAAAAGTTTTTAATTAGGTCCTTATATTAAATAAATTAAAAGCCCTTGAAACAATTTATTATTACAAATTTTTTGTTTAAATTGAATAAAATTTTATGTTTGAGTATATAAAATTGAGTAGGGATCTATTAAATTATATAAAATTTTAAAAAATTTTGTAATATTAGATTGCTTTAAGAGCTTGCACAAATTTATTCAATGCAGAGATTTGATCAAAAATTTTTAAACTATAAAAATCTAATTAAAAATTTGGTTAACCTATAAGAATATGCAGATTTATTAAGCCTACATTTTATTAATTTTTTCCCTTTATTTATGTTCTTAAAAATTAAGGTAACTTAATATGTTAAATTAGTTACTTACCCATACTAGAAAGAGTTTAAAAAGTTTAAATTTTTTTTCTTTGTCATCCATTGTACTAGCACTAAGACATTATAAAGGCTAAATTATTTACTTTAATAGCATAAATAATATAAGAGTGAATATTTTAGAAAAAATTAAACTTTTTAAACTCTTTCTAATATGGGTAAGCAACTAATTTAATGTATCAAGTTACCTTAATCTTTAATAACAGAAATAAAGAAAAAAAACTATAATAAAATTCAATTGGTCAATAGCAATAAATCACGTTATCATATTTTATTTAATAATTTTTTAACTATATAAGCACTATATGTTAAAAAAAAAAGTATGTCTTTTTGTATTTTATAATTTATTATTTTTTATTTCTCAGAATATACCCTCACCCAACAAATGAGATACTAATCTCTTAGAGTACAATCAGGGATTTAAGCAGGAACGTCTATCAACTATGTTTTTTTATTTTTTTTATACACATGAATATCAGAATCGAACCTAGGACCTCATACTTAAGAGATTCGAGCCTGTTCCACCCAAACTAACGCCTTGTTGGTTGTGTACTATGATATTATAATTTATTAGCAAACATTTGTTGTTACTCATTTTACTTACTTTTTTTTTAATAGTCATTGTTATATTATTCAAATAATTAATGTATCATGAAAATTTATAAAATAATTCAATATTTTGATCAAAATAATTATTTTAAATAAATTAATTATCAATACTTGTAATATCCATTGATTGTATAAAAATTGAAAAAAAAAGATAAATATTAAAAAAATTAAATAATTAAATTAATTTTTAGTTAAAAATAATAAAAATTAAGATGGAATTATAATTAATAATGAACAATTAATGTTATATTATTATTTTAACCAAAATAGAATAATGGGAGTATTTTAGAGAAATCAAATAAAAGCCACTAAAATGGAAGTAACAATAGATGTATAGAAGTGGTAATAGCCACTCCTTTATTGACATTACTTTGACATTTCACTATTCTAACTTTGTACTCATAATTAGTTTTATTAATTTAAATAGATTTTTGTAACATTCCTACTTTTCTTAAAATAGTATATTAGAATTATTAGTATTCTTCTCGTAGACAGTGTGAAATTACTCAGGCTACAATATGCCAGAATAATCCTCACTCTGAGAACTATAAGATAGTGTGATACTATCATTGAAAATATTGTATTGCCATATGTGAAATGATGAAGATGCCCTTAGTGACCTAAACTTTTGATAATTATAAAAACATCCCAATATTTTTAGTAATTATACTTAGATCCCAAATCTTATTTACACTGAGATCCCTAAACTTTTAAGAAATTACAATTAGGTCCTTGCACTTTCAAAATTAGTGAAAGAGCTGCTTAAGTGGAATCGAACAAGATAAAATAGTTGTAAAAGCCCAAATTTCTATCATTTAGGCCCCAGAGGTATGCAAGTATGGAATGATATGGGAAGCCCTTGGAATTGGTAAACATGATAGGAATGCCATTAGATACAAAAAAATAAATTTATAACAAAATTTCTAATAGAAAACAAATGGAAAATACTAAAAGGTTTACGAAAGGGTAAAAACTACTCGAAAGATCTCAAAAAATTCTAGAAAAATTATAAATATATTTTTAATATAATTTTGAGTATAAAAACTAATTTTTACCTATTTTAACCAACATTTGTACAATTACAAAAAAATAATAATAACTATTCTGGGTGCATAACAGTCCTTGAAAACCCTATAATACCACTTTACCTTATAGTACAGGGATGAATCAGTGGAGTATTGGTAGTGGGCCAGGAGAACCGCAAAAATGGGCCTTGACGACCACAAAACAGACCTCATATTTGGGTCATGAATAGTGGCAAGTCAAAATTTGGGCTTTTCAAATTAATTTTGGGCTTAAAACTCACAAAATGGCTAATTTAACACCTTAAACTCAACAAAACTTTAAAAAAATAATCTATGGGCTGCAACCAAGGGGCAGCCATAGCCCTCTCTCCCTAAGCACCTGGAAATCAGAAAAATTAATGAAAGAAATGAAGAAACTTCAAGATGGTAAAAATTTGGTCAAGATAAGTAACTAAAGATTAAACTAAGTTAGTCAAATTAATCTTCTTTACCAAATTAATGAATTCAAAGACACTTCAGCTGATTCAAACCTTTAAAAACCGTGAAGCTTTATCATTTTAACATAAAAGAGTAGATTCATGAAGTTACTAACAATAAAATAAACCCATGTTAATTAAATAGATTAATTAGCTTAATTAGTATATAAAAACATTGAAAATATGTAATGTTGAACAATAAACTCCCTAGGCCATGGGATACCATACTCCACACATATAAATATGATTTTGATAAGCGATTAAGGAATTTTGGTCATCTACTAATTAATTAAGGTAATTAGGCATAAGTAAGCTTAACTAGTTAAGGTTAAAATATCATATTCACATTAATTGATGAGTAACTCATATAATACACTCTTAATTCTTTATGAATCATGTAGTTATCATCTAATATGATTCTAAATAATATTTATGAAGTTCTAAGTTAGGTAATTAAAGTCTTGATAATTAACTAAATTAACTAACTAGTTAAGACAAAAGTAATTAGGATAATTAATAACTAACTAAACCGGTCATTTGTCTATAAATAGAACCCTTGAGACTTCACCCCCCACACTTTAGCTTCAACCCCAAATGCCCTTAGACTGGCCGAAACATCCTTTCTTCATCCTGTCCACCATTTTGCTTCAAAACTCCAAGAGAACACTTCCAAATCTTCACCTTCTTCCTCCACCATCAAACACCATCACCCTTAGAACTTGAAATCAAGCTTCTAACAAGGAGTGGAAAGCTTGAAGAAACGAAGGTTCTAGCCCTTGTAGTCCGTGGGTTCCAAGCTCTTGAACTAAGTAGGGTTTTCTTTTTCACTCTTTGGGCTTCAAGCATGAGTTTTGTATGTTTCTATATGTTCTTCGAAACTTTTATTCTCTATTTTCAAAATATATGTTCTTTAAAGTTTCTTAAAGTTCATGGAGGGTTTAGGTTTGGATTTTTCTTTTATGGTTTTGAAGTTTGAACTATTGATTCTAAACCTTTTTGAGCTCATACTCTTGTTTCCTTGCATGTATGAGTGAATTAACCTCTTGTTTCCTTGCATGTATGAGTGAATTAACCTCTTGTTTCCCTGTATAAGGCTCACGACCATGTTAGGGTTTAAGAAGGACTTTGTGATTTTGTGAATTTTACTTGAGACATCTATGCTTGTTTGAAAGCTTAATGTGTATTGACTTAAAATGCTTCAAGTATCCCTTCTTTGAGCCTTTTGAAGCACACGGCAATTTCTATGGGCTGAGGGTATAGATTATGTTTTCTGAGCTTTGTAGTTGCACTATGCACTACTTGAAGTCTCAATGCTTGTATGATGAGTTTTATAACCTATACTTGAATATTGATACATAAAAGCTTCTTTTTCCTCTCTTGATAGTCTCCACCTTCACCATGGCTAAGGGTGAATACGTTCTTTTATGTGAATCAATGGTGGCATATATGTTTGTTTGATAGCTTGTTATAAGTAGATTTAAGCTATGATGGTTTTTGGCTTGTTATGCTTGAAAAATCTCTCCTTGATGCCCTATGAAGCTCACAGCCATATATGGGGCTTGAGGGTTTCTTTGTAATTTTGTGAGTTTTAATTATGGCATCTATGTGTTTCTACTTGTCTAAGACTTGATTGTTTAAGTTCTTTGAAAAATAAGCCTAAGTACATAAGGAACCACACCCAACCCCGCATGTATGGCTATGCCTATAGAGGGTCTCGATGGTGCTTGGTGTTCCTTATGGTTTCAAGGGATAATGAAGACATTGATGATTTTATTTTGTTGATGTAAATGTTTTGAAGCTTAAACCCTTTTAATTATTGGATTCTTTAAGCTCAAAAATATATGGAAGTTCATCCTAACACCACATGTATGGCTATGTCTACAATGTTCTTATAGAGAGTTTATGTCTTTCATATATTTCAGGGCTTGAGGATGAAGATTAATACCCTAATATACTTGTTTTACCCGTTGAAAGTTTATTACTTGAATAAAAATCAATTTTTTGGCTTATATATAGTATTTTCACCTTTCATAATTTGGGTCTATTTTGTTCTATTTGTTCCAGCAATTTTTTGATATGATTAATGGGTGTAAAAACGATATTTTGAAGCCCTAGTAACTATATTTTCATGGTATGTGCTTGTTTGCTGAATATACTAGCTTATGGAACCAAAACTACATTGTTAAAAAATATTTACGAGCTACCCTGTTTTGGACAGCAAAGTATCCTTTCTTATTTCATTCATTTAATGGATTTAAAGTGTTGGTTTGATGCCTAAAATAATATATTTTTACATGATGAAATCTTATGTGCAAGTTTGTGAAGTTTTGAAACAAAATACCTAAGTTTTTGGCCTTGTGGTGCTCTTAGCCATAGGCTTTTGAGAAAGCATGAGATTTGATTTACTTTAGTTACTAAATCTATGTGTTTTCATACCTTTGAGCATAATTAAATTAGATATGTTTGCGTATTAGTTTGTTTTAGGACCATTAAAACTTACTAATCCTTTAAAAGACACTTAAGACTTAATAAAATGAATTATGACCCTTACTCAGGGAGTTAATGACTTTTGGATATGTTCCTATGCTTATGGATCTTGTATGGATTATATTGAGCCCTTGTGACTCATTTGGACTGATTTTAAGACCTCTAAAGTTTTACCCTATGCTTTGTAGAAACTTTGTTACGGACATGGGCTATGGGCTTTAGACTATGGAGCCTTGGACTTAACACACTTTAAATCACACTATTAAGCAATAAATATAAAAAATAATCTTTAGGTCCCATTAGAAATTTCATGTAAACTAGCTAATTCCTTACTTGAAGTGATTTTCTAAAATTTTGGTTTATTTTCAATGGTTTGTTGTAACTATCACTTTTAGTTGGTTTAAAACGTTTTGTTTCGTTTGTATTAGCATTCTTACTTGAGAAAGGCATTATCCATGGCATGAACATATATGCATGATTCACATGGTTTGTGACTTGAAGAATGAATTATTTACTTGGCCTATGTTGGATATGTACGAATGGTTAATTTGAAAGAAAGTGCTATGCTTTATTGCCTTAGTGAATATCCTTACCTTGAGGACTAGTGTGAATATGTGATTGATTTGTTGATTTGAAAATGAAATGGTTATGTGCACCTTGATGAATGAGTATGGAATTCTTCTGGCACCTAATATGATTGTTTGAGCAGTATGTGGTCACGATTTGCTCAACATATGCACTATGTGTGGAATATGATATGTATGGCTACTATGTGAATTCAATGAATAAATGACATCTCAGGCCTCATCTTGTAGCGGATAAGGACTTGGTAATCACAAAGTCTTGTAGAGATTTAAACAACACCTCAAGCCCCGCCTTGCAGCTGACTAGAACTTGGTATTCGTAATGTGACGCCTTGAGCCCTGCCCTATAGCAGATAAGGATTTGGCAATAACTAATTTGACTAGGGGATGCCTTAGCAATAAGAGCTCTCACAGATCTGGATATATTTATGCAGACTCTACAAATTTCAGCCATCAGAAAAAGGATCAGGAAGTAGCATATAGGAATATGACAATATGCTTGCCATTATTTATGAGTTGCATTGATGATTATGATATTTGTGATACTGCTTTATTGCTCATATTGATTATTATGCATTGTCACCTGGTTTGACACTAATAATTGGGTGGGAATGATAATTTATCTTGTTATGACTCTTACACTAATAATTGGCTGAGAATGATAATTTATTTTATTATGACTCTTACTTACTACTTGTAATCTATTTATGTCACATTTTACTACTAAATGTTCTATATTACTATGCATTGGTTATTATCTGCATTTTTGCTATTGATATGTGGCATTTTAATTAGTGTTTTTGGGCAGCTGTGAAACTCCCTTGAAAACGCCACCCTACTAAAAAAACTTCTTTCACCGTGTTTTTCTCTGGTATCTCTAGAAGGCACAAATGGACATAGCCTTGGAATATGACTTTGTTACTAATAAAGGTGATATATTTATTTTAGATTGTGTACTCACTATCACTATTAGTATTAATGACTAAATAATGAGATTTTAATGTAGCTTAGGGCACCTTCTTTTTGGCATTTCCATCTAGTATACTTTCACTTATAGTTCTACTTTTTGGTGTTGTACTGGGTTCAGGTGGAAATAAATAGTAGTTTAGAGCGACCTTTTTTATGTTTTGATATGCATCTGGGACTTAGGTACTAACTAACTACTGCACTATATTATAATATGCATGAGGTATATTTTTTGTATGTGGTGGTTGCAAGATAAACAGACTAGTATGTTGCAGTAATATTTTTGCCATGTTAAATTAGTAAATTAAAGATAAAATAAGTAATTATAGTTAGCAAAAAAAATTACTCCCAAAAAATTAAGATAGAAAATTAGTAATATTATACTGGTTAATTATTATCAGAGTAAAATAAATGATAAAATAATAGTTAATTAGTAGAGTATTACAGGTTTCTTTTTATTTTTGATTAAATTCAAATAGTTTTCTTAGCCAATAGCCATTGCTTATGAGGTTTTTTTTATATAGTTTAAATATGTAGACAATATCCAAATTGCTGAGTTTTGACAAATTATCATCTTGATCTATGATGTTATGGTTTCATCATACGACAAACTAATCAAAAGCTGGCATGATTCTATTGGGTTTGTGGGTCTTGAGAATGTTTCAAACTTTGAGTACTCATGTGCATGTTTTGACTAAAGTTGAAGTCTTGCATTGCTTATGATAAGCTCCGTAGGAGCCTTTTATATATGAAGATGCTTCATGGGTACAAATATGTTATAGTATGGAGGTAGCATTGTGGATTTGGCTCTAACCTTTATACACACACACCCCAACCTGTCTTGTCCATGTGCGTGTAAACTTGCTTAGGTTTTATCTTATGTTACATGTTGTTACATCCGTACTCAGTACGTAGGAAAATGTTAAAGCACACATTTTTTTATTGCATTATTTAAGCTGTGTTCATGTGAATTTTTCATATATTTGATTCATGTGAATCAAATCCATGAAAAACCCTCCCTTATTTTTACCACATACCCCTTAGTATAAGTTGATCAAATAAAAAAGTTTACGAATTTGAGATATGTATAAATTTTATACTGAAAAACCTTTCCTTAACCTTATATTGAAAAATTTAGGATGAGAATTATTTAAAGGCATTGCCTTCTTATGAAGCTGTAAGAAGGAGATTTATCCCTCCCGTCTAACTTAATACCAGATTTTTGTGTTTAAGTGCATGCATCACTGCTTTTTTAGCTAACAAAAAGATGAATATTTTGTATCACTGTATATTTGTTAAATATGGTTTAAAATATATTATAGGAAAAGGCTACAATCCTCCCAAACCAATTGGGAGATTTACTCCTCACAATTTTATTTTATTTTATCTTATTTTTTGCAAAGATTGATATGAACAGTAACACTAAGGATTAATGGACAGCTTTCAAGGAATTTTTAGTTATGTAATAAGGATTAAAAACATTTTTTTCTCTAGCATTTTCTCTCCCAAGCATGAACAAAAATAAAATTTTGCATCTTATATTTGAGCACATAATGAGATCAATGTTCAAATTTTTTGGGATTTACGGTTATGCAATGAGGACTTTTATAAGTAAGTTTGTACCCAAGTACACATTCGAATAAGTGGTAAGAATCTTCACTCTCCAACTGAAAATCCCTAAGTTTTATACATGAATGTCCATCCAACCAATTGGATGATCGAAAAGTTGAAGAAAGAAAAAGTATCATTGGAAAGAGTGTATTTTCCCTATTATATAATTAGAAACCCCCCAAAAATTCTTTATCAATCCCCATTATGTGAACGTCGCATAAAATGAGGCAAGACATTTTAGGAACTCATTAGGAGAATCAGATCCTCCAAAATATTTGGGAGAATTGTAGACAAACCCTATATTAGAATGATAAATTAAATTTCTAAAACATTTTTGGTTATTATAAACACATACCATTGAACTCAAGAAAATAAAATAATGATGTACAAACAAAAGCAATTTTTTTTTTGGTTCAAAGCCATATTTTTCTATTAATTACCGGTATCCAATTTTTATTGGACTCGAATTCGATCGAAATAAGAATTAGTTTTTTATATGATAAATGAGAATGAGTGTTTTATCTTATGGATGAAATTGTATGACTGAGATTAGATTACCAATTTAAAAAAACTCAAACCCACTCCCAATTCTCTTTTAAGTTTTACTCTTCCCCACCTCTCCACTCTTTCCCCAACTTGAGTTTAGTGATTGAAAACAGTGAATTCAGTGACCGGTAGCCCTCTTATAATGGATATTTCAGTCGAGAGGGTTCCGCCCTTCATTGTGGAAAAAGATCTGCAAGAATTTCATTGGAAAGTAATTGCAGAGGCTGAGTTTGCATAAATATCCAATTCTAGTGACATTTCTTTGCATAAATATCCAATGCTATGATAGGGTAAGTATTATCTAAATAGTTGAATGTCTAATGCTATCATGGCAGCAGCATGACCGCAGCAAGAACAGGGTCATCGACCAGAGTTGCAGTTTGGGGAAGAGAGGAAAGGTAGGAAAAGGTTAAAGGAGAATTAAGAGCGGGCTCAATTTTTTAAAATTGATAATCTATTCTCAGGCATACAATTTGATCCCATGGTTAAAATATTCATTTTCACTTTTTACATAAAAAACTTATTCTTACTTGATACATCCCTTATATATAACCCGAAATACAAGTGATATTGAGATTTAAAGGATCATTTTTAAAAAAAAAGAATTGGTATGTTTTACTAATTAATGGATGAAATTCAATCCCATATTTTGTGCATTTAAATATAACATTTTATAAAAATTTATATTTTAAATTAATAGTACATATAAAAAAATCGTTAATTACTTAAAAGTAACAATACTTTTTAAAAAATAAGATAGTAAAATGTTACGACTTACTAGATTTAAATGAACATATTTTTATATAACTAGAATATATTTTTAAAAAATGAACATCCAAGCTTTTAAACTCCCTGTATTTAAAAAAAAAAAAAAAAAGAGTAAACCCTAACTAGATCCCTGATAATTTTGAGGCAAGATAATCTGGTTCCCAAGAAAAATAAATTAATTCGTTGGTCCTTGACAATGACGTCCATCAGACATATATTAGTCTCTGACATCAAAACTAGCGGACCCAATGACCAATGTGTCTAATTAAATTGATAATTATCAAGAACCAATTTGACTAAATTATACACACACACACACACACATAAAATTAATTGAAAGAAAGAAAGAAAAAATAAGGAAAGAAAGAAAGAAAGCATCCAAATTATGAAAATCAAAAGTATATTGATGTCCTTTTCATTAAGGACATATATATACACAATTATTTACAGATAAACATGCTGCAAGACCATAGTTTAATTAATACCTCAGCAACATCTCCTCGATTGCATGAATCAACATAACAAAGGGATGACAAGATGGAAAATGGAAGAATAATGTTTTTTGTTTATCTGAAAATAACATTAACCTTGATATTAACACAAGTCCCCCTATTAGATGTATGAATTATAAGATACAATCACACAAGTCATCATACAAAATGCATGAATTGTCACATGCAATGACATCATTTATCTCTAAAGAAGTGGTTAATCAAGTTTGTTATATTAATGAGTGATGCATTTTGTTGGCCAATGGTCTTACAATAGTGAGCTCAACACAATATAAGCCTGATTCACAAGCTACTGTATTAGATGTATGAATAATCGCTTAAAGACATATGATTTGCTACTTATGTTATTGTTATCAATGTTATTGATTATTGATGCATAAATAATAGAATAGACATATATATGATGTCGGCTTTATATTATTGACCTAAAATAACGTCAACTTATTTCAAGTTAAATATAGATGACTAAATAAGAATTATCTGCCTCAAACATAAGGTTTGATTCAATTAGGAAAAAATTAAGAAAAAAAGACCCAATTGTTTTACAGATATAAAATTTAATTTATAAATAAATCATCAATTGGTCTTTTAAAGATTATTATGTTATTACATATTAGTCTATCAAAAATTTAAAGAATAAATCAAATTTATCCTTTTACATTAACTTTAATCATGTATAAAGACAATGTGATGGCATTTTTTATACCCTTAAAAAAACTTATTTGGTATGGTAATACTATGATCTTGGAAAAACTAATTTAATAGTTTTTTCATTTTAGTTTATGTTGGTATTATTAATTTGTCAAACATGTTAAATAAATGTCAAATTATGTATAACATCTATTTTATCTAAACATAACATGAAATTAAAATTTTTTAGTGTTCCTTGCAAATAGGAGTTTTTTACATTTTAATGTGATATATATAAAATTTAGTCATATTAATCCCTAGGTTTGTTGGTTTTGACATCAGGGGCTAATGTGTGTCCGATAAATGTCATTATCGGAGATCAACAAACTAATTTATTTTATTATCGATCAAGTTATCTGACCCAAAAATTATCAAGAACCTAGTTAGGGATTTACTCTTAAAAAAGAAAGAATTAATTTTAAAATCTCAAATCATTAAATATCTATCAAAATTTAAAAATTAATTCTTTATTATTGTTTAAACAAAAATGGAGCTAAACAAGGAACTGGGCTTGTTTGGGGAAACTACTAGGCCATATGCAAGAACCTCATCAAAGCTCCTCACTCTACACATTTCCACTTGATTACAGACCTACCCTTTTCTCCCCTCATATCATCCTGAACGCCACCACCGTTCCCAAATTCCCAATTTTTTCTTCAATTCTTGTCTTCTTCACCCTCAAGAAGAAGCAACAACATCAACAGGAACCATGTTTCGCATAGCATCAAAGTTGTCCTCAAGAGCTTCTTCCACTGCATTTGCTGCTGCTCTCACAGCAAAACCATCCCCCAATTCCTGCACAAGGCTTTCCCCTCTTGCTGCCTTATCGTTCAGGTCATTCAGCAATGGCTTGGAGTTGGACAAGTCCATGGCAAACCCTGATGCTGTTCATATGATCAACTACGCTTTGAACCACGCAAGGACTGACAAATCAGGTAACGAAAAAAAAAAAACGCAATTTTTACCCTCAGAAACTTTGTTTCTCGATGACCCATTTGGAATTTTTGGCCAAAGTTAACATTTTTCTTTTATGTGAATAGTTGGGTCGTACGGACTAGGTTTGCTGGTGTTGAAGCATTGCCTTACAATTGAGTTAAATGAAGGAAAAGACCCAAAAAACGAGAATTCTAAAGGGATTGCTTTGCTGGCTATGTCCAGCTTGTTGTCTGAAAGGTTCTCTCTTTGTGATCATGTTTAGTTCTTTTGTGATCTTTTAATCATTCCCATGCTGGAGCCCCAGTTTTTGTGGTTGATAGTTTAAACTCACTGAGAGTTTTTGTTTACTTTAACTTTTTTCTTAGAGGAGAATATGCTGATGCAATAGAGAAGCTCCAGAGTGTTGAAGAATTAACCAATTCTTACTTGGGTGTTAGAGGTAAATTCATGTTTTTCTCTTCTTATTGGTTACTGCTTTTGCTGTGTTTTTTTTTTTTTTTTTTTCATCTGAATTTTTGTCAATGATTTTAAGTCCTATCTGGGTTCTTGTTGTAGTTGCTGCCCTTGAGGCTCAGGCTGGGCTTCATCTAGAGCTGGGGCAGGTTGGTATCTGTGAACCATTGTAAAATATTTGCTTTGATGGTGGTATCACTATCATTCATGTTTATTCAGATAAAATTTGACTATATAGGATGATTTGGCGTCAGCAGTAGCTGATAAATGTGTAGAGCTCATGGAGAAACAGGAAACAGGACGTACTGACAATGATTTTGAGGTGCTGATTATACGTGCTAAAGCACTCAAAGGGCTGATTGAACTTGTCAATGGCAGCAGCATCGAATCAGGTAGTGCTAAGTGTCTATTTGTTCATTCTTGTGATTCTTGATGAGTGCTTATTATTATGTGCTTGGCGCAGCTGGAGCTTTCTTTGACAAATCTCTCCGTACAAGCGATGGTATGTTTCATTTCATTTCGTTTCATCTGGTCTGTAACAGGCATTCTTCTACCCCAAATTGATGGTTGGTTATATAGGTACTGCTGCTCTATCATATGGGTTATTCCTATACCTTAAACAAAACTATTCAATGGCGAAAGAGGTTTACCGAAGTGTCCTACAAGGAGCTTCTGACATAAAAAAATACGGCAATCCATACTTAGGAGCTGGTAACATGAACTTGGAGGGTTTAATGATGGGGGCGCTGTGTGCTTTAGGGCAGCTTGAAACATATTTGGGGTATGCTCAATGTTTTTCATTTGGTTTTCCTTAGCCAAACCACAACCTTCCTTTTTATGTTGCCTCAGGTGATATATCACTAATAACTGTTCTTTTAGTAACTATGGTAATGCAGAGCAGTCTTTGACAAAGGCATTAAAATTGGCAGAGGAAACCTATGGTGACTTATCTACTCTTTTGATCTGTTCCCTAAACTCAATTTGCAAATTCAGATTGCTCTTTTTACAGAGCCTGATAATGGCAATGTTGTGTTACTAACATCTTGCGGCTGTGTCAATTTGGCGAAGGGGCTCAACATCCCAAGGTGGGTGTTGTCTTGACAAGCATAGCTCTTATGTATAGGCGTAAAGCAATGGAGGAGCGTTCAAGCTCGCTGTTGATTCAAGAGGTTAGAACTCTCCAATTGCTGAATTATTAACTACTGAATTTGAATTACTTTAGTCTCTAGCAAAGCCACATTTTTTCTTATCATCTCCTTTTTCCAAAATAAAAAAGAACAATGTTAGAATATGTAAGGGTTCCTAACTCTGGTGTAGTTTCTATTTTCGAACTTTGGTGCTTTGAGACATTGAAACTGAAATATATTTGCTCTAGTTTTATTCAGTTACCCAATTATTAACTTGCTTATGCACTTATGTGGACTGTGGATAACAAATTGATTGACCTGTCTTTGTTTTGTGTGACATCTAAGTAACTCTGTTGTCAGTGAAAAGTTCTAAACATTTAATATAACTGGGCTATAAATTTCTATGTAGGCATTTAACTTTCCTGACTAGTGTCTGCCAACTTAAATAACTCATCACTTCCCTTGGATGACTAGTTGGTCAGCAACAATTTTATTGTGATTCAAACAGTAATTCTACAAGGAAAATTATTGACAGGGTCTCTACAGAAGAGTGGTAGATATCTTGAAGGTTCCACCAAAGGAAAATGAGTCTGAAGGTAATGATTATGTGCCATTTTGAGGTCACGTCCATGCATTGTCAATACGACTGTTGATCATAATGAATACATATTGAAACCAAACTTTCTTCTTGTAGGTTCTGCACCAGTGGTAGAAAGAAGTGATATAGCAGCTCTTGCAAGAGGTACAAAAAATTCTTTCATATGCTATGCTATAATCTATGATGGGACAACCTTATGGATTAGTGGCAATTTTAGTACAAGAGAGAATTGACTGTGTTATATATGACTACATCAGTTCAGATTTTGATGCTGTATGAAAAATGTGAAGTTTAAAACTCACCACTTTGTATTTTGTTGGTATCATATGACTTGAGTACATCCATGACCATGATAATGATTATTTTTAAGCCGCGCTCTTCAAACTTAAGGCTTGTTCTGTGCATGCTGATAATTATTTAATCCTGACTTGTCGTGTGTGTTGATTAGTTGCTTAATATTGTTTGTAGGTGCATATGCTGAAGTACTCAGTGTACAAGAAAATCGCAAGGATGAAGGAGAGAAGATGAAGAAGTTGGCCGAGGCTATATGGAGAAATCGCAGGCTATCTCTGGATAAGGCTCTAGGAGATACAGAAACTAATAAAATTTCAGTCATCGATGCTCGAATTAGCAGGCTTCTGTAAATTTGATCCATCTTCTGCTTCCTGATTTGCTGCCACAGGTTGACCATGATGCAAGACACGAAAGTGGACTGATTTCACAAAATTAGATCATAATGTTGCTTGTAGTTAAAATGTCATACGCGCATATACTACGGTATCTTGAGTTGTGTATATGACATTTCCTAGGGTAGGCATATTAGTAACAAATTAACTGGCACATACAACTTTTGAGGTCTTTTCTTCTTGCATTTTATTTTGGCTAGAGATTGAATTATTGGAGGTATTTGTTTTCCTCTTAATTTCTGGAGTATGATTCGTGGCAATCATGAGAATTACGCAGCCAATATTTCTCAGCATGGGTAGAAGATGATGGACACCACAACTGCATAACTTTCATATTCACAAAATTTTGAGCTGTTGGTTTTTATGGCTTTATGTTGAGAACATTTGCCTGTATCTATCTATCTCAATTGAAAATTTTTTTCCCCGATAATTGCATTGATAAGGCTTAGCTCATCTAAACAAATGAGGAGCAGAAATCCGACAGAACAATAAGAAACAGAACAAAGTGAGTACAAGACAATATTTAAAAATTAATTAATGACTAAGCAAAGCAAGTAACACCGCATTCACAATGGCATTGCATTACTATACAGTCCCAAGAATCCTCGCAATTTACATCAAAACAGATTTTAGATTACAGAAACGGATATTACCAAATGAGCGAGTAATATGAAAATTGGTTCTTGACAAGGTACAACAAGTTAAAATTGACTCCGTGTGACAACAGTTTCACGTGACTGTTCAGAGAGGAAGATTAAGGCCTTTCCCAACATCAACTCCAATGACCTGAAGTATTCCTTTGTTTATTATCTGAAAAAAATAACCAAAATCACACAGTAACCGAACTTAGCAAAATGCTTTAGGAATTCTACAAGCAAAAGAGTGGCGTTGGCAGGTAAAATGTTCCAAGTAGAGAGAAAATAAGACTCTTTTCTCACAAATTAGAATTCCAATAATGCCCTTATCATAGCACCCCAAGAACAAATTATGTCATCAAATTTTCAAAATTAAAGAACAGGAATTAACCAATGGGGCAGAAAATCCCTTGTGAATCTTCTTCCATTTGCAGACCAAGTCCCCCCTCCCTTTTCCTCAATTTTCACATTACCTCACTCTTTTTCACCTCAACTCCTTATCTTTTAATTACATCCTTAATCCATACCATCCTACACAAGCTAACTTTTGTCAGTTCAAAACCTTACAGTGGTTAAAAATGAACATGTAAAATACTCACAAACTCTACAATGAAAACTCCAATGATTCCAATCATGCAAGCTCTAGAGTTCCATATTTCAGCTGTCCTTGTGAACCCAAGAAATGGAGCCTCAAATTGCGGCTGTACTTTTGGAAATTCCACCTGAAGAAAGAAACACACCCAAACCCAATTACTTCATAATGAACAATATTTAGAAAAGGAAACAAAAAAGTTAAAAAAAGAAAAGAAAAGAAAAGAATAGAGAGATAGAGACAGCACAAATAACTAAATGGCATTAAAAGCAAAAAGATGAAGTGCATACACCAGCAGGGGGCTTGGCTGCTTGAACACTGAAGGAAACTCTCTTCTTGTTGTAAGCTGGTGGCCTATTCAAATAACCATTTTGAAGGAACAACACTCGCTGGTTTCGTGAGTTGATTGATGGGGTTCTTCCTGGGATGAGTGATGATGGCAATATGGTTGATGAAGTAGCCATGGCTATAGTTGACAGCCACCACCGTTCCTTCACCTTGCGGCTTATTTACTTCTTTTTCTTTTCCTATTTCCACTTGTCTTGTGTGGTTGAGATTGGAAGAAGGTGGGGTTGACACACTGCCTACGTGTAATAATAACTACTGCAGATACAGTATGCCTTCTTATATAGATATATATTTCTTCTTCTTATGCTTAAATGATATTGTAAGTGTGTCTTTTCCTGCACTCAAATGAAAAACACAAAAAATCAAATCAAATTAAAAATTGTACTTCTCACTTGGCTGATGGTAATCTAAGGTATTTTATTTTGAAATAGAAGTGCAGAAGAAGATCAGGAAGGGACAGAGAATTTGGAACATAATTAATTGTTGCTGGTTTAGGAAAATTAAGTGGGACGACAGAAGTTAGGAATAATAGTGACTGATAACTGCACCAAACGTAAAAGAAATATGTACCAAAAAAACGTAAAAGAAAAGAAAAAAAAAACACTTCCCGAGCTAAAAAGACAGTTCCCAAAATAATTTTAACTAAAGCTACACTTTGTTATATTTTATTTAACGCGTGTTTGCGCTGAATGGTAGCTAAACTAAACATTCGCGTAGATAATTAGTATGTCATATGTTGAGATGTATAATGTACTATAGATACATATAGTAGATTTCTCGCGTAAAATAGTAAGAAATGATCTCAATAGCAATGTACTACTAGAAAAATGACGCTTTCTTCACATTTGATTTAGGAATTAGGTAATGTTCTTCTAAAGTTAACTTGTTTCTAAAGTAAGAAACTAACGAATATTCACCGTTAAGAATCAGGAATCATATACAGTACAGTCCGCTTCTACAGTGTTGTTGTTAGGCTTGAAGGGTAGCAATGCCAGTCTTCACATCCCATTGAAGTCTGCGTCTTCGTTATCCTTATGACTAAATAATCATCCTCGAAGAAGAGAAACAATCCAATGAAACAGTACATTATTTTATATTAAGCAAATAGCACAACTAGAATCATGCAAATATCCTGTTACCTTCTGGCTTTAGTTAATGAGTCTCGTAGTACAAGCATTGAAATTATATGATATAGGTATAATATGACAATGGTTTGACTTTTCAAACTTAACACGTGGATAAAAGCTAACTCACAAAATCTTGCAAGTTTGTTTTTAAATTGAACTTTGCTTTCATATGAAAAATAGAAATGCTAAATTCTCTTAAGTGATGTGCTTAAAAATTTTGTTAATTCATAATCTCACTCATATATATTGAATAATTATTGGATATTATGTAAATTTTGAATTATAAAAAGTTTTAGGTTGATTATTAGAATGATATAACAATACTCTTTTAATTATATTGATAAAATGGTGCATAAGTTGAACTTGTATTTAACATTTGAGGAACCTATCTTTGAAAATATTAAATGCTTTCATTTGATTACGAATCATTTAAATTGGACACTCAAGTTGTAGGAGCTTTATAAATACAGCTCAATGGTTTGGCTCCAACATCAATCTGCCTCTCAACCTATTTGCAACCTTTTAGTACTAGAGAGCTAGTTGCTTCCTTTAAGTTTGTGTGTGTGTTAATTATATATATCAGTGAGAAAATACTAAGGTATTTTGAATATATTTAGAATTTGACTTTGGATGGAATGTAACCACTTACTCGTATCTCTATTATATTTTTCTAGTGAAATATTTAATTATCTTCTTTGTTCGTGAACATGACCTAGCCAAACCACATTAATTTTCTGTTTCTTCTATTCTTACAGTTCGGCAAATTTGTTGAACAATGTTTTGTACCTTTTAGGACCACCACATATTACAAGGTGAAAATTACAGCTGGTCTAGACTGCAATACAATCCAGATATACCAACACTTTGCCTCCATTCCACCAGTTTCTGATCGGCAGCATGCAGACTTGAACACTAACAATAAAAAGCAAAATGACTCCTTCAGACTATTGTTATCACACAGTGAAGAACCCGTGGTTGCAAAATTTTGGAAAATTGCCTTGGCCGTCAAGGGCTTTGCCTTTTAATTTGACCCTTCAAATACAAGTGAAGATACAAACTCATTTTTTTCATTTTGGTCACACTCAATGGAGTACTCATCAGAGCTATATTTTGGAGACAGACAGCATTATTTAACAAGGTCAACTACAAGGAAATATTTAATTATATGCTCTGCACCATTTACTGTATACTACGATCATTAAGAATACAATTACAACATGGGAACTGTAATTCTATCACAACCACCAGCACCATTATAACAGTATCAGTTCCGTTCTCCACATATTATTTGATTGGAATGTACAGTCCAATCACTTCATTTTCAACCATCAAAGGAAAGCCATACAACTTATCAGTATTGTAATTTATAATGGCTGAAAGTTGAAAAAAATCTGTCATATAATCAACCCCGAAGTCCCTGATAAGTGGTAATGAAATAATACATATAATCTTACTGTTACTGATTTGTCATCACTGATACAAGAATAAACATGAATTTTCCATATTTTCCATCACAACTCATGTACAGCCCATAGTCAAGTAAATTCAATTACATGCGGAATTTTAACATTTTATATGCCTTGCAACCTATTGTAACTCATATGATGAAAAACTGAAACCTGATCTCCCATCATTTGTGGATTTCAACTCAAGCTTCTGGAAAGGGCTGCAGAAGGTCCATGAATTTTATGTCATAAACTTACCAACGTCGTAGAAGAATTAATTAACAAAAAAGTGAAGAGTGATCTGATAAGCACATGCTTAACGTAAATAACAAATATAATGACTTATAAGGATATTAAAGTGCAGACAGAACTGGGCCGCAAAATATACCAATAGGAAAAGGAAGAGAACCTGCTGTTGGGATCATAATAAAACCCACTGATAGATCCATCACTGCAAGAGAAACAAACATAGTAAAAGCCAGCTATAGTTAATCCACAGTCTGTTCCGACATTCACAAAGTACTGCTCCTTCCATCTCTGCAACAAAGACCTTAATTAATGAAATTGGCAGAGCTTTCATTTTGAATACAGTAATCTTCCACCATTTTCATCTTCTATATAGCAAAAATCAAGTTACCATGAATATGTAAGGATAATTGCTTAGGTCCAAAGACTTGCCACCATCAACCTCTACTCGGCCCTGAAAACTTTAAGATCATTAAAAAAACGTGCATATGATGCATATTGCAGCACATGATAGCAGAGTTTAGGCCATTACCATGAGGGGTGAAAAAGATGGAAACTTAGTCCAGTGCCTTATATCATCTTCTGGTCTGAAGAAATAGAAAAGGAAAAACAAACAAAGAAAGAAGCAAAAGTTTGTCAAAACATAAAAAGGATTTCTTCCTGTAGACTTGCAACGGATTAAGAGTTATTCTACAATAACATACGTTGCTTCCCATTTGCCAGTGAAGAAAGTATAATTCTTGGTATCCACAATCTCCCCTTCCCAGAATGTTACTACCTGATATGAATCGTCAAAGACAAAGTGAATGCCACAGCAATTTTCCTTTTTTCTGAACCTACAATAATATATGCCCAGGGCATCTAAGGAAACATTTCTCCAAAAGCCTCTTTGGTTAGCTCCAACTTCCAAGAATATACTTGTTCTACATGACAAGACCATGACAAGACCATTAACGATAGTTTGAAGCAAGGAATGTGTTAAGTACACAGCAATCTTGACTGAAAATTACATTGTATTGAAATCCTACTGTAGATGTTATACTTTCAAAATAGAGGCTCTTGGAGGTTTATAAGATGAATGATGGCCGGATAAGTGATAAAAGCATAGATAGCAAACTAATGCCAGGCTGATCATATTGGTCACTGCCCCAATATAAAATGAGAAGAATGATTGTTAATCAATAAAATTAACAACAAATATGAAAAAAATTAACATTAAGATAGCCATGATAACAACAATAGTTGGCTGGTCTAGTACTTGCTACTCAACAAAGATCATTTCACGTCGCCAAATGAAAGTTCAACAAACACCATGAATTCATGTCTGTGAATGGTTTGTTAGATAAACATCGAAACATCTGGTACAGATTAATCCTCTCCTAAATCTATAGATTCTAAATTTCGTCAAACATTAATTAACACAACAAATAAGTGAAATTAAACTAGAACATGAATAATGAGCATGTATCTTTTCTAAAGGAGCAAACTGTTCACAAAGATAGTGTAGCCTTGATTTCTTATCTACTTATACTTTTAGGAAGTAAGAACAAGAAAGAAATTGCTTACTGGTGTGTCTGCCATGGGAACATTAAGAGCTTCCATGGTGCCACATAGATACCCATGCTCAAGATCGCATCCTTGTATACGGACATTTACTCTCCATGCTTCATCCTTATGTAGGCTAGAAACATTCTGGGTACCAGAGAAGGCCTGTAAAATATGAACACTTTGAGTACATACTGGAACTTCAAACTCATGCAGCATGATATACTCGCTGAAAGATGTGAAATGTAATTCAGAGGTTTAAAAGTTTAAGTTATTTTGATTAGGACAGTAGTGCTAGACACTATCCAAGTATCCATAAATAAGACTGGTTAATGGCAAGCTCTCTACCATTTTCTAATCCCTGTTCATTAAACTACAAACAGAGATGAATAGAAACAAAGTTTAGTGCTTCTGGATCATGACATAATTAGGTCCTCTTGAACATATTCTTTTCTCCACGGGCTTGCTTTGTTGCTCTTGCTTTTTTGAATTATATTGATATTTCACTTCCAGAATTGTTCATTTGTTCTGACAAGAACATAAGTGAAGTAAGGACCGATTTAAGGGTTGAGGAATTAATATACAGCTCTAATTGCTAATTTGAAACTAATAATCAGCTTAATCAACCCCTGCATGATCATACATCTTTTCAGGGCATCTTAAAGAATAATCAGATTCTTTATATTCCATGAAATGGACACGGAACAAAAGCTAACAAACTCTTTTCCTTTTTATTTTTTTAGTAGGGGGTGTGGGGTTTAGAGAAAAGAAGAGGGCAATGCAATAAACATTAAGAAAATAACAAGGCAGCTTCTGTGTTTTCCTTTCCATAATCCCCATTTTTTCAAAGACCCAAAATGAATCCTAACAGAAATATACCCAAAAAATAAATAAATAAATAAATAAAAGGAAAAGGAAAAGGAAAAGAAATAAACCTGCCCAACACCTAGAAGTGTACAAGCCTGGAATGAAGTATGCCCAGAATTGGCGCCTAAAGCAAACAGACAATCAAACAAAAAGTAAAATGAAACTTTACAGTGGATAACAATCGACCAAAAGTAACATAAAACAAGACAAATTCAGAACATTCACATTGGAGGAAAAAAAAAAGTGGAGAGTGAGGGTGCACTTTTCATAATTGCAATATGTGAGGAGAGATGAAGAAATAGGGGGAGGAGAGGTGGATTACCTGAAACCTGAGAAGGTGTGGAACTCTCCAATACTCTCACAGGCATCTTTCAAACAGACACAATCTTCCCAGAAATGGATGGAAGTTTTATTTTTCTTTTTTGGTCGACGAATTTGATGGAAGCTTTGAGAATGCAGAAATTGATGAATCTGGGGATTCAACACTGCTTGGTGCCCACTGTTTGCCCAACAGCCAAATGAATGATCCCAGAGAAAGACCAACTTTTTTGTTTTTCTGTCGAAGGTTAGAGCCTCAGTTATACTTTTACGTATAAAGAAACCCAGCTTATGGGCCTAGGCCCTCTTATGGAACAAAAACAAACCCAGATACATATGCCAAGGCCCAAAATGCACTCTATCTTCTTTTTGGGTCAGAACCCACTCTCACCGTCTAAAGTTTGATAAAATTTAAAGACCAAAAAAGACAAATATCTGATCAGAAAAAGGAAGACCAAAAAAAGAAAAGTTAGGTAATTTTTTGTTCATATTTTTGGTGAAAATTTGATATAATTTTCTTAAAACTAATCTATAATTGCTAGCATAAGCTGTCAACAAGATGAGTGGCGTTTCGCGATCTTGAAATAGAGCAACTGTCATCCCTCAGTCTTTTGTGTTGATTATCTAAGATAATTTACAAACAAAATTACAAATAAATCTTTAAGTAAAACCTCAAATTAGTTCTTAAATGAGTTATGGAATATCAATTTATTTTTTGAAAGAGTCAAGATATTAATTTTTCAAGAATCAAATTGATATCATAAATCTTCCGATGGTCAAATGATGTTCCATAACTATTTTGAGGACCAATTTGATATCACAAATTTTTTGAGTATCAAATTGTTATCTTACAATACTTTTGAGAACCAATTTGAGATTTTTCTCTAAGAGGACGTTTAGTATGAGGTAATTTATTTAGATTACTAGTAATATAACTTTAAGTTATCTGAACACTACTACTACTACTACTACTACTAATATGATTATTATCATTAAACCCTAATTGTCAATTAGATTACATGTGTATACCAAATACTGTATTGTAAAATTACCAATAATTTAAAAGTGGCAATCTTATTGAGTGGTGATCTAGATTACCAGTAATCTTGTTAGATAATATGTTAAACGCCACCTAAAGCTTTTTAATGAAATAATATACTTTAATTCACTAAATGGTGATTGATCATAATTACAAGTAAAAATAGGCCAAGTTATACTTTGACTTAAATGAACTTGATATGTATTTCAAATATGCAAGCATAAGTTTGAGCATATTACCTAACATGGACTTTTTTTAAGAAAAAATAATAATAACTTGATATATTTAAAAGCCTACTTGATAATAAGATTTTTAAATAGAAAAAAAAGGCTTATTTTTAAATAAGCCAAAAATCCTTTCAAATTACTAATATTATATAATTTATATTGTAATAATAACAATAATAACGTAGTATAAATGGCTTAGCCTATCAAGCCCAATAGGTTTTTTTATAGACTATATATAGCCTAATTTTTTTTTCTTTGTTAAGAAGGTTTTTTGAAAAGCCTTTGCCCAACTTGATTCCTAAATAGGCTAAGCCTAACTATGCCCCAGTGCAAATACGCCGAAGGCCTTGATAGTTCACCTAACCTATTTCCATCTCTAGTTGCAATAAAGATGGATTGTGACCCCAAATAAACTTTACTTATAATGTCAGCACTTCAAATTTTGAAGTAACCACTCTAGGGAAGACTTTATATTTACATAACCACTACTTCTAACCTAAAATTATATGACTAATTCATAAACCTTTTGTGTTACCTGAGATAATTAATAAAATATTATAAATAAAGCTTTATAATGAAATAATATACTTTATTCCACCAAAAAGTGATTGAATGCAATAAAAGTTAATTGTGACCTAGGTAAACTTACTTATAATGTCAACATTTCAAATCTTGAAGTTGTCATTTTAGAGAGGATTTTATCTAACTACTACTTCATATGAACAATTTATAAAAAATATACTTCATTTCATTTTGGAATATACTTTGGATTAATCAATTTTAGAACTTAACAAAATAAAAAAAAATATGGTTGAAAATCCAATCACGATCAATAATTTTATTTTTAAATTACTAATTGAGAGAGATACAATAATAAAAATAAATTCTATCAATTTTAATATTTCTACTAAGAAAAATAATTATATTTGCCCAATAGCATCAAAATTTAAGGTAAGGTTAAGTGAAAGAGAAATTGACACTTACATTTCAAATTCTCTATCCATACAGAAAGAGTACACATGTCTTTGTAATTATTGAATTAGGAAGAAGCAGACATATGTAAATTTTGTCTTTGGTAAGAGTTTGACTTATATAAATAATAAATAGGACATAGTAAACTTTAAAATTTTTTTATGTATTCTAATATCCTGTCTTTTTTGCTTTGTTTCTTTGTTTTTAAAGGATGTTTAAAGAGTGGCTTTCACGCAATCAAGAAGTTTTAAATGTTGAGATTAAATATATGTTCAAGAAGCATTTAGCCAATTACTGAGGCATGTTTTATATAATGGGTTAAGTATAATAGGATAAGTTAATATAATAAATTTTTTTTTTGGTTTGTTGTAATTTCATTAAATATAAGTGTGCTAGGAAACTATTGCAAAAATTACTCGAATTGATATTAGCTGATTAGCTTAGTTATTTGTTTGGGTAAAATATCATTAATTCCAAGTATCAAATGATTACTTCAAAAAAAAGAAATCTGTTTCAAGCGAAGGGTAACTAAAAAAGAAATTGACATTAAAATTTCAAATTCTCTATTATAATTATTGAATCAGGAAGAAGCAGACATATGTAATTTGTCTTTGGTAAGAGCTTTGATTTATATAAATAAAAACTAGGAGATAGTAAACTTTAGGATCTTTTTATCGATTTTAATATTCTACCTTTTTCCTTTGTTTTTATTTTAATGAAAATGTTTAGAGAATAGCTTTCACACTATCAAAAAGTTTCATATGTTGAGATTAAATATATTTAGGAAGTGCTTGGTCAATTATTGAGACGGGTTTTATACATGCATTAGATTTGATAAGATAAGTTAATTTAATTATTTTTTGGCATATTGGTAATTATTTGAATGTGAGCATGTCAGGAAATTATTTCGAGAATTAGTGGAACTAGTATTAGGCAATTATACTGAGAAAGGAAATCTATTTCACAACTGTAGATTCTCAATCTATTAAAAAAAAGTGTTTGGTAGGTAAATCAATTAATTATGTCACCAACAAGATAATGGTGAGAAGGCTAATAAGATAGAGGGTTTGTCTATGGTCATCACAATAGGTTTGGGAGGATTGCACACTCATAAAACTTATTTTGCAATGATTGGTAACAAACGGTAACATTGGGGATTAAAGGTCATTTTTGGGGGGACTTTTGGTTGTATAATGGGGAGGGAAAAAAAATTCCTTCCCCAATTTTTAATTATTCTTTCTCCTATTTTTCTGTCCTATCACTAGTTGAGTAAGGATTCATATATAAAACTTGGAGATTTTCAATTCAAGAGTAAAAAAATTTTTAGTTCAAAAAACACCATATGCTCAAATACGTATTTGAGTACAAGCTTCTCTATAAAATCCGCATTATATAACTATAAATCCTAAAAAAATTGAGTATTGATCTCCATTTAATCTCTTCAAAATTTTCTCTCTCTTCATGCTTGACAGAGATAAAAACTTGGATAGAGGAAAATTTTTAATCCTCATTATATAATTAAAAATCGCTAAAAAGTTATTCATGATCCCCCCAAAATTTTTAATCCCAATTAGATAACTAAATAATGAAATAATATACTTTAATTTACCAAAAAATGGTTGGTCACATTGAAAGTGAATAGCGATTGCAGATTTTCTTTTTTTTTTTTGGTAATGTCAAGATGTCAAATCGAAGTTACTATTTTGGGAAGAGTTTTAGCTAACTATCATTCTTAGTTTGAGCAATTGATATACTTTATTTAATTTTAGAATATACTTTGGATTAATCAATTTTAGAACTTAACAAAATAAAATATGTTTGAAAATTCAATCACGATAAATAATATACTTACATTTGTAAATATAATTATTATCTGAGAGAGATACACAAATAAAAATAAATTATATCAATTTTAGGTTTTCTACTAGAGATAATAATCCCAATTGTCCTCATTAAATAATTAGTAAAAAAGTTTATTTTAATACAAACTTTTATTGTTAAATTTTTATTTATGATTAGAATTATTTATTATAGCAAGATAATAATATTATATCAAATACTATATAATATTGATATTTTAACTTACTTAATTTTATCATATTTTATACTATCAAATACTATGTAATATTGAAAAAAATAATTTTGGATCAAATTATTTTAGCTACTACTAATGTGATTAAATTAGTGGTAATAATAAAAATCAACAAAGAAGTGAGGAATACATTGAAGGTACTAAAATTCCGCAATACACTATCCTTAAGAGTTTACCCTGCTCTACCCAAAGTAATGCTTGATGGAGATGAGGTCGACGGGCAACCCCCAAAATTAGATGTAGTGTTGTTGGGCAAGTCATCCAAACATAATTCTCAAGCTCAATGAGTAGCTAGCACCTTTATTATAATAAGGATAAAACAAAACAAAATACGGAGAGGAGATCGTATATGAAATGAAGCATAGGACAAAAGAAGAGAAGATAAAGTTGTGTGTTAAATGAGTTGCAAAGGTAAGTATTTATAGGCATGTTGGAATGGGAAATTTAGAAGAACCGAACAACAAAGTTTAAGCGAAACACATGTTTCATCACATGCACCATCGATGATAATCACATACACTATCCATGGTAACATCTATGAGAATCACATATTTTATCATTTGCAAGTCCATGACACGGCCCAAGTTTGAATCACGTATATAGACTCATTTGAGAACATGGGAAGTGCTTGATCAATTGACAAAAACAAAACTTTCATAGACAAATTTCCGTATCACGTCTATCACACTGTTGAATGAAACATAACACGGACTACTTCTGATACACCAAACTTTGTTTTCTTTTCTTTTTTTTTCCCCTCCCTCGGTTCATTTCATATTAGAATATAATACATGTACGACTAATTAAGAAAAAGGATAAAATCAAGATTGAATGAAATAGACCATGCCCATTTCATGTGCCTTCAGCCTTCTGAAATCAACGACCACCAGAGAGAAGTGATTCAGCAACTGAAGAAGTATGAGAGAATGGCCTACTCGTAGAAGATGGATATGACAAATGAAATTCCTGAAACTCTTCATGGTGCCCAAATGTTAATCCAGTGGAAGACAAGCTAAGCAAAGAGAAATCTGGCAGAGCCAAATCCCCCTCTAAGTACTGCACAACTTGGCGCATGCTTGGCCTAGCCATTGGCTCAGAATGTGAGCACAACAAGCCAAGCTTCAGCACAAGCTCCACCTCTTCTGGCCTATAATCAGTGCCCAAATTTCCATCCTTTGCCTCAAGAATCTCACCCTTTTTCCAGCAATTATATACCATATCAACCAGAATTGCACTCTCAGATTCCTCTACTCGCTCTATTGGCCTCCTTCCGCAAGCAACCTCTAGCAAAAATGCACCAAAAGCATACACATCGGAGTTTGTAGTGGCCTTACCTGTTCTAGTATGCTCAGGGGCCAGATAACCAAGAGTTCCAACCACATGTGTAGTTTGAGGATCAGTTCCATGGTCATACAACCTTGCAAGACCGAAGTCCCCTAACCTACCATTCAACTCTGCATCTAGCAGCACATTGCTAGCCTTTATGTCTCTGTGGACTACCACTTGCTCCCACTCTTCATGTAGATAAAACAGACCTGAAGCAACCCCTTTGATGATTCTAAACCTCTGGTTCCAATTCAGGGTCACTCTTGCTTGGTTATAGAGATACTTGTCTAGGCTTCCATTTGGCATGTAGTCATAGACCAAAAGAAGCTCCCCTTTGCGCCTGCAATATCCGAGAAGGGGAACCAGATTCCGGTGGCGAAGACGACCGATGCTTACGATTTCCGCCACGAATTCCCTCATCCCTTGCCTTGATTCATGGGACACCCTCTTCACTGCAACCTCAATTTTGGAAGTTGGCATCAAACCTTTGTAGACCCTACCAAATCCACCACTTCCCAATAGCTCCTTCTCCTTGAACCCCTTTGTGGCAAAGTACAGATCTTTGTACTTGAATCTGTGAGGGCCATAGTCCAGCTCCCAGTCTTCAAGCAACTCAGCAAACTTCTTCTTCCTTTTGATGACATGTGCCACTGCTAGAGCTACCAAGAAAACCAGAGTGAGTGATATCATAGGCAACCCAACAGTGAAAACCTTGGACTCCTTCTTATCACCTAGCCTAGGCAACTTGGGGAGTTCAGAGATGACAAGTTGTTGAGCCGGGCCATTGAGCTTAAAGCTCCAACCAAGAACATAATGGGAAGTTAAGACTGACCCGGTAGAGGAAGAGAATCCAACATACATGCTATTGTTCAGAATTGGAGAAAGATCTCTGGTCAATGATAACAAAGGTTGCTTTGGTTTATCAATACTGATTGGTGCTAAAGTAACATCAATCTGCTTCTTTACCCCGTCATATTCCACCCATACCTGCATAGGGTAGCCACTGATAAGGCTCAAATTCTTGAACACACCATCACTGTAATATCCTGCAGGAGCTGACTTAGCTGACTTCAAGTCATTGATATCAATTCCAACATGGTTGTCATTGATATCAAAAAACTCGGTGCTCTGGATGGTGTCAAGTTCCACCCCAAAAACATGGTTGCTGCTGTTGCCATTATTGGTCTTGTCAAAGAGGCCAAGGTACTGGCTTGGGAGAGAATTTGGAAGCCCTCTTGTTGGAGAAACCACAAAAACAATCCCATGGCCACTCAGAGTTGGATACTGAGATCTTATGGCAAACACAAAGGTGGTGGAGAAAGAAGACACGGTTCCATTGAAGGTGTTCTTGAAAACCACGGGGTTTGGATAGAAAGCATGACCCTTTTCTTGCTTGGTGTCATTGGTGAGCCTAAGTAGGCCATTGGAGGTGAACTCAGCAATACCATCAAGATACAAATGTGCTGATTGGAACCCATTATAGATGAAACTTGTGTCTTCGCTAGCTAAAACCACTGTCACCAGCAAAAACAGCACTGCTATAAGCTTGGGAGACATGGCTATACTATGGAACATGCTTATTCTGGTCAATAGTTCTTCGTTTATATGATTTTGTCTGAAGCCTAAAAGCGTGAAGCACGAATTTAAACTTTCATTGGGGGCCTACCAGGAATGATTCTCACACTGTCACTGTAAAGAATCCAACATCCTCGTCTTATCCGCTCTAGGTGCTAACTGAGGAATAGACAATTCAGAGTAGTGATTACAAAAAATAACAGCAGTAAATTTATTTATGCAAATATTCAGATCCATCACTTGATATTTTTGTTTTGGTTGGAGATCCGTCACTTTCATTGTGATCATTCACGGTTCTATTTTTCAAGAGTACTGTACATATATGGTGTTTTGAAACACTATTTTCTTATTATTAAAAATAGGATGCATTGGAACCTGTCAGTATTTTCCACTTATCACGTCATTTCAGTAAGACAATTTGACCATTTTATATTGCTGTAATCAATATCCTTCAGATGCATCTGCTATAATCAATATCCTAGTCGCACTAGTGGCCCTAAGGAAGAAATTGATGGGAGCTTGAGAATTTCTGTTTCTGGAAGGTCTCAAATATCAAAGTTTGCAATTGCAATCAAATAATGCCTGGGAAGATGGGGATAGGACCCTCTCTTTAGCCATAAAAAGGAGATAAAAGAAGGGGGGGAAGATAAAGATAAAATAAGAAACAAAAAATAAAGGTTGTTTACTCCTTGCTTCCGATTTTGTTTGCGCTTTGTCAAAGAAACGTGGTACGAAACTGGTGCTTTATTATGATTATCAATGTGAAAAACTCTTCATCGTTAGAATAATGGTATTGGGAGATGAGACAAATAAAGTTAACTCTCTCGTTCAGATTTTAAGCTTTTCGTTAAACGACATAAAGTTTGTCCATTCCTATGGGGATATGTACAGCTAATTTCTTCTTTGGATGTAAACATGTTTTCGAAGATACATTTTTCTGCATATATGTGATTTAACTGGGGTTCTGCTACAGCAGTTTGTAGAAATTCAGGGAGCCAATAAAGAATCCGATAATTCCTGTGTAACAGATCAGGAAATGGGCATGAAGAACCCACTTCGGTGATGCAATTACAAGCTGAGGGGAAGAAAATTTGGGTGAAGAGACACAGGAAATGGTACATGTATATTCATTGTTTATCCGAGTACATTCTGCATATCTAATCTAACAGGAATAGCAAGTCAATTCTGTTAGCACAATTCACAGATATAGTGCCAACTCATATACTCTCAATTTACATATTCACCTCCAATAAATAAAAGAAATAACACCAAACCCGTATGAAAAATGAGTATGTGTGGGCCGTAAAATGTACGGACTATGAGTGCGTATCATTGTGCATAATGAAGTAAATGGAAAGTAGGCTAAGGGGGTGTTTGGCATATGTATTAGGTATGATAGGATAAGATAATATAATATGTTATGATCTTATCTGTTATTTGGTGCAGTTAATGTATTGTATAAGTTTATCCATCAAATTTCCCTTATACGTTATAATGATGGATAACTTAATCTACTTTATGGAGTAGTATTAAGCTGATTAAATTTTTAATGGATAAGGGTTCTTTTATTTTTTTTATTTTTAATATATTTTATTAAAAAAAATTAATTATTAAATAAATAATAACAAATAAAAATATATAAATAAAAAATAATATTATTTAATAATAAATAAATATTTTTTAAAAATAATTGTAAAATAACTATTCAAATTGAAATAAAAATTTATTATTAAAATATATAAATAATAATATTTAATATAAATTTAATTGTATATAATAAAAAACACATTTAAATATAGGAATATGATATTAAGCATATTTAGATTTTGATATATAAAAACTCCATATCTATTTCACTCACACTCTTTCTCTCTCTCTCTTATATTTTTTATATTTATAAAAAAATATTAAAAATAAATAAATAAATAAATAATTTTTAATATAAAATTATTTTTATATATAATAAAAATAGCTTAAATAATTATAATAACTATTTAAAAATTATATTTATTATAATATCTTCTTTTGGTTATATTTTATATAATATAATATATTATACAGTGACATATCAAATATTGCATAGTATTAAATTTTTATCAGGCCTTATACAATAAGACCTTATACTATCAGTCATTATCCTATCAGGCCTTATACTAACAGGCATACCAAACAGGGCCCTAAATGCATGGGCCTATGCTGAAAATGCTGTAACAAGTTCTCGTTCAGATTTATTATGATTGTGTTATTTTGGATTTATAAAAATAGACGCATTCGACGTATTGCTATCTTTTTTTTTTTTTAATTACTAAATTTTTAAATTAAAGTCACCAACTTATTCGATCGAATTGTCAACCAGTTTCAGTATAACATTACAGAATATTATGCATATAACTGATTGGAGATAATCCAATCAAATAAATTGGTAATTTTAGTTTAAAATGTTAACAATTAAGAAAAAATATTGGTAATGTGTTGCAATACGTCCCAACTGTATAAACAAATAAACTTTCTCATTTATTATTACTTTTGAATATGCTATGTACTAGCTGCACTCGAGTTCTCACACTCATAATATCTTCTTTTAAAACAAAATTATTGTGATGACAAAGATTTCATTGGTTGTTTGTTTCATCATAAGCTTCAGTGCCCCCACACTAACTTTTATTAGCAGTTTCCTTCTGTAAATTTTGTGATGAAGTTGACGGTAGATCAGTTTGAACTTATCACTTCTGTAGATTTCACATTTGTAAATTTGATTAGTGGTGGATATGATAAATACATTTAAAATGATTTTATCTTAAAACCTAGTTTGATAGTACTTTTCTGAAAGAGTGCTTTGACTTATAAAAAGTATAAACCAATTTTTTTTATTTGATAGATCAAAAAATTGGGGTGTTCTTCAGAGTTCTCATAGGGTATTTTTTAGAACTAGTTTGTACTATCTAAAATTTAAAGATTAATACAACCTTACCTTCATTAATGACATTAAAAATAATAATTATTCTCTTTAATATTATATTCATTATAATCATTTTAAATTTTAAGAGCATATTTACTAAATATTACTTTTATAAATTCTACTTATTAAGAGGAATTTTTATATTATTTTACCAAATAATAGTACTATGACTTTTTAAGAGTAACTTTTAGAAAATCTAGAGAGCTCAATAACTCTAAAGAAACCACAACAATACCAAACCAAAAAGGAAGCAAGAGAATGATAAAAACTGATCTTCTACTATAATCTACCGGGTAACAAAATTTTCGATTGATGCTAAGTCATTTTTCATTTTTTTTTAATTGAAGTAGCACGAATGATTTGAGTGTACCATTGAACTAATGAATGAAATATAATTAAAAAAGAAATTACAAGTTATAGCTCTAGTAGTGTTTTAACCCATGCAATGCACAAGATGAGTGGTGTATAATATATTTAATAAATTTCATATGTATATTGTAACGTCATAACCGACTTAGAAGCCCATCGGTATTCCCGACATCGAATTCATCTTCAAAATTTGAGACAGACATGATTTCCGATTTCCGACCTCAGTGAATTTTTAAAATTCCGATTTCCGACTTTAGGAAGGCTCAAATGGATTGCCTTGCATTTTCTGATTTCCGACCTTAAGATTTCCAACTTAACACTAAATCTGACGTCCAATTTTATCTCAACCAGGAATGGACCCGAGATCAGATTTTGAACTTGTCTCCAAGTCCGAGTCAAATTTTCACGAGTTTCGATCTCGAGTTTAATACCAAGAGCCCTCATTTCTCTATCCTCCCGAGTTCCGAGATCGAGGTCCTATAATTCACGACCCCTTAGCTTTAAGTGCTTGGCTTCACATCGACTTTGCTTTCAAGTTTGAATAAGCCAGGATCGTTTCCGGGTTGGAGCTTCATATGCAGGATGTTCATGAGTTCCAACTTTATAGAAATGAGTTAGATTCCATTTCCAGAATATCTTTGGAAACTAGTCCACTTTGGCGACGTGGAGAGCAATTCTACACAAAGGGCGGCGTGGGAAGCGGTTGGTCACAAAAAGAAAGCAGGTTAGGCTGAAACTTCGTGCTTATGTTTTGAGGCCAATCAAAACCTTCCAAGTGCTACTACTCTTCATGCTTATATAACACCTTCTCCCCTCTTCTTGAGACTCTTCTCTCCCGTTACATACTTCCTCCCACTCTCTCTTTTCTTTTCTTCACTCACCCAACTCCACCACACTTTGGAATTCTACCAAGTTGCAGCTACAAACTTAAACCAAAATCATTCATAGTAAGAGGTAGAGGTTTTAATTCTTGTCTTGATTTTCCTGTTTCTTGGATGATTATTGGTGGTTTAATTCTTCAATTCTGATATATTGATTGAGTGATCATGATAAATTATGGCTGGTCTATTGGCTGTTTGTGAGATTAAAATTGAATTGGAAACAAGAAAGGATGAAGATATGAAGAAGTTGAGAGTTTGGAAAACTCAAAACCCTCAGCAGTCCATACGGCGGAGTGTACGGCTCCGTCTCCCACCGTTCAAAATTAATGAAACCATTTTTATGTGAAACTAGACATCTAGGGCTTTCCATACATATATCATATAAGACCATCGGATTAATATTGAGAGAGATATGCTTTTTTGAAGTTTGACCTAGGAATCCAGACATCCACCCGGGCAGTATGGGTTGAAAAGGGTGTAACTCACTCTATATAACTCCAAATCGAGTGAAACTAATTTTGTTGGAAAGCTTACACAGAGGAGAACATCCTACCCAGAAATTCTGAATTTGTTACCATCCTATTTGTTCCCAGTGATTTGAAAAAGTTAACCTATGTCCAAACTGAGCCAAATCAGAGCAGTTCAAGAAGATTAAGTTTCGGGGCTTATAACTCGAGCCCTAGCAAGCCAAATGGGATGGGACTTTTTGTAAATGAAACCTTACCCTGTTAAATTTAATATGAGTCAATTTCGTATCATTTGAGTCAGTTTTCGATTTTTAGTGGATTTTTACTTTTAGTTGCCTGATTCTGGCAAGCCACTGGGCATGCCGGGATAAAATCTGAATATCTTGAGCTATAGATATCAAAATTTGATGGGACCAAAGAGGTTAGAAAATAGAAACATAACACTTTAACATACTCAAATTTGAGGTCCAAATGAATTAAGTAGAAATTATGGCTTGAATTATAAAAACCGGGTTGGTTGAATATCTTTGGCGAGAAACTACCTTGTAATGAATTTGATGTTGATATGAGTTCAATATTGGAATATGTATGTAATATTGTGATCCTTGTGATAAATTGATGTTACGGTATCTTTGCACTATTCATGGGGAAGCGGACACGTTCCGTTATGCTGCCGAAATTACGGTAGGACCCATGCACAAGTTATGAATTCTATGTTAATACATGTGCATCCTTAAGAAAGTTATGAAAGTTATGAAAAAGATTTTGTACTATGAAAGTTCCATGCTTTACTTAGGCCAGCCAGGATAAAGTTAAGGGAATAGATCGGGGTGGGAGCAGCGGGAGAAAGTAAACCCAGGCAATTCCTTTATAAGAGCAGGCTCGATCTTGAGAAGCGGTATTATCCGAGTCTAAATGGTCCAAGAACTCCCAGGGGACCAAGAGATGGAAAAATGATGAAAGGAAATGAAAAGTTTATGAAGGAAAGTTCAAGTATGAGTTTGCATAATTACATGAATGCATGATTACATGGCATGATTATTTCAGGATGCTTACAGTTTGTCTTTTATATTTCACATTACTCTTGTATGTTTATTTACCATGCTCATTATTCTATGTTTTACTGTTGGTAGCCTATTCTATTTCTTATAATGTTTAAAGTAAAACTGAACCTTGCCTCGGACCAGATGTTTTATTGAACTCATTAAAATGGTTAGTTTAGTTGAACACATATTTTTATAATTAAATAAAACTCGAGGCAGCCAGAATGTATGTGATGTCGGATTAACTGTATGCGAACCCTACTGAGAATTTCTTGAAATTCTCACCCTGTTTTGTATCTTCCGCATCCTTCTCAGACACTGGCGAAGAGCTTGTCGACCACTCTTTTCACTGAAATCCTAGGCCTGTAGCTTCATTATGACCCCGAGTTGGACTTGTTGCACATGGCACTCTGCTAGTTACTGCCTCACCTTTTAGCACTAGGGATTTTGCTGTCCTTATTCCATCTGCTGTTAATACATATATATATGTATAGACTGAAACAATGACTTCTAATATGTAAATATACATGTATGTATACAGTTGATGTTATTATACTATTTCTTATCTGATGTAATTTCATTACGCACATAGTATAGCAGCGCGCCATTTCGTTTCATTTAAAAAAAAAAAACATATATATGCAGAATATTAACACGGTAACACAGTCTACCTAATTTCATGTTATGACTTAAGCATAATATTAAATTAGTAGGGTGTTACATATATTTAATATATTAAATACAATAATTCATTATTATAATTGTATTATAAAATAATGTTTAATAAATAATTATAAAATTTGTATAAAAAAGTGGGTTATATAAAATAAATTTAATTTTGATGCATTTTTATTTATAAATGTTTTACACATTTATCCAAAAGTGATTAACTTCTATAATTACTACCTTAAAAATTACACATACTATGTCACATGATTAAATGATAATCCAAAACTCTTAAAAGTACCATTTTGTTTGGACGTTTCCTTCCAAATCTTGTTTTGCTTACTTTTAAGGAGGAGTAAACATATTCATCATTGTTGAGAGAAAATAAATGAATGAAAATAGAGGAAGATAGAACTTTGTAAAAGTTAAAATCACATAGTGAAATTTAGTATTCCATTTAGTTGATGGCAATTGTTAGGAACAGTATAATATTATTTTAAAAAATTTCGTTCTAAAATTTAAAATCGTAGATAAAAAGGCTCTAAATATAGTTTTGGTAAGAAAGGCTCCAAATATTGATTATGCATATTATTTGATTATGTATAGTTCAATGTTATATATATATGATGATGATGATGATAATAATGTGAGGCTCTAGATCAGGACATGCATTTATACCACCAATTCTTATCATTTGTATATTGCATTTCTGTTTATAGTTGTACGTCTCCAATCAGGAATAACATTTCAATATGTGGTAGATGATAAAATCATTTAACTTAAAATGTTTTTTGACTCCTTCTCATAATACGATTTACATACTATAAATTTAAAACTTGGCAGACGGAATCACTTGTTCTTGCTATTACTGTTATATCGAAATGCTAATCTATTTGCGTTCCCTTAAAAATATGAGAAGAGAAAGCTAGAAAGATTTCATTCTGCATAACTTTGACATATTAATTGACAGCATAACCTTTCATTTTCATGCCAACAGTTGCCAAGAGCATAAAAGCTACTTTTAATGGGAGCAAATAATCAATAGTGGCTAAACTCCTTTGCTGATCTAGAATCTTATAACTTCCTGCTGAAAGCATGCTGTGTTGCTTGACCTAGCCAAAGATTTATAAACGCAATCACCATAATGTCATTGAAATTGCATGGCACCAACAACATTCTCGTTTATCCCTTTGCCGCGAAGGAATATGTAATGCATTCTAGTACAAATGGCCTTTACCACTTAGTACCAAACAGAAGCAAATCTGTAACACATCATGTCAGTGACAGCTAAAGCAAATCTTAAGCTTGAGTTACTTGCAAGTTGTATAAGGGACTAAGGCTTGGTTTGGTATTCTTTGTGAACTTTTTAAATTCTTTGAATTTCTTTCGACTCTCTAAAAACTGCTTTAAAAAAATCATAGTAGTATCATTTGATAAAATAATATAAAAATTGCTTTCAATAAGCACAAGCCACAAAAGTAATATTTGGTAAAATTACTCTTAATATCTTAAATGATTACAATAGTTATAAATACTAAAGAGAATAATTTCTATTTTTAATGTCATTAAATAAAGTAAGGTTATATTACTTTTTTAATTTTTGAAGAGCACAAAATCCGAAAAGCATTTCATAAGGGCTCCCGAGAGCACCTCCTGGCTTTCAAAAGTCAAGAGCAAAAGCATCCCAATTTTTTGATTTACCAAACAAAAAAAAATTGACTTATGCTTTTCATAAGTCAGAGCACTCCTTCGAAAAATACTATCAAACTAGACCTAAATCCTATATAGTTATTTTTATCTAGCACAATAATTCTTCATAATGTGGATAAAATTACCGTGCCCATACAATTAACAGAGTAATCCATTCATTTTTCCATTAATATATAATTCTCCTGCTAAATAATTTATCTCCATTTCTACGCACGACCACAACTTTTTCCCCTATAAAAAGACTAAAGCAAAAAAACACACAAATTTGGCATGTACTATAATAAGAACAATTTTATTTCCAATCCATTATTCAATAATTTTTCACATTCTTCGTATCAATAAACTAAGGACTGCAGCTCACACAGCAATTATGAAAAACAGATTAGTTCCAAATAAGCTAAAACTCTATTATTCTTATAATGTATAATGTCGATTAGAATAGATCAAAACTCTATATATACCAATTCATTCATTTTTGTCAAAGAAACAGACCTGAGAACCAAACTACTTATAAGTATGAAATCATAGTATTAAACAATGATATCAGACCAGACAGCTACATGCCTCAAATTTGAAAGAGGACTTATGCAAATAGATAAAGCTAAAAGTTATATAGACTCACCAAACATATTACTCAATTAATATCAAGTAGAGCCACAGCCCACAGGTAACAACAAAAATAATCACCTGAGTATATCAAATAAAATAAGATATATTGAAAGCACAAAAAAAAAAAAACCATAGAGATTCGTTACATTACATCTTCCCAAACAGGCATTTCACACTGGACTTATGAGAACTCATCATAGTAATAAATCACATAAACACCTACTTTCCAATTAATGGACATCAAAATAGAAAAGAATTCAAGCAAATTCCACTTCATAAGGCAAGTGAAGAAGCACGCTTCGAAGCAGAAATTGGAGGAAAAAAAAAAAGCATTATGTTAAGAACAAAACGATATATCCCAGTGATGAATGACATTATCTCAAACAACATACTCTAAATTTCAAACAGGACTTAACATAACATACCATACTCATAGAGGGCATAAACTGAAACAGCTACTTTCAAGTAATGCAAATTAGAATAGATAAGAAATCAAGAATCTTCTCTTCATAAGGCCAAGAATCTCCTCTTCATAAGGCAAGCCATGCAGCAAGTTTCAGAACATGAATTTAAAAAAGGATTCTTCACATCAAAAACAAAATAAAAAATCACAGTTCGTTTTTGAATATCTCAAACTGCGTATTCTAAATTTTGGACATGACTAATGAGAACAAATCAAACTCGTAAAGGACATAAACTAAACATAAATATTTTTCAATTAATGAAAATTAGAATAGATGAGAAGTCAGGCTCATTCTAGTTGACAAGGCAAGTGAAGTAACAGGCTTCAAAGCCTCATTTACATGAATCTCTGGCTCATACAATTTTGTTGCATTAGTTCAAAGGAAAAAAATATAGTGGATATTCAAAACCATTATCAAATCAAAAGAAAATTTAATTTAAAAGATCAATATCCATAGCATAATTTAATTTAAAAAAAGATTCAAAAGCAAACAAAAAAATCTAAAGCATCACCATAGAGTTTATTACTTGAGTAAATCCTTCAGATGACCACATTTTGGCTACCTAATCAGTCTTGCAACTAGGAAGAAATAATAGGAGCAATGTTCTAATATGCTATGCCTTACAACAACTTATGAGGCTGAATATGTCTTATCATAAACATGAGCTTTATTACATTTATGTCATACATGGCAGTGAATAGGGGGCGATTGCGGTGTTGTGGTGTGGAGCGGGGGTCAATCACTACATAGCTTCAGGTGTGTCGTGTTTTGCGCTGCGGCCACTATTGCTGTCATCGTCCAAAAGATAGTTCTACCCTTATTTTTGGATCATTTAGCACAATCTGAAGGGGCTGGAAGGTCATTTAATTTTGTCCTTCCTCCTCCGTTCTTCAATCTACCATTTGATCTATTAGGGCTTTTCTTCATCTTTTCTCGTCCTTTCTCAATTGGTCCCCCTCTCCCATCACCCCTTACTCTCCGGCGAGCCTCCAACCTCCGACAGTGGCAAGATCGGCGACTGCGAGACTGGTGCAGTAGTGGTTTGAGTTTCCTTTCTCCTCCTTTTGTTTGGTTGGTCATGGTTCTCCTTCCTCCTCCTCGTTCCTCCGATTGGTCCTCTGCTTTCCTCTATCTCTCTTTGTTTTGCTTGTTTCTTTCTCCTCTTCTATTTTCTTCCACCCTCTATTTTTTTTTCTATTAGCTGTTTTTCCTCTTCTGTTTTCTTGTTTTTTTTTTCTTTCGATTTTCCAATCTAGTTCGACAATGGCAATATCATCAACTTAGTGTTACTCCCTCTTCTTGTGGTTTGGTGAAGCCAATTGGTGACAACATTGATATGGCATGGCAATGGAATAGCTTAAGAGACATCAATAATAGGAAGGGTGTAACTTGTGATTTTTGTGGCAAAACAACCAATGGTAGACTAACTAGAGCAAAAAGACACCAAATGGGTGTGACAGGAGATGCAAAAGCTTGTAAAAAAGTCCCACCTGAAGTTAAGCTACTTCTCAAGGAAGCTCTTGAGAAGAAAAATGCGGAGAAGGAATCAAACTTTGGTGCAATTGGAGAAGATGATGATGAACAAGAAGATTTGGAAGAATCCTACAAATTAGAAGAGGGAAAAGACCTCCATCAACGTCAAGTAAGAGTAGCTCTATTCCTTCAACTATTATTAGGCAGCCCAAGAAAGGAAAAAGCATAAAAGGTCCTTTGGATTCGATGTTTTTAAAAAATCTTGAAGCTACTATTAAATTGGGAAAGCCTCATTGTCAAACAAGCATTAATGATGCTTATGATAAAGAAGTAAGGGCTAGAACCATTCAATACATGGCCCGATTTTTTTATATGAATGAGATTGCTTTCAATGTTGCTAGATCAAAAAGCTTTAAGTTGATGCTGTTGGAAATTATGGTCCACACCTTAAAGCACTAAGTTATCATGAATTGAGGATTCCACTCCTTAAAAGGAGTTAAAGCTAACAAAGGATATGTCTAAGGGTCATGAGGAGGAAAGGGTGAAATATGGTTGCTCAATAATGTCGGATGGTTGGACAGATAGGAAGAATAGGACTTTGATCAATCTCATGGTAAATTGTTCAACTGGGACAATGTTTATGAAGAGTGTTGATACTTTTGCATACATGAAGATGGGGAAGAAAGTATTTGAGCTATTGGATAGTTTTGTAGAGGAGATTGGAGAACAAAATGTTGTTCAAGTGGTGATTGACAATGGAAGTAATTATGTCTTAGCTAGTAAGAAAATATGAATTGCTCAAATTTCCTATTACTTCCTTTAATGTTTGGCTACTAATCTAATTTTATTTAATTTGGCTTTCTTAGGCAAACTTTGAGCTAAGACGAAGAATCTCTTTTGAACTCCATGTGTTGCACATTGTGTAGACTTAATGTTGGAGGACATTGGAAAACTTCTTTGAGTTAAAAAAGCAATACAGAGAGGCATTAGTCTTATGGGCTTTATCTACAACCAAACTTTGACATTGAACACAATGAGGAAATTTACCAACAAGATGGAGTTAGTTAGGTATGGAGTGACAAGATTTGCTACAACATTCCTTACACTGAGAAAATTGTACAAACAAAAGAACAATCTTAGAAGAATGTTCACTTCAGATGAGTGGTTGAGCTCCAAGATAGCTAAAGAACCTAAGGGGAAAAAGGCAAGTGCTATTGTGCTCAGCACAATATTTTGGAATGATGATGTGTACTCTATTAAGATTATAGGGCCTCTTGTACATGTCCTTAGGCTTGTTGATAATGAGAAAAACCTTGCAATAAGATACATTTATGAAGCTAAAGAAGCTATTCAAAAGTCCTTCAATAATAATGAAGACAGGTGCAAGGATGTTTTTGCTATCATTGATAAGAGATGGGACTTACAACTTCATCATATATTGCACGCAGCTGCTATTTCCTGAACCCTAAGTTTTACTATCCCAATGCAACAAAGACTGAGAGTGATCATGAAGTAATGAGTGGACTTTATAAGACTATTGATAGGTTGATTCCAGATGAACACTTGGCCAAAATGGTTACAAATGAGATTGAAATATTTAAGAGGGCTGGTGGTATATTTGGAAATAGGATGGCAATAAAACAAAGAAACATAGTGGCTCTTGGTAAAAATTAAGAAATATGTACTTAATTTTTGATAAATTTAGTCCCATGATGTTTCTTAGTAATGGTGATTTTCTAATTATTACATCACAACTAAATGGTGGAGGAAGTATGGAGCATCCACTCCTAACTTATAACAATTTGCAGCCAAAATGTTGAGTCTAACTTGTAGTTCAACGGGATGTGAGCGCAATTGGAGTACTTTTAAGCATGTAAGCAAATGCAAATAATTTTCCTTTGCATAGTTTCATACTTCTATTTAATTATTTTAAAACTAACATTTTTGTTTCATTTAGGATATGAATATCATAGATTCATTCTAAGAAAAGGAGCAAACTTGAGCATTAAAAGTTACAAGATTTGGTATTCATCAAGTATAATCAAACTCTTAAAAAGCGCTTTGATAGCCAAGATGTGATTAGATCCGATTCTTCTGAATGGTATTGATGATAGCAATAATTGGTTGCTAAGAGAAATGGGTGCTAACATAGAAGATGTTGAAGAAGAATTTATTTTTGGTGATGATGGATTGACTTGGGGAGATGTTTCTGGTGCAGTTGGGGCTAAGGAGCCTCCAAGACGCACTAGGCTTGCTACAAGATTGAAGAAGAAATTATCGAAGCACTCTAGCTCAAGGAGAAGGATGGAGCCTATTCAAGAGGAAGAAGAATTTGATGATAAGGAAACAAAGTCAGAGGAGGGTGTAACATCCACCGAAATTCTTTTATCGTTTTCCGTTCAATTGTTTGGTTTTTATCGAATAATTGAAATTAATTAAAATTTGGTTAAATAATTATTTAGGATCAATTGATTAGCAATTAATTGAGATTAGGTACAAGTCAATTAGGTTATAAATATAGAAAATTTCATAAGAATTTTCACGAAACCAATTTACCGATGTAAAGGAAATCGGTAAGTTTACGGTATTTTAAACTGTCGAAACTGAACCAATGGAACTACAAGCTTTAAACCCTATTTTGAGTGGCTGATAACTCAGCCACTTATCACCAAAAAGTGGCGCAACAAAGGCCACTAAAACATGAAGAAGCTTGGCTGAATTTCAGCCATGCAAAGCCAACCAATCAAAAGCCAAAGCAAATCAACAACAACTATTCAAATGTAATCAGATTTTTTCCACCCTTTTATCACCCATTCAGACCACATTCCAGCGCCACTTTTCTCCTCTCCTTTCAGCTCTCTTCTCCTCTCCTCTACTCACATAACTCCAGCCAACATCAAGCCAAAGCAAGCTTTGCTCATCCAAGCTTTCAAAAATCCAGCAAAATCACTCATAACAAAGGTAGAGGTTTAGTTCTTGCATCAATTCTGTGGTCTTGGCTGGCTGAGGTTGGATTATTCTTACAATCTTTGATGTGTTAAATGAATGATTATGATGATATATGATGGCTTATTGGCTGTTTGTTTGGTTAAAATCGAATTAGAAGCAAGAAAGAATGAAAACAAGAAGAGATGGAGAGCTGGAGAACCCAAAACCCCTCGGCAGTCCGTACGGCGGAGTGTTCGGCTCCGCCTACAGCCGATTAAATTTGATGAAACCAATTTTAAATGAAACTAGACATCCAGGGCTTTTCATACATATATCATATAAGACTTTTGGATTAGTATTGAGAGAGATATGATTTTTTGAATTTCGACCTAAGGTTTTGACTCTGATTCTGGGCAGACTGGGTTGTTCAGGATAGAACTCGCCCTATACTACTTGGAAATGAGTGAAACTAACTTTGTTAGAAAGCTTACACATAGGGGAATGTCCCATAAAAATTTCAGAATTAGATAAGGTCCCAGTTGCTCCCAGTGATCTAAGAAAGTTACCCTATGTCCCAACTGGGTCAGAACAGGGCAGTTTAGGAAGGTCAGAATTCGGGGCTTATAACTCGAGCCCTGGCAAGTCAAATGGAACTGAACTTTTTGCAATTACCCTGTTAGCTTTAATATGAGTCCAATTTCGTATCATTTGAGTCAGTTTTCGATTTTTAGTGGATTTTTACTTTTAAGTGTCTGATTCTGGCTAGCCACTGGGTAGGCCAAGGTAAAATCTAAATATCTTAAGCTATAGATATCAAAATTAGATGGGACCAAAGAGGTTAGAAAATAGACACATAAAACTTTAACATATCCAAATTTGAGGTTCAAATGAGTTAAATAGAATTTATGGCTTGAATTACAAAAATCGAGTTAGTTGACTATGCTGAGGCAGAAACTCTGCCTTGATGAGTTTAATGCTATTATGAGTTCCATATTGATATATATGTGTAATGTTATGACCTTATTGATAAATTGATGTTCTGATGTGCTGGCACTATTCATGGGGAAGCGGACTCGTTCCGTTATGCTGCCGAAATTTTGGTAGAACCCATGCACAAGTTATGAATTACATATTAATGCATATACAATTTCAAGAAAACTATGAAAGTTATGATAAGAATCATGTTACTATGAAAGTTTCATGCTACTTGGGCCAGCCCCGAATAAGAAGTTAAAGGGAATAGATCGGTGGGAAGGTCGGGGAAAGTAAACCCGGCATTCCTGTATAGGAACGAGCTCGATCCTGATAAGCAGACTATTACCCACGAGTCTAAATGGATAAGAACTGCCAGGGGACCAAGGGATGGAAAATGATGAAAAGAAATAGAAAGACTTATGAAGAAAGGTTCATGATTAAGTTTGCATGATTACCTGAATGCAAGTTTACATGAAATAATTATGTCAAGATGAATGCAATGTCTATTAAGTTTAATTACTACTGTTTATTTTATTTATTTATTCTGTTTACTATTCTATGGAATCTTATTAGTGAGTTATTCTGTTTCCTATATCCACTAAAGTAAAACTGAACGTTGCCTTGGACCAGACTTTTCCTTAAACTCAATAAAACGGATAACTAGCTTGAACACATGTTTTTATAATTAAATAAAACCTGAGGCAACTGAGAATGTATGTCACGTCAGTTAATCACTAAACACAACCCTACTGAGAATTTCTTGAAATTCTCACCTCGTTCTATATTTTCTGCGTCATTCTCAGACGCTGGCGATGGACTCCACGGCCACCCTCCTCATTGAGATCCCAGATCTGCAGCTTCACCGTGACTCCGAGTTGGGCTCGTTGAACATAGCCTGCTTCTGCCATTTCTACCTCTGCTTTTTAGCAATAGGAATTTTGCTGTTCCTTTGTTTCATCTATTTTTAATATAGACATATAGACTGCAGCAATAACTTCTAACATGTAAGTATATATGTATGTATACAGTTGATGTTATTGTACTATTTCTTATCTGTTGTGGTATTATATTAAGTTTTGTTACGCTCATAGTATAGCAACGCGCCGTTTCGACTGTTTTGTAATACTAATCATGAAATTTAAGTAAAATGTTAACACGGTAACACAGACTACCTAATTTCATGCCATGACTTAAGCATAACATTAAATTAGTAGGGTGTTACAGAGGGGGCAAGAAGAGATCTATAAATCTCGTAGTGAAGAAAGTGATGAAGAGAACAATGTGGTATAGGAGGAGGAGGAGGATGATGATGATTGATTTGTTAGAATGTTTTGTTAGTTTTAAAGAGTAGAGACTTGGGTCTAATTAGGATTTGGTGTTGTCTTTTACTCTTTTATATTTTGTTGCCCTTACGCTACTTGATAGCGCTCTTTTTTTATTTTACTGCCCTTAAGACTTGATGTTTATGTATTGGATTGATGGTGATTGCATATTTTTAGACTTTGGAATGGATTATGAATTTTCATCATTGATGTAAATGAGTTTAATTGTGGATGGTTTTTTATTTTTGAACATTTATAATGTTATATAAATTGCACGATAATTATATATTTTTTATCAAATAGTGACCATCTCGTTATCCACTATCTTACTATAGCATTTTTGGGGTCAGTTGCTATGCATCGCTATCCGTGATTGACTACTATGATGTCATATTATCCTATATAACAAAGCATAAAATAAAAATATCACAATATTAGTATGTATGAGTCATAGTTGTTGGAATCCTTTGTGCAAACCATAATCATCAATAGGTGCATGGGGTCAACCCACCAATAGTTTGACCAAAATTTGCTCCCCCAAGATATTGAAATGACCAAACAAAGAGGCTTAATTGAATAAAAAAAGGGCTCAGATGAAAACTAAAATTTCAATTTTCCCAATATAAATCTATTCAAATTTAGCATATATATCATATAATTTGTTCTAACACAATAATTTAAAGAGAAAAAGCATTTCTAGATAATAAAGGCAGAGAGGGCAGAGTCCATATTTGTAGTGTGCGGAAGAAATTGCCTGGAAGAACACTTTAGTTTTGTCTCTATCAATATTTCTGTCAATACAATTAGTCTATGGTTTCAACCTAGTTATACATAATCTCACCTACACTCCATTAACCAAAAATTAAATTATTATTTTTTGGAAAAAATGGAGAATAAAAAAAAAACCCCAAATAGTGGAATTATTGCCATGCCAACCAAGTTGCCACAATCCCGTTAGCAGCACCACCATGGATCCCTATCTTCTCCCTTCTTGTGATATCAAACCTTAAAATTAGAGTTAAGCTTCTCATGGTTTAAAAAAAAATACAATAATAATTCACCAAAAAATAATACAACAATCACATACTAATACGATGATATGCTATTACCAATTTGTTTCTATAATATCCAATCATATCACCAAAGATTGGGCTGTAATTGAAGAGATATATTTGGAGGTAGTTTAGGACGATCTGTTCATACCTTTGATCTTGCTATCTTAGGAAGGTGTGTGTTGCGTCAGCATGATACTGGGAGAATTATGTGGGGTGACTACCTTCCTAAACTTGTATATATTTGTATGCATTTGTTCAATGAAATTAGATTGGCCATTCATATTTTAGCATGGTATCAGAGCCAACCAGGCTCTGATAAATATCCCATGCCTCGATAGACCTCTAGTGCTATCATGGCCAAAAAAGAAGAGATAATCAAATAAACCAAGAAGCCTCAGACTAATGAAACCAAGAAAACTCCATCACCATATGATTTGAACTCAAATGACAATCCCAGGAACATGATCACACAAGTGCAATTGCAGGGAGAAAACTACGAAGAATGGGCCTGAGCCATAAAAATTTCATTGCGTGCTCGAAGAAAGTGGGGTTTCATAGATGGAACCCATAAACAGCCCGACAAAGGTGCACCAGAAATGGAGGATTGGTGGATTGTTCAATCCATGCTTGTGTCATGGATATTGAATGCTATCGAACCTACCTTGCATTCAACCGTAACATACGTGGAGAATGCAAAGGAGTTATGGGAGGATATTAGAGATCATTTCTCAGTTGTGAATGGTCCAAGAATCCAGCAACTAAAAGCAGAGTTAGCAGATTGCAAGTAACAGGGGATGACCATGGTTGCCTACTATGGGAAATTAAAGACACTCTGGGATAAGCTGGCAAACTATGAGTAGATCCTAAGGTGTTCATGCGGAGGATGCAAATGTGATATTACATCTAAACTTGAAAAACAAAGAGAAGAAGAGAGGCTCCATCAATTTTTGGTGGATTTGGATGATGTGAGCTATGGTATAGTGCGCTCTAACATATTAGCTGCAGATCCTTTACCCTCATTAAATCGAGTATATGCTACTCTAGTGCAAGAAGAGAGGATGAAAACAATCACCAAATCTAAGGAAGAAAGGGGAGCAGTCATGGGTCTTGCGATACAAGCAGAACATAAGACTAAGGGGTGAGGAGAGACAAAGGATAAATCAATGGTGTGCTCTCACTGTGGAAAGGCAATATATGATGCTAGAAGCTGTTTCCAACTCATCGGATATCCTGAATGGTGGGGTGAATGCCAATGAAATGAAGGCAGAACTAGTGGCAGAAATCAACAGTGAAATAGGGCCTCAGCAGGACGTGGAAGAAGAGGGATGGGTCGTGCTAATGCAGCACGAGTTGCAGGTAGTAATGTAACCAAAAATCATGCATTGGGGCGCCACAACAGAATGGAAGAGTAGAGAGGAAACATGGACATATTCTAAATATAGCAAAGGCACTAAGATTTCAAGGGAAACTTCCGATTCGTTTCTAGGATGAATGCATTCTAACTGCAGGATACCTAATTAATTTGACACCGTCCCCTATCCTCAATGGCAAGATTCCATATGAAATGATTCAAGGAAAACCTCCTACTTATGACCTCCTACCTATTATCATTTGAGAGTATTTGGGTCACTCTGTTATACACACCATCAAGATAGAAAAGGAGATAAATTCGATAATAGAAGCCGTAAATGCATCTTTGTTGGGTATCCTTATGGACAAAAAGGGTGGAAATTATTTGACTTAGAGAGAAAGGTCTTCTTTGTCTCATGGGATGTAAAATTTGTTGAAACAAAATTTCCTTTTGAAGAAGCAAACATTATCCCACCGGCATCACAAGTATCCATCATTGATACATGCGAAAATGAGGAATATGATGTTGAGGATAGCCACCATGATGACTCAAGTGTTGAAGCTAGGGGACACTGCTACAACTCATGATGAACCCGGAATCTGTGAACCTACACCAGAAAATTAGAACTGCATAGATGCAGTACCCTACAACAGTGATGAACAAGCAGAACCTGGCACCAACACTGCTCCTACTCCTCAACTTGGATGAGGTCATCGAATCAAGCAACCATCTATGAAGTTACATGATTATGTGACAAACACCATGATAAAGTTGAGCCCATCTACCCGTTTCTTTGCTACATCGCATAACTTAGGTGCGTGTTATCCTATAGCTCACTATGTGAACTGTGACAAATTTTCATATCAGCACCGTAAGTTTCTTGCAATAGTAAGTGCAGATTGAGAGCTAATTCATTTTTTTTGAGGCTATACAAGATGAACGTTGCCTCTAGGGAAGAGAGCTCTTAGTTGCAAGTAGGTCTACAAAGTCAAGTATCATTTAGATGGCACTACTGAGAGATTCAAAGCAAGGCTAGTCATTTTGGGGAATCACCCGGTTGAAGGGTTGGACTACACTAAAACTTTCGCCCTAGTGGCAAAAATGGTTGTCGTACATACAATTTTGGCTGTGACTGCTGCTAAAGATTGGGAGCTACACCAAATGGATGTTCATAATGCTTTCTTGCATGGGGAACTACAGGAAGATGTGTACATGAAACTACCACCCGGGTTCATGTTGCAACACCAAGGGATGGTATGCAAACTCTATCAATCACTCTACAGTTTAAGGCAAGCTCCTAGATGTTGGTTTGCCAAGCTTTCGACTGCTTTGAAGCATTATGGGTTCCCCCAATCTTACTTTGACTATTCCCTGTTCACTTTGCGAAATGCAAATGTGCATCTTGTGGTGCTAGTGTATGTAGATGATCTTATTATTTCAGGAAATGATTTTGGGGCTATTCACTAATTTAAGCTTTATCTTCATACTTGCTTTCATATGAAGGATTTGGGAAGATTAAAGTATTTCCTAGGAGTGGAGGTTGCCCGATTTCCCACAGGAATTTACTTGTGTCAAAGAAAATATGCCTTGGATATTATCCTTGAGACTGGGTTGCTTGGGGCCAAATCAGCTTCTCTTCCTCTTGAGGAAAATCATCGTTTAGCATTAACCAAGGGTCCTTTGTTCTCTGATCTTGCCCATTATTGACGCCTTGTTGGGCGCCTCATCTACTAGTGTTTCACTAGACTTGAACTTTCTTACAGTGTCCATACCTTATTTCAATTTATGCAGCAACCCAGGGAAGAGCATTGGCATGCTGCTTTGCATGTAGTTCGTTACTTGGAAGGGAACCTTAGCCAAGGTATTCTCTTATGTCGAGACAATGATCTGAACCTATATGGTTGGTGTGACTCGAATTGGGCAAGTTGTCCTCTTACTAGAAGATCTCTTACAGGTTGGTTCATCTTTCTTGGTCACTCACCAGTTTCATGGAAGACCAAGAAGTAGCACACAGTCTCCAAGTCCTCTGCCAAAGCAGAAAACCACTCCATGGCTAACACCATATGTGAATTAAAGTGGCTAAGTGATATTCTATCCAGTCTCGGTGTTCTTTATACTCAACCAATGTGCCTCTATTGCAATAGCCAAGCAGCCCTTTATATAGCTAAGCATCCTATTTTTCATGAATGAACGAAGCACATTGAGGTTGATTGTCATTTTGTTCGGGATGAGATTCTCAAGAATAACATTCACCCATCTTATGTCCTTGCTCGTACTCAGCTTGCCGAGATATTCACCAGGGCCCTTGGGACAAAGCAATTCTTGCTCTTGTTAAGCAAGTTGGGCGTCCAAAACTTGCATGCACCAACTTGAGGGGGGGGTAATACGATGATATGCTATTACCATTTTTGTTTCTATAATATCCAATCATATCACCAAAGATTGGCCTATAATTGAAGAGATATATTTGGAGGTAGTTTAGGACGATCTGTACATACCTTTGATCTTGCTATCTTAGGAAGGTGTGTACTGTGTTAGCATGATACTAGGAGAATTACGTGGGGTGACTACCTTCCTAAACTTATATATATTTGTATGCATTTGTTCAATGAAATCAGATTGGCCATTCATATTTTAGCACATACATAAGTAGAAGCAAAGCCATCACTCCTCAACAAACTTACACTCATATATCAAAATGGCCAAAGAAGAAGAAGACGACATTGAAGCTTAGAGCAAGCTTTGATCCGAGTTCCTGCAATTCGTGCATAGCAAGCGAACTGCTTCTAAAAAGAGAATGATGAATGATTCACGATCTTGCCTTCAATGATGAATGATTCTTCGATTCTCATTTGCTACATTTTAGTTCTGCTAACTATCAACTCACCACCCATTCAAGCATGCAAAGAAGAGAGGCTCAGTTTAAGTGTTGAAGTAAGGCACGAAAAAAGGACATCGCGGAATGTTCAACAAAGAGAACAAAGAGATTGAGGTGAAGAAAGAAGAAGCATTTAGATCCTTAGAGATAAGATTTATTATTTAGGGTTAATAGAAGATATTGAGAGATCTCATTCAATTGGGAGTTAAAAATGAATGGCTTGTGAGATTGGGTTTTGATTCAATGAATAGGTCTGCGATCCAAAATGTCACTGCTGGGAGCTTGGGAATATAAATACACTGATTATTTTCAATTTAATGAATAGACAGTGGGTGCATTGGTTACAACGCATAATGGAGATCATGGGAATAAGTATTAGATGGAACTACCAATTAGTGTACTTACTATATTTAAATAAAATAAAAAATAATACAAAGAAAGTCTATTTTGAAATCTTTCTATAAATGGCAAGTTTTTCAATTGAGGAGGGAAAAAAAAGGTATTTAAGAAGCCGTGCCATCTACAGTGCTCCTCGCTAGTCAAGGAACATGGTGCATCTTGCAATTTGATAGTGAAGATTGTGAAGTGCATCGATATATCAATCATCTATGATACACTGTAATAATATTTAATTTTAAAAAAATTTAAAAATATGATTAAATATATTTTAGAAATTGTCATATATTGACAATGTAAAATTACACAGATAGTATAAAATAATTTTGCATTGTCATATTGACAGAATTTTTCTAAAATTTTATTCGTTGACAGTGTAAAATTATTTTATATTGTCAGTATAATTTTACATTGTCAGTGTATGATAATTAATTTTTAAAATATATTTAGTCATATTTTTAAATTTTCTTAAAATTAGTATATTACTATAATGCATCATAAGTGATTGGTATATCGATACACCTTACAAATATAAACCATCAGATATGCTACAGTCACAAGGTGCACTATGCACCTTTGACTGCGACGCACATTAAAGTCGAAGCCTTAAGAAGCTGCCATTTGGCAAATTTTCCAGTTTGTGGTTCTTAAATATTATAATTATTATAAATTATAATTATAATTATAGATTATAAATTATAGATTTTACTAAAAATAATATACCTTTATTTCTTTTAGATACAAAATAAATAGATCTACATCTTCAAATTATTGTTATTATAGTGTATGTTAAAGAGAGTTTCTAAATAAATAAAACAATTTTACTACTCAAATAAAAAGCAAAATTAGGGGACAAACACAACATACTAGAAACGTGTGAACCTTCCACGGACAAGGAAAGAAAAACAAATAAACTAGAAAATAAGACCAAAAAAAATGAACTAAACTAAGTTATCAATTAAGTATACTAACATTAACTAAATGAAATTAATGCTAACTCAGATATCTAAATTTGCTTTATTACTAAATTAAAGTAGTAACTAAATTAATAAAAAATTGAACTAAACTAAAAAACAATACTTTATATGTAACGTCCTCCTCTGTACAGTACTATGCTTAAATCATAGTACCATACCCTGGAGTTGTTGTTGTTACCTGAGTGGACCTTATCTGACAGTAACTTCAGCCGTCTATGAAACTTCTTGAATCATCTGGAGATAATACGAAAATAGGACTGAGAATTTTAAATTCTCAGTAAGATTCCTTAAACTACCATATATTGTGTCATCGTTATTATCTCCAGCTGCTTCGGTTTATTATGAAAATATGAGCATGTTAACTAGACTGTTCAATTTTATAGTTTGAAAATATATTGTCCAAAGCAGAGTTCATTTTATTCACGCACTTGAGTCACATTGGCCATATTTCATATTTGGAATAATAATCACAGCATAAGTATATAGAACAGTCTTAGCATCAATAAAACATGGGATATAATTATGCAAATACTCGTATTTGAATTCATGCAAATGCACTGATATTTTTCTTTAACTTTCTTTGCTTTCTTTTTTTGGCACACCTAGGCGTTACGTATCGCCATCCCTAGGGTGCTTGCATATGATTTGATCTTTAGTCTTTACTGCTCTTGGGTAGTCTAATCTAGGAGTGAGCTCAACTCGTGACCGTCGTCACACAGTATTAACCCGCAAGGGGATCCACATGCCTCTAGGTCGGAGGGACTCAGTTGGCCAACTGCCTCCAACATAGAGGGACCCAAAAGTTTTTAACTGCTTTCAGAAGGAGGGACCTAATGTGCAACTATCTCCGAGTGAAAGGACCCACATCTTTATCTTTTAACTGCCTTCACCTGGAGAAACCCAAATAACTGCCTCCAAGTGAAGGGATTTCATATTTACTTACTTCATTTATATGCAAATATGCATGCTCTCATAAGAATAATTCATGATCATATCACCATAACATATCCAATATAAAGCATCATATCTTCAATAGTTGTCACACATAACAAAGTCTTAATCTATCTTGCAAACTTTTAATTTGTATTGATGTTCTCGAGTTTGAGCTTAGGACCGAATTCCGAGATTGAATTGGGTTCGAGCTCCGAGACTATATAAGTTCTGACTTTTGGGTTATGCATATAGGGTTAATGTTTTGATTCCCGACTTCTGGGGTTAGATGTTTTGATTCCCGATTTCTGGGGTTATGCCTAGAATCGATCTCCGACATTAAGTCACAATTGGTCTTCTAAGACTTTTATGAGTGTGTTCCCTAAATTCCAAGTTCCGACATTCATTATACCCGATCTAGTTTCCCCTTCACTAAGTTCCGAGTTCAACGTTAAGTATACCTGATCTAGTTTCCTATTCACTAAGTTCCGAGTTCAACATTAAGTGTACCCGATCTAGCTCTTTGTTTGCTAAGTTCCGAGTTCTGATATTAACTATACTTGATCTAGTATTCATACATGTCTCTAACCAGAATTGCACTCTTATAAGAGAAAATTCACCAAAAATAGAAATTTGGGTGAAATAATACAAAATTCATATCAATTTAAAGCTAATGAAATAAGTTGCATATTATTTGAATGAGTATAATTCAAGATATAAACCCTAAAACTTGATCTTACTGGATTACTCTGTTCTAGCCTGGGTTGAACTTAAGGTGAATTCATTGATGTACTAGGGATAGTTGACAACGAATCTGACTCTAAAATTTTTATGGGATGTTCTTTCATATGTTAGCTTTCAAACAACGTTGGATTCACTCAATTTGGAGTTGTGTAGGGTGAATTACACCTTTCTCAACTCACATTGCCCGGATGAAAGTTCTGATTTCTAGGTCAAACTTCAAAAATTCATAACTAATGATATACTAATCCAATGACCTTATATTTAATATGTATGGAAAGCCTTGAATGCATAGTTTCATATAAAAATGGATTCATGAAATTTAAATGGCTGTAGTCTGAGCCGTACACTCCGCCGTACGGACCACCGAGGAAAACCCTAACAGCTTCTTGAGTTTTCTCTTCTCTTCAAGTTCTTTTATAACAAATTCCAACTCTAATCACAACGCACATGCAAATTCAGTCATAAATCATCATCATCACTCCAAATCACATTAATAGCATAAGAAAGATAAGATCTCCACACAGCCCCAATTCAAGAAAAATAAGAGAAGGAGTTGGATTCCTACCTTGTCTAAGTGAGATCTTGTTGGATTAGTGTATTGGATTGAAGAAACTCTTGATAAAGCTTGAAGGGTTGATGAAGATGGAGTGAAGATGAGTGTGAGTAGGAAAAAAAGGATGAGAGCTCAGTAGCTTATATGGACAAAAATGCAAGGGGAGAAGAAATGAATTATGTCAAGACTTTTGAAGAAAATTAGATTGTGATTGGTAGATTTCATTTCACATTTAAACTCAACTTGGCTGCCCTTTTTCATGGCTGATTAAGGTGCCACTTGTAGGGATGTTTTGGCTAAATCTTGACCATCCATCCTAGGGTTCTCACAGTATAATTTCTATTGATCCGGTTCTGACAGTTTAAATTACCGAAATCTTACCAATTTCTCTTAAATTGGCAAACCAGGTTTAGAAAAATTCTGTGAGGCTTCCTATGTTCCTAATCTAATTCCATTATGCCTAATTATTTTAAATCACACTTAATTAGATTTAAGTAAATGCTAAATCGAATCCTAATTAATCACAATTATTTGTTAAAAATCGAACAACTCGATTAAAAACGATTAAAATTTTTCGGGCGTTACATTATACTAAATTAAGACAGAAAATTATTTCTGCGTTAAGCTAGCGTAGATCATTGTGCCACATCACTCTCTCTCTTTCTCTACCAACCACTTTCTCTTTCTCTTCCTTCTTTCTACCTATCAACTTTTTCTCTACCTTCTCTCTACTTGCCAACTTTTTCTCTAACTTCTCTCTCTAAGACCCAACCCTACCAAATCTCACAAATGAACAAGCCTTGGCTAATTTACATATATATAGGGGTGGGGATGGCTTGAAATCGATCCAGCCTTGGATGATTTCCCTATAATACACGAAAGAGGGGCTCTGTTATTTGAATATGGGTTAACATAAGGATTATAATGATAATATTGTGTTTTGAATTTTATTAAAGGTGTATGGTGAAGATTAGACAGAATCCGCCGTGGAGAAGGTAGGAAAATTGTGCTAGAAATTTCACCCCCAAAGAGGTAGGAATGCGGTCGATTAAAAAATATTTCTTACACAAAATCCTACTTATAAAGGGCAAAATTTGAGAGAATATGTCAGAGAATTTGCCCCCTACATGTAGGAGTATTAAAAAATATATATATTTTGAATACCTACCGCAACATGGCGAATCCTAACACAAACTCAACGTTCAAATTTCCAACGGTTGAAACTTCAACGGCTCTTAGCTTCGATTTTATATATATATATACCCTCTCCCCCTCTCAAGCCTTCATTGCACGAATGATCATAGAGCCTTTCTCCATTCTTGTTTTTTCTTTCTCCATTCTTATTGTTCCCCTTTTATTAGTGTGTCTTGCTCTGCTTCCTTTAAAGTGAGAGTGAATAATAATACAAGAAAAGTGAAAGAAAATTATGGATAATAGTGCAAATGTTACTATTATTGCACATTTTAATGACTATGTAATTAAAAATACAGAGAAATGTGTGATATTTATATTTGCCGAATTGCTTATCATTTTCATTCCTGAACCATATCGTTTGAGGAACTAAATATTGTACTTTGTCAAGACATAAATATCGCAACTCTGAAGAGAATGGTGAGAATCAGTATAGGTGTTCGATCTCAAATCTTAACAACAACATACGGTTTCGACCAGTTAAAATAAGCAGTGACAGAGAGATACAAATAATATTTAGTATGTATAGATAGTATCTGTAGCACTTTACTGCCATTGAATTGTACGTCGACCTTGAAGAAATTGTTGCTGAAGCTATTCAAGCTAGTCTACATTACAATGAAATTGTTCAAAGTGCATATCCTGCTGGGCGACACGAAGACAATGTCCCAGCTCATATCAAGTGAATCATGTGATAGTTTATTATATTTTTTATTTCAAAGTTATTTATGTAAATAATTTCTTTATTATGGTGCTATTTATTTATTGATTATGTAGTAATCTGATTAATAGTTTTTGTTGAATTAAATTTTTATGTTAATTAATATAATACTTATATTATTTTACTTAATACCTTTCAATAATCCTTGCATCAATATCGTGTTGCTGAAACTGGAACTAGACAGCATGGCCACGACATTACTCCTAATTTAAATCCAGTGAGTCATGTGATATTTAATTATATTTTGATTTGAAAGTCATTTGTGTAAATAATTTCTTTGTTATGGTACAATTTGTTTATTGATTATGTAGTAATCTGATTAATAGTTTTTGTTGAATTAAATTTTTATGTTAATTAATATAATATTTGTATTGTTTTACTTAATACCTTTTAATAATCCTTGTATCAACATCATGTTACTGAAATTGGAACCAGACAGCATGGCCACAAAATTGCTCCTACTTTAAATCCACTGAGTTATGTGATATTTAATTATATTTTGATTTGAAAGTTATTTGTGTAATATAATTTCTTTCTTATTTTGTAATTTATTAATTGGTTTAATTGTGTAATTTTGCACTTTTGCGATTAATATTTTTTCTTTACTTAAATTAAATTTTGATGTATATTAATCTAGTGTTTGTAATAATTTAGTTAATTTTTGTTAATAATCCAGCATCAATATCATATTGCTGAAATTAGCTCTAGTTCCTATCTAGCCAAATAGCATGATTATAATACTATTCCTAGTTCATATCTAGTAAATTATGTGATATTTTATTAAGTTTTTTATTTCAAAATTATTTATGTGGGCAATTTCTTTATTATGGTGGAATTTAGTTATTACTTATTTTTATTCTATAAGTTTGTGTTATTCTGAAAATAGTTTTTGTTGAGTTGAATCAAACTTTTATTCTATTACTTAGTTGAATTAAATTCTTGAGTTGAGTTAATTAATAGTTTTATTCTTAAGTTTTTATTCTATAAGTTCATGTTATTTTAGTTAATACTTTTTAATAATTTTTATTTCAGTATTATGTTACTCAAATCATACTTAATGTTTTAATTATTTATATCTAATTAGCTTATTTAACACAATTATTAGAATAAATAAATGTTAAAGTATTTTTTTTTCAAAATTTTCTTAATATGATAATTATCTCAATATGACTAATTATTTAATATTAGTTTATCATTTTAATTAATTGTTTATCTTTAATTAAATTAAGTTTTTATGTTGATTAATATAATATATGTTTTAATTTACTTAATTCTTTTTAATCCAGCATCAATGTGAAGCGGAGCCTAGCCTATTTTCAGTAAGAGGCGTAGAGTGTATGGTTGGCAATAGTGAAGGTGAGAGTGATATCGAATACTCTGATGGAGAGCATGAAAGTGGTGGTGATGATATAGATGATGAGGGTGGACCAAGCACGGTAATAGCAATTTAGCATGCAGAGGATACTCCACCTTTCATGCGGGATTTACATCTTGAGGCTATGTACGCTCCTAAGTTTCTAGAGTATACGAATATGGTTAGTGGTTATGTTGCTGATGTTGAATTTCATGCTGGAATGATACTCAGCAATCGAGAGGCTGTAGTACGAGCAATTAAGAACTACAACATATCTAGATCAGTGGATTACAAAGTGCTTGAGTCAAAACTGTTGACTTTTTACTATAAGTGCAAATACTTTGGCTCTGGGTGTCAATGGCTTATTAAGGTCAATTTTAGAAAGAACCAGGACATTTGGTAGATCAGGAAATACAACGGCTCACATGCTTGCACTTCGACAATGCTTTCTCAGGATCACGCCACATTGGATTCTGACATGATTGCACAATGTATAGAATCCATGGTAAAAGCGTAACCATCTTTAAAAGTAAAGAATGTGATTATGGAGATCCAAAATTGGTATGGATACTTGAAAACATAGCGAAAAGCATGGATGGTGAAGCAAAAGGCAATTGAAAGAGTTTATGGTAGTTGAGAAGGTTCGTATGAAGAATTACCCGAATGGCTGGGAGCAGTGTGTTATTTTGATCGACATGCACATGTTAAGTTTGAAGTTGTGCCGGCTTACCATGAAACTAAGCCGGTGCCGAACACTCGAATATTCAAGTGAAAGTTTTGGACTTTTGGTCTTTCTAGGAAAGCTTTCAGACACTGCAAACTATTAGTGTAGGTTGACAGGATGCATTTATATGCGCAATACAAAGGGACTTTATTAATTGCAGTTGCACAAGATGACAATCAAAACATATTGCTTATTGCTTTTGCAATTATCGAAGGAGAGACTGTAGATGCGTGGTCTTTTTTCCTGAACCATTTATGCAGACATGTAGTGATTGAGGATGGAGTTGACATTATTTCTAATTGGCATGAGTCAATCAAAGTAGCAATAAGACAAAGTCAAGGTCAGTGGGAACCTCCAAGAGCATTCTACATGTACTGCATTAGACACATCGCAGCTAACTTCTTAAGCATATTCAAGAAGTTGCACTTGCATTGACTTGTTGTGAGCATAGGTAACTTATATTTTGTTTGTATTTCTAAATACATTTTCTTTTCCTTTTTTAAAATATCTATTTACCAGATTTTGTTTTGCAGGACATTCGAGGATGGAGCATGAAGTTAATCATCACTATGGACAAATACACCAACATAGTGAGGTATATACTAGTTGGCTTGACAAAATTCTACAAGAGAAGTGGGTTCAAGCTTTTGATGGTAGGCATAGGTATGGTATATGACCACGAACGTTGTCGAGTGCGTCAATTCTATGTTAAAGAACGCTCGCAATCTTCCTATTATGGCATTGGTTTAAGCAATATACTTTCGGTTGGTTGAGTTGTTTGCAACCAAAGATAGGGAGGCACATGATTGAAGAGATACAGGATTTGTTTTCTCGGAAGGCCTCATGACACGTTTGCAAGAAATCCAACAAGCATCTGGTAATGTGCGTGTCACACAGTTTTCAAGGTAGAATCAAGTTTTCCATGTTCAAGACCTAACGAATGGGGATGAGTTTAGCATTGATCTGATGCGAAGGTATTGTGACTGCATTGTAATGCCTGAAAAATTTTAATCATTTTTAATCGAATTGTTCGATTTTTAGTAAATAATTGTGATTAATTAGGATTCGATTTATCATTAACTTAAATATAATTAAGTGTGATTTAAAATGATTAGGCATAATGGAATTAGATTAGGAACATAGGAAGCCTCACATAATTTTTTCTAAAATCGATTTACCGATTTAAGAGAAATCGGTAAGATTTCGGTAATTAAAACTGTTAGAACCGGATCAATAAAAAATTATGTCATGAGAACCATACGATGGATGGCCAAGATTTAGCTAAAACATCCTACCAAGTGGCGCAAGAATTAGCCCCAAATGTGGGCAGCTACACTAAATTGAGTAAGGAGAAGGAATCCACCAATCACCTAGTAGCTTCCTTTAGAAGTTTTGCAATTTTTTCTTCTTTCTCCCTTAGAAGTTCGGCCATATATTGTTGACCTCTTCTCCATCTTTTCTCTTCCTCATCTTATCTCATTTTATCTCCATCGCCATAAACTCTTCAAGCTACATCAAGATTCCTTCAATCCAAGACACAAATCCAACAAGATTTCACCTTAGAAAGGTAAGAATCCAACTTCTCCTCTTATTTTTCTTGGTTTGGGGCCATGTGGGGATCTTGTTTTCCTCATGATATTGATGTGATTTGGAGTGATGATCATGGCTTATGATTGAATTTGCATGTGTGTTGTGATTAGAATTGAAATTGGTATGAGAGAACTTGAAGAGAAGAGAAAACTCAAGAAGTTATTAAGAGTTTTTCCTTGGCGGTCCATACGGCGGAGTGTACGGCTTTGCCTACAGTCGTTTAAATTTCATGAATCTATTTTTATGAGAAACTAGATATTTAGGGTTTTCCATACATGTATAATATAAGATCATTGGATCAGTATAGAGGTAGTTATGAATTTTTGAAGTTTGACCTAGAAATCACGACTTTTATCCGGGCAGTGTGCGTTGAGAAGGGTGTAACTCACCCTACACAACCCCAAATTGAGTGAATCCAACGCTGTTTGAAAGCTAACATATGAAGGAATATCTCATAAAAATTTTAGAGTCAGATTCGTTGCCAACTATCCCCAGTACATCAATGAATTTGCCTTAAGTTCAACCCGGGCTGGAATAGGTTGGTCCAGTAGGGTCAAGTTTCAGGACTTATATCTCAAGTTATACTCATTCAAATAATATGCAACTTATTTTATTTGAAAGCTTGCTCTGTTAGCTTTATAGTCATATAAATTTCGTATGACTTCACCCAAATTTCTATTTTTGGTGAATTTTCTCTTATAAGAGTGCAATTCTGGGTAGAGACATATATGAATACTAGATCAAGTTTAGTTGATATCGGAACTCAGAACTTAGCTAGATCGGGTATACTTAATATTGAACTCGGAACTTAGCTAGATTGGGTATACTTAATGTTTATCTTAGAACTCAGTAAATAGAAAACTAGTTGGGTATAGTTAATGTCGGAACTCGGAAATCAGCGAATAGAAAATTAGTCGGGTATAGTTAATGTCGGAACTCGAAACATAGGAAGCACATTCATAAAAGTTTTGGAAGACCAATTATAGATTAATGTCGGAGATCGAAATCACAAGCACATAAGACACTTTGAAATCGGAAGTCAAGGACAAGAATGTAAAACCTAAAATGCTTAATCCTGGAAGCCGAGAACCAAAACATTACATAACCCCGGAAGTCGGGAATTATATAATCTCGAAACTCGGACACAATTCAATCTCGGAAGTCGATCCTAAGCTCAAACTCGGGAACATCAATAAAAGTTAAAGACTTGCAAGTATGATCAATTAAGAATAAGGTATGAAGCCTATGTATTTATAATTCTATGATGATGGATATGATAAAGGTCCCATATTCCTAAGGAGTGTGACATGGCGATTATACCTCGATGGGAAATGATATGGCGATCATACTCTAGAATATGGTATGATGAGCATATCCTAAAGAACGTGACATGACGATCACGCTCTGATGGGTTATGACATGGCGATGATACTCTAGAATGTGGTATAATTGATTAAAGTGGGTAAAAAGCCCTTTTCTATATCACTTATTGATATTGTTATTCTTGGTATGAATACGTTACGATGACATGATCATGAATTATCTTTATGAGAGCATCATATTTGCATATGAATGAAGGAAGAATATATGAGATCCCTTCACTTGGAGACAGTTATTTGGGTCCCTCCAGGTGAAGGCAGTTAAAGGATAAAGATGTGGGTCCTTTCACTCGGAGGCAGCTGCACATTGGGTCCCTCCCTGTGAAGGTAGTTAAAACTTTTGGGTTCCCTTATGTTGGAGGCAGATAGCCAACTGAGTCCCTTCGACCTAGAGGCACGTGGATCCTCTTGTGGGTCAGTACTGTGTGAAAACGGTCACGAGTTGAGCTCACTCCTAGATCAGACTACCCAAGGGCAGTAAAGACTAAAGATCAAATCATATGCAAGCACCCTAGGGACGACGATATATAATGCCCAGGTGTGCCAAAAAAAAGAAAGCAAAGAAAGTTAAAGAAAAATATCAGTGCATTTGCATGAATTCAAGTACAAGTATTTGCATAATTATATCCCATATTTTGTTGATGCTAAGACTGTTCTATCTACTTATGCTGTGATTATTGTTCCAAATATGAAATATGGCCAATGTGACTCAAGTACGTGAATAAAATGAACTCTACTTCGGACAATATATTTTCAAACTATAAAACTGAACAATCTAGTTAACATGCTCATATTTTTCATAATAAACCGAAACAGTTGGAGGTAATAACGATGACACGGCATGAAATTTCTTAATGGATCCTTCTGAGAATTTATAATTCTCACTCTTGTTTCCGTGTTATCTCCAGATAGTTCGAGAAGTTTCAAAGATGGTCGAAGGTTGCTGCCAGACAAGGTCCGATTAAATGATAGTAACAACTCCTAGGTAAGGTACTATGACTTAAGCATAGTACCATACGTTGGAGGACGTTACATGCATCGATTCCCAGATTGATCGATATCCATGCTGTCATGTAATTGCATACTGCGCCAATCAGAACATTGATTGGCAAGTGTATGTCAATTGTATTTATAGCATGGAGAAGGTTTGCAAAGTGTATGCAAGAGAGTTTCAGGTTGTAATACCCTGTTTAAAAATAAAATGCCTATTTAGAATAAAACATTGATAACCGAAATGTTTAAAAATTTTCATAGCTTATGCTTGGGACAATTCCTTTAATTACTTTTAAAATTTGCATTGTAAAGAATTTAAAATTATATGGATAAAGTTTTTGATGTGGTTGTTTTTAAAAAAAAAAAACCCATGAGGGATCATGGTGCACCATAAATGATATGGTACACCCTAGACCCCTTTCCCCCTTCATTTCACGTTCTGGAGCCTTCCCAGACACCATTTCTTTCCTTTTTTCTGTTTTTCCTTTTCCTTGTCACGTTCTTTCACTTTTTCCTCTCAAATTCATCTCTCTTTTTCGCTCTCAACTCCTCTTTCCTTTACTCGCATGAGCCACCATCCACGCTTCCCTCTCTCCGCTACACACCACCAACTGCATCTCTCTCTTCCTCACAATCTCTCTCTCTCTCTCTCTCTCTCTCTCTCTATGCATCGTCTCTCCCTACTGTTTCCTTGGCTCTGCCTTGCTTCCTTCCTGGTGGCTGAAAGCTGATTTTGCCCTCCCAAAGCAAGCCATAGTCTTGGGTGAGCTATTGACTTTAAACCTGTTAGCATTTTTTTTATTTCAAGAAGAAAGTAAGATGTGCTTGCAGTAACTATTTTTTTTTTTTAAATCGAAGTGAATTGCTAAACTCTAATTGTTTAGATTATTGATATAGATAATAAGATTTTGGTAGCTTAGGTTCAAATTTTGAGTCCTGTTGGTAAAGGTTAATAGTAGAGTCAAGGCGAGCTGACAAAAGATTAAATTGATATCAGTTGATGGTTTTAAATTTTGGGCTGTGTGTGAAATTGTTATTGTATGAATAATTAATTAGCTATAATGGCAAAGGAAACTACATATTATTCTAATTGATTTTGAAATAACTGAAAAGCAAGTGTAGTAAATAAAGAGGAATTTAAATTCTAGGTTGCGAGGTTGAAGAAGAGGATGGGAGTTAAATGTTAAATCATAATATTTATAGTTAAATTGGGAGTACTCATTTATGTGTCAATTTCAGATTCCTCAGGAGATCAACCCACAAATTCAATAGCCCCAGGACGTAGATTGGACGTTTCCTGACACTTTGTGAGTGGACAATGCCTCTATGGCATATGGTCTTCTTACGCAATTAGTTTTGGTTTGATTTTAATATATATATTGATAGCTTAATTATATATGTCTAGTTAACTATGAATGTTTTGTTAGTGATAAAATTGTCTTATGGTTTAATATATTTATCTAATTGTGGACCTTTGATTCAGTTTTGAGGAAATTTTACTAATGTTCAAGTGTTGAATGTTCTGAAAGTTTTTATTTTGGAAAAGACTATGAAAATTATCAATGAAGGGCAAGCTCTAATTTTTGTTTGGATTATCGAATTGATTTATTGAGTAAATTATATTTTGGACTTTCAAACTTTGATGAATACTTTGTGCTTCAAAAATTTAATTTAATATATGTTACTATTTATTACTTTGTGCTTTTATTACTATTTATTACTTTAGTTCCTATATAAATTGTGGGAGGATTTTCAGTTAATCAGTAGCTAGCGGTCGCTGATGCTAGCCTTGGTGCACCTTGGTTAGAACCCAACTAACAGGGGTGTTGTTAGTTCGGTATGTGTATGAGGCCTACGCACACCGCCGGCTTAGTCAGATTTGAAAGGATTATCCCTTAAATAGAAATATCTCTAAATTGGAAGCCTCCCCACCTTGGTATTTACATTTGAGAAATATATTTCTTTTAAGTTATGAGATAACATAAATTCTATATATACATTTGAGGAGTATAGTTTCAAGTTATGAACAATGTTAATTCTTTATATGCATGCATAAATTTTAATGATGATTCTTTACTGATATATTATTCCAAATCCTTACTTATATTTAATTCGTGATATTAATTCTTATTTACATGTAGTTTGCTTTATTCCTAGAGCTTGCCCTCATATGTTATAGATCCATTGCCCTCACTGAGTCGATTGGACTTACCCTCCTTTCCTTCCTGTTTTAGATTCTAGTGCTGTACCTGATTTAGTTTCTCCAACTTTATAGAGTGCAGACACCTTTGATAGCTCTTCTACATATGAGGGCCTTTTGTTGACTTTGGTTGTAATATTTATATATGTTTGATGCTTCAGAGTTGTTCCAAAATCCACAGACAGGAACTTACTGCATGAGATTCTGTTTGGATAGAATATGTGTATAAGAATTCGTTTATTTTGTAGAACATATTTCTTGAGCATTATGTTGTTAGGGATGTATGCATAAAAATGTGTAAGTAGATAGACATAAATATATTGCTATTATAATGAGTGAATGCCTAATATATATATATATGTCAAAGTGGATATATGTGCTAGTTGACTGTTGGAATAGGTCTGGCTTTTACGGAGAAGCTGGAAAAATAGAGGAAACTCTTTCCGTTTGTCACGAGAAATTTGATGTTTAAGGCTTGCTGGAGGTCCGTCACCTCCAAGCGCCGGCCATGACTCAGGGCGGGCCCTGACACAGGTCATGGAGAATCAAAGTATGTGGCCGCCATATAATGGTCTGGTGATTCATCCTAACCTCTAGTTAAAGTTCAACACGAAAGGTTGGCCAAGATCAACCTATTTTCTAAACGAAATGGATATGTGTGAGATGCGAGGACCAAAATGGTGTGATCTATGCCGTGGTGAAGGACATAGCCACAAACAATGTCCAATTAGACTTGGAGCTAATTAGTAGTGAGTGGTAACTTGTTGTTTGAACATTTGTTGGTTAATGTAATCTGGAATTTTAGTATGTTAATTAAATTTAAGAATAAAATATACTTAACCCCCTTGAGGTATTAAGAAATAACACTCCACCTAGCTGTGAATGTAATTAGTTGCTGTCACACTTAACCTAGTGTCGAGCCTGATCAATTCAATATTTTATTGTATGTGATTAGGAACTATTGGCTTCTAGCAGGCGAGGTAGGCCACGAACAACACCTACTCAAGAAGGTCTTGCCGACTTTACGCTACGAGAGATGTCGTATGCAATGCAAGAGCAAGCGGCTGCAGCGCACTCAATGATGAAATAGATAGAGAGATGACCTAAGGCTGGTCATGGCAGAAACCCAAATGATCCGGAGGTAGACCTGGAATATCTCAAGTTCGCCGAATTTAGGAAGGCCAATCCTCCTAGTTTTTTAGGAGCTTTTGACCTAGATAAAGCTGAGGGATGGGCCAAGACAATGGAGAAAGTTTTCTCTATCTTGGCCTGCACAAACCATTAGAAAGTGGCTTTTGCCACTTATATGTTGAAAGCATATGCCGAATTCTGGTGGAACAACGTGAAACGGTTGCTAGAGGAGTCCGAGACTAATATCTCCTGAGAGGTGTTTAAGGATGCCTTTTATCAAAAGTATTTCCCCGCCTCAGTGCGGAACGCTAAGGAACTGGACTTTATGCAACTCCATTAGGGAGGTAGGAGCTTGTCTGAACACATCTCTGGGGACCTCTAACAATATCCCATAAGATACTTGGAAGCCTAAATTGTAACATCCCATTTTCTTAAAAATGGCATAATAGAAACTTAATTTTTAGTCAATTGGGCCATGAAGGTGTCCACATGTAAAATGATATGGGACGCCCCTAGATTTGCTCAAAATTACGAAAATATTATTAGTTACGGGAAATAGAAAAACAGATAGAAAATATTAAATGATTTAAGAAAAACTAAAGTGTAGCAATCCCAAAGAAATAGTGTTTTTGATTAGCACTATTGATTGAATTATTTCATTTCGTTAGAGAGATATACTTAATTAGGATTTGGATATAAACATTTGAATTAGAAAACTTAAGGGTGCATTTGGTTTGTGAAAATATTTCATGTTTTCATTTTTTGAAAAGAATTTTTAGTTTTAGATTTTCTGAATTCAGGAAATGCGTTTGGTTTATAAAAGTAGATTCTGTTTCCAAAAAGTGAAAATAATGAAAATATGTTTTGTATATTTTATTTATTTGCTAAAAGTATTTATTAAAATAATTAATAACTTTATAAAATATTAAGATTAAGAATAAAATAAATGATTTACTTTTAAGTTATTTTATTATCATTATCAATTATTATATTTTGATTGATATACAGATAAATATTTAAATACTATAGTTAGTATTATTTTATTATATACACTATCAATGTAAAAATATTTTATACTGACATTCAATTATATATTACCATATTAACAAAAATGTTTGACTTAATCACCTACTATTTTGAGAATCTTACAAATGCAAGCATCTAGTGCCTTTTTTTTCCCCCTTTGTTTTGTCCTTTTTCTTTTCCTTTTGAACAAATTAAATAATTGGCAAAAATAAAAAAATGGACTGGGAGGGTTTGAACCCCCAACGTCAAGTTCGTATGCTGCACATTAGCCAATTACGCTACCAATTCGTTTTTGGTTGTTTTGTCTTTTTATTTCCTTTTGTCCCTTTGGAAAAAATAAATAATTGACAAAAAAAATAGAACTAGGGTGATAGAGGTGCGAACCCGTTTCACAGGTCTTCCAAGTTCAGCATGCAACCAATTGCGCTGCCAACTCGCGCGTAGTATGACTTGTTATTAATAATATATAACAAGATCTATGCAGGAGTGTGTTCAAATAAAAAATAACATCCTCACAAAGAATCGAATGCAGCTTATGGAGGACGAAAAGAAGGGAGTTCCACTTATTTATTACAATGCCACCGCGTTTCTATAAGAAATATTTTCAACAATCAAATATAAAAAGATGAAAATGTGAATCTGGCATTTTCAAATTTTCACTCATTTTATGAAATATTTTCTGGAAATATTTTCAAAACAATTCCAACAAACATATTTTCACTTTTTTTTCTATTTTTATTGAAAATAGAAATAGAAAATGACAAACCAAACACCACCTAAGTTTGTTAAATAGAAAATTTAAGAAGACCATTGATAATGTTTTGAGGATTTAAAAGAATTTGTAATGTCCTGAATTGCGATATATTTAATTTACACTGTTAATCAATTTATTTGATTTTATTAGGTATGTGAGAATATTTAAAATGAATTATATAGAGACTAAGGTTGGGAGAAATTGACACAATTATGTAGAGAATGTAAGAAGAACACTAGTAATGTTTCATCGATTTGAAGGAAATCAGTTGAGATTTGGCATTTTAATCTGTCGGAACCGAATCAATAGAATTTTATAATAACAACCCTAGTTTTAGTGGCTGAAATTCAACCACTTCTGCCCCATATAGATGGCGTCACTTCCTGCCCAAAAGAGAGGAAAGACTTGGTTCAAACTATACCACTCAAGCCTCCACCAATCTCAAGTGTGTATCATATTTTAAAACTTCAAAATCCCTCCTAACTCTCCTCATTTTTGTGTTTCTTCCTTCAACTGACCATTCTTCTTTCTCATTTCTCCAATTCCACTCCATCTTCCTCCCATTCCAAGCTCCAACCACTTCCTCCACCAAAAACTCAAATCAAACTAGTTTCTGTATCAATTTAAGGTAGGATTCAACCTTTCTACTTGCTTTTTGTGAACTGATAGTTGATTGGAATTTTGTATCTATTCACTGACTTGGTGATATATTATATTTATGTGATAGTTGATAGTTGGATTAACATGAGACTATTGGGTTAGGATTGAAATTGGAATGAAAAGTAAGAAGAAGAGTAACCAAAATCTGTTTTAGGTAACAACCCTAAGGCTGTCTATACTTGCAAAGTGTATGGCTTTGCATACAGCCATCAGAATTTGGTGAAACCAATTTAAAATGAAACTATACATCTAGAAATTTTCAACCATATAAATTATAAGGTCACTGGATTAGTATTGAGTGAGATATAATTTTTTGAAATTTATCGTAGATTTCTATCTCTGGACTTGACCAAAGTGCGTTGTATAGGGCATAACTTTCCCTATATAACTTCAATTTAAGTGCAACCAATTTTTAGAAAGCTCACACATAAGGTAATATTCCATAAAAATTTTAGAGTAAAATTTGTTCTTTGTTGCTCCCAGTAATTCATCAAATTTGCTCCATGTCCTGACTAGACAAAAACAGGATAAACCAAATTCACCAATTTTGAGAGCTTATAACTTGAGTTATACCTACTCAAATGAAATGAAACTTGCTGCACATGAAAGCTGGCTCTGTTAGCTTTGCAATAATATAAGATTCACTTAAACCCAATAAAATTTCTAATTTTGGCGAATTTTTACAATTTAGGTCTCTATTCCATCCAACACAAGACAAATCTAGGTAAACTCCCAATATCTTAAATTATACTTATCAAAATTGAATTATACCAAAGAGGTTAAAAATTAGACAAACAGCACTTTAACATAGTAAGAATTCATAATTTAATAACTTAAGTAGAAATTATAGCATAAGACAAAAAAATGGGCAGATTTAGGTGCTATGAGTAGAATTGTTAATTAGGCATTTAACTACTCTAATGCATAGGCAAGTTCCAATTCGAGTTGAATGTTGCATACCTATGATATTACTGAAATACTGATGTATGATGTCAACTCTGCTATTGTAACTGAATGTCTATGTGAGTTGGCACTATTCACGGGAAAGCGGACCTGAGCTGTTAAGTTGCCGAAATTCTGGCAAAACTTATGTATTTTGCATATGACTTCTTATGTTATCCAAGTTGAATTGCTTATAATTATATGATCTATAAAGACTATGTGGATTCCATATCATTTGATCCAGCCCCAAAATGAATTCAAGGGGACCAAGTAAGAGGGAATATAATAGCAACATGGCAAACACATCCTAAAAAGTGTAATATGGTGATCACACTCCAATGGGGTATGACATAGAGATCATACTCTGAAATATGGTATAAGAAATAAATCCTAAGGAATGTGACATGGCGATCACACCCCATTGAGGTATGACATAACAATCATACTTTGGAATGTATACATCAAGTAAGGAAAGTAATGAAAGCATAAGATATCCTTTTATGTTAAGTGATTGCATATGCATATATTATGTTCTTATTATTATTAAGAAACTGCAAGTTATATCCCTGCTGTTATTATTATTATTATGAGCTTTATCTCAATTTGTTATACTTATGCTTTGATTCTTTTTTTGTTTATCAAATGCATAAATAAAATGAACTCTGTTTCGGATAATATATTTTCAAATTATAAAATTGAGGTATTTATATAACATGTCCATATTTTTCATATTAAACCGAAGTAATTGGAGATAATAATGATGACACAGTATATGGTAGTCTAATGAATCCTATTAAGAATTTATAATTTTCATCATATCTCCGTGTTATCTCCATATAATTCGAGAAAGGGTGAAGACGGCCAAAAGATGCTGTCAGACAAGGTCCAGTATATAACAATAACCACCCTCATATGTAGTACTATGACTTAAGTATGGTATCATACTTGGTGGGGGTGTTACATAAATACCCTTCTCCCTCTTCCTCCACCACCCTCACAAACTTCATCCATTTCACCCCCTCACCCATCTCATCCCTTTTGCCCCTTCACTTAGTTCATCCCCTTCACCTCCTCACCTCCCTTATCAACCTCATCCCCTTCGTCTTGCCCCTTCGCCACTACCGTTGTTGTTGCTGCCTCACCTTGAGTGGATGAATAGCCATAGCCCTAGAACTAGGGTTCATAACCTCCTACCTGATTCCAATCAAAATTCTAATTTGCAGGTGCAATTACAAATGCAGCTTGAAAATCCGAAGGTAGCGTCCATAGTAACTCATCCATCATCGGGATGTACACATCCTCGGCTATTGCCTGACCCATTGGTGGGTCCATTGTACAATACACTAGTGGGTTGGCTGGCTCATTTATTGGCTGGTCCATTGGTTGCTGTACAAAGGCTTCCGCCAGATTGTTTAGATCAATGTGCAAAGGAAGAGGACGAATGGGTTCATCGGCATCATATACAGGCCAAAAGTTATTCAAATTTGACATGCTACTGCTTGATGAATCGACTGACATACGCCTCGGCTAAAATAGTTGTGCTCGACTAGGACCAACATCAACACAGAATGTCCCAGGATCAACGGATATTCTTAGGGGATCCATATGGACATGCTACCAAGGGCCTGCCATATGGGACGACTATTGGGAAGGTGGCGATGGCATTCGGAAATGCTGTTGGGGGGCAACATATGGCCATTTTTTCGTGGATCTTGCAGATGAAATTCTGCAAATAACCACAACATTGCTCATCGCATGAGTAGCAGCGGTGTGCTACTAATACCAGTGCCAATATTAAGGGAAAGGTGTGTAATCGATAATGGATTCCCATGTAGCACACTCTTAGATCGGCTGTGCCATATATTAATTCAATGTTGATGCATCTGTATCCAATTTCGATCTATTTTTCCTCTAAAATCCTGGTTATAAGATTCCCTTAAATTGACGAAATCGGGCGAAATAAGCTGATAAATGCCAAATTGATGTGTCACGCAATTGCTCGGGTGCTACTCAACTACTTCAAAGCACACAAGTGCAATGATGGTTAAGCACAATGTGTGATCTTCCCTTACATATAGTGGAATGCATGAAATAATTGTGGGAATCTCATAGGGTTGCCATAAAAATTGCAGCTACATTATAAAATAAAGAAGAAATAACATGAGATATACATATAATATTAATAATTACATTATAGAAATTGCTATAGCATTCTATTGCTACTTTGTTCTACAAGCCAACTTGATATAAAGCCCCCTTATATTGACGACAGTGGAATAATTAAATTGCTGTGGGTATTCAACACCAACCCATCTGTATAATGTTATATTAATTATATATAAATATGACAATAATAAAACATTGTTCTTTAGAATATCAACCAACATAATTATTTTATGTTTACAAATAATTAATTTAAATAAATTTATTGCATATAAAAATAAAAAATTGATAACGACAAATAAATCATTTTAAATTAAATTTAAAATAATAAATGTCAATGAACCTATAAATGTAAACTAAATTATTCAATTTATAATTAATATTTTTAATATCAAAAACTTCTTATCAAGTTTTATTATTTTCTTTCTTTGAAATGTACTTTTGTGATTTAAATAAAAAATTGTATTTTTTGAAAAAAAAAATTAATGCATTTGATGAAAAAAATCAAAGACTAATTCCTTTATAGAAAATACAAATCATAGATCACATAAAAATCGAAAATGTAATAGTATTAATTATTTTTTATTAGTTTCTCATTTTAATTAACAAATAATTGAATTAAATTAATTTACTTCGCACATAGGATAAATTGAATTGGCCTACTCATAGGATACAAAACGAGAGTTGATGCCATGCCCATGATTGTAACAGTATAAGGTAGCCGCTAACCTTTGTACCTTTCCGTGAAGCGCAACATAAACCTTAATATACCATAGTGAGACATGTCGAACCCAGCAATACTAGCTAATCTAGTCCAATTGTAAAATCAGTGGAAGATACATTCCATGGATGGATGACGATGTCTTGTTCAGTATTACTTTATTGTCCAACAAACGCAGCATATAAACACGCGCAAAACGCTCTATTGTCTCCCGATCGGCATTCGTTGTGAGCATTGAATTAAGAGTCTGTAGCCAAGACATGTTGATTGCACAACCAACAAAATCATTAACTTCAGGTCATCTACCAAGCCATGCCTCACACATATCTTGAAGCAATAGGACATTTAGATCAGTGGTTCCAATAACAATCAGCCCATTGATGGGTAGCCCAAGGTAGAGTGCAATGTCTTCCAAAGTCATGGTACACTCCCCGCAAGAAAAATGAAACGTGTGACACTTCGACCTCCATCATTCCACCAATGTACTAATTAGATCTGGAAATAGATGAAATTTCCCGATACGCACAATCTCATTGAATCTCGCCTTCTATAAGTACTCTTCTATCCGATGATGTGGTGGCTCCACATTCCTATATAGCATATGTATCTGTTTACCATCCCATTACATTATCATAAAATAATAAATTAGATAAATTTATTACAAAAAAAAGTTGCTATAATTGAATTCAAAAATCTATTCGTTAAATTAAAATACCTCTTATAATAATAAATTTTTGAATAAATTAAAATTAATTTTTAGAAATATAGCACATATTTTTATGAATTTATAAATTAAAATGTTAATTTATTATAACTTATTTATTATGATATACTAAAAGATTATAAACTATAATATATATTAAACAATTAATTTAAATTCTAAACCATACGCTCCACAATTTTTCAAATCACCGGAAACTATAATATTTATCTAATGGCCAATCGAATGTGATATAACTAATCTGATACCCAACACAATTTAAATATATGACATCTTCTAATTTAATTAATCTTATGACTAATGTCATATATATATATATATATATATATATATATATATATATATATATATATATATATATATATATCATCACAAACTTTCAAACAAAACATATCAAATATAATTTCTCACTTCTCTCCTAAACCCTAACATTTTACTTTATACATTTATAATAAAAATAGTTGCATTATTATTGCAAATAATAGCAGGAATTAACAAATAAATTTTAACCAAAAAAATAAAAATCAGTATCATTATTTCTATTCTTACTTTTTTAAAAAAAAAATAAATGTTATTTTAATTTAACTATTTAAATTCTAAACTATATATTCAACATTACTTTTATATTATCAGTTCTTTCTTGCAAATAATAATAATAATAATAATAATACCAACAAAAAATAAATTAAATTGAAATCTATTATGCCATCAATTCCAAAAACAGGGGGCCATATATATATTAGTAATATCCATCTCATATATTTTTATCATAAGAATACTTCCCCTAGAAAAATAAATAACCTTTTTTTAAAAATTAGCCCATCCTACAATGAAAAATATACAACTCTTTAGCATAATATAATTGATTAAAATAGAATCCTAACATACTAAAATTAATTTTAAAAATATCACTATAAAATTCCAAACATAACAAACATAATTTCTAAACATAAATATATTATATCAAGAACTCGCATTGCAATATGACTGCATGAATCCATTATTGAATCACGTCGTCAATTGCATTGGTTCATTCTTACAATATTTTTCTTTTCTTGTTGATCACACACCAAATCAAAACACACTCTCAAGATCTTTCTTCTCACTCCAACATCACCCTCAAAATTGAAACTCCTAACAATGTGCACCATTAACACCCCCTCTCCTCCACTTATAAAGCTCCCAAGTCCAACCAATAACAGCGGTCAAGATTCATTCATTGTGCATGCATTACACATTTTGCCTTACTACATGTAGGAAAACATGACCGATGTGACAGCAGGACAGATATCCCTCAGTCCGTGGTGTGGCACATTTCGCCCCCAACCAAATAGAGCTCCAGGCATTAGAGATTCTGTAAAAGCTGCAGGCTTGGTCCATCATGTACTACAGTTTGCCTTGCAACAAGTAGAAATCCACAGGCATCAGAGATTCTTTCAGCTTTTGCAGGCTTTGCAGCCCATTTTCTAAGCTAGTATAATGTGCTTGTCGACTATTTTTCTTGTATCAGGTTTCGCTTTGCTCCAGGTAGAGTTCATTAGAAAAATTAATAAAAACTAAGGCCAAGGCCACGTTGCACCGGATAAAGTATGGTGCACCACACATTAGATAATCTAATGGCCAAGATTTAAAGACTATTTGTACACCAATGCACCGCCAATATACCATAAGAGAGTTACTTTCCTTTTCACTGAATCCTGTCTTCAACACCCTCCACCGCTTGCCCCCACCGTCGTCTTCAACTCCCCCACGATGATGATGGTTGTGTGATGCGAGTTTCGATCGCCGTCTGCCAAGGCCTAGCTGCCAACCTCTCATCCGCTGCCGCCCTTCGCTACCTCTTCTGCCGTCAACGCTATGCCCCGCTGCTAGACGTCGCCACGTCTCTGACTTGTGGGTGGCCCCTATTTTTGCCTCAAGAGCAAGTCGTTGAAGGTCAAAGCCACAAGACCAAGCTGCTACAATTTCATCAGCCTCAACTCGCCCCTCGAGCCAACGTCTGTAACGTCCCGATTTTCGACCTCCTTACACACATTTTTTCCCGATTTTCGACGTTATTCAACTCCAACAAGGACGTCCAACTTCACCTTCAAGTTTGATCAAATCCCATTCCCGACTCAATCTTCGAATATCAGATAGAAGGGATTATTTCCGAGTTCCGAGTTCCGAGTTCATCTTGCACAATTTCCGACTTCATGACATCCGATTTCCGATTTCATCTAGTCTTGACTACTCCTGATTTCCGACTTCATCTTATGATATTCTCCGATTTTCGAGTTCTCACCTATGTCTACGACTTTCGACTTCATCTAGATTACTTCTACAACTTCCGAGTTTAACATTCGAGTCCGAACAACATGAACGTGATTCACCGATATCCGACTTCATGTCTCAAAGATATTGTACCCGGTTTCCGATCTCATCAAATGTAAGATACCGACTTCTGGGTTTAAGTACTTGGGTTTGGAAATGTGATTCGAATCACCCGAGTTCCGACCTTAAGAACCCTCATTCCGACCTCATACCTCATGCTTCATCCGACCTCAGAAGTTATAGTTTAACACAATGATACAAGCACTGAACTCCGAGTTTCATGTAACGAGTTCCGGTCTCCGAGTTTATATCCAGCATTCACATTTCCGAGTTAAAATATGGAGTTCCGATATTATATGATTGTCAGCTGCATGACTTCCGATATCCGACCTTGATTCCAATTATCAGAATAAATAAGATTTCCTCAAGTCACCAACAACATGGTACGAGTTCCGACATCCGGCTTCAGCTTCAAGCAATGTAAAAAGGTCACAAGTTCTGACTTCAAGTATTATAGGGACGAGTTCCGATTTCGGGTAGAACGAAAGCGTATCCCAGTCTTGAGGCAACGTAGAGAGCAATTTGGCCACAAAAGAGAGAGACATGGCCGAACTTCAACCACAAAACTTCAGCCAATCAACACCACAACTTTCATGTATTTAAGTCAGACTTTCCTTCTCATTCTGATCTGATTTTCGTCTCCTTCTCCTTTTGCTCCAGCCTTCTTCTTCTTCCTTTCCTCTCTCAAATCCAACTCCATCAATCTCCAAGCTTTGGCAACGTTCCATCAATCCAAACTCAAATTCAGCAAAATCATACTCCAAAGAGGTAGGATTCAATCTCTAATCTTAATTTCTCTAAAATAAGGATGCATAAAAGATTACTTTTTATGATTATTTGATGATATATTGGATGTGTGTGATTGGATTAATATGGGATTAATATGAAATCTTGAGTGGCAATTAGAATTAGAAGAAGAAAAATAAGAGAAATGGATGGATGAGGGTGCTGTTTTGGTGGAGATTCTACGGCAGTCCGTACAGCAGAGAGTACGGCTCCGCCTACAATCGGTTAAATCCGATGAAATCATTTTTAGATGAAAGTAGACATCCAGGGCTTTCCATAGATATGTCATATAAGGTTATTGGATTAGTATTGAGATAGATACGAATTTTTTGAAATTTGACCTAGGAACCAGGATTTTCATTCGGCCAGGGTGACTTATGGAGGGTATAACTCACCCTATATAACTCCAAATTGAGTGAAACTAATCTTGTTAGAAAGCTTACACATAGGGGAACATCCCAGTATAAAATTCCGAGTTTGTTATGACACCAATTGACCCCAGTGGTTCGTGGAAGTTACTATATGTCCAATCCAGACCAAAATAGGGTAGTGTAGGAAGGTCGACTTTCAGGACTTATAACTTGAGGTATACTTATGCAAATGGAATAAAACTTGTGGCAAATGAAAGGTTGTCCTGTTAGCTTCAATATGAGATCAATTTCGTATGATTTGAGCTTAGTTTCGATTTTTAGTGAATTTATACTTCCGGGAGTGTAATTCGGGCTAGTGACTGAACAGGTTGAGGTAAGATTTGAATATCTTGAGTTATATGGATCAAAATGATATGGGACCAAAGAGGTTAGAAAGTAGACACATAGAGCTATCATATATCCAAATTTCAGATTTAAATGAGTTGAATAGAAATAAAGGTGGATTATACAAGATCCGAGTAGAACTGAGCAAGATTGGCAGAATGGCCAAGTTGATAATTTTACGAGGGGTTGAGCACATATAAGGTTTAAGTGAGGATTGCCAGTTTTACAGTGATATATATATGTGTTAGATTGATTATGTTGCTATGATTGATTTGTCTATGGGAATTGGCACTATTCATGGGAAAACGGATATGATCCGTTATGCTGCTGATTTTATGGCAGAAGTTTATGAAACTAGGGATATGTATATGCAAGAATGATATAAGGGTGATATGGGATATATGAGAATAAATCAAGAAGCAGTATGATATGAGGTACATGAGAAATAATGATGAAGCATATGTACGAGTACATTTAGCATGACTATGCTTGACGACGCATGAGAATGAAAAGATATAAGTATATTAAATATGAATATAAAGATGTGAATCCCCTTGTGGGTGAGTCGGTGTGACAACGGTCACGAGTTGAGCTGACAAGCTCACTCAGCCAGCTACCCAGGCGTAAAGGTTAAAGAGTAAAGGCTTAAAGACGAAAGATTGAACCACATGCAAGTGCCCCACTCACATCAGGCATGGCATCTACCCAGCTAGTGTGAGTATAGGGGGTAGGACTTACATAAGGCATGGCATGACCCAGCTAGTGTAAGTACCGAATGGAAGCCCCATATTCCTAAGAAACGTGACATGGCGATCACGCTCTGATGGGGTATGACATGGCGATCATACTCTGGAATATATAAAAAGTAAAGGAAGATAAAGAAAGAAAAGCAAATATTATGTATATGCATGAATTTAAGAAAAGATAAAGTTATGTGCAAATGCTATGCGTGTAGTAATAATTCAAGTTCCAGTAAAGTATATGTAGAAGTTATGCCTCTAGTACACTGATGATATCGTACTTTATTGTATTTCAGTTATCATTCCTAATATAATTCATGGATTAATTTTTATGGGTTTTTCCCAAATGCCAAGTGTATGATTAAAATAAGCTTTGCTTCGGACATTATATTTTCGAACTATATAAAATTAAACAGCTTATAAAGCATGTTCACCTTTTTCTTAATAAACCGAAGTAAACTGGAGATGATAACGATGACATTACATGTGTATCATAGGGAATCCTACTGAGAATTTATAATTCTCATTCTTATTTTCCGTGTTGTCTGCAGAAAGTTCAAGAGGTATCAGAGTAGCAGACAATGTTTGTCGGATAAGGTCAGATTCGTGAATCAGTAACAACTTCAAAGTGTGATACTATGACTTAAGCATAGTACTGTACTTGGGAGGGTGTTACAACGTCCCCAGTGGGCGAGTTGCTCGGTGGTATGTTGCAGAACCACTGCTTGTTGTTCCACATTGTTGCTCGCATGCTTCTCAGCCAAGACTCAGATGAAGACGAAGGAAGTAGCCAGGGTAATGGTGGTCGGGCGATGTGGTGGTCACTAGTCAGGCAAGGTGGCGGTTGAACGGTTGTACTGAACTGCGTGAATGGGGTGGTAACTTTCTTACGGTACATTGGCAATGTATTGGCATACAAATAGTCTTTAAATCTTGGCCATTGGATTATCTAATGTGTGGTGCACCACAGCCTTGGCCAAACACTAAACCCTACTTAGTGTAGGGCGAAATGTGTTTAATCTTCTTATATTTGTGTAAGTTATCCCATATTATCATATTTTTAACTCATAATTCTCATAAAAAAATTGAAAAGGCCAAAAAAGGACATTTTAAAAATTAATGTTGAAAAAGGAGATATCTGAAAATAATCATTTTTTTAATTTTAAAATGGTAAAAGAGCCAACAAATTTACCAGAACCAGACTAAACATCGTCATTTTCATATCAAATTAAAATATGGTGTTTACTTGTGTGCCTGCCATGGGAACATTAAGAGCTTCCATGGTGCCACATAGATACCCATGTTCAAGATCACGCCCTTGTATACGGACATTTACTCCCCATGCTTCATCCTTATGTAGGCTAGAAACATTCTGGGTACCAGAGAAGGCCTGTAAAATACGAACAATTTTGAGTACATACTGGAACTTCAAACTCATGCAGCATGATATACTCGCTGAAAGATGTGAAATCTAATTCAGAGGTTTAAAAGTTTTAAGTTATTTTGATTAGGACACTAGTGCTAGACACTATCCAAGTATCCATAAATAAGACTGGTTAATGGCAAGCTCTCTAGCATTTTCTAATCCCTGTTCATTAAACAACAAACATATATGAATAGAAACAAAGTTTAGTACTTCTGGATCATGACATAATTAGGTCCTGTTGAACATATTCTTTTCTCCTCGGACTTGCTTTGTTGCTCTTGCTTTTTTGAATTATATTGATATTTCACTCCCAGAATTGTTCATTTGTTCTGACAAGAGCATAAGTGAAGTAAGGACTGATTTAAGGGTGAGAAATTAATATACGGTTCTAGAAATGACTTAAAAGTTCAATTGAAGAACCATAAACTCAACCAGCTGTGCTCGATCACAAATTTTAGAGTTAAGGACATGTACCCTTATAAATTCCCCTCATAAAATAACAGCTCTGATTGCTTATTTGAAACTAATAATCAGTTGAATCAACCCCAGCATGATTATACATCTTTTTAGGGCATCTTAAAGAATCAGATTCTCTATATTCCACGAAATGGACATGGAACAAAAGCTAACAAACTTACTTCCTTTCTTTCTTTCTGTTTTTTTTTTTTTTTTTTTTTTTTTTGTGTAGAAAAAAAGAACAGGGCAGTGCAATAAACCTTAAGCAAATAACAAGGCAGCTTCTGTGTTTTCCTTTCCATAATCCCCATTTTTTCAAAGACCCAAAATGAATCCTAACAGAAATAAAATATACACAAAAAAAATAAAAATAAAAGGAAAAGGAAAAGAGATACATACCTGTCCAACACCTAGAAGTGTACAAGCCTGGAACAAAGTATGCCCAGAATTGGCACTTAAAGCAAGCAAACAATCAAACAAAAGATAAAATGAAAACTTTATAGTGAATAACAATCAACCAGAAGTAACGCATACAGATTTAAAACAACAAAAATTCAGAACATTCCCACTGAAGAAAATAGGAGGAGAAGAATGCGGATTACCTGAAACCGAAGAAGGTGTGGAACTCTCCAATACTCTCACAGGCATCTCTTAAACAGACACAATTTTCCCAGAAACGGATGGAAGCTTTCTTTTTCTTTTTTTGTTTTTGTCGACGAATTCGACGGAAGCTTTGAGAATGCAGAAAATTGATGAATCTGAGGATTCAACACCGGTTACTGGTTATGATACCAGAGAAAGACCAACTTTTTACTGCGTGTTTGGATTCTGATTTGGATTGTGGTTTGCATTGGTAAGAAGGCTTTTTAGAGAAGGAAAATAATTTTATAATATTTGCTGTAACTTTTTTTTAAAATTTTTTTTTTAGAAGGTCTTTTAAAAGTATCTTTGAGATTATTTTTTATTTTAGTAAAAGATCTTTTGAAAAGGAATTTTATTATTACTCTCACATCAACAATTAAAAGTAATTTTATTTTATCCAATTTAAATAAAATTCATTCTTCTAAAAGGCTTTTTGTCATATTTAAATTAAACAAAAATTATTTTTTTAAAAATAATATTTTTAGAAAACCTTTTTTTAAAAGATTTTATTTCAAAAGATCTTCTAAACCAAACGGACCCTTAGTGTTTTTGGGTCGATGGAAAAAGTCCAACTTCAACAGCCTCCGTGATACTTTTACGGATTTAGAAACCCAGATAATGGGCCTAGGTCCTCTTATGGTACAAACACAGAAGAAACCCAGATAAATATGCCAAGGCCCAAAACGACTGCTCCTTTTTGTATGTATCAGAGCCTACCCTCACGACCGACCCCAAAAACAAAAAAAAAAAAAAAAAAAAAAAACCGTCTCAGCAATCTATAATTGCTAGTATAAGCTGTCATCAAGATCTGTGGCATTTCGTGATCTTGAAATAGAACAATCGTCATCCCTAAACCTTTTGTGTTAATTACCTAAGCTAATTAGTTAAAAAAAAAAATTATAAATGAAGCTTTGTGATGAAATAATATGTTTTATTTCACTAAAAAGTGGTTGGTCGCAGGAAAAGTGAATTATGACTCCAAGTAAACTTTACTTATAATGTCAAAATTTTTTAATTTTGAAGCTATACTTAAAGAAAGAATTTATATAACCACCACTCCAACCTAAAATTATGTGAGCAATTTATAAAAAAAATTATAAATAAAGCTTTATAATGAACTAATATATTCTATTTTATAAAAAAAGATGATTGATCATAGGAAAAATGAATTATGATCTCAGATAAATTTTACTTATAATGTTAGAACTTCAAATCTTGAAATTATTATTTTAGAAAGATTTTATCTAATTATCACTTTTGACCTAAAACTATATGAGTAATACATAAGAAAAGAAAAAAGAATACTTCATTTCATTTTAGAATATACTTTAGATTAATCAATTTTAGAGCTTAACAAAATAAAATATGTGAAAATCCAATCACGACAAATAATATATTTTCATTTTTAAAATATTAACTGACAGAGATACAATAATAAAAATAAATTCTATTAATTTTAAAATTTCTACTAAGGATATTAAATCACAATTGCCCAACTAATGTCAAAATTTAAAATAAATTTAAGTGAAAGAGAAATTGACATTTACATTTCAAACTCTTTATCCATTTAAAAAGAGGACACATGTCCTTAAAATTATTGAATTAGGAAGAAATAGACGTATGTAAATTTTCTCCTTAGTAAGTGCTTTGAATTATATAAACAATAAATAGGAGATAGTAAATTTAGGAATTTTTTTTTCAATTTATACTAATATTCTGTCTTTTTCCCTTTGTATTTCTTTTGAAGACTATCTTTCACACAATCAAAAAGTGTCAAATGTTGAGATTAAACATGTTCAGGAAGCGCTTGGTCTATTATTGAGGCATGTTTCATATGATATGTTAATTATGATAGGATAACTTAACATAATCTTTTTTTGATAATCGGAATAGTTAGCCCCAAAAGCAAAAGGGGACTTAACACATGCCAGAGTACATAAGTTCAAAACAACAATTGCAGCAACACAGAGAGCTGGCAATACAGCAGAAAATGACAAAGAAAACCATCATATCTAAAACTATTTCCAAGCATATAAAAAAGAGATTGCTACCGAACACAAATGCACCCTGAAACCGCCTTTTTATAACTTTAAAGTAGTATTCAGCAGACCTATTTCTTGTGATATCTCATCCACTGCCTAACTGCACCCAAATCAGATAGGAACGATTGAGCTGCTCACCACGCGTGTGACCAATAACCAATACTTAACATTAACATCATCGCCTCATAATTCCAGTCTGGTACATGGTTCTTGAATATGACCATACTTCAAAATCCTCCATAGTGCCCCATATAACAGCATAATACAAAGATGTCCATAGCTTTCTTATAACCGTAAAATGATGCACCTAACCATGAGTCAAAGAAACAGTGTGCATTATGCCATATACACCGATCCATATTCCGCCATTTCAAGCAAGCACACCACATTCTTCAAGATTTAATGCATGAGAAGAATAAATGGTTCATTGTTTCAACCTTAGATTGACAAAGGACAAACTGACTCAATTGGGCAAATAATATTCAACATACACAACCTGTCTCTGGTATTTTGTTGTCAAGATGGACAAACCATAGTCTCCACTCTAGGAGAAGCAATGCTTTTTCCATAGCTTAGTTACTAAAGTCAAACTCTGCTCCCTATTGATGCTGGAATTAAACACCTGCAATGAAAAAGATTTGACAGAAAATCCTTTTGCGTCATACTTCCAAAAGAAGTGGTCATCCTTTTGTTGGTCCAGCGAAACCTGCTCTAGCTTATTGTTAATAGTTCTTGTAACTGAGTTTACTCCCAAGAATTCAAGACACCAATAGTCCAACAGCATCTAACCCCCCATCCCAGCAAACCATATCTGCCACCTTGCTATCTTGCTGCAAAGAAATCATTGCTTCTAATTTTCTGGTTTATTTACTTTAGCTAGTAACACGTGCTAAAATAGGGTAGAAGTATTCTTTGATGGCAATGACATGAAAATTATTGATGTCCGTTTCAAAGGTTTTAGGTTGCCCGTGGGAAGATGAAGATTGTGCTAGTAATAGTCAGTAGTCACCGATATAAGAATCTTAAGTGACTGAAAAAGAAGAAGAAGAAGAAGTAAGAATCTTAATTCTTAAATAATGCAACAATTGGTAGTAAAGTAGCTTCACGCAAAAAAAATAGTCTTTGCGTGAAATTAGTAATTGATACACTAGATAAATTTGCAAATTGCCTCAGTGGCAAGAACCACAGGGATGTCAAAAGGTGAAACACAACAGAAAATTACCATTTTACACAGTCAAACAGGTACACTTCACATAAAAGGTATAGGATATAAACTAAACTATGGAGAAGAATCATAGTTTCAACTTAATTTGCCACCTGAGAGGTGCACATAACCATACAACCATATTAATAATATTTTCTGGAAGCTTTGGAATTTCCCCTTAAAAGTGATTCACAAGAAAAAAGCTGCATCATGTTATATTTAATACGTAATCAATATAAAATAAGAACAATAAAATTAAACTTATTCACACATTCTGAATAGTTGAAAATGACACACATTGAAGTTAATTTCATTGAAGCCCATTCCTATGGAAATGTACCACTAAAACAATTGTAAGCAAAATCTCTGTCAGTAGACGGAAATTATTGAAAAATACTAAGATCAAGGAAACACAGAACTATTCAAAAAGAGTATAGTAGGAACAGATTCAATTCTCCGTGTGGAAGCCATTACAAACTTTTAATAAGAAAATATAAAACTAAAGCTGTTCATACATTTCTTGGAGAAAAGGTAGCTTGGCCAGTTGAGGTGGGAGTGTGCCATCTAGACCATGACGCTAGACTGTCCTAAATATAGAAACAATGTTCAGCAGTCTTACTGAGAATGCATAAAGTACTGATAGGCTCTTTATAAATAATGTGGCCGGCGAATAAACAAAAAATCTTTAAATGTCATATAATTAAGAAGTGCGGGTAGTACTTCTTGGTTAATTCCATCAAAACCAATAACAAATGAGAAACGAAGGCTGAAACCTTTGTTTGAAGTTACCCATGTTTTGGCAGATTTGGCTTCAAAACAACATGGAGAAAGGCAGTTGCCACACGGATCAGGTTCCTCTGTTATAAGAAACTACTAAATTTTATATCAAACAGCCCTAATATAAGAAACTGATGAGACAAATTTGAAATAACATTAATTACACTGCTTACTCAAAGTCTCAAATGTTCAGGAAGTGCTTGATCAATTGACAAACACGAAAATTTCATGGACAAAATTTGGTATAACATCTATCAGACTCACACTATTCAATGAAACATAATACAGACTACTTTTGAGACACCAAACTATTTTTCACCCCATAAATCCATTCCACATTAGGATATATAATACATAGAAGATTAACGAGAAAGATAAAATCAAGATACAATGAAATCGACCACGCCCATTTCATGTGCCTTCAGGAATCAACGACCACCAGAGAGAAGTGATTCAGCAATAACTGAGGAAGCATGGGAGAATGGCTTACTCATAGAAGATGACGAATAGGACAAATGGAATTCCTGAAAGTCTTCTTGGTGCCCAAATTTTAATCCAGTGGAAGACAAGCTAAGCAAAGAGAAATCTGGCAGAGCCATATCCCCCTCTAAGTACTGCACAACTTGGCGCATGCTTGGCCTAGCCATTGGCTCAGAATGTGAGCACAACAAGCCAAGCTTCAGCACAAGCTCCACCTCTTCTGGCCTATAATCAGTGCCCAAATTTCGATCCTTTGCCTCAAGAATCTCACCCTTTTTCCAGCAATTATATACCATATCAACCAGAATTGCATTCTCAGATTCCTCTACTTGCTCTATTGGCCTCCTTCCGCAAGCAACCTCTAGCAAAAATGCACCAAAAGCATACACATCGGAGTTTGTAGTGGCCTTACCTGTTCTAGTATGCTCAGGGGCCAGATACCCAAGAGTTCCAACCACATGTGTAGTTTGAGGATCAGTTCCATGGTCATACAACCTCGCAAGACCGAAGTCCCCTAACCTACCATTCAACTCTGCATCTATCAGCACATTGCTAGCCTTTATGTCTCTGTGGACCACAACTTGTTCCCACTCTTCATGTAGATAAAACAGACCTGAAGCAACACCTTTGATGATTCTAAACCTCTGGTTCCAATTTAAGGTCACTCTTGGTTGGTTATAGAGATACTTGTCTAGGCTTCCATTTGGCATGTAGTCATAGACCAAAAGAAGCTCTCCTTTGCGCCGGCAATATCCGAGGAGGGGAACCAGATTCCGATGGCGAAGCCGACCAATGCTTATGATTTCTGCCACAAATTCCCTCATCCCTTGCCTGGACTCATGGGACACCCTCTTCACAGCAACCTCAATTTTGGAATCTGGCATCACACCTTTGTAGACCCTTCCAAATCCTCCACTTCCCAATAGCTCCTTCTCCTTGAACCCCCTTGTAGCAAAGTATAGATCTTTGTACTTGAATCTGTGAGGGCCATAGTCCAGTTCCCAGTCTTCAAGCAACTCAGCAAACTTCTTCTTCCTTTTGATGACATAAGCCACTGCTAGAGCTGCCAAGAAAACCAAAGTGAGTGATATCATAGGCAACCCAACAGTGAAAACCTTGGACTCTTTTTTATCACCTAGCCTGGGCAGCTTGGGGAGTTCAGAGATGACAAGTTGTTGAGCCTGGCCATTGACCTTAAAGCTCCAACCAAGAACATAATGGGAGGTCAAGACTGAACCAGTGGAGGAAGAGAATCCAACATACATGCTGTTGTTCAGAATTGAAGAAAGATCTTTGGTCAATGATAACAAAGGTTGCTTTGGTTTATCAATATTGATTGGTGCTAAAGTAACATCAATCTGCTTCTCTACCCCATCATATTCCACCCATACCTGCATGGGGTGGCCGCTGATAAGGCTCAAATTCTTGAACACACCCTCACTGTAATATCCTGCAGGAGCTGACTTAGCTGACTTCAAGTCATTGATATCAATTCCAACATGGTTGTCATTGATATCAAAAAACTCGGTGCTGAGAATGGTGTCAAGTTCGACCCCAAAAACATGGTTGCTGCTGTTGCCGTTGTTGGTCTTGTCAAAGAGGCCAAGGTACTGGCTTGGGAGAGAATTTGGAAGCCCTCTTGTTGGAGAAACCACAAAAACAATCCCATGGCCACTCAGAGTTGGATACTGAGATCTTATGGCAAACACAAAGGTGGTGGAGAAAGAAGACACAGTTCCATTGAAGGTGCTCTTGAAAACCACAGGATTTGGGTGGAAAGCATGACCCTTTTCTTGCTTGGTGTCATTGGTGAGTCTTAGAAGGCCATTGGAGGTGAACTCAGCAATACCATCGAGGTAAAAGTGTGCTGATTGGAACCCATTATAGATGAAACTGGTGTCTTCACTGGCTACCACTGTCACCAGCAAAAACAGCACTGCCACAAGCTTCAGAGACATGGCTATACTATGGAATATGCTTCTTCTGGCCAATAGCTCTTGTTTCTATGATTTTCTGAGACCTAAAACATGAAACACAAATAAAAAACTTTCATTGGGGGCCTGCCAGGAAAGATCCTGGCACTTTCACGGTAAAGAAACGAAACATCCTCGTATGATCCTTTCTAGGTGTTAACTACTAGGGAATAGACCTTTCAAAGTAATGATTACAAAAATAACAGCAATAAATTTATTTATGCAAAAATTCAGATCCATCACTTCATCTTTCTCTTTGTGGTTGGAGATCCGTCACTTTCATTTTGATCATTCACGATTCTATGTTTCCAAGACAGTTCATATATGGTGAATTAAAATACTATTTTCTTAGTTATTAAATAGGATACACCACTTATCATGTCATTTCAGTTAGGCAACTTTCCATTCTATATCGCTATAATCAATATCCTAGTGGCCCTAAGGTAGAAATTAATGGGAACTTGAGAATTTCTGTCTCTGGAAGGTTTCAAATATCAAAGTTTGCAATTGCAGTCAAATAATGCCCGGCAAGATGGGGATAGGACCCTCTCTTTGGCCATAAAAAGGAGATAAAAGAAGGGGAAGATAAAAAGAAGATAAAAAGAAAATAAGAAACAAAAATAAAAGGTTGTTTACTCCTTGCTTCAGATCTTGTTTGCGCTTTGTCAAAGAAATGTAGTACGAAATTGGTGCTTTAGTTTTGTTATCAGTGTGAAAAATTCTTTGCCGTTAGAATTTAAGTTTTTCGTTAAACGACATAAAGTTTGTCCGGGATATGTACAGTTAATTTCTTCTTTGGATGTAAACATGTTTTTGAAGATATATTAACGTTTACATCCAGTCCAGAATCTGGACATTGATGTTCCATAATTTTGCCGTGACCCCCCCCGATAATTGTTGTGGAAAGGTCCAAATAAACCACTGCTAGATGCCATATTGCGAGCTTGACCTTGTGTTCAGATTCGTGCGTTTACCTTTTAGGCCTAGTAATATTCGAAATGGTGCTCTGACTTATAAAAGGTATAAGTTAATTTTTTTTTTTTTGATAAATTAAAAAATTGAGGTATTTTTGTTCCTCATTTTGAGAGTAGGAATCTTTCTAAAGTTCTCATAGTATTTTTAGAGTTAGTTTATACTTTCTAAAATTTAAAAGATTAATATAACTTTATTCTATTTAATAAAATTAAAAATATAAATTATTCTCTTTAGTATTTATAATTATTATAATCATTTTAAATATTAAGAGTAATTTTATCAAATATTACTTTTGTAATTTCTATTTATTGAGAATAATTTTTATATTATTTTATCAAATGATACTACTATAACTTTTTTAGACTAGTTTTTAGAAAGTCGAGAGAGCTCAGCAACTTTTAAAAACCCACAACAATATCAAACCAAATCTTAATCAAATTTTCCGCCAAATACCTTGTTCTTTGATTTATTTATTTTTTTTCTTTTTTTTTGTTTGTTTTTTTTTTAACACCAAGCACGTTTCTCAATTGGTTGTATTATATCAAAATATAATTCTGCCACATAGCTTATATCAACACAGTTGGCGTTTTAAATCATACATATTTTTCCCAATTCAATTTCCCTAATATCTTTTTGTTACATTGAGGTGGTTGGGTTAGCTATAATTTGAATTTATTTATGTATAAATTTATAAGATCCCAATATCATTAAACTTAAAAGAAAAACATTTTAATTAATTAATGCATATATTAAAAATCTATTAATGATCGCGTACATGCTACATGAACTAATCTAGTCCACAATATTTGGCGGGTTTTGAAAGTAAGATTTTATAAGATCCTTAAATAGTCTATGATGTTTTAATGATATAAAAAAATAGTAATAGATTGGTTTTTGCAATTGCAATTAATATTGATTGATACCTTAAATTGATCTAATATTGTAGTTATATAAGCCATCTTCTCTTTAATTTGTGCAACCTTCTTGTGTATCATAGAGATAAATACACTAGTTCCATATTTACCAAAGATCTGAAAATTGGATCAGGCATTGAGCCAGGATGCCTCTTGGTTGAGAGATTCAGAGGTTAACTAGAGTTCAATGAGAGGTTCAACCGGGATGTAATAATATATATATATATATATATATTTATATATAAATATATATAAATATCATTAATAATATGTTATGAGATAAATAAAAATGATTAAAAAATTTTAATATGATAAAAATAGTTTTAGAAATCAAAATTACTATATTAAGTCATATTAATATAACAAATACAAGTAAAATACTAAGTCCTATATTACTTAGATTTTGAATTTTTTATTCTTAAAGCTACTATAAAGTATTTAAGAAATCTCACATTGCTTAGAATAAAAATTTTTTACTCTTAAGACTTCTATAAATAGTACCTATGTATCATTTTTTTTATATTTAATATATTTATTACCTCTAAGCTATTTTTTAAAGAGTAAGAGATGTAGTAAATTTTTATTTGGCCAACCAAAATGTATTTTTGACCTCTTTTTTTTTTTATCATAATGAAGTAGTTAATTTCACCATTGATGATAAAAAAAATAATTTTTTTCAAAAGAAAAAAAAAAAAACCAGCCAACTGGTAAAACCGGTCCGGTTTGGCCGATTTATCGGTTTTTGGCCAATTTATCCGGTTCAATACCAATTTTTGAGAATTTGGTTTTTCCTGCTTCATCCGGACCGAATACCTGGCCGGTTCCCGGTTCAACCGGTCAGACCGGCCAGTCCGGTCCAATTTTCAGAACCATGATATTTACTATAATGAGGGTTTTGGAGGACCCACTTTTGGAGGGAAATGTTATCACCCATTGATTGCTGGAATTTTCAGTAGGAATTTTGATGCCCATTTCGTTAGAATATATTGTCGAATTTGTATCCTACATTTTGAATATATTTTCCTACTATTTTCAACATATTTTACCTTTTACAACAAAATTCCTGCCAAACAAATTTTTATGTTGTTTATGTAATATAAAAAAGTGACTTTGTTCTATCGTCATTTATATTTGTAATCTTTCACATCACAAGTGATTATTGTAGAATGAATACTATTTTAGTGATGGTATTCAAAATCTTTTCTTGGGGTAAAATCTTTCTAAAGTACATGAGGTTTACATTTTTTGTTTACTGTTAAACATAAAATAAATTAATTTTACAATCAAACAATGACTAAATTTTAATTTTCAAAGGATATGTTAAAAAAACACATTTAAAAGAATTTTCTTCTCTAAAATAGCTCCAGTACTGGCCCATTATAAATAAAATCATCTTAACATGACTCTTTATAAACATAACATTAATCTGGATGTAATATCCTTTATCAAAGTATTTCACACATTCATTTAATTATGCATCGCAAAATGAGCTAGCAATTTTTGACTCTTACATCCACTATCTCAAAGGTCTCATATATAATTATATATTATTAACTAATATTATAAAACTTTTCTAAACTACCAATGTATATAGATACATGTTGACAACTTATTTTAAAATACCTACATAGCTATTGGTATTAGAACTTAACTATAAGTAAATAATTTATAACAAAATAATAAAGTAAATGCATAAAAATATTTTCATTAAAATTTTAAACCCTAAGCAGATGCATAGAGAACAACTCTCATTCCCAAAGAAAGGTTGAAGGTTCATATGGTTATTGAGCAGTTACTTGTTCTCCAATGGGAGGAAGTGAAAACTAGTTCCTCCTAGGATCTTACTCAATTAATTCTACATTTTAACTGTCAAAATTCTGTATTAGATCAAACAACCACACATTAATCACTCGATCTAACATTCAATTCTAACAAATTCACTTCAAACAACCACAACTCCATCCAAAATTGATTGAAGTATTCTTCTTCAAACTTCTTCTTTTAAAAGGTCTATATTCATTTAACTTCTTTACCCATAACAAATTATATGTGATTCGGACCAATTTTCTCAAATATACTACACAGTTCTTTTCTATAAACAAACTTATTAACCTTTTTAGCACTACTAAGAAAGTTTTGGTTAAAGGGTTTACAATTTATGGTTTCGGGTTGATTAGCTTTTCATACAAAACTTTGCTCTAATAATGCAACTAAATTACTTTTTCTTCAATATTTTGCTGTTCACCCTAATAGATTTAAAAATGAATATCCCCTTTTTACCCTCGTACAACCATTCTTCACATGTTAATTGATCTTACCTAAAATAATACATTAACTACAATCTCATACACATGAGATTTAAACTTCAAAAGACCAAAAAAATATTACACACAAGTTACCACATGTACACTCTGATTTCACCATTTCCAGCTACGTACATACTCGCTTCATGCCCTCTTAGGTACTTTCAAAACATTCGCCCTATTTCAGTTATTCATTCTTCAATGCTTCCCACGACCCCAGCTCTGGGCCTCCATATTATGCTTCCTCACCCTATTTCACTCTAAACCGTAAATTCTACTCATAACATCATTTTAATGCTTCCAATATCAATTAACTCATCAACAATATTTACAAGTCCTTCACATACTTCCTTATCTCATGTGACATTAATTAAAGCCTCTTCCGCTTAACTGACAACCATTTATGGTCGATGAACCAAACAAATCAAAGCCTTATGGTATAAGCCCCGAGTTCATAAGCCTTACTACAATTTTAAAAATAACATTTTCTAATTTGTAGGATACTATCACAAATTAAATACCAATATTTATTTTACCCTACTTTCTGTATATTGTTATAGTCATAGTTTTTTTTTTTGTACATTGTATTACTAATAGCTTTTTCACTTTATAAATTTATTCACAAATTAAATTTTATACTTACATATTCATATTTCTTTGCTTCCTTATTTTATTATATGTGGCGTAGGTTGATTTAAGTATTTTTACTATTTTTTTATTTGTCTTTTAAATACTTTACAATAAATCAATAATCACTTAACACTAGAACTTATAAAGCGTCTGTTTGGATTGACTTTTTTTTTTCAAGAAAAAAGAATTTTTTTTTAAAAAAAGTAATTTTATAAATTTTTAAAGATATTTTGATACAATTATTCTTTTTTTTTTCGATAGATTCAAAAGCTCAAACTCACCAAAACCAATGAGGAGCAGAGAACAAAGTGAAACACAGATAAAAATCAAAACAACAAAACATCATCGAATAACAAAACAACAAAATACAAAAGGACTCTAACCAAAAGCTAATGATGCCATACATTGTGACATCCTTCAATTCCACCAAGATCCCCCGAATCCATGCCAATAGCAACCGGAAAAGACAACACCAAAGCAACACTAAAAGACCCAACTCCAAAAAAGAGTCACAGCTCCACGAGCACAGCAATCCGGAGAATCCCAGTGCAACTAAGATTCAGAAAGCTAAAGAAGGGTCAACAAAAAAACAGACAAGCCAACCAAAAGCACCAAAACCACAACCACACCACCAATGGAAGCATAAGCAAGAGTTCCTCAATCTTTAGGAATTCCTTTTTTCTTCTTGGGCTGTCCCCTTTTCCTGGGAATTACAAAATCAAGACTTTCTGGGCCTTTAGATAAAGCCTCAATCACAGCCATTTCATTAGTAGTTTTAAGTCCCAACATCTTCCCAATATCCCAAGTGACTCTTACTTCGACAAGACTTTCTTCCTAACGCGTCTCCGCTTCAATATCTTCACTTTGACGTTTTGAGCAAGATCCTAAAGATGGGGTCTGTGGCACCTTGTCCATAAAATCCCGCACTAATTGATCATCTTGATCACTATCTGACTTCAAACAATGTTCACTTTCCTTTTGCTTCGAATCCAAAGGAGTCTGTTCGAATGACTCAACAGGTTAGCAAACATGTTCAAAACTAGGAGGATGCAGTGGGCCGCTGCTAGATGATTCAACTTGAACCGCTTCAAGGCCCAATTCCTTTGACACCGAGTTGTGGGCCTTGGTTGTTTAGGCTTGCACATTTGACCCATATAGGAAGCACTCTTCCTCTGCAAGCTTCTGCATATGTCCTACTTTTGTCCCACTGCACTGAGAACCTTTTACCATCAAAGAATTTTCAAATGAGCCAATGGGAAGTGGCTCATTGTGTTGGAAATTGTGCATCATCGATTATAGGAGATCTTCTTCCAGAAATGCCCCTGTTACCTCCTCTCATCTTGTGCTCCTCCGTAGCCGTCATGTGCATCGCCGGTCCATCTAAGAATTCTCCTTCTTCGAGAAGCTATTTCAACATTTTCATACCACTACCCTAATGTTCCCCATGATTACCTCCATATTTCCCGTTTTACATACTTCTTTCACCACCCTCACCACCAAGTCTTCGAGGTTCACTTTATTTAGATTCCTATCACCATCCTCATTTGCCAAGCTTCTTGCAAGCTTCAACTCCCAATCATCCGATCTCTGATGTTGTGTGACTCCCACTACCACTTCTTTAAACTTCTCCCACCTTCTATAGTTTCCGTGTGATTACCTTCTACCCAAACCTTTCCTTTGAACTTATTGTCTTCCTGAAGCATAGGCTCATTCCATGGCTTTCTGTTCTTATCATACTTTGCAAAAGAAACTTTCATGGTCTTCCCTCTAATCTTCATACCATCTAGATTCCTCATCACGCTTCCAGCTTCCTCCAACCTTTTAAATCGAACAAACCCAAACCGACAGTCACAGTTATGCCTCATCTTCTATGAAACAAAAACATCTAATATTTCCCCTTCTCCTCTGAAGACCTGTAAAAGCCACTCCCAAGTCATCTCCAATGGAAGACCATCAACGAAGAGTGACCACACCATCGAGTGGTCCACTCCACTATGGTTTAAGCAATTAATGGAGATTAAAGTTGCTCTCCCCCTAACAAATTATATCATTTTTTAAAGATAAATGAAAAAATGTCGGTGGACTCGTAATTTTTGATAATACAAAAATAGCAATTCATAATTTCACATGAACGTACAAACACAATAACGCTGATACAATTTTTCTAAAAGTACTTCAATAATAAAGTTAATTTATCACCTTTTAAAAAATTAAGAATACCTAACTTCTTAAAAAAGTAAAAACAGAAGTAGTTTTTATTAAAATTATTTTCTAAAAATCTCCTTTTAAGTTTATTTAAAATTATAATACATATTCTTTATTTTTTATCCTTTACCAAATCCTAATTCTTTTTACCCTTTTTGAATGTCCTTTTTAATAATTTACAAAAAAGTACTTATGTTCTTTTGTATTCAAATAAATTTATAAATACTTTTAATAATTAAAAGTACTTTTCAAATAGTCTGTCCAAATATAAAATAACTTCTTCTAAAAAATAAAACTCTATTAAAAAAGAATTTAATTTAAATGCACTGATAGTATAAAATAATTTTACAATATCAGCTAATAGAAATAATAAAAAATGTCAACTCATACAAATAATCACCCATTATAATGAGGGACTACCATTATTTCTCACTTTTCTCTATTTCTATTAGTTGATAGTATAAAACTATTTTATACTGTCAATACATACTAATTAAACTCATTAAAAAAAGTTTACGATAAAAAGTAATTTTTTTAGAAGTTTATTCAAATGCATTAAAAAAATCTCTCCGTTTATCAACTATTTGTTTCCACGTAAATAATTTTTAAATTGTACTTATATTTACTATTTGCTAAATATTACTCAAATTTCTCCTCATTTGTCTTCTATTTATATTCTATATCTTCTTTAAATTGTTTACAAATTCTTCTATTGTTATCAACTATCTTGTTTGAATTTTTCTAAAATATTATGTTCGAAATTTATATTTACTATTCAATTCTCATTTTGCTCATTTTTTCCATTTTTAGGGACATAGTTACTACACCATTACCTGTGCCATGGTTTTCTTATGAGCAGATTGTCCAAATTCAACATTTCAGTATGCCTTTATTTTTATTGTTTAAATCCTAAAAACACATTATCGGATCTCCAGACAAGGTCTGACATAGCACGTAACCATATGACATTTACCTTTCCAATCCAGAGCATTCCTTTTATTTTATTAATATCTGTCGGCAACAATTCACTGGAACATCAATGTCCAAATTTTAAACTGGACCATTTTAAACTCTGCCATTCTGGAAAAGGCAAATGTGGTTTAACCCGAGTTCTGGTTCAGATTTATTATTACTTTTTTATTAGGCACTGTTCAATATGCTCTTTGGTATGCATGGTGCATCATGCACCTTGTGATCCTATAGATAGGATATAATGGTGCATCGGTGCACAAATTTTCTCTTATGCATTATAGGAGCACATCCTTCCTCCATCTCCTTCTTCTCCGAATGGCGCCCCAGCCTCCCTCCAGTGCCACCACTTGCATCTCGAAGGCATCAATCATCCACAAACACCTAACCACTGGAGGGAGCACAAGACCAAACATACACACTCTCAAAAATTGGAACAAACTTCACTTGGACGAGTATAAGACCAAATAGCCACATGGGGTCACCATCATTGATCTCCTAGATGTAACACCCTACCAATTTAATATTATGCTTAAGTCATAGCATGAAATTAAGTAGATAGTGTTACCGTGTTGATACTTTACTTACTATTTTATTTATCATATCATATCCCCCCTTTTTTTTAACGGAAGAAATGGCGCGCTGTATATAATGAACATGATCAATATCACAGAATGTAACAAAGTTTAATAAAACACAACAGAAAAGATGAGAATAAGTACTATATCATCAACCATATATGTACATATATATGGGTCGGAAGCCAACACTTCAGTTCACGTACAGATTCAAAACAGGATACATAAGTAGAGCCAGTGTATCAAAAAGACATAGGGTCCGCGTCAGTTAAAACAGTCCTACAAGGTCCTCAGAGGATATCCTAAACTAGCTAATCCACATATGGCTAAGTCTATGGCCCAATGCTACATACTGCCGAAAGAGGGTCATGCTGTACAATATCACCTACGGCTGGGAACTACTTGGTTAGGTAGCCGTTGGCTATACCAGACCCGGCTAGGGAGTAATCTACACTGGGTCCCGAGGAGGATGACGAGCCAGTGGTCTCAGAAGGGTCACTCTCGGAACTGAGTGGAATGTCTGGAACCATCTGCGGAGGCGACTTTGGTGGAGGGTTAGTAGGAGCTGCAGGTGCTGCGGGTACTAGAGGTGCTGGAGGAGGGTGTGGCACGTGCAACGGGACAGCAAAATATGGAGCGGCGGGGTCAAAAGCAGGATGAAATAGAGGGACAGTAAAATCCCTATTACTAAAAAGGTAGAGATGGAAATGGCAGGAGCCAGCTATGTACAGCGAGTCCACTATGGGATCATGGTGGAGCTACAGGTTCGGAATCTCAATAAAAAGAGTGGCTGTCGAGTCCATCACCAGCGTTTAAGAATAATGCGAAAATGCAAAGCGAGGTGAGAATTTAAAGAAATCCTTAGTAGGGTTCGCATATAGTATTTAAACCGACGTCAAATTCATTTTCAGTTGCCTCAGTTTTTATTTAATTATGAAGACATGGAATCAAACTGAACTATCCATATTTAATAAGTTTAAGAAAATATTTGGTCCGAGGCAAGGTCCAATTTTACTTAAGACAACATAAGAAATAAAATAAGCTACTAAATAGTGATATACAGAATAATGAGCAAGATAAACAAACATACAGCAATAAATAAACATAACAGTCAAACTGTAAACAACATAAAATGACTATTCAATGTGACTATGCAAAATCTCATTCTTGAACTTATTTTCATAAACTTTTCTATTACTTGGTCCCTTGTGAGTTCTTGGCCATTTAGACTCCTGGGTAATAGCCTGTTTTTTAGGATCGAGCTTGTTCTTATACAGGAATGTCGGGTTTACTTTTCCCGACCTTCTCACCGATCTATTCCCCTTAACTTTATTCCAGGGCTGGCCCGAGTATTATGGAACTTTCATCATAACATAACTTTTATGTTCATCATAACATAACCTTTATGAACTACTTGTAAATGCACATGGATTTGAATGTAGATTATAACTCATGCATAGGCTTTAACGAAATTTCGGCAGCATAATGGAACGTGTCCGCTTCCCTATAAATAGTGCCAGTACTTAGAACACCAATTTATCAAAGAAATCATAACACTTTATTCATATTTCAATCATCAATCTCATAAGAACAATTTTTGCATTTAACACATAGTTACTGTCCCAGCACATTCATTCAACCCGATTTTTGTAAATCAACCTAAAATTTCTATTTAACTCATCTGGACCTCAAATTTGGATATGTTAGAGTGTTATGTGGCTATTTTCTAATCTTTTTAGTCTCATCTAATTTTGATAAATATAGCTCAAGTTATGTAAGTTTTATCCCAGCCTGTCCTATAGCTAGCTAGAATTACATACTTAAAAGTAAAATTCCACTAAAAATCAAAAACCAGATCAAATCATACAAAATTGGTGTCATATTAAAGCTAACAGGACAAGCTTTTATTTGCAAGAAGTTTCATTTCATTTGCTTTAGTAGGGCTCAAGTTATAAGCCCCAAAATTGGACCTTCCTAAACTGCCTTGTTTTGGCCCGGTTTGGACATAGGGCAACTTCTTCGAACCACTGGGAGCAAACGAGACTGTATCTAACTCTAAAATTTTTATGAGATATTTTCCTATGTGTAAGCTTTGTAACAAAGTTAGTTTCATCCAATTCCAAGTCGTATAGGGCAAGTTTTTCCCTGAACAACCTAGTCTGCCCATAATCAAACTCAAAAACCTAGGTCAAACTTCCAAAATTCATATCTCTCTCAATACTATCCCAATGGCTTTTATATGATATATGTATGGAAATCACTGAATGTCTAGTTTTATATAAAAATATTTTCATCAAATTTAAACAGTTGTAGGCGGAGCCATATACTCCGCCGTACGGACTGCCAAGGGATTTTGGTTTTTCAGCCCCACACATCTTTCTTACTTCCTAATCGATTTTGACATTAAGAATAGCCAACAAACCAGCCAAGATCATCATATTCATTCAATCATCACATCAGGAAGTAATAAAATAAAGCCATAATCAGCCACCTATAACCAGAATAACAAGAGTAAAATTGAACATTTACCTCCTTTGAGTGTGATTTTGCTAGGTTTTGAAGTTTGGATTGATGGAACCTTATCAAGCTTGGAGGTTTGATGGAGTTGGTTGAGAGAAAAAGAAAAGAAGAAGGCTGGAACAAGGAGAGGAGGGGCACCAGTCAGCTGAATGAAAAAGGGTAGGAAAATCTGATTCAAGTAGTAGAAGGGTAATTGGCTTCATGGGTTTTGATTGGCTGAAATTTTGTGGTTAAAGTTCAGCCATATCTCCCTCTTTTATGGCCTTGGTGGTGCCACAGTTAGAGGTTTAAATGGCTGAGTATTCAGCCTTAAGTCATAGGGTTCTGGGTGCAACACCCTCCTGAGTACAGTACTATGCTTAAGTTATAGTACCACACCCTAGAGTTGTTACTATTACCTGAGCGGACCTTATCTGACAGTAACTTCAGCCGTCTTCAGAACTTCTTGAACTATCTGGAGATAACATGAAAATAGGAGTGAGAATTTCGAATTCTCAGTAGGATTCCTTAAGTATCATATATAATGTCATCGTTGTCATCTCCAGTTGCTTCGGTTTTATTATGAAAAAGGACTATAATATACAAGCTATTTAGTTTTATAGTTCGAAAATATATTACTCGAAGCAAAGTTTATTTTTACTCATACACTTGGCATTTGGGAGAGCCCATACAAAATCAATTCATGAATTATACTATGAAGGATAATTGAAACAAATTTAAAATACAATAGCACAAATATACTGAACGCATAAAATCTGCACATGACTCTACTTGTACTTGAATTTATGCATGTACATAAAATTTACTTTTCTTTCTTTATCTTCCTTTACTTGTTACACATATTCCAGAGTATGATCGCCATGTCATACTCCATCGGGATATGATCGCCATGTCACATTCCTTAGGAATATGTTCTTCCTACCACGTCCCAGAGTATGATCGTCATGTCATACTTTATCAGAATGTGATCGCCATATCACATTCCTTAGGGTGTGTAGTCATCATGCTATATTCTAGAGTATGATCGCTATATCATACCCCATCAGAGCGTGATCGTCATGTCACGTTCCTTAGGAATATAGACTCATCATCATATCTTTACATGCCACATTCCAGAGTATGATTGCCATGTCATACCCCATCAGAGCGTGATCGCCATGTCATATTCCTTAGGAATATGGGACCTTCATTCGGTACTTACATTAGCTGGGTCATGCCATGTCTCATGTAAGTCCTATCCCCTATACTCACACTAGCTGGGTCGATGTCATGCCTCATATGAGTGGGATGCTTGCATATGCTTTAATCTTTGTTCTTTAACTGCCCTCACTTGGAGGGACCCAAATAACTGCCTCCAAGTGAAGGGATTCACATTTTATATGTTCATGTCCTTTTATTCTCATACATAATCATGCATAGACGTGCTGAACGTACTCATACATATGCTTCATCATTTATTTTCATGTACTTGTATTCATACATACGCTTCATCATTTATTTTCATATACGTCATAACTTATATCATACTTAAATTCATCTTTGCATATAAACATTCGTAGTTTCATAGACTTCTACCGTAAATTCGGCAACATAATGGATCAGACCTATTTCCCCATGAGTAGTGCCAGTTCTCATGGACAAATCAATCATAGCAGTATAATTAATTTAACATATCTATCAATGTAAAACTTACAACCATCAACTCAAACTTTATATGGTCATTAACACTTGTGAAACCATCAATTTGGTCATTTCTGCCAATTCTATTCAGTTCTGCCCGAATTTTGTATAATCCACCTTTACTTCTATTCAACTCATTTAAACCTGAATTTTGGATATGTCATAGTTCTATGTGTCTATTTTCTAACCTTATTGGTCCCATCTCATTTTGATCTGTATAACTCAAGATATTTAAATTTTACCTCAGTCTATTCAGTCACTAGTCCAAATTACATTCTTGGAAGTCAAAATTCACTAAAAATCGAAACCAAGATCAAATCATACGGAATTAGCCTCATATTAAAGTTAACAGGACAACCTTTCATTTGCAACAAGTTTCACTTGATTTGCTTTAGTATAGCTCGAGTTATAAGTCCTGAAATTTGACCCTCCTGAACTACCCTATTTTGGCTTGGTTTGGAAATAGGGTAATTTCCTCTAACCACTGGGAATAATTGGGATCATAACAAACTCAGAATTTTATTGTAGGATGTTCCCCTGTGTGTAAGCTTTCTAATAAAGTTAGTTTCACTCAATTTGGAGTTGTGTAGGGTGAGTTACACCCTCCTCAAGTCACACTACCCGGATGAAAGTCCTAATTCTTAGGTCAAACTTCAAAAATTCATATCTCTCTCAATACTAATCCAATGCCTTATATTACATATGTATGGAAAACTCTGAATGTCTAATTTCATATAAAAATAGTCTCATCAGGTTTAACTGGCTGTAAGCAGAGCCGTACACTCCGCCATATGGACTGCCGTGGGATTCCTCACTTAGGCAGCATCCCAATCCTCCACTTCTCCTAGTTTTCTTCTTCTAACTCTAATTCCAACTCAAGATTTCATATTAATCCAACCATAATACATCATATACATCCAATATATCATCAAATACATGAAGAAGAGTAAAATTTTATACAGCCACAGTTCAAAGATTTTAAGAACAGAAATGGAATCCTACCTCTTTGGAGTGTGATTTTGCTAGGTGTTGAGCTAAGTGTTGAAGCTTGAATTGCTAGAACCTTGTTAAGCTTGAAGGAGTGATGGAGTTGGTTGGGAGAAGAGAAGAAGAAGGCTGGAACAAGAGGGAGATGGAGGCGTAAATCAGCCAAAAATGAGAAAGAGAGTCAGACTTAAATACATGAAGGTAGTTGGGATTGTGAGTGTCGATTGGTTGAAATTTTGTGATTGAAGTTCGGCCATGTCTCTCGCTTTTGTGGCTAAATTGCTCTCTACGTCATCCCAAAAGTGGAACTCGCTCACATTCTATCTGAAATCGGAACTCGCCCCGATTCTGCTTAAAGTCGGAACTCATGCCATTTATTTGACACTCGGAGATGAAATCGGATATCGGAAATATTGTCTAGTTTAATCGAAACTTGGAAGCAACGTTGGATGTCGGAAATCATACAGCACATAATCACATAATCTCAGAACTCCCAATTCAAACTCGGGAACACCAACAGATGGAAAGCTCCTAGGAATAAACTCGCAAATCGAAAATCATATACAGCTTGGAAATCAACTTAAAGATCTGAACTCGTGTCCATTCTAGTTGAGTTCAACCCTAAGGTCAGACCTCGTTACATTAAACTCGGAGGTCGGTACTTGTAACCCTTGTGTTAAACTATCAATTCGGAGGTCGAAAACTATGTACACTATTTTGAACATGAAGTATAAGGTTGGAACTCGTGTACATCTTGCTTGAAACTTGTAAATAAATTATGAGATCGGAAATCTGATCCATTTTCTTTGAGACATAAAGTCGGATATCGGGAATCATGTCCATGTTGTTTGGACTTGAAGGTTAAGTCAGAAGTAGGAAATTATGTCAGATGAAGTCAGAAATTATGCTGAAATTTGAAGGCGGACTTGGAAGTTAGAAATTATCCCATTTTATGTAAAATTCGAAGATGAAGTCGGAAATCATGGAAACTTGAAGGCGAAGTCGGAACTCAGAACTCGTTGCGGATGTTACATTGGGCATGTAATTCTATTGGTTCAGCACTGATAGTTTAAAATACCGAAATCTTACCGATTTCCTTTAAATTGGTAAATCGGTCTCAAGAAAATTTCTATGAAATCTTCTGTACTTCTAACCTAATTCCCTCATATTTAAACTCAATTAATTGCTAATCAATTGATCCTAAATAAATATTTAGCCGAATTTTAATTAACTTCAATTATTTAATAAAAACCCGAACAATTAAGCGAAAAACGATAAAAATTCTTGTGAATGTTACATTAGAGCCTAAGGAGAGGGTCCAAAACCATGTTTCAGTGCTTGATGTGGTGACCCAGTTGCAAATTTCACTCAAAAATGCCAACATTGGTGTTCCAAACCAAGTGGTCATGAATCAAACCAAAATCGAAGAATTGGGTTTGGATATGAGTTTTCCCATTAATGTAGAGCCCTTTTTATGCTGATGAAACCATGAGTTTTGCTTGGTTTTCGACTGTAAGGGGTTGAGAAAAACATTGAACAAGAACAACATTGAGGCAAGGTGGAATGCAGTGCTGAGGAGCGGTGGCGCCAACGGGGGAGTGGGCATGCGGTGGCGAGCCAGGAGGCTGGGCAGAGGCGGTGAAGCGAAAAAATAGAGTAAAGGGGGTATCTATGGTGTATAACTGCTTATTGGAGTATCTATACTCTAGCAAGGATCTGACTGCCACATCACTTGATGCAAACTGCACCATAGATCTACTTTTGAATATGCTATGTACTAGCACTCGAGTTCTCACACTCACAATATCCTCTTTTCTTTTTTTCTCAAAAGTAATAAAAATGAATTATTGTGATGACAAAGATTTCATTGGTTCTTTGTTTCATCATTTGCTTAAGTGCCCTTGCACTAACTTTTATTAGCAGTTTCCTTTCACTTTTTAAAATTTTGTGATGAAATCGATGGTCGATCAGTTTGAACTTATTACTTCTGTAGATTTCACATTTGTAAATTTGATCAATGTTTACTTATAACATGGATCCTATAAAGCTCGTGCTACTATACACCTTACTTGTGGCACTCCTTAAGATCTCACGGTATAGATAATATTGATATACCAAATAATCTATAATATATTGTAGTAGTTCTTCAGTTTAGCAAACTTTAGAAATATATTTAAATATATTTTAAAAGTGATTAGATTTCATCTAGATGATTCTAAAATTAAATGAAATTTTTGATATCACATAGATAAAATTTGATCATTTCTGAAATTAAAAAATGTGATTAAATATATTTTAAAAGTAATTAAATTTAAAAATAAATAAATAAACTTTTTAGAGTATTTTATTTGTATGATCCTAAAATTAAATAAAATTTTTTAAAGTATAACATAAATAAAATCTAGTCATTTTTAAAGTTGAGCTAAACTATAAAACTATTACGATGTATTATAGGTGATTTAGTGCATCAATACACCTTATAATTTCTCACATAATTTCTAATGTGAGATCATAAAGAGTGTCAATAGCATGTGCCATTAATTTGTTAAATACATTTAAAAAGAGTTATCTTCTAAGACACAAATTTTGTAATGACAAGGAAACAAGAGAATGATAAAAACTGAACTTTTAATATAATCCACAGAGTAACAAAATTTCCGACTGATGCTAGGTCATTTTTCATTTTTTTTCCTAATTGAAGTGGCCTGAATGATATCTTTTGGTGTACAAAGAAAACAACGAAACAAAGAAAAAACAACTAACTGCGAATAAAGATATGACTAGCAGCATCAGCTGCTAGAATGCCTTGAAGTTCTTTAAAAGTGTGAGCACAGGATCGAAGAGCTCCCAGCTGATTCATGCCTCTATGGGCCTTAGCATCCGCGCACTGGTTATCTTCTCTGAAGATGTGAAGGATCTCTGTAACACCCTCTATTATATAAGTCATGCTCAAGTCATGGAGTTATATTAAGAGATTGTCATTGTGCTAAGAAAACTTTAAAATATGGAAAATATAATACATGGCCCTTTAATTGCTTAGTTTATTACCGACTAATAGTCTCTGATACATGGAAAAATATAAAATAATTACACTTTAAAAGAAATTGTGACTGATATAGTACACAGCTTCTACTTCTGACTAATCGTTACTAGCTTCAATGGTCTCTTGATCTGGCTTACGCCCGATTCTTTCTCCATGAATGGCCTTGTACTCTGCCTCGCACTTGGTTTCCAACTTGGGTGCTGGAATGTTTACGGAAAAGAAAAATATGCAAGCAGGCAGTGAGAACCTAAGGTTCTCAGTAGGTAAACATGAACTATTCTCATACAGTGCCATCATAAACATTCCAGCCATTTCAATTTATTATGAAAATATGAGCACATATACACAAACAGTGTTTCAATTTTAAGTGGAAAACATCTTTCTTGAAGCGGGTTATGTTTTAACAATCACTTGCTATATTATATGACAAACATAGAAATACAAATAGTGCAATATGCTTCAACAAGAATCTTAATAACCTTATGACTTAATGGGATAACTGAAGATGCACATAAAGATGCTTGTACTTGCCTGTATGCAAGTGCACTTGACTTAATTCGCATCTTTCTTTACCTTGAAACTTAATCTTGCTCTTTTCTGTACTTGGTCCCCCGGAGGTGAATGGCCTCTCTCAGCCCTGGGTGATAGCCTGCTTTTTAGGTCTGAGCTCGTACCTATACATGAGTGATGGGTTTACTTTCCCCGACTCTCACACCGGTCTATTCCCCTTAAATCTGGTCGAGGGCTGGCCCAAGTCTTAGACACTACCGCTCTGGCTCACGCTAGCTGGGTGTATGCCATGCTTCACGTGGTAGCTTGGTATGTCCTTCTTGCAAGTTCTTATTATCTTTTTCTTTTCATATCTTGTCAACATGCAGACGCTTGGTGTATTTATGAGTATGTCTCATACTTTATATATCATATCATGTTCTAAATATATACTTGCATGCATGATGTATATGAATATGACATGTAAACGTAAATATATTCAAAGCATAATCATCCATAGCATAAGTTCTCATAAATTCCTGCCGAAAATTCGACAGCATAATGGATCGAGTCCGCTTCCCCGTGAATAGTGCCAGGCTACCAATACAATCAATTAAGTATGCAATTCAATGTAAAACAACAAGTTACAGAAACATTATTGATCATATGGCATGTTAAAATCAATAAAAATATCAACAGAGTTTTCTGCTCATTCTACCTTCTTCTGCTTGAAATTTGTAAAGTCCATCCTTGTTACAATTCAACTCATTTGAATCTAATTTTTGGATATGTCATAGCCTTATGTGTATAGTTTCTAAGCCTTTTCGTCCCATCTGATTTTGGTTTGTGTAACTCAAGATATAAATATTTTACCTCAGACTGCCTTGTTCTTAGCCAGAATTGGGTTCTTATAAGTAAAAATTCACTAAAAATAGAAACCTAGGTGAAATCATACTAAATTTATATCAAATTAAAGCTAACAGGACTTCGAATGACATAAGTTTCATCTCATTTTCATGAGTGTATTTTGAGATATAAGGCCCGAAACTTGACCCTACTAGACTACCCTATTCCAGTCTGATTTGAACTCAAGTCAATTTCATTGATGTGCTGGGAACAAATGGCAATGAATCTGACTCTAAAATTTTTATGGGATGTTTCCTTACATGTTATCTTTCAAACAGCGTTGGTTGCACTCAATTTGGAGTTGTGTAGGGTGAGTTATACCCTTCTCAACTCATACTGCCCAGATGAAAACCCAGATTTCTAGGTCAAACTTAAAAAATTCATAACTAATTCTATACTAATCCAATGGCCTTATATTTTATATGTATAGAAATCCCTAAGTGTCTAGTTTCATATAAAAATGGTTTCATCAATTTTAAACTGCGGTAGAGGGAGCCGTACACTCCGCCGTACGGACCGTTGAGGAGAAAACCCTAACAGCTTCTTGAACTCTTCTTGGATTCATGTTTTTCTCTAATCAATCCACCCAATCTTCAATTCAAACTCACATATACACCTTAAACCAATCTTAATTCATCATCATCACTCAAGATAGCATCAGAATCTTGCAAGAAATTTGGGAAGAAAGTGGAGTCCCAATCAGCCCAATTCAAAGAAAACAAGAAAAGAAGTTGGAATTCCTACCTTGGTGGTATGAAATCTTGATGGAACTTGATCTTGGAGTGAAGTTGATGGTTGGGGCTTGAGTTTGGGGATGAGAGGAAGTAGAAGAAGATGAAGAAGAGTGGGGAAATGAGGCAGGTACTAGGGAGGTTGAAAACGATAAGAAGAAGGAAAGAAAAAGTGAGATATTTGGAAGCTAAATGCATGGGATTGGTGGATCTCTTCATGCTATCCATTTTGGTTTGGCTTCCACCATCAAGGGCTGCCTTAGGCACCACTTGGGTGGGTTATTTGGCTAAATCTTAGCCATTGATCCTTGGGCACTCATGGCATAATTTCTACCAATCCGGTTCCGACAATTTAAAACACCGTAATCTTACTGATTTCCTTTAAATCGGTAAAACGGTTTTAGAAAAATCCTATGAAGTTTCCTATGGCTCTAATCTAATTCCATTATACCTAATCATTCTAAACCACACTCAATTGGCTTTAAGTGAATGCTTAATCGAATCCTAATAAATCCCAATTATCCGATGAAAACCGAAAACTCAGTTAATAACGATAGAATTTTTTCGGACATTACACTCTTCACTCACTTGGCGGCCAATTGGCGCCATCCATTAGGGTAAAAGTGGCTCAATTTTCATCCACTCAAACTAATGAAATTCTATTGATTCGGTTCTGGCGGTTTAAAGCACCGAATCTTCGCCGATTTTCTTCAAATCGGCAAAACTTTACTAAATGACTTTGAGAGGATTTCTATATCTCTATCCTAGGCCTCATCTCTCTAATTAACATCTATTTAACTCCTAATTAATATTTAATTAACTCCTAATTGCCTTTACATTACTGTTGAAACTGAATAGATAGATTAACGGCATAAGTTAGACATTTTCGCATTTTCGGAACCTTTTTGTTTTCTGTTTTCTATAACTAATGGCATTTCCGTAATTTTGAGCAAGTCCAGGGGCACCCCTTGTCATTTCACACTAGACTGCCTCCATGGCCCAACAGGCAGAGATTTAGACTTCTATGGTTTCACCATGTGATTCTGCTCTGTTTAAAATCCCATTCTGCTAATTCTACAGATGTGGGGATATAAATATCATTTTATGAAAAGTTCTAGGGTTATTGTAAAAATAAGTTTTTGGGGTCAAAACATAATTTCTAAAAATTTAGGGTATCACTGCGATTAACAAAAGTTTGCAGGGGCACTTTTGTTATTTCTTAATTTTTAACATATGGCAGTGCCGTATTTTCAACGACAGTGTTACACTACCCTATAATTTCGAGTGTGAGGATCGTTATGGTATAGCGCTGCCTGAGAAATTCTCACACTATCTAAGGGAAATAATTCAAAGTTCCTATTACGTTCTATTTACGAAAGTGGGGATGTTACAATCTCCACATTCCAATCCCCTCCAAGTAAGCTTTGAATATCAACTAAAATTGCCCAGTAAATATGGAAGTGAGTAGACTTCGCTGTGACAAGCCTCCAAGCTTCTTTAGAGTCCGTTTCCAAAATGATTTGCCTATAATTGAGTTGCCATGCCGCTAATAAACCAGTCTTGATACCCTGCAACTCTACACAAAGGATATCTCTATTGCCCAAAAATCTAGAAAATCCATGCAACTAGGCTTCTTCATGATTACGCAAAATGCCACCAAACCTAGCCTTGCGAGGGTTCAAGAAACAGTTGCCATCAACATTGATTTTAATCCTATTTCTAGGAGGCTTTTCCCAACACAATTCAACTAGATTAGCAATCCTCCTCTGACTCATGAGCCCAAATGAAGATGTCATATCCACCACAGTGGCCTTAATCTTATGAAGGACCATATTGAGGTTCCAAGCATTATCCTCAAGCACAACTTCATTTTTCTAGCACCAACTCCACCACAAAGTGGCCAGAAAAGTTAGGCTAAAGTTTGTCTTAAGATGGTTCCCCAGCCAACTGTTCCTATCAGGAATAAAGAAGTTAATGTTGCTTGCAAATCCCATACAATTCCAAAGTCCAGCAGCAGCAAGACAATCCCGAAGATAGTGGGCTAAGTATTCAGCACCTCCTGCACATCTAGGACAAGAAGGAGAAGCAGCGAACCTCTTAGCATGGCGAAATGCATTAGCAGGAAGAGATTGATGCAAGCAAAGCCACACAAAAATGAACATTTTTGCAGGGAACTTCAACTTCTAGACCCAGTTCTAAGACCCCATTTCTTTATTCGTGGAATGCTGAGGCAACTGCCTATAACCACTAGATGTCGTCTAAATCCAAGAGCAGTTACTAGTCCAAATCCAACAGTCACAACAATTACCAAGAGAAGGAATGTCAATATTCAATATCTCCACCCAAAGATGAGATGGCAGAATTGTGGCTAGCTTATGGAAATCCCACTTGCCTTCCTGCTAAATATCCCACACCTTTAACATATATAGAATCACTGATATGGACATAATCCACTTCATTACATAATCTCTTGCACCCAAACCAATGGTCATACCATAAAGAAACCTCCCTGGAACTAAACCTAAAAGAGAACCCCTCACGCTACTTTGCAGCAGTTTTCAATAAACCCTTCCAAATGTAAGAGCAGTTCCCTTTCGGTTTAATCAGTCAAATATAGTCATTTCCCAATTATTTCTTTCTCATTACTTGGAAACTTAGTCTCATTAGGTCGTTTAGAACATTCCAAACCATTTTCCGTAGAAGAGCGATATTTGATTGCCTACTATCTCTAATCCCTAAGCCACAAAACTTCTTAAGAATAGTCATTGTAGCCTAATTCACTAAATGGAGGCTACGGGTATGGTCATTCTTACCCCACAGAAATACTCTAGATAACTTATCTAAATTAGTACAAATCGATTCTGGGAGCCAAAGGGATTGCATAATGTGAATAGGCATTGCTGAAATTACTGATTGCACAAGACATAGCTTCCCTGCTTTGTTCAATAATTTGTTCTTCCAGGCTGCCAACTTAGTAAAAACTTTCTCAATGATTGGATTGAAGGTTGTTCCTTTCACCCTACCTTTCAAAATGGGAACACCAAGGTATTTCCCCAAATCCGAGCAAGTCTGATGGTAGTTAGGTTCACAATGGCTTCCTTTTTACTGCATCTGATATTAGGAGAACAGCAAGCACGAGATTTCTCCAAGCTCACTTTGAGACCAGACATTTTACAAAATCTGTCCAAAGTTTCCACAACCAATCTCACTTGGGATTTCTTAGCTTTGCGAAAAAGCAAAACATCATCCGCAAAGAGGAAATAAGATATAGCCTATAACATCCACCGAATTTTTTTTATCGTTTTTCACCTAGTTATTCAATTTTTATCCAATAATTGAGATTAATTAAAATTCGACTAAATATTTAATTAGGGTTAATTAACTAGCAAGTAATTGAGATTAGATGAGAAAGAATTAGGTTAGAAGTATAGAAGATTTCACAGAAATTTTTCTAAACTGATTTATTGATTTAAAGGAAATTGGTAAGATTTCGGTATTTTAAACTGTCGGAACGAAATCAATAGAATTATATACCCAAAACCCTATGACTCAAAGGCTGAATACTCAGCCATTTACCCTCTATGGGTGGCGCCACCAAGGCCACAAGGAGAAGGAAGCATGGCTGAAAATTGGCTCCCAAATCTCAACCAATCAAAACCCACAATTCCAACTACCTCATTAAGCCTTAATAACATATTCCTTTCCTTTTCCTTTCAGCTGATTGTGCCTCCCTCTCTCCTTGTATCAGCTTTTTCTTCTCTTCTCCTTTCAACCAATTCCATCAAACCTTCAAGCTTTCATAAGGTTCCATTAATCCAAATTCCAAAATCTAGCAAGATCACATACAAAGGAGGTAGAGATTCAACTTTATTCTTGTCTTCTTGGGTATGGGTGGCTGATTGGGTTTTTGTTTTCTCATTCCTTGATGTGGTGTTGGATGTATATGATGATTATTGGCTGGTTTGATGGCTATTTTGTGTTTAAAACTGATTAAGAAGTAGAAAGAATAGAAAAAAGTGAGGGGCTGGGAGACCAAAATCCCTCGGCAGTCCATACGGCGGAGTGTACAACTCTGCCTACAGCTGTTTAAATTTGTCAAATTTCGAGCCTTATAACTCAAGCTCTACTAAAGCAAATGAAATGGAACTTGTTGAAAATAAAAGCTTGTACTGTTAGCTTTAATATGATACCAATTTGGTATAATTTGAACTAGTTTTCAATTTTCAGTGGATTTTTACTTTTAAATATGTAATTTTGGCCAGCTATAGGGCAGGTCGAGATAAAACTTAAATAACTTGAGCTACGTTTATCAAAATTAGATGGGACCAAAGAGGTCAAAAAATAGACACATAACACTCTAATATACCTAAAATTTAGGTCCAAATGAGGTAAATAGAACTTGTGCCCTGATTTACAAAAACTGGGTTGAATGAAAGTGTTGGGACGACAACCATGTTTTAAATGCAACAATTGTGCCCACGAATTTGATGTTTGAATTGTGAATGAAATGTTATGATTTCTTTGAAAAATTGTTTTCCTGAGTACTGGCTCTATTCATGAGGAAGCGAACACGTTCTGTTATGCTGCCGAAATTTCGGTAAAGTCTATTTATGAGTTATAATATACATTTAGATACATATGCATTTTCAAGAAATTCATAAAGGTTATGTTATGGTGAAAGTTCCATAATACTTGGGCCAGCCCCAAATTAAAGTTAAGGGGAATAAATTGGTGGGAAGGTTGGGAAAAGTAAACTCGACATTCCTATATAGGAACGAACTCGATCCTGAAAAGCAAACTATTACCTAGGTGTCTGAATGGCCAAAAACTCCCAGGGGACCAAGTAACGGAAAATTTTATAATGATAAGCTTAAGAATGAGTTTTTACATGGTCGCATTGTATAGGCATTATAAGTTGTTTACAATATGACTGTTATGTTTACTTACTGCTATATGTTCGTTTATTCTGCTCATTATTCTGTGTGACACTATAGTAGTTTATTCTGTTTCTTATGCTATCTTAAGTAAAATTGGACATTGCCTCGGACCAGACATTTTCTTAAACTTATTAAATGTGGATAGTTCAATTTGATGCCAAGTTTTTATAATTAAATAAAAACCGAGACAATTAAGAATGAATATGACGTTAGTTTAATACCGTACTCGAATCCTACAGAGAATTTCTTTAAATTCTCACCTCGCTTTGTATTTCCGCATCATTCTCAGAGCCTAGTAATGGACACGACAGCCACTCTGTTTATTGAGATCCCGGACCTGCAGCTCCACCATGACCCCATAGTGGACTCGTTGTACATAACCGGCTCCTGCCATTTCTGTCTCTACCTTTTTAGCAATAGAAATTTTGCTGTTCCTTTATTTCACCCTACTTTCAACCCTGCCGCTTCGTATTTTGCGGTCCCGTTGCATGTAGCACACCCTCCTCTAGCACCCGCAGCACTTGCAGCCCCTGCCGGCCTTCCACCAGAGTCACCTCCACAGGTGGTTCCAGATATTCTGCTCAGTTCCGAGAGCGATCCTTCCGAGGCCACTGGCTCATCATCCTCTTCTTCGGGACTGAGTGCTGACTACTCCCCAGTTGGGCGTGGTATGGCCAACGGCTACATGACCGAGTAGGTCCCGACCGCGGGTTATATTGTACAGTATGGCCCTCTTTTGGCAATGTATAGCATTGGGCCATAGACTTAGCCATAGGTATATCAGCTAGTTTGAAATGTCCCCTGAGGACCTCGTAGGATCGTTTTAACTAACACGGGCCTTATGTCTTTTTGGTACACCGGCCCCACTTATGTATCCTCTTTTGAACCTGTATATAAATTGAAACGTTGGCTTCTAACATATATATATATGTATAAAACTGATGATATCTTACCTGTCCTTATCTTTTCTGTTGTGCTTTTTATTAAATTTTGTTACGTTCTGCGATGCTGAGCACGTTTATTTTATACAACGCGTCGTCTCTTCCATTTACATATATCTATATGATCTCTGTGCCCCGAAGTATATTTCGTCAATATATATATGTTAGAGAAAAAGAGGGTATGATATAATAAATAAATAGTAAATAGAGTACTAACACGGTAACGCAGTCTACTCAATTCCATGCTATGACTTAAGCAAAGCATCGAATTGGTAGGGTGTTACATAGCCAGGTCCTATCTACTAAACAAAATGGGATGCCAGGAACGATTGTCTATTCTCATCTCAATCTACAGAGCTTCTCCATACAAAAGACAAACAAATAGGGAGATAACGGGTCTCCCTGCTTGAGACCTTTAGAGGGTTGGAAATTCTCAAGTCTAGACCTATTCCAAAGAATAGATAAATTAGAAGCCATTACACAATTCATTATAAGATTAATTGTTACCTAGGGAAAGCCATAATCTTGGAGAGTGAGTCTAAGGAAGTGCTAATCTACTTTATCTCCAAGTCAATTTTGAAAGCCACAACACCTTTCCGTCCTCTTAATTTATTGATACTATGAAAAGTCTCTTGGGTTATGGTTACATTCTCTGAGGTACCTTTGCCTGGAACGAAGCTACCATGTAGGGGTCCAATAAGCTCCTAAAGAAAAGTCCTGATTCTATTCACCAAAACCTTTGTAATGATCTTATACAACATATTACAAAGGCTAATAAGCCTGAACTCATGCATATAACCCGGGTTATCAATCTTAGGGATTAGAACAATGAGGGTCTCAGCCAATCTGGGATCAATAGTGCCAAAGGTAAAAGCATTACACATAGTACTCAAGACCTTCTCCCCAACAATATCCCAGTATCTCTGAAAGAAAATAGGTTGAAAGCCATCCGCCTTGGGGCTTTATAGGACCCCATGGAAAAAACGGCCTTATTCATTTCCTCCATTGTCATAGGGTTAGTAAGAGATAAAATAACCTCCCCTCCAACTAGTGGCATAATACTTTGTTTTGACCTTGAGATCCCATCAAATCAGTTCTCCCATTATTCTTCGAGCCTTGTGTTTTCTTTTTTCTGTTGGATGACAAGCCAATCACCATGATTGTGATTATCATTAGAATCCCCAACATTCAAAATCACATTATTATTGGTAATCGATTTTTTGATTTCATTAGTTTCTGAGACTGGCACTTCTAAGATTCTCGCATCCGTTACACCAGTCATAGCATTTCCCGTCTCCAATGCTGGAACCTTGTCATGAGCATCCTTGGAACCATGAACGTCTTCTAGACCATGTTTTGGGGCCTTGGTGCAGTTTCTTCAAAGATCGCACACTGAGAGCACAAGAGGTGAAGGCCCTCATATTGAACATGGTACTAGTGACCACAAAGCCAGACCCTACCAATAACTGGCCTAGTTAGATCAATCTCAACACATACACGTCCAAATTTGCTCCTGTCAGCCCTCACCGTGGTGTTGTCCATCCTCGGTTTCCCTACAATTGATGCCATTGCCAGAATTGCACTGTCATCATAGAAGGCCATGTTCAAACTCGAAAATCAGATCCAAACCAGAATTGAACTTTCATCATAGAATGATTTGGGTATACCATTGAACTAATGAATGACATATAACCAAAAAAATTACAAGTTATAGCTTTGTTTTACTAAAAATAATTTAATTTTATTTCTTTTAGATACAAAATAAGTAGATCTACATCTTCATATTAATATATATTACTGTTAGTATAGTCTATGTTAAAAAAAGCTTCTAAACAGATAAAACAATTTTACCACTCAAATTTAACCAAAAAAAAAAAAAAAAGGAAACAAACACAATGTACAAGAAACAAGTAAACCTTTCTCAAAAAAAAAGAAAGAAAGAAAAGAAAAACAAATAAACTAAGAAATATTTAAAGAAGATCAAACAAAACGACCAGAACTTAGACCAAACAATGTCATTTTCATATCAAATTAAAAATATCAGTGTTATTTGTTTTTGAAGAAAGTATTTTATTTTGTTACTTATTACTGACTCTTAAAAAAAAATTCTTATTTTCAAATTATATATGTGTACTAGGGGTGGAAGTGAGTCGATCTCAATTGAGTTTGATAAAGCTTAAACTCGGCTCCATAATAATAAGGTCAACTTGTGCTCGAGCACTGTAAAAAGAGAGTTTAAATTTAAAACTTCAGCTCAACTCACTAGAAGTTTACACATAGCTCGAGCTTAATGAGTTAGCTTGAGTTAGGTATGTGCTTCAAACTTGGATGATGCCTTGGACGGTGCTATGTACTTGTGATGAAATATGTGTATCACTTGGATGGTGCCATCCAAATGCCTCTACATTTTTCACTTAATCATGCATATAAATACCCATCTTTGCAACCCATTTGTCACAACACAACTTCATTTTCTCTTGAATTTCTCATTTCACATACAACTTTCTCTCCTTACTTTGTTTTGCTTCATCCTCATAACGATCATGTTAGTTGCTCACTGAGGTTAGGAATTGCATGTCGATGAGTTGCCCGACAACACCATATATATAATCCTGGGGGTTGCCTATCAACACCATCTCCACCAAGCATTGCTCTGAGTAGGGTGGTGATAAACTCTTAAGGACAATGCATTACATGATTTGTGGGATTTTCATTTTATTCCTCCTTTTTATGTTAATTTTATTATCACCAATAATTTAATTTTATTAGTAGTAGTTAAAATAATTTGATCCAAAACTATTCTTTTTTCAACATAAATTAAGTCTTTTAGGCTTAATAAGATGGGATATTAGTCATAAGTACATAGACTCAATGATATATATATAAGGTTAGAATCAAGCAACGACAATGTAATTTTAAGTAACTTTTATACCATTGAATAACTTTTTATAAGTAAGTTTTTTTGAAAAAAACAAAAACAAAATCCACTATTGAATTGAAAGTTGATATCATATAAATCATATTTACAAAGTTTTATATAAATTTAAACTCATTTAATTTATCTCTTATATACATCAAAATCAATGTAATAATATATATGTTTAAAATGTATAAAAATAAAAGCTATTTAATCACATTCTTATTATTATTTAATTCTTTTGAAATTTGGCAAAATGATCTATATGATTCAAAATTAAACGGAATTCGCGAGTTTCTAAACCACTAAACTATTTGTTAGGAACATAGAAAAGAAAAATATTTTATTGGATTAATATTAAAATATATTATTTCTCATAAAAATATATTGTAAGATATATTATTGTAAGTTAGTTCCTTTATTTTTAACTATTAATATATTATTCAAATAAGAGAAAAATGAGAAGATAATAATATTATTTAGGTGGAGAGTAATAGTGGATAGTAAATATTATTAGGTAAGAAAAAAAGTTAGCATAGTAGTCAATGTGAGTAAAACAAAATTACAAAATTATCCCAACCTATAAATTAATTCAAAAGTGTAGGAAGTGGAGTTTTTTGTCCAATAAAAAATATGGAGTTTGCTAACTTCCGTATAAAGATGTGGAGGTTAGCAATTGGTGTGTTTAAGAGGATAATTCTTACTCATTGAATAACTTTTTTCATTGAAGAAATTTTTTTACAAAACCATTTGTTATATTGAAAATTTATATGTTATAAATCATACATATAATATTTTTGCAGTAATCCAAAACCAGCTAATGCACTTGTTTACATATGTTAAAATCAACATAATAAATATTTTTTAAATGCACACAAATAAGAACTATTTGATTATATTCTTATTGGTGTCCATTTTCTTTTTAAATTTGGCACAAATGATCAATATATTAAATCATTATACCTCAATGATTTAATTGATAAGAATTATATTTTAGAAAAGTTATTGAAAATGTAAGTGTGTCAAATTTCATATTGGTGTTGATCAATCCCTCTCCTATGTAATTGTCTATAAATCAACATAATAAATAATCTATAAATATATGTAAAAAAAAAAACTATTTGCTCACTTCTTATTGATATCCATCTTTTTTAAAATAAAAATTTGGTATAAATGATCAATATGATATGTAGTTATAAATCAATGATTAAATTACTAAGAATTATATTATATAAAAATTTATTAAAGATATAAATATATCAAATTTTACACAAATATCAAAAGATCCCTTCTCATATATATAGCTTGCGAATTATTAGGTCAAACATAACAAAACTTAAGCATGACTTGTTTAATAAACAAATATAAACTTTTAGCTCAAACTTGACTTTTGAATTTATAAAGTCAGCTTATTATCCTATTATAAAACCTTTTAACCCTAATGTGCACCTAAGAAATTATATTCATTTCTAATTAATATACATTAAAGACACTTAATGACAAGAGTATCCAAAAATTTCTCTTGCTATAATAACAAGTTGGTGCACATAGGTATCCCAAAAGGATGTTAATTGAAAGGAAAAATGCGTCTCAAGAAACAAAAAAAATTTAAGAATGTTGTTGTAACCAAGTTTTAGACATCACTGTTGAAACACTGTGATTTATAACACAAAAAGTGGTACGTGTACATCATTATGTGATTTGATTTTTCTCTTAGTTTTATTTTCTTTTTAAGTGTCACTATTTAATGCTAAATCCTCCTAAAGTATCCTCTTGATTGCTAAATGAAGAAAGTATTAAATGTTTTTTAATATCCACAAGATATTAAACATAATTGTTTTTTTATTTAATTTTTTTATTAAGTATTAAGAGAATTATTTGCAGAGTATTTTAAGAGGATATGACAAAATTTATGTTTAAATAACAAGACTTCCAAAAAGAAAATAGTGCAACGGCCAATTCTTAGCCAATCCGAATGGTGGTTTGATCTTTATCCCGTCCCCTCACCCACGACACAGCATTTTTTATATTTAAATTATATGCAAATGTTAGTTCTGGTGAACATGAAAAATTTGTAAGTATCATCTAAGTGAACTTTTTTTTTTTCGTGTTAGAAAGGGAATTTTCACGGATTAAATATTGAAAAATTAAGCGCGAGTAATGATGTCTTGTATAACTAAGAAATAAGTTAAGTAAAAATCAATTTAAAAAAAAAGTCCTATAGATTAAGGCTTTAAAATTTTAAATAAAGATGTGTGCAATTTATTATTATAATTTCTTACTTAACTTTCATTTTTTCCCCAAAATTTCCTTTTCAAGAATAGTTCAAGAGAACTTAAATATTGCAAGTTGTCATAAATAGTAAATTTCAACCTTTTTGAAACGAAATAAATAATGTCTTGCATATTTGACTTAAGAAGAACTTGATCTATCATGATAGTGATGAAAAAACCACTAGAACTTTTATTTTTTTTGTTTTTCGTTTACCAAAAATAAAAAAAGAAAAAATTTTACATGGTCATCCTATGATCAGTTTTTTATTTTTTTTTGGGTCGATTATCCTATGATCAATTCAAATAAACAATGAAGTGGTTCTAACTTCTTAAGGGTTTTAAGAAGTACAAAACCTTTGGATCAATGGAAGTTCATCGGATCAGTTTTCTGTTGATGTTTTGCATTAATTTTGGTTTAATTTTCTGATTGTTTATTAGTAGATCATTTGTCGGCGTATATATATATATTTTTCGATAATTGAATTTATTTCTCAAAACTCTCCGTGTGAGAAGAGTAAGAGTACAGCCAAAAAAGAAAAGAAAAAAAATACCATAACAGCAATTGAATTAAGGTGACATTTGATATGGTACGATCTTTGTGGATTGTTGGTAATCTACAATTAAATTAATTACCTGGAATCATCATATTGTTATGTTTGGTGTTACACATTACCCGGTAATGTGGATTAGCTAGGTAATCTAAATTACTTCTAAAGTGGCAGTCAACATAACCTCTATGGGGGTGCTTATTTGAATTATCATCCATGTGACAATCTTTATTATTATTATTGTTATTGTCATTGTTATTATCATTATTATTTGTTTGGAGGGTATTTTATTAAAAGATATATATTATCTATTAATCTTTTTTATATACCAAACAAGATAATATAAATTATCGATTAGATCATTTATACATAACAAATATTACTTTATAACATTTTTAATATTTAAAAAATGATAATATTTCTAAATGGTGATTTAACAATGTACCAAACACCATCTAAATGCTTGCTATTTTTTTGAGACTTGCCCTAACTAAAATTATAAAAATCTTTCTCTCACTTTCTTATTCCTCCTTGAAGCATCATTTATGATTTGAAACATGAAAAAGCTGCTCCACCGTAGTGAAAAATGTGTCATTAATGCTTTTTTTGGATAAGAAAAAAAAAATAAAAAAAAATATATTTTTTCTCCTATTATTTAGTTGTGAAGAAAAGGGAAAATAAAAGAGAAAAAAAAGAAAATATAATTTTATAAAATAATTTATATGCCCTTAATATTTTATTGATATTAATTACATTAGTCAATTATATATAGTTAGAAGTGTCATTTTGTTACCTTGGAAGATGGTCTCCATTTTCTTCCCAAATTTAGAGAGAGAAAAAAATTTAAAGTGAGTCTCACAAGTTTTTTTTTTTTTTTTAATTTTCTCTTCCAGCCATTTTCTTCTCTCATCGAAATAAGGCAAAAGTACATTCTCTCTCCCTTTCCCTTCTTCTCATCTTTTTTCCTCTCAAATTCTCTTGATTCAAAAAGTGATTAAAAGAAAAACATTGTTCGGTTTGTGTAGGAGCTTGGTGGTTGTAGGAATCTTAAATGTGATCGTTCTAGCGCATCTCTTTCCTAAAGTAAGCCAAAAATTCGTGTGATATCTAAATTACATATGCTTCCATACCTTCCAATTCAGAAATCTTGACATTTTGTCCCTTTTGTTTTCAAGATGGCTATGGCCTCACGTTACTTGTTAGTTCTAAACTTCTAATTAAACAAAATGTCTGTTAATTTCTAAAAGTCTACTTGAAATAGGTAGACATGTGTTATTTGGATGAAGATTAATACGCATAACCTCTTAGATGAACATTGTTTCTCCCTTAGTAGAACTAACAAATATTCGCATCTTTTAAATCTAAACCGTTCCCAATCAAATATTTTAACATTTGTGTGGACATGGAGAGAAAATAGGGGGGAAAAAAAAAGGAAAAAATTATTGGAAACAAGTGTATTTAGATGAAAAGAAAAACAGAGAAAAGAAAAACACGACAGAAATAATATATAGTTAATTTAATTACTTGGTCAATCTCAATCTCCCATAACATGACATGTGACATGTTGCTGACATTTATACTTGGTTTGTCAACAACACCAAAAAATCAGTCAAATACGAAGAGAAATTTATTCTCCTGGCCATACGTTACAAAATTAAAAAAAATTAATCCCCTCATCACGAAAAAATATGACATTATGCTGATAGGCAAGAAGTGAAGAAGAATAGCCCACTACATACCTTCTGTGGTCAATGCACCTTACTTTTGAAAATTGATTTCGACAAGTCCATTTTGACCCTTTCCTTGTATAGTCCTTACATTTACTACATAAAACTTCTCCTAAAACTACTGCATATAAATTAAATGACAATGTCGCCGTATATATCTCTAACTAATTGCAGGTAATCCGTGCAAGGCATGGATTGAGAAGGTTTTAGTGATGAATCTAGAAAATGGATTGTTGGTATCATAGAAATGAGAATAATAGCGCCAATATTCCTGCAGAAAAAATCTGATATGGAACTAAATAACTTCATTGCGGAGTTTGACTGCTTTTCTTGTTTTTCTAATAATAATAATGATACATTATACTTATGGCCCCCTTTTCTAATGAATATCACCAATTCATTAGGCACACCAAAATACAGACGAAAGCAAAAATGCTCATCTAATAGGAAGTATTTAGCAGATTTGTCTAGCAATGTGATGAAATGAAGGGGCAGATAATGACTCAACAAAACGGGGCGCCACTGAGGGACACATTAACAGTTAGAACTAACTGATTTTGCAATTTCATTCATCACGTCCACAACTTCGTATAATTGAGACATCATGGGATGTTAAAATAAATCAAATTTCTTGAGTGCAAACAGGAAAGAAAGTGCGTCTCAGGACAATGCAGAATCACCTTGTTTCTCCCCTAGCCGGGAGAAGGGACTGAGGTGAATTAGCAAAAGAAGTAAAACTATTATCCATGTCTCTATTTCCAAGGTAGGAGCCTGTGCTCATCTTATCAAAGGAAGAAGATGCAAGTGAGTGCAAGAATTCATCAAAACCCTCCTGGGGACCTATATCTCCTGGCTTTCTCAACTCATCTGGCAACTCAACTTCTCCATCCAAATACCTCACCACCTGCCTCATGCTAGGCCTTCCAGTTGGCACGTCATTTGAGCATATCAACCCCAATTTCAACACCATCAGCACCTCCCTTTTATCAAAATTGTCATTTAGTTTTGGGTCTACCACATCAAGTATTCTCCCTTGCTTGAATCTTTCCCACAACCAATCCACCAGAACCAACTGCACTGGCAATGCCTTAGGCTCAATCGGCCTGCGCCCGCATGCCACCTCCAGCAAAAGCGCACCAAATGCAAACACATCAGAGCTTGTAGTTGCTCTTCCTGTTCTAGGCAACTCTGGTGCCAAATAGCCCAAGGTACCAACCACTCTTGTGGTGCTTGGATTAGCCCCATGTTCATACAATCTTGCTAATCCAAAGTCACCAAGTCTTCCATTCATTTCAAAATCAAGCAGCACATTACTTGCCTTCACATCTCTGTGAATTACCACCTGCTCATAGCCTTCATGTAAATACAAAAGAGCTGAAGCAACACCCTTTATTATCTTGAACCTTTGTTCCCAACTTAGGACAGTCTTTGGCTCATCAAACAAGTATTTGTCCAAGCTCCCATTGGCCATGAAATCATACACAAGCAGGAGGTCACCACGGCGGCGGCACCAGCCCAACAACTGAACCAGATTCCGGTGGCGAAGCCGGCCTATGCTGGCGATTTCCGATATAAATTCCCTCAGGCCCTGCTTTGACTCATGTGAAACCCTCTTAACAGCCACTTCTGTCTTTGAATTTGGCAATGTCCCTTTGTAAACCCTGCCAAATCCACCTTGCCCAAGTAGCTCCTTGTCTTTGAAACCCCTTGTAGCTTTCTTGAGCTCTTGGTAGGAGTACCTGTGTGGCCCAATCTCAAGCTCCCATGCTTCAATCACGTCAGCGTTCTTGATCTTCCTGAACAGGTAAATGCCAATGGCAATAGCACATAATGCAATAAAAACCACTGATACAGAAACCCCTATTATCAGAGATGTGTGTTTCTTCTTTGGTCCTGGAAGTTGTGGGAGAGCAGAGAGATCAAGAGGTGGTGCTGGTCCATTGATTCTGAAGCTCCAACCCAAGATGTAATGGGAGCTAGCAAGCAAACCCGTTGATGCAGAGAACCCAACATACATAGTATTATGAAGAATGGGTGAGAGATCCACAACAAAGGACAAGGTTGGCTTTTTGGGTTTGGAAGAAGTTGGAGAGAGTGTAACACTAACAAGGTTCTGTTCAGACTCATAGTCAACCCAAGCCATAATGGGTTTCCCACTTTTGATATTGAGATCTTGTGGTTTGGTTGAACCATCATCAGTGTAATAACTTGCATTAACAGATGCATTGGACTGCAAGCTGTTGATGTCAATCCCAACATGGTTGTCACTGATGTCCCCAAACTCAAAGTCTTGGACAGTGTCAAACTCAACAGCAAAGAGGTGGTTAGAGAAGTTACCAACATCACTGGGGTTAAGGAGACCCAGATACTGGCTAGGGTGAGCCTTGAGATCCTTGGAAGTTGCTATGGTGAAGGCCAAGCCATGGCCACCTAGCTTGGGATACTCAGGGACAATAGCCAGAGCAAATGAGGTGGAAAAGGAGAAAGCTTTACCAGTGGTGTTGTTCTTGAGCTGAAAAGGTGATGGGTAAAAAGCATGCCCCATTAATCTGCTGGTCTCATTTGTCAATCTCAGAATACCATTTTTCTCTATTTCTGCCACCCCATTTAAGGTTAGGTTGTTGGCACCAACATCCTTGAATCCAGCATACAAGAGCTGATCGGATGGCTGGGATGAAACTGGGATCAGAAGGAAGAGTAACACAGATAAGAGTTTGTGAATGTTGGCCATGATGTGGTATAGAAAATAGATATAAAGAAATAAATCAAGGAGTTTGAATGACAAGGGATTGGGATTTGAAAAGGTTGGTGGGGGTAGAGTTTAATATGAGGTAAGAACAAACATAGTAGGTCATGTTCAGATGGATTAAAGATAGTTGGTGATGGAGATCTAGGAGAGGGGGATGGTAATTAAGTACCCTTTGGATGGAATGAACAAAGTACAGAAATTAATTTGTTCACATGGGGTCAGCAGATATAGACAAAGAGAGTGAAAGTGAAAGCTTTTGGGTGGTTTGGTCTGGGTTTTGCCGTTTTGCAGCTTTCAAAAGTCTACCATTGCAAAAAGGGGAAAGGTCTAAAAATGCTAATGAAGTATGAGAGAGGAGCGACCATCTCTCTTATCCTTCAGATTTCTGAGCTGAAAGGGCACCGACAGGGCTAGTGACGTGTGCAGTTTGGAAAACTTTGCATTCATGTTTAGCTTTGTCTAGCTGATTTTTACTAGAAATCTATAATAATAGAGACTTGGGAAAAATCCAAAAATAAAAAAAAGGCAAAAAAAAAAAAAAAGCAAATTGGCCACCAGTCGACCACTGACTTGGCTGCTTCTTATGCTTTTTCCTTTTCTAATTTGTACTGTCATTTTCTACATCATCAAGGTGCTAATGAAGATATTGCACTTATGCTATGAATAAGCACAATGAAAACACATAGATTTTATTGATGGCTGTAATAAACTTTCAACGGGCTAGTTGCTTTCACGGGTGGAATTTGTGCCTGTGGGGATAATTTGTCACGTAAGGAAGATGTATATCTATTTAATTTAATAAGGATAGAAGCGGATATAAATTAATTATTATAAATATAAATATAAATAAATATAATATATTTTTTATATTTTTTAATTCAATAGGAATTTTAAAAAATTATTAAGCAATATTATCATATACAATATTAAATTTAATTTTATTTATAATTTTTCAATTCTAAAAGTTTTATTTTAAATTATTGAATACTCTTGAGTACTGCTTTAGCCTTAAAAATCATAAATAAATAAAATACCCGCCATCCTTTCGTCATGTTCTCATTTCCTAGTTGCTTCTTTCTCGATGATCAAGATGAGTCTTAACTCTTAACGACCGCAAATGTTTCAAAGAGACATGCCATGAGTCAAATCTTATGCTAAGCTAAACCATTACACGAATGGTTCCAACTATTTTCAACTGTCACCAATATTAGAATGTAATTTATATACCAAATGGAATCAAGGAATATCGGTTTATATCGTCTTAATCACTTCTTTCTTTTGGTGTTGGCAAAGATGGATAGTGACTTGAGTTAGATTTTTTAAAATAATTATTGAATTAAGATGGTTCTTGAATTTTATTTATTAAAATTTTTTATATAATAAAATAATTATTAATTAATTTTTTTCATAAATAAAATTTAAAAACTATCTTAATCTATAATTTATCAAAAATCATTTTAAAACTAGCCTCGATGATTTTATTCAAAACTCAAATCATGCAGCCTTCTTTGATTTCATTGATGGGTTGCCAATAGGGGAATTGAATACAATATATAGGGGCCACATTCTGAAAAAGGCTTCTTGTTATTGGGGTCGGTGGTGGTTGCTAGGGGAATCTTAAATTTTAAAACACAAAGAGAAAGGTCTCAAGTCATCCACTTATGTTTCTCTTTCTCTAGTCTAGTCCTAGATTTGAAAACTAACATACTACGTGGATTGTACTCCAAATCCATTTGCCAACTTCACAGTAAAGAAATATAAAGCTAGGTTTCTAGGAATGTGAAATGGGCAGAGGAAGAACTTTGTGTTCTACGCCCACAACTATTTTAATCCCTTGAACAACGGACTCATACTGGATTATTCTTCTCTTTGGAATAAAGGGAATACCATTACAAATAACGTTTAATTAAATTCACCCTTCTAATATCATATACACGCCATCATGACAGAGTTGCGGCTGTATGACCAACAATGGATTATTTGAGATAGTTTGAAATTTTTTTTTTTTTTTTTTGTAAATAAGGTTTCGGAATGGAGTATTGTGAAAAAAAATTAAAATTTAATTTAAATATACTGAAAATAATTTTATATTGTCAGTCAATAGAAATAATAGAAAGTATTAACTTATATAAATAACTATCTATTATAATGAGAGACCCACTATGATTTTCTACTTTCCCCTATTTCTATTGGTTGACAATGTAAAACAGTTTTACACTATCAGTGTATACCAATGAAACTCAAAAAATTATATTAGAGAGCTTTATTTTTATAATTAGCCCACAGACTCAAATAAATTTAACTAAAGGTTAATAAATTTTTAATGCTGATCATTTTTTTTTTTTTTGAAAAAAGGAGGATTGTGGCTGCGTATGAGCTTCAAGGCTGCCTTCCGAGTTTCTAAGTCATGTTGACTAACTTGTGGTGTTATTAATCATTATTAGGCTTGGCCGCAGATGGTGAAACTGAAAATTAGAAGCGTATGAAGGCGAGGCACGTTTGGAAGCATATGGTTGTGAAAATCTTAAGGTTGACTCTAAAATTCTTAGGAGTTTGTGATCTTAAAACACAAATAAGTTAACTTTTTCATGCTATTTTTTTTTCTAATTTATACGAATTTAAATAAGCATTGATAAAATTGATAAATCCTAAATGCTTGTAGTGAGTTTATGATCAGTACGAATTTACACATAATTTAAGTCTCAAAATCCACATGTTTGTCTATGCTTTGCAATATATACATTGAATTTATGAACTTGCTTTTATATTTTTTTATTATTTTTGTTCTTTTTTTCAAACTAAAAAATAATATAAGTGCGAGACTAACTACATAAAATATAATAGTTCAGTTATAAAGTAGAAATGTTAAATATTATTTATAAATATGTTATATAATTATGTTCAAATGTTAAGATATTTTTTAATTATATTTTAACATAAGTAAACTATTTTATGATTGAAGTTCATTAGAATTTTATCTGTAAAAAGATTAATCGAGGTTGTTAGTAATATTAATATCTTAGAAGAAAAATATACGTTCAAATTAAAAGACAATTTTTGCAAAAAAACTGAATAATTCTTATGTATCACAACTTAATGAAATTAATTTTATGAATAGATTAAATAGACCAAATTTATGAAGATAATTGGTGATTTCATAAAAAAATTATTAAGGTTTCTAGAATTTATGAAACCTCTGAATCTGCAATTTGACAACATTGTTTGAGATAAAAACTCAGCAGCTTACAACCTTGTCAACGTGTCCTTTTCCTCAAACTAATGACTTACGTATTTATGTTTGATTGCCGTGCTAGTTTATTAGAATATTCTCGAATGAAAGGTTTGACGTTACGGTCACTGGATATAAGTCAATGCTGTGATGAGTTAGGTCAATGAGATTGATTGCACCCGAATAAAGCGAATTTGAATCTAGGTTTGGGTGTGTGTCCGACTGGAACTTGGTAAAAAAAAGGCCGAAATGTAAAGGAAAAGCAGTAAACTACAGAGTGTTGTGTTTATACAAGTTGTCTCATATCACTATATGTACACCACAAATTCAAAATCTAAGCAGTTATTAGCAGAATCCCGCTAACCATACTTCTTCGTTATGGCCAACAATAAACTGCTAAATAACTGTCCCTGGAAATGACTTCTTTGTCCGGATAGAACCGCTTGTGAACTGCTTTCAATTGTTCTCAATAAACTGCCCTTCGACGGTTCATATTGTTCTATATTCGGCTTGGCCTTTGTCAATTAAAGCAACTTGCTCTCCAGCCACACTCCAACCTACTCAAATGGGAATCTTATACCCATGTCCATAGCTTCTTTGTCCAGCCCATCTTTCCTCAGTTTCTTCCTTAATCTTCATGGTGTCAACGGCCTTCAAGTTGATCCATATTCCTTCAGCCCATTATGTCATCGACTAAGTTCTACCTTGGTTGAATTGGTCTTGACTGATTCTGGATCAGCTAATCACTACGGCTTGGCTATTAGCCCAATTCAGCTACCTAGCAACTTTTAGGGTGTATTTGGTTCGGAGATAAAAATAGGGATATATAATTTTATACATAAAATTTATCTATAAAATTTTCATTTTTATTTTTACCCCTCAACCAAAATGCTCCTTGGTGTTAACAAGTCCAACAAAAATATAGACCTAATCAAAGGATGCGTGAGAATAGTTAACAGAAGACATCACGAGGTCACAGCTGGTGCTTAATCTGCGGTGATTAGTTAACGGGCCTTGGGCCTTGCCTTGTTGATGATTCAGATCCAGATGTGTCCACCTAAAAAAGTAAGTTCACCAGACCCCCCCAAAAAAAAAAAATGAAAGTTCAAGTTGAGACTTCGGACAAAAGGTGAGGCAACATTTATGATATATATGCATAAATAAAATTGATATTTTTACATCAAAATTACACCTTTTTAGATAATGATAAAAAAATATATTTCGACACATTAATTCTCTCTTCTTTTATGTTTCCAAACAAGCAAATCATAAAGTTGGTGTAAACTCAGTTGTGCAGATATCATATGTCCTTACAAAATACTAAAGGACCATGTCAGAAGTAATAATTGTTTTCAGCACATACAAACAGTGTTGAGTCAGCTTCGGCATTCAACATTCAATATCATTCAGAACTTGCAATTCGATACAAACATCCAAGATAAAATATCTACTTGCAGATCACCTAAAAAATATTCTAATTGCAGGGTAAGCAAAATTATTGTCATATATCACTGGTTTTCAAAATTAGATAACAACATTATATATGAGGAGTTCCAGAATATGACACACAATGAGAAAAATCATATGAGCAATTCAAAAAGTAAACTAGCCAACAATAAAAGTCAACACAGAGAGACATGATCAGTAAATTTAAACTAAGATACCAATAAATTTAGATAAGTAAAACCAAAAGCAAAAGGCACTCTGGTAAGATGTTTGGTAGTTTTTGTGAACTTTAGTTCTCAGAAGGTAAAACTGGCTAATTTACGCTATTAGAATTAATTAATTGATTTGATTAGTCAATAATATATATGACTGGGATAATATAATTCATCAAGCCATATTTCTATATCCCATGGTGTATTCTTAACAGTAACCCTATAGAACATAACATTGCCTCTTCAACCAGAATAATGTCATCAAACCACAAGATCAGTGCATTGATCAAGATATAGAAGAAAAATCTGACTGCTTGATGATATATATAGAATTTAATCATTCCATAGTAATTAGTGTTAGAGTTTGATGCTTAATTAATTGTCTCCAATTTCATTTGCCTCCTTCTAAACAATGTTTCTGTCTTCAATGCTGTAAAGACAAATAAAAACTCACAAGCTCTACATAGAATTCTACAGACATAATTTATGCAAGCCATGCCGTGCATCTCCACAGGCAAAAATGTTCTCATTACACTTGTTAGTATTTGAAGAACCAGATGTAAAAAAGAACGAAATGAAATCTCAACCTCCAAAGAACCCCAAAAGTAAAAATTAAAAAGAAAAAAAAAAAAAACAACCCTTTCTTTTTCCCATAATTTCTTAGGAGTTAAGACCAAACCTCACCCCATATACTACCATTCCTTTTGGTACCAATATATACAACTCAACCCCACCAACACATCCACAATCGCCTCCTCCACCTTCTCCAAGTCCGAGTAATGCAGTGTTTGCAACAACAGCACCGTAGGCTTCGTATCAAACTTCTGCTTCTCCAGGTTCCTCTCCGCCTGCCACCTGACCGTGTCATGCGCCACCGGCGACAGCCACTTCATCACCTCCTCCACCGTGTCGCGCCACCTCGCCGCCACTGCCAAGTGCCCTTCCCCCCCGCCCTCCGAATTCTCCTCCCATTTCAACCACTGCCTCCTCAACTTCACCCTCACCTTCACCTTCAGTCTCTCCGGCAACATCTCGTAGAGCGCCACGCGCGCGTCCTCCCCAATCGCCGCCGCAGCATGCATGCAGCGATCCATGAACAATATCAAGTTTGCATACCGCTGCGAAAGGCCTGCGCCACCAATGGTGCTCAACGGCGCAAGCCTCAAAACCTTATTATTTCTTGCCACCTTGTTTTCATCGCCACCGTCATTGGCGGCATGTGTGGGAAGATGGCGGTTGGGGAACCTGATCACGCCCGTTTTCTTTAAGGTGTGACCAGGATTCCTCGGCCGCCTCTTCAACATTTCCTCCGTTTGATTGAAGATACTAATGTTTGTCATGTACAACTCGCGGTGTTCAAGGAGGCAATAGCAATTCTCGAGATTCTTGTTATTCTTGGCGCAACCCATGATCAAGGACCCAAAAACGGAACAGATTCTGGCATAGACAATGCATATGATACGAGACATGAGGCCAACAACCTTGTCGAACGTTTGGTTCCAAAGGGACACTTGCTTGTAATGTTGCACCTGCCTCCTGTGGTACGCGATCCTGTCGTTGAAGCATTCCACTTTCACCTTGAGGCCGTGGTTGGACCTTATGGCTCTCCAACGTTGAATCTTCTTCTCCGATGATTCCATTTCCGCTAATGATTCCATCGCCATGTGAAGGTTCCTGGTGGAGGAAACTAGCCTCTCCATCTTCTCGATTACCTTCTCGATGTTCTTGGTGCCGTATTCGAGCTTCCGGACGTCAAGGACGCCGTTCTTCATGTCGTCGTAGACGACATCGAAGCTTCTGAGCCCCGCGTCGGCGCAGCTGTGGCAGAGGCGGGACACGGTGGCGGCGGCGAGGTTGAGGTCCTCGAGGCGCTCGGCGCAGGCGAGGTTGAGGAGGAAGCATTCTTGTTGGGAGTTGAGGTAGGTTACCCCTTTGGACCTGATGACGTGGCGGCGGAGCCTGAGGATTTCCGCGTCGGCGAGGGACTTGTAGATGGAGACGAGGCGGCACATGGTCTTGGCGGCATCGAAGGCGAGGATGCCGAGGGTTTCGGGCTGCGGCTGGGGCTCCTGGTCGCGGAAGAAGATGCAGCAGAGGTTCGCCCCTTGACACCTTGACATGGTGGCTGGGGCGACAACCATGCGTGCTTTGTGCCTCTATCTCTCTCTACATATATTGTCCAGCAATGTTGATAGGGTCAATAATTTGTTAATAGTTAAATTAACAATTTAATCTATTTCTTTTCTTTTTTTTTTTTAATATTTTGACTCATAGTTTTGGTATTTTTCTTTCTTTGGTGGGGTTGTCCGTGTTGGTCTTGGAGATGTTGTTTTTATGGGTTTTAAATTTTTAGAAGAAAGGGTTTCTGCATGTTGCAACTTGTAGGGTATGTAAAGGGTGGTGGAGAATGTAACAAGGGAGGGGAAATCGCGGAATGTTGTGAATGGTCTTCAGGATAACGCGTATGGACAGTGGGGGATTTATTCATAGAATGTTAACAAAACCTAATTGGATAGACAGAGAAACAAGCTATTATGGTTATATAATTACTACTGCCAACGGGGAAGAATACAATTGTTTCATGTTGCCATGGTCAGATTCTGCAATAGGACAAACCAGAATTTAGTTTTACTAGGGGCATGCAACAGGCTAATCTGATCGTACGGCCTTGTTGCCCGATGTATAAAGTGTGATGGTACAAGTAAATATATCATGAGTTATCACTTATTCGGTGTAATTAATATATTTTATTGGCTTATTCATTAGAACTCTTTTATACATTAAAATGATATATAATTTAATCAAATTTTCAGATACAAAATTAAAATTAATTACATTTTCATATATAACTAAATAGTAAATATTATTTAATATAAACTATAATTATGATTTAAATAATAATATTTATTTGTTAGTTCATAATTAGTAAAAAGTACTATTTTTATTATAATTTTTTATGAGATTTTTGTTTTTGATTAGAATTATTTTATGACATTAATAGGATAATATTATCTTATATAAGCAGCATCTTATACAATGATATATTGAATATTGTGCAACATTAAAATCTTATACTATTATGTCTCATTTTATCAGGTGGCCAAATCATCCCTTATAGTTTTTGACACATTTTGTTGGGTATATTTATAGGATACATAAGATTGTAGTTATTGTTGTTTGAATATATCAAGATGGGAATACGTCATAAACAAATATATAACAAAGACAAGAGCAACAAAAAAGATTGGACTTATATCAATATATGCCTCCACTAATTATATTATAACTCATGATGTCCTTATGAAGGTGTCTAAAATTGTGTACAAAATAACATTTCTGGTATTGTTCCTTGTAAGAAATGAAATTAATTTGTCTACATTAATTCAGACTGTAATCACATTTTTTTTTTGGTTAAAAGAGTTATAAGGAGGTGGAAATTGAAAAATATTTAAGAATCTTTGTTGTCCTTAATTACATTAAATTTATTAATCAAATTATCTATTTATTAAAAAATATTAATGTTGGCTTCATTATAATTCAATATAATCAAAACCACCAAACAGATCTAAAAGATGAAACTTATCAAAACCATAAAAGTTCAAATTGAATTGGTTCTTGTTTTCTTAAAAATCGATTGTAAATGATTATATTTCGAGTTTTGTTTTCAAAACCGGTCCAATCTAATCCAAATTGAATTATTTTAATTATAATATAATTTTTTATTATTAAATTCATACTTTTGCTTATAATAGATTCATACTTTTACTTATGATAGTTTTGATTTATCATGTAATTTTTAAATATATGTGTCATTCTCACTTAAATATCATTTTATGTTAAACAAGTTATTTATATGTTTTTTGTTTTTATTTATTCATTTGGTTGTCTTAAGTTATATTTAGTTTATTATACTCTAAACTTAAAATATTCTTTTGTCAAAAAATCGATTAAATTAATCTAATCCAAACTGATAAAAATTGGTTTGGATTGGATTGGATTAGATTTAAAATCTCAAGTAAAACAATCCTATTCTAACCGTTATAAATTACATTATTTGGATCAATTAAATTTTTCACTCAAAACTGATTGAAATCATAGTGTGAACAACTTACTTCAGCAAAGCTGTAATGTAACACCCTACCAATTTAATGTTATGCTTAAGTCATAGCATGAAATTAAGTAGACTGTGTTATCGTGTTAACATACTGCTTACTTTTCATTTATCCGTATCATTCACTCTTTTTGTTTTTTTTGTTTTTTTTTGTAACGGAAGAAATGGAACACTGTATAATGAAAGTGGCAGAGTTTAATTTATCACAACAGAAAATATAAGAACAAATAACACGTGTTGTCAACCGTATATATGTACATATATATATAAGAAACAGCTTCAAAGTGGAACACATAAGTGGGGCCGGCGTACCAAAAAGACATAAGGCCCGTATCAATCAAAATGATCCTATGGGTCCTAATAGGACATTCCAAACCTACTACTAGTCCTACTTGCTGTCAAAAAGGGTCATATTGTACAAAGTCTCCTGCGGCTGGCCTACTCCGTTAGATAGCCGTTGGCCATGCTAGGCCCGACTGGAGAGTAATCTGCACTGGGTCCTAAGGAGGAAGAGGGTGACGAGCCGGTGGCCTCGGAAGGGTCACTCTCTAAGCTACGTGGTATGTCTGGAATTGCCTGCGGAGGTGACTTGGGTGCGGGGATCGGGAGGCTGCAGTCTTTGGTGCGAGAGGAACTGGAGGTTGGTGCGCCATGTGTAGTGGGATGGCGATGTAAGGAGTGGCAGGATCGAATACAGGATGATGTAAAGGGACAGCAAAGTTCCTATCGCTAAATAGGTAAAGGCGGAAGTTACAAGAACCGGCTATATATAGAGAGTCTAATACTGGATCATGGTGAAGCTGCAAATCTGGGATCTCAATGAAAAGGGTGGCCGTGGAGTCCATCACCAGGGTTTGAGAATGATGTGGGAGATATAAAACGAGGTGAAAATTTAAGAAAATTCTCAGTAGGGTTCGTGCATGACATTTAACTAACGTCGCGTTCATTCTCAGCTGCCTCGGATTTGATTTAATTAAAAAAAAACATGAATTTAAACTTAACTATTCATACTCAATAAGGTTGGGAAAAATGTCTAGTCCGAGGTAGGGTCCAGTTTTACTTAAGACAATATAAGAAACAGAATAAACTGATATTAACAATACACAGATATCAACAATACTCAGAATATTGAACATACGATAGTAAGCAAATTTAACAAATAACAATGCAATCATGCAAAACTTGCTCTTGAACCTTTCTTTATAAACTTTTTCATTTCTCATAAACTTTTCCATCACTTGGTCCCCTGGGAGTTCTTGGCCACTTTAGACTCCTGGGTAATAGTCCGCTTTTCAAGATCGAGCTCGTTCCTATACAGGAACTGTCGGGTTTACTTTCCCCGACGTCCCCACCAATCTATTCCCCTTAACTCTTTATCCGGGGCTGGCCCAAATATCATGGAACTTTCATCTTAACATAGCTTTCATAACTTTCTTGAAAATGCACATGCCTCTACATGTATCTCATAACTCATGCATATACTTTATCGCAATTTTGGCGGCATAACGGAACGTGTCCGCTTCCCCATGAATAGTGCCAGCACATCGGAATACCAATTTCTCATAGAAATTACAATATTGCATGCACAATTCATTACAAAACTCATAGATGCATTAGTCTCCTTAAGGCAGAGTTACAGCCTCAACATAAATCATTCAACCTGATTTTTGTAAATCATGCCATAATTTCTACTTAACTCATTTGGACCTCAATTTTGGGTATGTTAAACTGTTATGTGTCTATTTTCTAACCTCTTTGGTCCCACCTAATTTTGATATCCATAACTCAAGTTATTCAGGTTTTATCTCGGCCTGCCCAGTGGCTGGCTAGAATCAGACACCTAAAAGTAAAAATCCACTAAAAATCGAAAACTCACTCAAATCATATGAAATTGGTCTCTTATCAAAGCTAACATGACAACTTTCATATGCAAAAAGTTCCATTTCATTTGCCTTAGTAGGGCTCGAGTTATAAGCCCCGAAACTTAACCTTCCTGAACTACCCTGTTTTGGCCTGGTTTAGACATAGGGTAACTTCTTTCAATCACTGGGAACAACTGAGATGATAACAGACTTGGAATTTCTTTGGATGATGTTCTCCTATGTGTAAGCTTTCCAACAAGATTAATTTCACTTAATTTGGAGTTGTATAGGGTGAGTTATACCCTTTTTAACCTATACTGCCCGGGTAAGTGTCCTGATTCCTAAGTTGAACTTCAAAAATTCATATCTCTCTCAATATTACTCCAATGGTCTTATATGATATATGTGTAGAAAGCCCTAGATGTCTAGTTTCACATAAAAATGGTTTCATTAATTTTAAATGGCAGGAGGCGATGCCGTACACTCCGTTGTATGGACTACCGAGGGTTTTGAGTGTTCTAGCCTCTCAACTCTTCCTATCTTCATCCTCTCTTGTTTCCAATTCCGTTTTTAATCTCACAAACAGCCAATAAACCAATTATAATTCATCATAATCAGTCAATCAACATATCAAAATTAAGGAATTAAATCACCACCAATCATCCAAGAGTCAGAAAATCAAGCAAGAAGAAAACCTCTACCTCTTGTTATTAAGCTTGAGTTTGGGAATGGTGCTTATTTGAACTTGAAGGTTGGATGGAGTAGGTGAGTGGAGAAGAGAAAAGAGAGCTGAAGTAAGGAAGAAGTTACGTAGAAGGGGGTCTGAAGGAGAGGAGGAGAGTGTGTTATATAAGCATGAGTGGTTGTTAACTTGGAAGGTTTTGATTGGCCTCAAAACACAAGGCTGAATTTCAGCCAACCTTTCCCTCTTCTTGTGACCAAAATGCTCTCCACGTCGTCCTTTTTGTATGGCAGAATTGCTCTCTACGTTGCCTAAAAGTGGGACTCGTTTCCAGTATATTCTGAAAATAATATCGGAACTCGTACTCTTTTTAAAGTTGGAACTCGTTCACATCTTGGAGATGAAGTCGGAACTCGGAAATATTGTCTGGTTTACTCGAAACTTGAAAGCAAAGTTGGATGTGAAGCCAAGCACTTAAATTCAAAAGTCGGGAAATTAGTAAACTCGAATCGATTCTAAGCATAAGACCGGAGATCGGAATTCAAAATATTTAATCTGTGTACCAGGAAATCCGGACTTATAGGACCTCGGCACTCTAAACTCGATCTTGGAACTCGGGAAAAATAAGAGAAATGAAAGCTCTTGGTATTAAACTCGAGATCGGAACTCGTGAAATTTTGAGTCGAACTTGGAGATCAATTCAGAGATCTGATCTCGCGTCCATTTCTGGTTGAGATCAAATCGGATGTCGGATTTCGTGTTAAGTCGGAAATCTTAAGATCGGAAATCGGAAGCATCAGCCACTCCATTTGAGCTAATGAAATCAGAAATCGGAATTTATTACTGATGAGGTCGGAATTCTTACATGCTTACATAAGGTCGGAAATCGGAAAATCCAAGCCAATCCATTTGAGCCTTCCTAAGATCGGAAATCGGGAATTTTAAAAATTCACTGATGAGGTCGGAAATCGAAAATGGGATGTTACATTACCACCCTTTTTAAAAAAATTTTGTCCTCAAAATTTAGCACTTGAGAATAGTCCAGGATACTCTTTCCTCATGTCTGATTCCAATTAGTGTAGTCTTCAGCATCTTCTTTTCCCCACGCTACCTTTACTAGTTGCACGGATTTGTTTTGAAGTTGTCTGCTGCTTCTGTCTACAATCCGTGCTGGTTGAACATGGAAAGTCAGGTCCTCCTTTAACTTTATTAATTCGGGTTCTAGCACGTGTGTAGGGTCAGGCTGATATCTTCTAAGTTGAGAAACATGGAACACATCATGAAGGTTTGACAATTGTGGAGGCAAAGCAACTTGATATGCAACTGATCCGATTCGCCTCAAGATCTGAAATGGACCAATAAAGCGAGGATTTAACTTCTTGACCTTAATGGCTCTACCTATCCCCGTTGTAGGCGTAACCTTAAAAAATACGTGGTCTCCTTCTTGAAATTCCAAAGGCTTCCTGCTGGTATCCGCGTAACTCTTTTGGTGGCTTTGAGTGATAAGCATCTTGCTCCATATTTTCTTGATCTGCTTAGTGGTCTGCTCAACTAAATCAGGCCCCAATAGAGTTGATTCTCCTGTTTCGTACCAACATAGGGGAGATTGGCACTTCCGTCCGTACAATGCTTCATAAGGAGCCATACCGATGCTAGCATGATAGCTATTGTTGTATGCAAATTCGGCCAGCGATAAGTATCGATCCCAATTCCCACGTTGCTCCAGTATATAGGCTCGCAACATATCTTCTAAGGTCTGAATTGTTCTTTCTGTTTGGTCGTCCGTTTGGGGGTGATATGCAGTGCTTAGGCACAACTTAGCACCAAACGCCTTTTGTAAGGCTCCCCAAAATCGTGAAGTAAACCTTGGGTCCCGATCAGAGATAATGGTTGAAGGGATTCCGTGCAGCCTTATAATCTCTTGAATGTACAGTTGTGCCAATTTTTCTGACGGATAATTTGCTCGAATGGATAGGAAGTGAGCAGATTTGGTCAATCTATCCACAATGACCCATATGGCATCATATCCTGTTGGCGTTCTTGGTAATCCCATCACAAAATCTATGGAGATACTCTCCCATTTCCACTCACGGATTTCCAAGGGTTGAAGCATCCCGGAGGGTTTTTGATGTTTTGCTTTCACCTTTTGACAGACCAAGCATTTACTCACGAAGCTCGCTATGTCTGATTTCATGCTTGGCCACCAAAACATTCTCGTAAGATCTTGATACATCTTAGTAATGCCAGGATGTATAGTGAATTCACTCTTATGTGCTTCCTCCAAGATTTTCCTCTGGAGATCATTCCCCTCGGGTACATATATCCTATCATGATGTTGCCAGATGCCTTCCTTATCCTGAGCAAATCCCATTAATTTCCCTGATTGCACGAGGTTGATCGTATGCTGGAGATTAGCATCCTGTTGCTGTGCCTGCCGAATTAGCTCCTTAAAGCTACTGGCTATCTTAATTTGATGTAGCTGAAAGGCCTTAGGAGTTATAAGGATTCCCAAATTAAGATTTCGGAAGCTTTCAATAAGTTTCGTCTCTTTGATCATCATCCAAGCTACACTCAGAGATTTTCTACTCAAAGCATCTGCCACAATGTTTGCCTTACTTGGGTGGTATTTCAATTCAAATTCATAGTCCTTAAGAAGTTCCATCCACCTCCGCTGCCTCATATTTAGTTCCTTCTGATCAAAGAGGTATTTTAAACTCTTGTGATCAGAAAAGACTTCGAACCTTACACCATATAGGTGATGTCTCCATATCTTTAAGGCAAATACTACTGCAGCTAATTCAAGATCGTGCGTGGGATAATTCCTTGCATGTGGCTTTAGTTGCCTAGAGGCATACGCGACCACGTTTCCAGCTTGCATCAACACGCACCCTAATCCTTGTTTGGACGCATCACAATAGACTTCAAATGGTCCTTGAGGGTCTGGTAAAGCCAACACTGGCGTCGTAGTCAACCTCTTCTTCAAGTCTTGGAAACTCCGTTCGCACTCCAGCGTCCACTCGAATGAGACATTCTTCCTGGTTAGCTTGGTCAGGGGCAAGGCTATACGAGAGAAATCCTTAACGAATCGCCTGTAATATCCAGCTAAGCCCAGAAAACTCCTGACTTCAGTGACTGTGGTTGGCCTTTCCCAATTTAGAACCGCTTCTACTTTACTGGGATCCACTGAGATTCCTTCTTGAGACACTACATGGCCGAGAAATTTTACTTCTTTCATCTAAAATTCGCATTTGGATAACTTAGCATAAAGTTTCTTATCTCTCAAAATTTGCAGAACTAGCTGTAAGTGTTCCACATGCTCTTGCTCCGTCTTCGAGTAGACAAGTATGTCGTCAATGAAGATCACTACAAACTTGTCCAAGTATGGGCGGAATATTCAATTCATGTAATCCATGAATATTGCTGGTGCGTTGGTCAGTCCAAACGATATCACAGTGTACTCGTAGTGCCCATAACGAGTTCGAAAGGCTGTCTTAGGAATATCTTGTTCCCGAACTCGAATTTGATGATATCCGGAGCGCAGATCGATCTTGGAGAATAACATTGCACCCTGTAGCTGGTCCATGAGATCATCAATTCTTGGCAGTGGATATTTATTCTTGATCGTCACTTTATTCAACTGCCTATAATCCACGCATAGACGCATGCTCCCATCCTTCTTCTTGACCAACAAGACTGGAGCTCCCCAAGGCGAAGCGCTTGGCCTTATGAATCCTTTTTCCAAAAGCTCCTCGATCTGTCTCTTTAGCTCTGTCAGCTCCAAAGGTGACATTCGATACGGAGCTATAGATATTGGTCCTGCACCTGGAACCAACTCGATAGTGAACTCTATTCTCTCTTAGGAGGGAATTCAGGAATATCTTCTGGAAAAACATCAGGATATTCCTCAACAACTGGGATCTCCTCTAGTCTCTATTCAACTTTCGTCACATTAGTTGACAGGAGGATGTATCCTTGACTCTTCGATCCACCATAGTTTACTAATAAAGAGTTCAGGTAGAAGAGTGTTGAGGCTTGGGATTCAGAAGATGGGATAGAGGGGAATACCACCGTCTTATCAGAGCAATTAAGCATAATTCGGTTGGTAGAAAGCCAATCCATGCCCAGAATTATGTCAAGTCCAGAGAGAGGAAGGCAAATCAAATTGGCTGTAAAGGCTCTACCCTCAATCTGAAGAGGAACATTGATGCAAACTTGACTAGTTTTAACAGGTTCATTAGTAGGAGTAGAAACCAGTAAATCATAAGGCAATTCAGAAACTGACAATTGCAAAACAGCCACACAATTATGAGAAATAAACGAATGTGAGGCACCCGAATCATAAAGTAATGCGGTGGTCTCACGCCCACTTCGCAGGTACCTTGGATTAGTCCCTCGGACTTATCAGCTTCCTCTGCATCCATAGTAAAAACCCGTCCTTGACGTTGAGGTCGAGACAGCTGTGGTGGATTCCTAGTTGGGCACTCATAAATTTTGTGGCCTGACTTGCCACACCCGTAGTAGACATTCTAGCCTATCAAACACGGCCGATCACCGTGATTCTTACCGCACTTCGTGCAAGTTGGATTCGGAAGAGGCCTTTGAGGCTGCTTGCCTTTGTTGCCTGTCGGCGGGAATTTCCTCTGCTGTTGAAAATTGGGCTTGAATCTTAGGCCTTGCAGGGCCAACCTCTTCTTGAAAACACCACCAGATGCCCTGGCTGCCACTAGTTTCGAGTTACAATCTTCCACAAGTCGGCATTTATTTACCAACATGGGAAAATCTCTAATCTCCATTGGCCCAATTGCAGTGAGGATATCCTCCCATAACCCTCCTTTAAACTTGATACACTTCCAGGCTTCATCTGGGTTCCTCTGATAAATTGTAGAGAATTTGTACAACTCTTCAAATAGGGTAATATATTCGGATACTGTCCGATTTCCTTGGCGAAGTTGCATAAACTTGAGTTCCTTAGCATTGCGAATGGAAGCAGGAAAGTACTTCTGGTAGAAGATGTCTCTAAATACCATCCAGGTGACTATTGTCTGAGACTCTTCGTATAATCTTCGTACCCCATTCCACCAGAACTCTGCGTCTGCCTCGAGCATGTAGGTGGCAAAAGTCACCTTTTGATGATCCGAGCAATCCAGGATAGAGAAAATCTTCTCCATGGCTTTAATTCATTTGTAAACTTTATCAGGATCATACGCCCCTCGAAAGCTGGGTGTATTCGCCTTTCTGAACTTAGCGAACTTAAGATAATCCATATCAGCTCCCGGGCCATGTGGATTTCCTCCATAGCCTGCCGCAGGTCGCCTGCCTAGTTGATCCATCATCTGGTGATCTGTTGCGGCCTGTTCCCGCATCGCCTGAGCCATCTCTTGTATGGTGTCTATAAGGTCAGCGGGATTCTCTTGAGCAGGTCTTGCACGCGGTCTACCTCGTCTTCTGGAAGCCATTAAGTTCTGAGCACACAAAACAAAAATTATTGAGTTGATCAGGCTCAACACTAAGTCTAATGTGCTAGTAAATAACAGCTCATATGGTCAGGCACTTCTTACACATATACATCTATATCTCAACCACATAGGTAAGATCTAGTGCATGTCATTAGCTAGAAACATAGAATATGGAAGCATAGTCAGTCTAATCCTCAGGCCTTAGCTAGGACGAACTGCTCTGATACAAAAAATGTAACACCCTACCAATTTAATATTATGCTTAAGTCATAGCATGAAATTAAGTAGACTATGTTACCGTGTTAACATACTGCTTACTTTTCATTTATCCGTATCATTCACTCTTTCTATTTTTTTTTTTTGTTGTAACGGAAGAAATGGAACGATGTATAATGAACGTGGCAGAGTTTAATTTATCACAACAGAAAAGATAAGAACAAATAACACATATCTTTATCAATCGATATATGTACATATATATATATATATATATATATATATATATATATATATATATATATATATATATATATAAGAAACCACTATTTCAGTTTATGTACAGAGTTTCAAAGTGGAACACATAAGTGGGGCCGGCGTACCAAAAAGACATAAATCCCGTATCAATCAAAATGATCCTATGGGTCCTCATAGGACATTCCAAACCTACTACTAGTCCTACTTGCGCCATGTGTAGCGGGATGGCGATGTAAGGAGTCGCAGGATCAAATGCAGGATGATGTAAAGGGACAGCAAAGTTCCTATCGCTAAATAAGTAAAGGCAGAAGTTACAAGAACCGGCTATATACAGAGAGTCTAATACTGGATCATGGTGAAGCTGCAAATCTGGGATCTCAATGAAAAGGGTGGCCATGGAATCCATCACCAGGGTCTGAGAATGATGCGGGAAATACAAAACGAGGTGAGAATTTAAGAAAATTCTCAGTAAGGTTCGTGCATGACATTTAACTAACGTCACGTTCATTCTCAGCTGCCTCAGGTTTGATTTAATTAAAAAAAAACATGAATTTAAACTTAACTATTCATACTCAATAAGGTTGGGAAAAATGTCTAGTCCAAGGCAGGGTCTAGTTTTACTTAAGACAATATAAGAAACAAAATAAAGTGATATTAACAATACACAGATATCAACAATACTCAGAATATTGAACATACGGCAGTAAGCGAATTTAACAAATAACAATGCAATCATGCAAAACTTGCTCTTGAACCTTTCTTTATAAACTTTTCCATGTCTCATAAACTTTTCCATCACTTGGTCCCCTGGGAGTTCTTGGCCACTTTAGATTCTTGGGTAATAGTCTGCTTTTTAGGATTGAGCTTATTCCTATACAGGAAGTGTCGGGTTTACTTTCCCCGACGTCCCCACCGATCTATTCCCCTTAACTTTTTATCCAGGGCTGGCCCAAGTATCATGGAACTTTCATCTTAACATAACTTTCATAGCTTTCTTGAAAATGCACATGCCTCTACATATATCTCATAACTCATGCATATACTTTACCGCAATTTTGGTGGCATAACGGAATGTGTCCGCTTCCCCATAAATAGTGCCAGCACATCAGAATACCAATTTCTCATAGAAATCGCAATATTGCATGCACAATTCATTACGGAACTCATAGAAGCATTAGTCTCCTTAAGGTAGAGTTACAGCCTCAACATAAATCATTCAACCCGATTTTTGTAAATCATGCCATAATTTCTACTTAACTCATTTGGATCTTAATTTTGGATATGTTAAATTGTTATATGTTTATTTTCTAACCTCTTTAGTTCCATCTAATTTTGATATCCATAACTCAAGTTATTCAAGTTTTATCTTGGCTTGCCCAGTGGCTGGCTAGAATCAGACATCTAAAATTAAAAATCCACTAAAAATCAAAAACTCACTCAAATCATATGAAATTGGTCTCTTATCAAAGTTAACATGACAAAATTTCATATCAAAAAGTTCCATTTCATTTGCCTTAGTAGGGCTCGAGTTATAAGCCCCGAAACTTAACCTTTCTGAACTGCCCTATTTTGGCCTGGTTTAGACATAGGGTAACTTCTTTCTATCACTGGGAACAACTGAGATAATAACAGACTCGAAATTTCCTTGGATGATGTTCTTCTATGTGTAAGCTTTCCAATAAGATTAATTTCACTCAATTTGGAGTCGTATAGGGTGAGTTACACCCTTTTCAACCTATACTGCCTGGGTGAGTGTCCTGATTCCTAAGTCGAACTTCAAAAATTTATATCTCTCTCAATATTACTCCAATGGTCTTATATGATATATGTGTAGAAAGCCCTAGATGTCTAGTTTCACATAAAAATGGTTTCATTAATTTTAAACGGCGGGAGGTGAAGCCGTACACTCCGCCGTACTGACTGCTGAGGGTTTTGAGTGTTCCAGCCTCTCAACTCTTCCTATCTTCATCCTCTCTTGTTTCCAATTCCGTTTTTAATCTCACAAACAGCCAATAAACCAATTATAATTCATCATAATCAGTCAATCAACATATCAAAATTAAGGAATTAAATCACCAACAATCATTTAAGAGTCAGAAAATCAAGTAAGAAGAAAACCTCTACCTCTTGTTATTAAGCTTGAGTTTGGGAATGGTGCTTATTTGAACTTGAAGGTTGGATGGAGTAGGTGAGTGGAGAAGAGAAAAAAGAGCTGAAGTGAGGAAGAAGTTATGTAGAAGGGGGTCTGAATGAGAGGAGGAGAGTGTGTTATATAGACATGAGTGGTAGTTAACTTGGAGGTTTTGATTGGCCTCAAAACACAAGGCTAAATTTTAGCCAACCTTTCCCTCTTCTTGTGACCAAAATGCTCTCCACGTCGTCCTCTTTGTGTGGCAGAATTGCTATCCACGTCGCCTAAAAGTGGGACTCATTTCCGGTATATTTTGAAAATGACATCGAAACTCGTACTCTTTTTAAAGTCGGAACTCGTTCACATCTTGGAGATGAAGTCGGAATTCGGAAATATTGTCTGGTTTACTCGAAACTTGAAAGCAAAGTTGGATGTGAAGCCAAGCACTTAAATTCGGAAGTCAGGAAATTAGTAAACTCGAATCGATTCTAAGCATAACACCGTAGATCGGAATTCAAAATATTTAATCCGTGTACCAGGAAATCGGGACTTATAGGACCTCGGCACTCTAAACTCGATCTCGGAACTCGGGAAAAATAAGAGAAATGAAAGCTCTTGGTATTAAACTCGAGATCAGAACTCGTGAAATTTTGAGTCGAACTTGGAGATCAATTCAGAGATCTGATCTCGCGTCCATTTCTGGTTGAGATCAAATCGGATGTCGGATTTCGTGTTAAGTTGGAAATCTTAAGATCGGAAATTGAAAGCATCAGCCACTCTATTTGAGCTAATCAAATCAGAAATCGGAATTTATTATTGATGAGGTCGGAATTCTTACATGCTTTCATAAGGTCGGAAATCGGAAAATCCAAGCCAATCCATTTGAGCCTTCCTAAGATCGGAAATCGGAAATGGGACGTTACAAGTAACATCCATCACAAGTTCCGAGTTCTGACTTTATCTTCGAATTTCACATTTCCAACTTCCGACTTGACACCTTCAAGGTCCAAACAAAATGGACGTGATTTCCGACTTCCGACTTTATGGTTCAAAATAAAGTGTACCTGGTTTCCGACTTACAAGTTGATAGTTTAACAGAATGGTCACAAGTATCGACCTCCAGGTTGAATGCAACGAGTTCCGACCTTAGAGTTGAACTCAACTAGAATAGACACGAGTTCAGATCTTTGAGTTGATCTCCAAGTTCGATCAAAATTCTACACGAGTTCTGATCTCCGAGTTTATTCCCGAGAGCTTTTCATTTCTGTTGGTGTTCCCAAGTTTGCCTATGACCAACTTCCGAGATTGAATTGGGAGTTCTGAGGTTATATAAGTTAAGGTTTCGATTACCAATTTCCGGAGTTATGCTTAAAATTGATCTCCGAGTTTGACCCTGGGCCGAGTTTTAGAATTTCGTGTAATAAGAGTTTTAAAGCGTCCTAGTTCTCGACTTCCAAGTTTATGATTAACATCCCTGACTTTCGGGTTTAAGTATTTTAGGTTTTACATTCTTGTCCTTGACTTTCGATTTTAAGGTGATTGTGTGCTGTATGATTTCCGACCTCCGACCTTATGTTTCAAATAAGTTGTGCATAATTTCCAACATACGACTTTGCTTCCAAGTTTCGAATAAACCAAACAATATTTCGGATATCCGATTTCATCTCCAAGTTTCAAATAGATGGCCACGAGTTCCGACTTTAAGCAGAATCGAGACGAGTTCTGATTTCATTAGGCGACATGCAGAATAATTTAGCCACAAAAGAGGGAGACATAGCTGAACTTCACTTACAAAATTTCAACTAATCAACACTCATAATTCCAACTACCCTCGTCTATTTAAGTCAGAGTTTCCTTCTCACTTCTTGCTGACTTGCGCTCCCTCTCCCCCTTATTCCAGCCTTCTTCTTTTCTTCTTCTCTCAACCTACTCCATCAAATCTCCAAGCTTTGTCAAGGTTCCATCAATCCAAACTCAAATTCAGCAAGATCACACCTAAGGAGGTAGGATTCAGTTTCTATCCTTAATTTCTCTAAACTGTGGCTGTATAAAATTTCGCTCTTCTTCATGTATTTGATGATATATTGGATGTATATGATGTATTATGGTTGGATTAATATGAAATCTTGAGTTGGAATTAAAGTTAGAAGAAGAAAAACTAGGAGAAGTGGAGGATTGGGATGCTGCCTAAGTGAGAAGCCCCACAGCAGTCCATATGGCAGAGTGTACGGCTCTGCCTGCCGTCGTTAAAATTCGATGTAGCTATTTTTATATGAAAGTACACATTCAGCGCTTTCCATACATATATAATATAAGGCCATTGGATTAATATTGAGAGAGATATGAATTTTTGAAGTTTGACCTAGGAATCAGGACTTTCATCCGAGCAGTGTGAATTGAGAAAGGTGTAATTCACCCTATACAACTCCAAATTGAGTGAAACTAACTTTGTTAGAAAGCTTACACATAGGAGAATATTCCATCAAAATTTTCGATTTAGTTAAGGTCTCATTTGTTCCCAGTGGTTCGAGGAAGTTAACCTATATCCAAACTAAGCCCAAGTAGGGCAGCTCAAGAAGGTCGAATTTCAGGACATATAACTCGAGCTCTACTAAAGCAAATGAAATGGAACTTGTTGCAAATGAAAGTTTATCCTGTTAGCTTTAATATGATATCAATTTCATATGATTTGAGTTGGATTTCGATTTTTAATGGATTTTTACTTTTAAGTATGTAATTCTGGTCAGTCTCAGGGCAGGCCAGGATAAGATTTAAATAACTTGAGCTATACTTATCAAAATTAGATTGGATTAAAGAGGTTAGAAAATAGACACATAACACTTCAACATATCCAAAATTGAGGTCCAGATGAGTTGAAATGAAATTATGGCCTGATTTACAAAAATCAGGCTGAGTGAAAGTGCTAGGACAGCAACTAGGTGTTAAATGCAAAGATTGTTCTTATGAGATTGATAATTGAAATATGAATGAAGTGTTATGATTTCTCTGTACAATTGATTTTCTGAGTATTGGCACTATTCATGGGGAAGCGGACTCAATCCGTTATACTGCCAAATTTTCGATAGAACAGTAAGGAAGCTATGAGCATTAATATGTTATGAATATTTATGATATGAATATGAAATTCTATATACAAGGATACATAAAAGTAAATGATGAAGCATATGTATGGGTGCATTCAGCATGTCTATGCATGATTATGTATGAGAATAAAAGGATATGAATATATTAAATGTGAATCCCTTCACCTGGAGGCAGTTATGAGATCCCTCCTTATGAAGGCAGTTAAATAAGATAAAATGTGAATCCCTTCACTTGGAGGCAGTTGCACATTGAATCCCTCCCTTGTGAAAGCAACTAAAACTATGAGATCCCTCTACTTTGGAGGCACGTGGTCAGATGAGATCCCTCTACATTGAAGGCACGTGGTTAGATGAGATCCCTCTATTCTTGAGGCACATGACCAGAAGAGATCCCTTCAATTTAGAGGCACGTGACCAAAATGAGATCCCTCCAAGACTAGAGGCACGTGAATCCCTTTGCAAGTTAGTCTGTGTGACGATGGTCATGAGTTTGATCTGACGAGCTCACTCTTAGATTAGACTACCCAAGGGCAGTAAAGATTAAAGATTAAAACATATGAAAGCACCCCACTCACATGAAATATGGCTTGACCCAGCTAGTGTGAGTATAGGGGATAGGGCTTACATGAGGTATGACACGACCCAGCTAGTGTAAGTACCGTAAAATTATGATGATGAGTCCATATTCCTAAGGAACGTGACACGGTGATCACACCCCGATGGAGTATGACATGGCGATCGTACTCTGGAATATGTGTAACAAGTAAAGGAAGATAAAAAAATTTTATGTATCTGCAAAAGTTCAAGTGCAAGTAAGGGCATGTGCTGATATTATGTCTCTAGTATATTGATGCTATCATATTTTAATATGTTGCAGTTATTATTCATAGTATAATTCATGAATTAACTTTGTATGGGCTCTCTCAAATGCCAAGTGTATGAGTAAAATGAACTTTGCTTCGGATAATATATTTTCGAAATATAAAATTAAAGAGTTTACATAGCATGTTCACCTTTTTCATAATAAATCGAAGCAAACTGGAGATGACAACGATGATAGTATGTATGATAGTTAAGGAATCCTACTGAGAATTCAAAATTCTCACTCCTATTTCTGTGTTATCTCTAGATAGTTCAAGAAGTTTCAAAGACAGCTGAGGCTGCTATCAGATAAGGTTTGCTCAGGTAACAGTAACAACTCCAGAGTGTGGTACTATGACTTAAGTATAGTACTGTATTTCGGGTGGACATTACAAAAGCCATCTAACGGTGAATTACTACATATAGTTAATAAAGTGTTATTGAAAAAAACAAAATAATAACTCTTTTGAAGGAACCAAAAGGGCATGAATTGGTTCAATAACATAAAATTATAAAATAAAAATTCTAAAAAAAATCATAATAAAATTGAAAATAATTTAAACACAAATAATATTGAAAATAAAAGAGTTGAGGGAGTAGGAGAAGATTGCACAAGCAATTTTTATATTGGTTCAGCCACGATGTGTGACCTACATCTAGTTCCCATTTGTTTGGGATTTTTCTTCACTTTCAAATGTTTGCTTACAAGAATTTTGATAAACCTTCCTCTACCGAAATCCTTAATAGAGTATATATATAGTGATTTGTTTCTCATAAAAATACCACAAAACCTCCCTCTATTTAAAGTATACTAGTGGTTTCTTTCTCACAAGGATACTACCAAATCTCCCCATATCTCAACCAAAGTAGAGTAACCTTACAAGATAAGGATGCTCTTATAGTTGAGTTACAATGAGTTTCAAACTCAAAAGAAAATAAGCAAATTTAGGTGCAAAGTTTATAAACTATGATAGACAAGATATAGAGCAAGGCAAACTCTCAATTTTCTTGGTGGAGGCTCATACTCTCCTCTTCATTCTTCAAGGCTTTATATAGATGATGAGCCATTGAAGAAGATTTTGGCTCGAGTTTGGTCTAGAGGATTTGCCCAATCAATTTTCGCGTAGTTAATGTTCCTGATACATAGTTGTTGGTTCCTGACTTGTAGTTGTTGGTTATCTCAGCTTTCGTAACCAAGCTTGATTCTTGCTATATGACCGTTGGCTTCATAAATTCCTTCCCTAAACTTGGTTTTTGAGTAAAAAAACAAATCAAATTACCTTCAAAAATCAATCATATTTTATAGAGATTTTAGACATTAAGAGTGGAGTAATTTCAATAAGATAAGAAAGGAAACAATTGAACATGACATTTTCCTTTAACAAGAATATAATCAATTATCAAATTTTAATAAATTAATAAGATTCTCATAATTAAAACATTAAACCCAACATTCTCCCCCTTTTTGATGATAACCCAATTATGAAATATTATAAACAATTAGAGCATGATTAGAAGATCTAGAAAACAAGCAACTATCAAGTCATATGTCTTGTATTCAATAATAATCAGAGTTGGCAGCAATATCATCATAATCAAATATATTTAAAGAAATTAAAGATTAAAAGTCTAAAGAAGGCTCCCTTTTAGTTCATGAGTTACATAATTTTTGAGGATTTGCTATGCTCCACCTCAATCCATGACTCCATTCTTAATCTATGACAAGTAGCTATACTTCCTCTTAATCCATGTCCCTCTTCTTGTTGCTATGCTCCCTTAATCCTTGAAGAGATTGCTCTTAAATGAATTCCTTTAAGGTCATGGTCCAAATTGGTTAATCTGTCCTTTCTCCCTCTTCAGCATCAAAAAGGTCAAGTGCAATATAATAGCCAAGAAAATAACATGATCATGATAATATAACAACTTAAGAAGATTATAAATCCCAAAAACATATTTAAGGAGGAAAAAATATAATTTCAAATTCTTGTAAATAATTTTGATTTTCCATGAAATCCTCCAAAGCTTGTCCAGCTCTTTAGTATATATAATTCGTCATCCAAACTGTCCAAAAAAAAATTCCTTATATAATCTCATATATTCTTTAATGTTTAATATCTCAAAATTCAAAGCAGAAGCACCGTTAAACATCCATAGCAACTTTTGGAATAAGAGATCAATGAGTAGCACTAGGTGATAGTCACACAAATATATTTCAAATCAATAACTTGCTAGAGAAGCTCCATGATAGTCATTTATTGACAGCAAAACTTTGAAATTATAATACAACTGCCTCTATAGAAATAACAAGCATTCTAAATCAATCTCAAGGTATGTCCATAGAATAAGATAATTAGATCGAGAAAAAGAAACTATTCTACCAAGTTGGAAAAAGCACTTCTAACTACTGACATATAGAACATCATACAAGAATTAGCAAGTTATAACATAAACTCAGAATATAGATATCAAAATCTCACAGCGTAAACAAGAATCAAGTAACAACAGTGAACAAGGACAAAAATAACTAAACCAGTAATCACAGGCATATATAATACAAGGCGAGTTCTTAGATGGGGATAATAAGTTTGTCACCACCATTGGGACTGATACTAAAATGACTTTTTTGCCCTCAATTTTTTTTAAAAAAAATTTCTTTCTCCACTACACCCTTCTTTCCCACTTCTCTCCTCCCTCACCCCAAAAAGAATAATCAACTGCATCCAACCTTGGTCTATACAATTTTTGCACATTGACAACTCTCTTTTCTTTTAAACATTTGGGATATGCTGAGGACAATGAAAAAAAAAGTTAATTTGTTCCTAAAATGGTCAAGTGATTGTAACCACATTTGTTTATAGATCAAAATACTAATTGCATTTGTTCTTAAAATTTCTAGATTTGCTGTAAATCTGTAATATAAACCAGATCTAATGATATTTTCACACAGCATTACCATTGTCCTCATGTACCCACTTCATTTAAACACACAGAACCCAACAAGAACAAAATAAGACAACAACCCACTTCACAAATAAGGTAACAAGATCCATTAAAACCATGAATAATAACTGAATCTTTGATATAAAGGAATGAAGTTCAAAACAACGACGACCGTGAGCAATCCAGCGATGCAATGGGACCTGGGCTGAGATAGGCGGTGCGATTCTATGACACATTTCTTCTTGGACAATCTATGGCATTAAGCTACAAGATAAGTGCCGTTGACAATACTGGGCTAACACCTATACGAGCTCTTGGGCCATTAACAAGAAGCACAGGTATAGGAATAGTGTTGCAGTGACGGAGTGGGGGAAGGGGCACGCTAGTAGGGTGGAAGAAGGGCGATGGTGTCAAGGAGAGGGATGAGGTGGCGGCGGCAGCAGTGCTAGTGCTGGAAACTGGAGTGGGCAAATTTGGGGGGATGAACGAGGGGAATGATGGGATGTCGGTGATAACGGTAGAATAGGGAGGGGAGATGCAAATTAAAATTAAAATTTAATTATTTATTGGATTAATTTCTCACTGTTAGATTCAATAATCAATGGTTGAGATTTAATATAATACAAACCCAAAAGCAATTTCACTAGACTCATATCATTAGTTTCAAGAAAAAGTACCCATACCTTATGTCAGACTAGCAATTCAAACTAATTTCAAATTATAACAAGCATTAAGGCTTAAAGTTTCCTCAATAATTCCTAAGTGAAGCAACATGGGTCTTGTTAATAGAGATGGTGCCTCGCTAACTATCTTGGTGAAAGCCAAAAATTGACAATGGTAGCACTATGGCGTCGGGCTTCCCTACTTGTCAGAGAAGGAGACGCGTTCAGCTGTATGATAGAGGTTATACACAGAGGTGGGTGGCCGTCACTACAAGTTTGAGTCCTCACTATGTCGCGTCGCATTATTGTTGCTGGTGATTGCAAACAACATTGCTGGTCGTCGCAGTCTTGGATGTTTGTCAGAGAAAAGAGCTCGGATTGCCGCAAATAATGGAGGTATGCCACTAGTAAGTAGCATTTTCAACTCATAAATAATAGATGGCATTGCAGCATCTAAACCCATAAAAGGTGATGTAATGCTTGATTTTCTGAAGCTTGAGTTTAAGCTTAGATAAGTTGGATTAATGGATTTGAAGACTTGGAGGGCAAGGTTCCAACCGTAATGAGTAGGTCATGAAAGTAAGAGTGAGGGATGCAAATTTTTCTTTCTTTAATTAATTCAAAACACCAGAAAAGACAAGTTTTCCTTTATTGATATAGTACAGCATCAACCAAAAAATAGAGAAGAGCAACAACGATATACAGCAACAAAAGAGTAGTTGCTGGTTTACCCAGTGAAAAAGAGCTAGTTGCTATTTTTTGGCATCAAAGCAAAAACATGAAAACTACATATATAGCACTTCATAGAGTCATAGATATGGTTCCAATCTGTAAGTCTTTGCACATATATCACAAAAATTAATCATTTCATATAGTTTAACACATAAAAATAGGAATTAATAAATTATGCATAAAAAACACGTAATTTTGGAATATGACATTATGTATTAATGTTACCAACTCCAAAGTTTATCTTTCATAGTTATCTCCAATGTGATATTTCTTTCTTCATGAGCTTGCTGGACAAAAGAAATTGGCTAGCTCCTTTCATGTGACTTAAGCATTATTGCTAATAAGGAGCTATTTTTTCTTTATGCACACCTACAAAATAGATGTTATCTTTGGTATCTAAATCTTTTTGGGTCCTTGAAGGTTAGAGCTTGAAGACAGTTCTTTAGTAACCTTGGGAACCCATATCATATTGGAACCAAATTTCTTAATAGTGCATGTATGTGATATTTGTCCTTTTTGTTCACAATAATTACATGTTATATAAGAGGTCATATAGAAGCATTTGATTTCACAAAAAAATTCTTATAGTATGACCCAACAAGGCTGTAACCGGTGCATAAGGAGCCTTGGTTCCTTAGCAAGCCTCAACTGAAACTTTTCAAAAAAACTAGATCTTTTTCCATAAATAATCTCTAAATACTTAATCGGGGATATACAAAATATATACAAATATAAGTTTTTCAACATAAATAGGCCCTAACTATCACAGTTCAAGACCCTGCCTGTCATTCAACGGAGCACTAGACCATATCGTGATCCTTACAATGACTAAAGAAGGCCCATTGATGAGTTGAATTTAGATGCTAATTTTATACGTCATACTTAGTGTTTTAGTCCTCTTTGTTGCATATTTGCTTTCCAATTACATGAATTTCATAGATTGGTACCAATTAGCCTCTTTTGCCAATTCTTGCATAAACATGTTTTTTTCCTTGATTTTGTGCTTTAATGAGTTCCAAGAGTTTTGGATCCTTATATATGTGTTTTTTTGACTTGTAGGAACTTAACTTGGAGGGATTTGAGGCATAGAATTAATTAGAAGCTCAATTTCATTGTCGCTGAAATTTTAGCTTGAGCATGCTGACAAAATTGGGCCATAACTCTCTCATCCCAAATCCAAATGAAGCAAATGAGATGTCCATTTTGAAGCCAAGAAAAAGATCTACAACTTTCATAGAGACACTAAGAAATAGTTCAGACATTTTGGGGCTCAAACGAGGCTAGAAAGTCAAATTCTGCATAATTGTTGTCAGGAGCTTGCGCTATAATGGATGGGGTTGTGCTAGCTAAAACAAGACTTGATTTACTAATTGTTGCACTATAGCATAACGTGTTGCACTATAGCGCAACTAGAAAAGTATAGAATAGCATAATGGATGTAATATCAGGTTTTGGGCCACTTGGGCCCACTTTTGGAAAGTCAATGCACGGGAATTTATGTACTAATACCTAAGACTTCACCCAATTACGAAACTAGGCTCATTTTAGGAAAAAGAACTTTCTTCCTCTAGTTCTTAGATTTCCTTTCTCTCTAGTTTTTCTTTTTCTTCTCAATTTTTCTTCTTTTTTGATCAAGGCTTGTAAGACCCATTTGGTAGTTGCTGTTTTGTAACCTCCACAGTCAAGCTAGCTTAAGGGGCTTCTAAAGGGTTCATAGGTTGTATCTTGAAACCCTATGCTCCATTTAAGATAAGTGATATGTTCTCTTTAATTCCTTACTTTCTTCTTTCATTCTTAGCTTACATTAATTGGTATTGACATGTTGGTTTTGAATGGAATCATTAGTTGAGTTTTTGTTAATTGGTTAATTAGTAGGAACTCCATTAACTTAGGAATTGGGAGTTGGGTTTGGGTTCAAACATAGGCTAATACAATTGGGACTAAAAATCAATATAGGTTAATTAGAGTTAAGGTTAATTTCCTAATTGATTTTATGTTGGTTGAACACCTAGAATTCTCTAGGTAGAATTATGGAGTTAATAGTAAAGGTTTCTCTAATAGCTAATTAGCGATATATCATGTGTTTAATTATTTGTGTGTTAATGATTGATCAATCATGTGCCTTAGGAATTTCTTGAGCTAATGCCTTAATCATATATATTTTCTTATTTTAGTTTTTAATCATTGTATGAAACACAATACCCCTTTGCTAATCAAATAACATTGACATCCATGTGAGACGACCTGAGTTTTATCACTTTGCTACAAATTTTAGTGCAGTCGGTTATTATAATTTGGGTGAAGTGCAACCTTCACTACCATCCACTCAAGCGTTGGGCTTACTAGAAGACAACTGGTAGTTGAACTCTAACTTAACTTGGTACTTGAAACATGGGGAGGCAACTGGGTGAGTTAAGCAACTCAATGAGAGGTACTTTACCTGTAGCTAGCATGGGACCAAGTCAAAACATTTATTCAACTTTGTAAATACAACAAAAATATCCTCATAATCAAAGGGTCATTGAAAACGTGTTTTATATATATATATAAAATACTTCGGGAAATTAGTCCCCTCATTAATCTTGAAAACCACTGGAGAAAATAATTCTTATAAACATTTGTCTTGAATAACTAAAAATCTACCTGCTTTACGAGGCATTTGGTAACTTCATTTTAAATGCTGCAAAATCATTGGAGGTATAGCCCTCCTATACATTTAATATACAAGAAAACTATTTGAGATAATTGGAAAGAATCAAAATTCATATTTTCTTTTGGAAATCTCATTGAACCGCATTTGCATGAAACTTAGGAATCTAAAATATGTACTTACAGTTGGTGGGAAGTCGCAACTATAGAATTTCTCCTATAATTCCTTAAGCGGCAACAATGGCACAGCCCACAGTGAACTACAGCTGATATACCCTGAGCGGCAACATCGACACAGCCTTCAGGCACAGAGCGGCAATAACAACACAACCCTCAGTGATCTATAATTCGATAATGTCGGCTTAACACCTCTTCTGCTAGCTGGGGGTTATACCAAGTGCATTAAGTCTAATGTCTACCGCCATTAGCTACAGTTTTGTGAAATGCTTATCCCACAAAACTCATTCCCTTTTTTTGAATATATCTAATTTTGAAACAAGTCTGAAAAGTAACATAAATAAGCTCTTTTTATCAATAAGCATAATTCAAACTTTTCTAAAATAATATAGCTAGAAAATCATTTAATTATCTAATATCTTGAAATTTATAACAATTTCAAATCAACTAAGAAGCTATACATAAATAAGCTAGTCCCATGCAAATTTTCATAAAAATCTATAGCATATAGCTATTTCTTCATTAACTTATGAGTCATAGAAAACTAATTTCTTAAATATTTACTTTAGTATCCAACTTTCTTAGTAAATTCATATAATATATAAAAAGTATCTATTCAAAAATATACTGTAGATAAACTATCTACTCATAATACTCCAGCTAGCAGAGATGGAAGCTCCTTGGTGAAGCCATCGAGCCATCTAGTCACTCTAGGTGTAGATCTAACACCATAACAGGATAAACTTAAACTCCCTTGAACATGAAAGACCTTGGGATTTAGGACCCTAGGACTTCAGATCTAAGCCTTCCTAAACCTTAACATAGAAGAGGTTTTAAGCTTAAGTATTACCTTTAAATTCCAGAGAATAGGAAAGGACATGGTGGAGAGCTTGAGTCTCCTCCCAGGACATCCCATAGCCTTCCTTACTTGCCCAAACAGAAAAAACAATTAGTAGAAATGTTAGAAATATAACAGGTAAGAAGTGGGTAGGGGCAAACGGTCATAATAAATGGTAAAAATGCCCTATGTGAGAAATTTTTTGGAAAATAAGAGAGGAAGCTTGAGGAAGGAGAGAGAGGAATGAGAAAGGAGAGACAAAGTGAGAGATTTGGGGCTAGAAGCCTCGTTTTTATTTTTCTCGCCGACTTAGGCACACTGGAGGGTGGGGGCATGTGCTCGAGCATGCCTCCATGCTTGAGCGTAGGGAGCTGCACTCGAGCATGGCTCCTAGGCTTCCAGAATTCTAGTTTTTCCTTCCTTTTCTGATCTCCAATGTTCCTCAAGGTATGGTCTTACATTTATTTACATTTACTAATTTAAAGTTAATATCCCTTTTAACTTTACTCTCCATTAACTTTAAAACATAAATATAAATAAGGGAATACCCCCCATTTGAATCCAACAAAAATATTAGAAAAATTAAACTCCTTAAGAATCAAAATCCAATTTTTGGATTCTAATACAAATTCTCGAAAACTTCCATTTTCTTAAACTTCCAAGCTAAAAACAAAAGGGTCAATGACATCCTAAAATTCGTTAAAAACCACTCTTCAACTCTTGGATATCTTGGGAACAATTATTAGGACTTTTAATCCCATGAAAATGTCCCAACCATATAGCTTTCCAAGGAGGGCATAGCGTCCAAACTTAGAACTTTTACAGGATCTGACAAGACAAAGTATCCCTATTCATATAACTCTCGACCCGGATATTACATTCTCCCCCTTAAGAAATTTGGTCCCCAAATTTCAAAAAAGGGTTCTAAAAATGGACATCTTAATAATTCTTTTCTAGGGCTTGTCTTTACTAGGTTGCGAAATGCAAACCTCATATTATACTGACCCTAAGACGTAGATGAACTCCCAATCAGAGGTAATTCCTCTTGAGACATCTCCATTAGCTAAGGATTCCCTGGAATGCTTTACTGTCACTATCTAACCATTTCCACCTATTTTACATGCCATGGAATAGGGCCATCTATTCGAATTCCAATTCCTTTTAACATGGGTCTAACTCCTTTTATAGTCCTTACATAATCTCTTCCATTTTACTATATAATTGCAAGCCTCCAAGGCTTGAACAAGTCTTGAATTTGTCTTTCAATTCCATCAACTGTTTATTTTGAATTACTTCTATTAGGGTAACCATAGAAATGATAGTCGCACCCTTCGGGTACACCTAACAAGCAAGCTTTTTCTGATCACTTGATTACAAGAACCTTTATCTATATCAAACATCCACTAATGATTGTCAAATTCTTTCCTCCTTTAACTCTTTAGATTTCTCTACTCCCTTCAAAGCAAGCTCTAACTAGTTTAGGATTCCTTATAACCAAAATCTATAGTCCAACCTTGCCTAAGATCCCACATCTTACCAAGATAACTCCACTAGGTGCTATTCACTATAACATATGTCTTACACTTCACGTCCATATATTTTGAGTCACTACTCACCTTAACAGGATTTTTTTTCCCACTACGATTCTTCAGGCAATATCCTCCTGCTTATGCTTTTGATCTTTAGGTTTTTTATCCAGTACCAACCACATTTCCACCCTACACTAAAATATATCACCCATTCTATCCTCAAGATCAGATTTCAAAAGTTGCTTCCTTACTATTGCCACTTTTTGAATTTATATCCATTGTTATCCTTAATACTACTCGCTGATTTAACTTCGGAGGAACCATTGCTAGGTATCCAAGGACAATTTGACTTAGCCATTAAACCTAGTACTACTTTCTTGTCCTGCCTTGATGTCATCTTATTCTACTATAGATTCAAATCTTCTTTTTTACTTTCCTCTTTACCATTTCAATTTTGGGGTTGTATCAACCTGACCATGATTACTTTTTTTAGGAACATAAATTACTTTTCTCCTAGACTTTGCTTGTGCCATTTCATCCCAAAAGATGGGTCAAATACATCTAGCTTAATTGCTCTCTCTACGGCATTTCCTTCGAACATTACTAAAACCATATTTGCACCTTCCTTCTTGCTAGCGTATCCATCTTAAATTTTATTTTCATTTCTTTCACTTCAAGAGTGGTCCTTTTATCAAGGGATGGTCATCCATAGCCATGTTCTATTGAACCGGTTCCTTGTTATTCAAGGAAGAGATTCCCTTTAGACCCGACATGGAGCATTATGCCTACCTAAAAGAAGAAAGTCCCTAACAACTGAAACTTTTCTTTAGAGAAAATACTTTTTTTTTCTATATTCTCTATACAAGCACTAGAACCAGCTATGTCCACATTGAATAATAAGAACTTCACACTAATTCTTGATATTACAAAAGTAAACAAAATTCCTGTATCTTTCTTGCGTGCTCTTAACTTCTCAACATTGTTATAGAGAAGTCTTGATTGCCTAACTTCGTCTTAAGAAATAGCCCATATAACCTTATAGGACATTCAATGCAAAATGCCCTAACCATATGTTCTTATTTAGATGCCCAACCTTAAACTTTAATGACTCCATACATGCTACTCCCTCATTTGAATGGGGAAATCACACGCAAGGATCAACAAATCCTCAAATACTCTCTTTTTCTTCATACGTTCCTTAACATCACATAACATAACATAAACACTGTATGCTCAGAGCATTAAGCCCAAATTCTATACTAGGAGTCCTAATAATCCCTATAGGGAATCTTCTTTAATTCACCAAACTGCTTGTACCATAACATCTATTTCTATCTCAACCCCACACATAGTAGGAGATTGCACATATGCACAAAGTTGCTTAGGAGCAGTGCCACAACACTTACAAGCATCAATATAGAATTTCTCTTACCAACTTCCCCTTAACCTTATCTAACTTAGCATCATAAGAAATACGCACCATCTAGTTAGAATCTTTTAAGTAATCCTGCCTTTCATGAACTCCTCATGGCTACAATTCCAGCACAAAAGTCATATAGTCAATGTAACATCCGAAAAATTTTATCATTTTCAACCGAGTTGTTCGGTCTTTAGCGAATAATTGCGATTAATTGGAATTCGATTAAGTATTTACCCAAAGCCAATTAAGTAACATTTAGAAGGATTAACTTTGATGGAATTAGATTAGGAACATAGGAAACCTCATAGGATTTTTCTAAAAACTAGTTTATTGATTTAAAAAGAAATATGTAAGATTTTGACATTTTAAACTGTCCGAACCGAACTAATAGAAATTACACTGCGTAAACCCCAGATCAAATGGCACAAATTCAGCCACTTCCCCCTTGAAGAGTAGCGCCACTTCCCCCTTGAAGAGTAGCGCCACTTGCATGCCAACTTTGTGGAGAGTTGTGGCTCAATTTCAACCATTCAACCATCAACCAATCACATTGTTTGCTTTTTCCAACAACACAAAAAATCCCCTCTTTCTCCCTTAAGGATTTCTGCCTTAAGTGTGTGGACTAGCACCCCCTTTGTTTCATTTTTCTTCATCTTCTTCATCCTCCTTCATCTCATCTCACCCATAGATTCAAGCTCCAATCACTTATTTTACTCCAAGACTAAGATCCAACCCTATTATACTCCTCTAAGGTAGGAACTTCATCCTTTCTCTTATTTTTCTCTAATTTGGGGCTGCCTAGGGCTCCCCTTTCTCCCTTTGTTTTGATGTTATATTGGTTGGAAATGATGGGTTATGGGTGATTTAAGATGTATGATTGAGTTAGGATTGAAGATTGGATGGATTGATTTAAAGAAATCATGAGTTCAAGATGCTGTTAGCTTTCTTCCTCGATGGTCCGTACGGTGGAGTGTACGGATCTGCCCACAGCCATTTAAATTTGATGAATCCATTTTTATATGAAACTAGACATTCAAGACTTTGCATACATATAAATTATAAGGCCATTGGATTAGTATAGGATTAGTTATGAATTTTTGAAGTTTGACCTAGAAATCTGGATTCTCATTTGGGCAGTATGAGTTGAGAAGGATGTAACTCACCTTAAACAACTCTAAATTGAGTGAAACTAATGTTGTTTGAAAGCTAACATATAAGGGAACATTCCATAAAAATTTCAAAGTTAGACTCTTTGCCATTTGTTCCTAGCACATCAAGGAAGATGACTTAAGTTCAAACTAGGTTGGAACAGGGTAGTCTAGTAGGGTCAATTTATGAGGCTTATATCTCAAGATATACTTATGCAAATGATATGAAACTTATTTTATTTGAAAGATTGTTCTGTTAGATTTAATTTGATATAAATTTTATATGATTTCACCTATATTTCTATTTTTAGTAAATTTTCAATTATAAGAGTACACTTCTAGTTAAGAACAGAGCAGTCTGAGGTAAAATGCTAATAACTTGAGCTATACAAATCAAAATGAGATAGGACAAAAAGGCTTGGAAACTAGACACATAGAGCTATGACATACCCAAAATTCAGGTTTAAATGAGTTGAATAGAAGTAAAGGTGGATTTTACAAAATTCGAGTAGAAGAGGATAGAGTAAGAAGAAAGCTCTGTTGATATTCCTGTTGATTTTGACACACCATATGATTGATATTGTCGTTATAAATTTGTTGTCCCATATTGATTTGAATGCTTGATTGGTTTTATTGGTAGCCTGACACTATTCATGGGAAAACGGACATGATCTGTCATGCTGCCAAAATTTCGGCAAAGCCTATGCATAGGTTATGAAATATACTTTGATATATATGCATTCATAATTTTGATTAAAGCTATAATAAAGATTCCATGATGAAAGATATGGTGATGAGTCCATATTCCGAAAGAACGTGACATGGCGATCATGCTCTGATGGGGTATGACAGGGCGATCATACTCTGGAATGTGACATAATGATCCCACACCCTAAGGAATGTGACATGGCGATCACACCTCGATGGAGTATGACATGGCGATCATACTCTGGGATGTGACAGGATGAACATATTCCTAAGGAGTGCGACATGGTGATCACACCCCTATGGAGTATGACATGGTGATCATACTCTGAAATATGTATAACAAGTAAAGGAAGATAAAAGAAGAAAGGAAAATTTTGTGCATCTACATAAATTCAAGTACAAGTAAAGGCATATGCAGATTTTATGTTTTCAGTATATTGGTGTTATTATATTTTAATACGTTCCAGTTATTATTCATAGTATAATTTATGACTTTATTTGGTATTGGCTCACCCAAATGACAAGTGTATAAATAAATGGACTCTACTTCGACCAATATGTTTTCGAACTATAAAATTAAATAGTTTATATAACATGTCCACCTTTTTCATAATAAGTCAAAGCAGCTGGAAATAATAACGATGACGCGGTATGAAATTTCTTAGTGAATCCTACTGAGAATTTAAAATTCTTACTCCTATTTCCGTGTTATCTCCAGGTAGTTCAAGAAGATTCAAAGACGGCTGAAGTTGCTGTCAGATAAAATCCGCTTAGGTAACAATAACAACTTCAGAGTGTAGTACTATGACTTAAGCATAGTACTGTACAGAGGAGGATGTTACAGTCAGCCCATCCTAGACCCTACTTATTCACTTATTGAAAATGAGTCCTATCTATCATAGTTATCCTTCGGATCATGCTTAAACACTTCGAATTAAACTTGGTCCCACTATTCCAAACTTTTACTCAAGACTAACTTACATGCTCACAAGCAATCAAAAGATTTCTCATCCTTGGATATTAAAACTCAAGGTCAAACAAGATTATTCAACCTCGACAAACTCTTAGGTAATATCAAAGAGAACAGAAAGGGAGTTATTCCTTTAACTCACCAAACTATATCAAGCGTCATAGAATACATTTACTTGTTTTTATCATCTCATTACATGCCACAAATCATATCTTTCTCACATTCTAAGCTCTTAATATCTCATAAATTTCCACATTCACTTTATGATCTCTCAAGCCATGCAAGGCTACACATTTCGTAGAAAGAATAAAAACCTCCCTGATGCGGCTCTGGCAAGTATACCAGGTCGTACAAGTAATAAAGTGATGAGAAAAGTATCATTCCCACGAGGATAGAACAAATACCGAATAGGTTAAAGGATGACTATTTGGAAGGAATGAAATTGTGGATGTAGAGAAATTATAATGAAAAAATAAAAATAAAAAGTTACTAAATACAAAAAATAATGATCAAGACGGATGCACAAAGGGTTGACTAAATGCAATGGAATGAACGATAGGGCTAATTAATTTCACCTATTATAGACGTATTTCCTATGAATTTCTGTTAATCCGTTTCTATCCTAATTGACTCATGGTCGGTTCCCCTTAATTTATTTCTAGCCTCTCTCGAGGTCAAGCAATACTCTTTATCCTAAACTGATTGCTTAATCTCTTAGCACAAACTAATCCAGGTAAAGGTTGAAGCTCTATGGATTCCTATATTTACCGCATGAACCGCGTTTGTCTATCTCTAGTTTTTGCTCAGCTCACAATGTTTATGTTAAGAAGCTTTATTTACAAACCCTATCTCTAGCTATTGCAAACCAATGAATCAATTGAATGGTGCCCAATCACTCAAAAGCATTAAGCACAAACAAAAACACTAAGCAATTGAAATAGAAACAAGATTAACATTAATCCATAAGGAAATTTGTCATACAAAAGGATCCATTAACGCCCTAACAAGAGAAATTTAGTTCATGTCTAAGGAAAGAAAAACAATAAAAGAGTATAAAGATGAGGAAATAGAAAAACAAAGAGCCATAGAGAATTCTGGCTAGAAACAAAGAATTTAGAAAAATTTGGATCTCTCCATGTTGATGATTAAGCTCCGGAATCCTTGAATCTTCACCTCCAATCTCTATGGGAAAATTTTTCTACCTTGGAAAGTGTATGAAGTGTCTGGGAATCCCTTTGTGATCTGTGTGACGTCTTATAATGCATAGATCCCTCCTTTTAATTTTCAGCTTGAATTGATAATCTGCTGCAAATGGGCTTGCGCTATAAATTCTTGGCTCATTTGCGAAATACGGTGGTGTGCTATAGCGCAACAAAAATTGTTGATAGAGTCTATGAAACGGGAGCGCGCTATAGCGTGCTTGGTTGCGCTATAGCGCAACATGAACGTGGCGAATTTCTTCCTTCTGCGGCAGTGCACTATAGCGCAAGGTGCTGAGTCTGAATTCATACCTTAGCCTCTTCCAACTTCTTTTGGGCCCACTTGCACCTACAATAAATCAAATAAACCTAAAATAAGTATCCAAATATATAACATAATAACAAAAGACTAAAAATACCAATTAACCCAAACTATATACTAAAATACAACAAAACAAAAGCTAAATTACACAACCATAACTCAATTTCAACAAAACTAATTAAAAATATGACTCACCAAATGGAGTTATCACAACCCCCAACTTAAGAACTTGCTTGTTCCCAAGCAAGATTCGCAACAAGGACTAACAACAGAAAAAATAAAAGACTTAAATAAAAAAACTTGAAACAAAGGGACTCACTAAACAAAATAGTCATAATAAACATTATTGCTTATGAACGTCCTCATCACTCCTCCATAGCTTAACTTAAATTTTACCAAGAATCCAAGTCTAAGTACCAAGACCATCTAATTTTACCTCCCTACATTGTCAAAAGAATAGATCTAGTGTGTGTATAAGGAGAAAGCAATGAAGAATTGATTCACCCTATGCTTATGCAGTGTTTAAGAAAAGACAAAAATATCACAATATCCATAATCCTCTCTCTCTATTTCTACATGAGTGTCACTTAGCCAAAGATCAAAAGGACTTTCTTTCAGCTTGTAGTGGTAGGCCAAGGTAAAAAGTAAGATAGAATAGTCATTTAAGCTCCATATTACCCTTAACTTAAGGAACCTTTACCCCTAATTCATTCTCCTTAGGGTACCCCCAACTTAGTTGCTTGGCAACCATCATGCTTTTCTTCTTCTTGAACCTTGACATTATATTTTCCTTGTATTGCCACCCTTTTTCTCTTTTTCTTTCTTAACTTTTCGTTCTTCTTTCATTCTTTCAGTCTTTTTCTCCCCCCTTTTTTTTTCACCTTTTACTTTAGCAAGCATGAGGTTGTGGTAATGGAGGCATTACCCTATTCAAAAGAATTCAGGAGCTAAGGCTTGAAGGTAAATCAAGGGATTAAAAAGAGGAAAGAAATGAATGGCATTAGGCTCATAATATGGTTCAATCCAAGAATAGGCTTTAAGGCTTAATTGGGGTGACTACGGATCAATGACAAAGGGTGGGCCAATAAGGCTTAAATATGGCTACCAAACATGGCCTAAATCACTTCTATGGCTAAGATTCACTTACATATAATTCAAGAAAGATTCACTTGAATAAGAATGCATATCTCAACTTAAATAAAGCACAAAAACATAAAGATTATCTATCCTAAGTTGCTAACTCTTATCAAAGTGCAAGAATATGATCTTCTCAATTCAATAATAAAAGCATAAGAAGATTTTCAAGACTCAAATTAGGATTCAAAGTTACTTAAGAGTTAACAATAGAGTAGTCTTCCATATCATAGGCATAGGCATTACATCCATTTGACTGACAAAGACATTAAGAAAAAGACAAAAAAAATTGAAAGTCTTTTTTATTTTTCTTCTTCTCTTTTTTTTTTTTTTTTTTTTTTTTTGAAATAGAAACAAGAAACTAGAAGACTAGAAAACCAACAAGAACAAAAGGAAAATAAACAGGAGCAAAAAGCAAAAGTATATTTATGGACTTTCCCAACCCCCAACTTAAAAATTGTGCATTATCCCCAATGCACTAAAATAAAATCATAAAGGGAAAGGAAAAGAAAAGAACTCCCCAAATCTAGTTTTCCTCAGACTCCTCAGCTGCTGCTGCTGCTTCTGCTTCTTCCTCTGACTCCTCCTATGCGTAGGCCTCCTCATCTATGAGACGCTCAAGCTTTGGATCTGCTGGAGGTAGAGGTGGTATCTATTGGAGGAGCTTTGGTGATAACTGCTGCCTCATAAGTGCCTCCAGCCCTTGGATGCCTTTATAAATAGAGGAATACTGCTTGCTCGCTCTGTTTTAGAGAATGGCCCATGTGCTCTTCATGTCTAGGCATAGCTCATCAACTAGGCCTAAAGTTGAAGCCATGGCGGTTGGGACGCATCAGTGCCTCTGACTTGTGGTGGTGGTGGTAATAGTGATGATGCATCTTCCTATCTCTCAGCTTGTCGGGTCCTTCTAGTCCTTCGAGTCTCTCTGTTCAATGAAATAGAGAGGCTCTCATCAGAGATCTTTGGACCTCTGTCTGTCATGCGCTCTGCAGGATCTACAACAACACCCGCCTGTAGGGCTAATGTAGTGATCGAGGATGGGCAAAGCAAGGAATAGTTGCTGCTCGGTATAATCACCATCTGATCCTTGATCAACTACCCCAAGTTCACCTCCCTCTGAGTGATAAGGCAATACAGTAGCAGGCACCTCTCCTTAGTGATAGAATAGGTGTGCCTGCTAGGCATGAGGCAAGAGAACATAATTTGAGCCCACACTCTGGCTGCTGGGTTGAGTTACTTGTTTAATAAATGATTTGGACCAGTAGATGGAGTATTATAATAAGCCTACTTGCCATTCGGCAGGCTATGGTTTGAAGAATCTCATCCCAATCTATATTCTGCCATCTCAATGTAAAGAAATCATCTTGCTGGATATCAGGAGTGTGCATGAAAGAGTTGATGCTAAAGGGACAGATGGCTACCTACTGGTCTCTCACCCAAACGTGGCCTTCAGGTTGGTTGGCCTCATTAACCACCATCATGTTGGCATAGAATTCTCTCACTAAGTTGAGACAACTTAATGATGGCTCATCCAACAAGCTGTTCCATCTTCTTCTTTCAATTTCTTCCATATGTGCTCAGAATGCACCCGAATTCAACTGAACACCCTTCTCTATCACCAACTCCTGTTTGTAGAGGGAGGAAGTGTAACGATGCTGACAGTTTGCCCTGATGAATCAATGTCTGTCAAAGTCTACATCGGCATGAGAGGGCTTGGAGGAGGCTACGGTAGTCTTGGTTCTCTTTCTAGATGCCATGGTCCTGAAAACACAATTAAAACAACCAGAAATCCAAAGGTAACTAGTCAATAATCAATAAATCATAACAGAATGTTCCAAGATAACAACCCCCAACTTACTTACTAGCACAGTCAAAATTAATCCATAAAAGGAAATAACTCAGAATCCAAGCACTACAATTCTATCTAACATAATAGAGCATATGCAAGGATTCTGAAAATAATCAATGAGAATATAGATCCTAAGCACATTCAAATATGGACAATGTCAAGTAAAGCTTCCAATCCTATTTTAAAACCCAACTGTCTTAAATCAAATATGCATAAACACCCAAATGACTTATCTCATATTCTCAATTTAGAGCCAAACACTCAATAACTCAAGCCAATAACATAATATAGCAACGATGATCGCAACTGACTCAGGTATTATGTTTAATCAAATGAAACAGCATCAATTCATTCCACCATAACAAAAGCACATGTTATTTATGATAAATTCCATATGAGAACTAAACATGGCAATGTAGGTATCATATGCAACATCAAAAATAAAAATTAAGAGAGTAAGAAGATGCAAACCAGGTATGGATGACTATCAACAACTTAAATAAAGCAACTCCTTCCAAAAACTGGCGAGAGTTTTGCCTCCCACCCAAGAAATCCCAACTCTGTGAGTTAAGGTGTAAATGGGGAAAGCCCAGTGGTTATGATGGATAAATAAGTGAAAATGTGAGGGGTGAGGTGAGGAATGAATTTGGGTGGAAGGAATTGAGTGTGAGAGTGAGTGTTTGTGTTTGGGTGTGTGAGGGAGTAAGAAGAAGAAGAGAATTTCGTGTGTGTGTGTTTGTGTTACAGCTTTGATCTTTAAACCTATTGTGAAAATGGGCTTGCGCTATAGCGCAAGATGTCACGCTATAGCACAGCCAAAATATCCTTTGGTGCATCACTAAAATGGGCTTGCGCTATAGCGCAATATGTCGTGTTAGAGTGCAGCCAAATGTTCTATTCACTTTTTGCAGACGCGAGCTTGCACTATAGCGCAAGGTAGCGCGCTATAGCGTAACCAAAATTTTCAAAATGCATACTCCCTTCGACAACGCATTATAGCACAATGCAGCATGCAATAGCGTGCTGTTGCTGTTGCAACTTCTGCATTTTCTTTGCTGCACGCCCAATTTCATCTCTGTCTCCACTTATGAACTTCCTAATTGCTCCATAAACCTACAAAACAAAACGAACCAAACTTGAATAAATTAAATTGATTCTAAACAAAATTATACCTAAATAATAATAATAATAATAATAAACTAAAATGATCCTAAATAAGAAAAATTAAAAGAAATCAAAGCAAAGTTAGGAAAAATTGGGTTGTCTCCTAACAAGCACTTTGGTTTAATGTCCCTAAGTTGGACATGACTCTATCTATCAGCATGGATCAGAGAGAAGAGCTAAAGCCTTGAGTTTATCATAGCTTCCATTAACATATGGCTTCAACCTTTGGCCATTGACTTTAAAAGTGCCTTTTGTAGGATGTGTGACCTTAATGGCTCCAAAAGGGGATACTTTAATGATCTCAAAAGGTCCTGACCACCTTGATCTTAGCTTCCCAGGGAATAGCTTCAATTTAGAATTGAAGAGTAGGACTTTCTGACCTATGTGGAAGTCTCTTCTCAGTATATTCCTATCATGCCACTTCTTGGTTTTCTCCTTATAGAGCTTGGCATTTTCATAAGCTTCCTGTCTAAACTCATCCAACTCATTAAGCTGTAGCATTCTTTTCTCACTTGCCTCCTTGAGATCAAAATTGAGCAGTTTTGTTGCCCAATATGCCTTGTGCTCCAACTCAACTAGCAAGTGACAAGCCTTCCCAAAGACTAATCTATATGGAGACATCTCAATGGGAGTCTTGAAAGCTGTCCTGTAAGCCCAAAGAGCATCATCCAACTTAACTGACTAATCCTTCCTTGAGGAATTAATAGTCTTCCCAAGGATTCTTTTCAACTTTCTATTGGACACCTCCACTTGGTCACTTGTCTGAGGGTGGTAGGGAATGGTAACCTTGTGATTCACACCATATTTGGCAAGAAGGGCTTCAAATTGACGGTTGTAGAAGTGTGTGCCTCCATTACTAATTATTGCTCTTGGGGTGCCAAATCTTGAGAAAATATTCTTCTTTAGAAACTTTGTGACAACCCAGGCATCATTAGTAGGAGATGCCATGGCTTCCACTCGTTTGGACACGTAATCAACAGCTAACAATACATATTTGTTGCCAAAGGAAGTAGGAAAGGGGCCCATTAAGTCAATACCCCAAACATCAAATAGCTCAACCACCAAAATGTTATTCAATGGCATCTCATGCTTCCTAGAAACATTCCCAATCCTTTGGTATTCATTGCACCTTCTCACATAGTCATTGTGATAACTCTATTTGGTGAATCATATTTTTAATTAGTTTTTGTTGAATTTGAGTTATGGTTGTTTACTTTAGCTTTTGTTTTGTTGCATTTTAGTAAATAGTTTAGGTCAATTGGTATTTTTGGTCTTTTATTATTTTTTGTTAATTGTTTGGATACTTATTTTGGGTATATTTGATTTATTGTAGGTGCAAGTGGGCCCAAAAGAAGTTGGAAGAGGCCAAGCCATAAATTTAGACTCAGCACCTTGCGATAATGCAAGCCTGTGCACTATAGCGCACTACCGCAGAAGGAAGAAAATGGCCATGTTCATGTTGCACTATAGCGCAATCAAGCGCGTTATAGCGGGCTCCCGTTTTGGCGCCGTTGCCAGGAATAGTATCAATATCATTCTTAGTTGACTGGATACTAGTTGGATATTTTGTAATTTATATTTGTTATTTATTTCTATTTAGCCTTGTTATTTTGTTTTAGTCCTTCCCTCACCTGTTATTGTGTTCCGTTTTGTAGTTTATGCGAAGGAGCCAATCTATTGAAGACTTGCTCTTTGATCCAGAGATCGAGCATTCCATGCATCAACTCAGGAGAGCACGGAGAGCAATTGAAGAAGTCCCTGAAGTCACCATGTCCAATGAAAATGAACATGATGATAGAGTCATGAAGGACTACTTGGCACCCACTCTTGAAGGGTGCTCATCAAGTATTATGAGACCCCCTGTCCAAGCAAATAACTTCAAGCTGAAGACGTCACTCATTCAATTCGTGCAACAAAAGTGCCAGTTTGCTGGACTACCTAGTGAGGATCCAAACAAACACCTCAGCAACTTCCTGGAAATCTATGACACCATAAAAATTAATGGTGCCATTGATAATGCTATTCGGTTGAGGCTGTTCCATTTTTCATTGAGGGACAAAGCCAGAGCATGGTTGAAGTCTCTACCACAGGGGACACTCACTACTTGGGATATGGTGGCCAAAAATTTTTTGGAGAAGTACTTTCCTCCTGCCAAGTCTGCCAAGATGAGGAATGACATCACTTCCTTCACCCAAGCAGATGGAGAATCCTTCTACGAGTCTTAGGAGAGGTATAAGGAATTATTGGCCAAGTGTCCACATCACGATATCCCGCTCTAGATGCAAATCCAGGTATTCTACAATGGTCTTCTCATGTCTATCCAAATCATGGTTGATACAGTAGCTGGTGGCTCTCTGAATAATAAGACACCAGAGCAGTCATGGGAGCTATTTGAAACAATGGCTAGCAACAATTACTAGAAGCCTAGTGAGAGAACTCAGAAAAAGGGAGTCCTGGAAGTTGACACCACCACTGCCCTTTTGGCCTAGATACAAGCCTTTTCTGTCCAAAATGCAGCTATTCAAAAGCAATTGGATATGCTCAATACCACTTCCCCAGCACCGATCTTGCGATGTGACTTTTGCCAAGGGAATCATCCTAATAGAGAATGTGCCACAGAGCCTAATTCTGATGAACAAGTCAATTACATGAATAGTTAGAGGCACAATTTTCATTCCAATAGTTATGTTCCTGGATACAGAGACTATGGTTATTCCGGTCAATTCCGTGGGAATCAAGGTGCTCCCAGGCATTCATACAACTAACCCGTTCAAGAGAAAAAGTCTAACTTGGAGGAAATGTTCCAGTAGCAAGGGTATAGGAGAAGAAGAAAAAACACCAGAGTATATGGCACCACCTGCCAATGATCCTCCCATTCCTTATCCACAGAGGGTGAGGCAACTGAAGAAGGAGCAGCAAGATAAATAATTTGCAAAATTTCTGGAAGTATTCAAGAAGCTGTAAATTAATATACCTTTCATAGAGGCATTGACTTAGATGCCTAGTTATGCTAAGTTTATGAAGGAAATCTTCTCTCAGAAGAGAAAAATTAGAGATAATGAGATGGTCCTACTTACTGAAGAGTGCAGTGCCATCTTATAGAACAAGCTACCCCCCAAGCTTAAGGATCCTGGGAGTTTTACTATTCCATGTGTTATTAGTGATATTTATTTTAATAAAGCTCTTTGTGATGTTGGTGCTAGTATTAATTTAATGGCTTTGTCTATTTTCAGGAAGCTTGGAGTTGGAGAAGTCAAGCCTACCATGATGTCTCTACAGCTGGCTGACAAATCAATCAAGCATCTAAGAGGCATTATTGACGATGTTCTGGTAAAGGTGGACAAGCTCATATTCCCAGTGGATTTTATAGTGCTTGACATGAAGGAAGACAGGGAAGTCCTCCTCATTCTTGGGAGACCTTTTTTAACCACTGGAAGAGCTCTGATAGATGTCCAAGAGGGAAAGTTAGAGTTGCGGATACAAGATGAGAAGGTTACCTTCAATGTTTTTGATGCAACTAAGTTTCCCTTTGAAGCTAATTCATGCCTTAGAGTTGATGTCATTGAAGAGATGGTGACTTCTTCCTTTGGAGCTATTTCCACCACCATTCCCTTAGAGACATACTTGGTAAACTCTGAGATAGCAGAAGAATTAGAGGACAACAAGTTGTAGCTGCGCCATGAACTTTTGGAAGCTCAACCTATAGTTTCCCAGCATATGAGACATTTGCTTATAGGAGAATGCCATTTGGATTGTGCAATGCCCCAGCTACCTTCTAGAGATGCATGCTGGCCATTTTCCATGATATGGTGAAGAGATTTATAGAGGTTTTTATGGATGATTTTTCACTCTTTGGTTCTTCTTTTGATGATTGCTTGTATCATTTATCTTTAGTTTTGAAACGATGTCAAGAAACTAACCTTGTTTTGAATTGGAAGAAGTGTCATTTTATGGTGCAGGAAGGCATAGTCCTTGGACATTGGATCTCAACTAAAGGAATTGAAGTGGATAGAGCCAAAATTGAAGTCATTGAGAAGTTACCTCCACTAACCAATATGAAGGGAGTTAGAAGTTTCTTAGGCCACGTTGGATTCTATAGGAGATTTATTAGGGATTTTTCTAAAATTGCTAAGCCTTTGAGTAATTTGTTAGTTAGGGATATTCCTTTTAATTTTGATAATGAATGCTTGCATGCCCTTGAACTTTTGAGAAACAAATTAGTTTCAGCTCCTATTCTTGTTGTACCTAATTGGGATTTACTATTTAAGCTTATGTGTGATGCTAATAATTATGCCATAGGTGCTATTTTAGGACAAAGGAAGAATAAGTTGTTGCATGTTATTTATTATGCTAGTAGAACTTTGAATGATGCACAACTTAATTATGCTACTACTGAAAAAGAACTTTTGGCTATTATTTTTTCTTTTGACAAATTCCGTTCTTATTTGATAGGTGCTAAGGTGATTGTCTACACGAACCATGCAGCCCTGAAGTTCTTGTTGGATAAGAAGGATGCTAAGCCTAGGCTACGTAGATGGATTCTACTGCTTTAAGAATTTCATTTGGACATCAGAGATAAAAGGGGAGCAGAGAACTTGGTAACTGACCACCTTTCTAGACTGACCTCTCTCTTTTTGCATGAAGAGGAAGAGATTAGAGAGACATTTCCTGATGAGCAGCTATGGATAGCACAAGTAGCACCATGGTTGGTAGACTATGCCAATTATCTGGTAAAGAGAATTTTACCTGAGGGCCTCTCACACTCCCAGATGAAGGAAATTCTTTTCTGACCTCAAATACTACTTCTAGGAGGAGCCATTTCTTTATAGACATTACTCAGATTAGATTATCAGAAGATGTGTCCCTTAAGAAGAAGTGGCTAGCATTCTTTACCATTGTCACACATCACCAGTTAGAGATCACTTCGAAGCCACCCCGAACAGCTACTAAGGTCCTTCAGTGTGGGTTTTATTGGCCCAGTATTTTTAGAGATGCTAATGACTATGTGAGAAAGTGCAATGAATACCAAAGGACTGGGAATGTTTCTAGTGAGCATGAGATGCCATTGAATAACATTTTGGTAGTTGAGCTATTTGATGTTTGGGGTATTGACTTCATGGGCCTCTTTCCCACTTCCTTTGGCAACAAATATGTATTAGTAGCAGTTGATTATATGTCCAAATGGATGGAAGCCATAGCATCTCCTACTAATGATGCCCGGGTCATCACAAAGTTTCTAAAGAAGAATATTTTCTCAAGATTTGGCACCCCAAGAGCAATAATCAGTGATAGAGGCACAAACTTCTGTAGCCGTCAATTTGAAGCCCTTCTTGCCAAATATGGTGTGAATCACAAGGTTACCACTCCCTACCACCCTCAGACAAGTGGCCAAGTAGAGGTGTCTAATAGAGAGTTGAAAAGAATCCTTGAGAAGACTGTTAATTCCTCAAAGAAGAATTGGTCAGTTAAGTTGGATGATGCTCTTTGGGCTTACAGGACAGCTTTCAAGATTCCCATCGGGATGTCTCCATAGAGATTGGTCTTTGGGAAGGCTTGTCACTTGCTAGTTGAGTTGGAGCACAAGGCATAATGGGCAACAAAACTGCTCAATTTTGATCTCAAGGAGGCAAGTGAGAAAAGAATGCTACAGCTTAATGAGTTGAATGAGTTTAGATAGGAAGCTTAAGAAAATGCCAAGCTCTATAAGGAGAAAACCAAGAAGTGGCATGATATGAATATATCGAGAAGAGACTTCCACATAGGTTAGAAAGTCCTACTCTTCAATTCTAAATTGAAGCTATTCCCTGGGAAGCTAAGATCAAGATAGTAGCACCTTTTGAGATCACTAAAGTATCTCCTTTTGGAGCCATTGAGGTTACATAGATCACAAAAAAGATTCCCAGACACTTTACACACCTTCCAAGATAGAAAACTTTACCTAGAGAGATGGAAGGTGAAGATTCAAGGATTCTGGAGCTTAATCATCAGCACAGAGAGATCCAAATTTTTCTAAATTCCCTGTTTCAAGCAAGAATTCTCCATGGCTTTTTGTTTTTTGTTTCCTCGTCTTTATACTCTATTATTGTTTTCTTTTCTTTAGACATGAACTAAATTTCTCTTGCTAGGGCATTAATGGACCCTTTTGTATGTGCAAACATGCAGTAAATAAGCTATAACAGAAAATTAGGTGAAAATAAAAACACTAGTTCAAAGAGTTCTTTAGGCATAAGGTGAATCAATCATTAACGCACAATATATCAAACACATGGAGTGTGACTAATTTGAGCTATTAGAGAGACCACTACTAACAACCCCACAATTCTACCTAGAGAATTCTAGGAATTCAACCAACACATAATTGATTAGATAATTGAGACCTTAACTCTAATTAACCTATATTGATTTCTAACCCCAATTGTATTAGCCTAGGTTTGAACCCAAACCTAATTCCTAATTCTTTAACTAATCAAGTTCATAGCAATTAACCAATTAGCAATCACACAACTAATTCCTCATTCATAAACCCACATATCAATACCATTCAATACAAGTTTACAAGTAAAAAAGGGCAAAGAATCAAGAAAACAAACATGATTGAAATTCAAGCATAAGGTTTTAAGATTACAACTATAATACCCTTGGAGTCTCCTTGAACTAGCTTGAAGTCCTACTCCTCCATAACAATGAAGGTTACAAACTAGAACCCAAAACAAGTATCTTACAAAATAAAAGGAAAAGAAAAGAAAAGAAAAGAAGAGGATAGGAGAAGAGAAGAGAGAAAAATGAAAAAAAAGTTGGAGATGAGATTCGTTCATGTATCTATTTTTCTATATTCTTATCAGTATTCAAATGTCAAAATCCAAAAATAACCTTGGATCCAAATTAATCCTCTGCCTCTTAGCTTTAAGTGGACACCCAATGTGCTTAATTTGGACTTCAAATGAGAGAGTTATGGCCCAATCTTTATAGCATGTCTAGGTTATACCTCTATCCGCATTAGTCAAATTCAATGGCCAATAAGTCTCTCAAGATGTCATTATTTTGGAGAGTGCTCTCATATGAATTGAAGCTTTATATCTTAGCATTCAAATGGCACCATTTTCACCTCAATCCAATGTCTACAACTCAAGTTATGGCCTAATTAATGCATACTGCTCAGGTTCCAGTGTAGCAGCCCTATTCTGAATTGATGGTCCAATTTAACCCACTAGACATCTAAATTATTGTTGACTTTTGCATCAAATGTAGATCTTTCTTTCATCTTTTCTATAGTATAAAATTTGTAATTTTTATATGTCTACAACTCAAGATATGCCCCTAATACAAAAACAGTATAAATTTGTAATAATGTTGAAAAATATAATTAAGCTCAATTAGAGACCAAACTTATAAAATGTGTCCAATATTGTTCAATTAAGCACAAAAGTGTAACATCCTCCCAAGTACATTGCTATGCTTACATCATAGCACCACACTCAAGAGCTGTTACTGTTACCTGAGCGGACCTTATTTCATAGCAACTTTAGCCGTCTTCAAAACCTTTCGAGCTATCTGGAGATAACACGAAAATAGAAGTGAGAATTTTAAATTCTCAGTAGGATTCTCTAAACTATCACATGTAGTGTCATCATTATTATCTCCAGCTGCTTCGGTATATTATGAAGAAGGTAATCATGCCAAATAAATTATTCAGTTTTATAGTTTGAAAATATATTGTCCAAAATAGAGTTCCTTTTATTCATACACTTAAGATATAAGAGTTATAATAAAATAAATTTACAACTCATAACTTAAATAATAGTTGCAGTATATTCAAATACAATAATTCCAATATAATGAAAAAATAGAACAGTTCATGCATATGCAAATATGTTCACTTGAGTTCATGCAAAATGCACTTGTGTTTCTTTAACTTTCTTTGACTTCCTTTCCTTGGCACACCTAGGCGTTATGTATCGCAGTCCCTAGGGTGCTTGCATATGTTTTAATCTTTAGTCTTTACTGCCCTTCGATGGTCTGATCTAGGAGTAAGCTCAATTTGTGACCGTCGTCACATAGTACTGACCCGCAAGGGGACCCACGTGCCTCTAGGTCGGAGGGACTCAGTTGGCCATTAGCTCCAACATAGAGGGACCCAAAAGTTTTAGCTACTTTCACAGGGTGGGACCCAATGTGCAACTGCCTCCGAGTAAAGGGACCCATATCTTTATATTTTAACTGCCTTCACCTGGAGGGACCCAAATAACTACCTCCAAGTAAAGGGATCTTAATATTACATAATCATGTCATCATACAATATTCATCTTCATATCATAAATCTTCATAATATAAGCTATTATAATTTCATATGCTTCTGCCGAAAATTCGACAGCATAACGAATCAGATATGTTTTCCCATGAATAGTGCCAGTTTCAACAGATAGTCAGTTATAATAATAGATCAAGTATAATGCATTAATCTTTCAAACATCGACACAGAATTGCAGCACTTAGACCTTAATTGAATTCATATATGCATTAAGGTGATAAATCCTTTAATTTTGGAAACCCTACTCATATTCCTCAACTCGGCCCGTTTTTAGAAATTAAGGCTTAAATTCACTTTAACTCATTTAGACTTGAATTTTGTATATGTTGAAGTATTATGTGTATAGTTTCTAACCTCTTTGGTCCCATCAAATTTTGATAAATGTATCTCAAGTTATTAACATTTAACTTGGGTATGTCCTGTTACTAGGCAGATTTGCCTATCAAAAACTAAAAATTTACTAAAAATAGAAAATTGGTTGAAACTATATGAAATCTACATTGTTGCAAAGCTAACTGACGTAGCTTTTATTTCCAACAAGTTTCATCTCATTTGAGCAAGTGGAACTCGAGTTATGAGCCCATGAATTTGGGTAACCTTCACTGTCCTGTTCTAACCTAACTGAGACTTAGGACAACTTTCATGAATTACTGGGAATAACAGGGATTGAGTTAAGTTCTAAAATTTTCATGGCATGTATTCTAAAAAATTGGTTTCACTCAATTTGAAGGGGGCAAGTTATTCCCCTCGAAATCTAGTCTGCTCAGAATCAAGGTCAGAATCATAGGGTAAACTTCAAAAATTCATATCTCACTCAATACTAATCCAATGGCCTTATATTATATATTTTTGGAAAGCTCTAAATGTCTAGTTTCACATAAAAATAGGTTCATAAAGTTGCTATGGCCATAGGTAGAGCCGTATACTCTGCTAGTACGGACGCCATAAGATTTTTTAGGTTTCAGATTCTAGTTTGCTATCTATCTTGTTTTTCATGCAAGATTCAATCTCAATCCCATCAAATACTTGACAAACTAGCCATAATTCATCACATAAACATCATATATCACCAACTACATGAATAGAGAAGAACTTCCCAATAGCCATTGTAACATCCACCGTATTTCGCCTAATTATTCGGTTTAGCGAATAATTGACAAATAAATAGATTTCGGTTAAACCATTATTTAGACTCAATTGATTAACAATTACTTGAGTTTAGATAAGAGAGAATTAAGTTAGAGTATAGGAGATTTCACAAAAATTTTATTGAAAATCGATTTACCGATTTAAAGGAAATCGGTAACATTACGGTATTTTAAACTGTCGGAACCGGACCAATAGAATTACAAACTCCAAACCCTAGAATCTAAGGCTGATAACTCAGCCACTTTGTCCCATAAAAGTGGCGCCACAAGGCCACTAAATCATGAAGAAGCTTGGCTGAATTTCAGCCAAGCAATTTGAGCCAATCAAATTCAAGCAAAAATGGCACTCAAAGCAATCAGATTTTCAGCTCCTTTTCACCCAAATTCTGACCTCTCTTATGCCACTTTCTCTTCTCTCCTTCAGCTCTCTTTCTCTCTTCCTCACACCCCAAAAACTGAAGCAAACTCCAGCCTTGTTCATCCAAACTTCAAGAATCCAGCACAAACACTTGGATCAAAGGTAGGGGTTTTAATTCTTGCATCAAATCCATGGACTTGGCTGGCTGGGTTTGAATTATTTTCACCTTCCTTGATATATTAAGTGAATGTTTATGATGATGTGTGATTGGTTTTGGGCTGTTGGTTTGATTCAAACCGAAGTGGAAGCAAGAAACCATGAAAATAGAAAGAGCTGATGGGTTAGAGAATCAAAAACACTCGGCAGTCCGTACATCGGAGTGTACGACTCCGCCTACAGCCGATAAAATTTGATGAAACCAATTTTAAATGAAACTAGACATCTAGGGCTTTCCATAGATATATTATATAAGGCTTTTGGATTAGTATTGAGGGAGTTATGAATTTTTGAATTTCGACCTAGGGTTCTGACTCTGAATCTGGGCAGACTAGCTTGTTCAAGATAGAACTCGACCTATACCACTTGAAAATGAATGAAACTAAATTTTTTAGAAAGCTTACACATAGAAGAATGTCCCATAAAAATTTCAGAATTAGATAAGGTCCCAGCTGCTCCCAATGATCCAAGAAAGTTGTCCTATGTCCAAACCGGACCAGAACAGGGTAGTTTAGGAAGGTCAGAATTCGAGGCTTATAACTCCAGCCCTACTAAGACAAATGAAATGGAAATTTTTGTAAATGAAACTTTACCATATTAGCTTTAATATGAGTCCAATTTCGTATGATTTGAGTCAGTTTTCGATTTTTGCTGGATTTTTACTTTTTGTTACCTGATTCTGGCTAGTCATTGGCCATGCCGGGATAAAATTTGAATATCTTGAGCTATAGATATCAAAATTAGATGGGACCAAAAAGGTTAAAAACTAGACACATAAGGGTACAACATATCCAAAATTCAGGTTTAAAGGAGTTAAATTGAAATAAAGGTGGGCTATACCATAACCGGGCAGAAATAGGCAAAATCAGTTAAAAGTCCTATTGAAGCTTGTTGAAGCTATGAATGAATTTATGAATGTATGTGCATAATTGCTGCTCTATATTGAAATTGCAAATTGTGTAACTATATTGGTTGGCTGGCACTATTCATGGGGAAGCGGACACGTTCCGTTATGTTGCCGAAATTTCGGTAGAACCCATGCACAAGTTATGAATTCCATGTTAATGCATGTGCATTATTAAGAAAGTTATGAAAGTTATGAAAAGGGTTATGCCACTATGAAAGTTCCATGCTACTTGGGCCAGCCCCGGATAAGAAGTTAAGGGGAATAGATCGGTGGAAACATCGGGAAAAGTAAACCTGGCAATTCCTGTATAGGAACGAGCTCGATCCTGAGAAGCAGACTATTACCCAGGAGTCTAAATGGCCAAGAACTCCCAGGGGACCAAGAGATGGAAAAATGATGAAAGGAAATGAAAAGTTTATGAAGGAAAGTTCAAGTATGAGTTTGCATGATTACATGAATGCATGATTACATGGCATGATTATTTCAGGATGTTTACAGCTTTATGCATTATATTTACGCACTCTTTGTATGTTTATTTGCTAGGCTCATTATTCTAGGTTTTACTGTTAGTAGCCTATTCTATTTCTTATGTTGTCTAAAGTAAAACTGAACCTTGCCTCGGACCATATGTTTTATTGAACTCATTAAAAAGGTTAGTTTAGTTTGAACACATGTTTTTACAATTAAATAAAATCCGAGGCAACTGAGAATGAATGTGACGTCAGATAAACACCACACGTGGACCCTACTGAGAATTTCCTTAAATTCTCACCCTGTGTTATATTTCCGCATCATTCTCAGACGCTGGCAAAGAGCTCAACGGCCACTCTCTTCACTGAGATCCCAGACCTGCAGCTTCACCAGGACTCCGGGTTGGACTTGTTGAACAGAGCCTGCTCTTGCTATTTCTGCCTCCGCTCTTTAGCAATAGGGATTTTGCTATCTCTTTATTTCCTCTGTTTTTAATCTATATACAAATATAGACGGAAGCGTTGGTTTCCGACATACATATGTACATAAACAGCTGATAATATATCACTTATCAGTATCTTTTCTGTTACGTTGTATCGAACCTTATTACATTTTATAGTGCTAGTCACGTTTATTACATAACAGCGTGTCGTTTCGTCTGTTTTATGATGTGATACTGATTACGAAAGATAAGCAGAGTGTTAACACGGTAACACAGACTACCTAATTTCATGCTATGACTTAAGCATAACATTAAATTAGTAGGGTGTTACAGCCATCAACTCAATAAACTCAAGCAAAGAAGCTGAATCCTACCTCTAGTTTATGCAAAACTAGCTAGACTTGAGCTCTTGGTGTAGGAAGTGGGTGGAGCTTGGAGATTTAGGAAAGAGGAAGTGAGGAAGAAAAAGAATGAAGGGAGAGAAGTTAGCATGAAAGAGAAGCACGAAAATGTGGGGAGTTGGAGGGGATTTGGTGTTTTAAAACTCGAGGAATGGCTTGTGATTGGTGGAGAGGTGTGTGGTGCATGGAAGACCAAATCTCTCCTCTCCATGGGCACCATATGGCACTACCTATATGGGGGAAGAGTGGCAAAGTTCAGCCACTCATGTTAGGATTTTTAGTGTGGAATTCTATTGATTCGGTTCTGACAGTTTAAAATACTGAATCTTTACCGATTTCCCTCAAATCGGTAAAACATTACTAAGTAAATTTGTGAGATTTTCTATATCTTTATTCTAATCTTCTCAAGTCTAATCTCTTTAATTAACACTTAATTAACTCCTATTCAATATTTAATTAACTTCTAATTAATTCTACACTGTCAATAAAGTCAGATAAATAGATTAACATCGTAATTTAAACATATTGTAATTCCGGATGTTATACTGAATAATTTCTCATAGTCTTTCACATAACAATCTAAATTTCCTTTAGCTTTAGTATTTATAATTCATCCCGAATTACTCTTATTTTTCTACTAAATTGATTAACAGTGCAAATCAATTGCACTATTTCTTTGGGATTATTATATTTTCGCTTTTTCATAAATCCTTTGGAAATTTCTATTTGGTTTCCGTAACTAGTGGCATTTTTGTAATATTGAGCAAGTCTAGGGGCATCCTATGTCATTTCATATATGGATACCTCCGTGGCTCAATCAGTCGAGCTTTAGATTTCTACTTTTTCACTACGTGATTCTGCTTCGTTTAAAATCTTATTCTACTAATCCTATTGATATAAGGACCTAAATGTCATTTTTTAAAATATTCAGGGGCAAGGTAAAAGTTTGCCCAAGGACATTTTCATCATTTCCTATTACGTTATATGGGGATGCTACAAAAAGAGGTTCAATAACCTAAATATGAAGGTTAATCAATGTATCAAAATGTTACTTATCAATCTCCAAATCAAATTCTTGAAGCAGTAGAATCCATCTAAGGAACCTAAGCTTGGCATCCTTCTTAGCCAACAAGAACTTCAGGGCTGCATGGTCCGTGTAGACAAGAATCTTAGCACCTATCAAATAAGAATGGAATTTGTCAAAAGCAAAAACAACAGGCAAAAGTTCTTTTTCAGTGGTAGCATAATTAAGTTGTGCATCACTCAAAGGTCTGCTGGCGTAATAAACAATATGCAACAACTTATTCTTCCTTTGTCCTAAAACAACACCTATGACATAATCACTAGCATCACACATGAGCTCAAATGGCAAATCCCAATTAGGTGCAACAAGAATGGGACCTGAAACTAATTTGTTTTTCAAAAGTTCAAAGGCATGCAAGTATTCATTATCAAAATTAAAAGGAACATCCCTAACTAACAAATTACTCAAAGGCTTAGCAATTTTAGAGAAATCCCGAATAAATCTCCTATAGAATCCAGCATAGCCTAAGAAACTTCTAACACCCTTCATATTGGTTGCTGGAGGTAACTTCTCAATGACTTCAATTTTGGCTCTATCTACTTCAATTCCTTTAGTTGAGATCTGATGTCCAAGGACTAGGCCTTTCTGCACTATAAAATGACACTTCTCCCAATTCAAAACAAGGTTAGTTTCCTAACATCGTTTCAAAACTAAAGATAAATGATACAAGCAATCATCAAAAGAAGAACCGAAGATTGAAAAATCATCCATAAAAACCTCTATAAACCTCTCCACCATATCATGGAAAATGGTCAACATGCATCTCTGGAAGGTAGCTGGGGCATTGCACAATCCAAATGGCATTCTCCTATAAGCAAATGTCTCATACGGCTGGGAAACTACAGGTTGAGCTTCGAAAAGTTCATGGCATAGCTGCAACTTATTGTCTTCTAATTCTTCTGCTATCTTAGAGTTTACCAGGTATGTCTCTAAGGGAATGGTGGTGGAAACAGCTCCAAAGGAAGAAGTCACCACCTCTTCAATGATATCAACTCTAAGGCATGAATCAGCTTCAAGAGGAAACTTAGTCGCATCAAAAATATTGAAGGTAACCTTTTCATCTTGTACCCATAAATCTAACTTTTCCTCTTGGACATCTATCAGAGCTCTCCCAGTGGTTAAGAAAAGTCTCCCAAGAATGAGGAGGACTTCCCTGTTTTCCTCCATGTCAAGCACTACAAAATCCACTAGGAATATGAGCTTGTCCACTTTTACCAGAACATCCTCAATAATGCCTCTTGGATGCTTGATTGATTTGTCAGCCAGCTGTAGAGACATCATGGTAGGCTTGACTTCTCCAACTCCAAGCTTCATAAAAATAGACAAAGCCATTAAATTAATACTGGCACCAACATCACAAAGAGTTTTATTAAAATAAATATCACCACAATACATGGAATAGTAAAACTCCCTGGATCCTTAGGCTTAGGATTTAGCTTGTGCTATAAGATAGCACTACACTCTTTAGTAAGTAGGACCATCTATTATCTTTGATTTTTCTCTTCTGAGAAAGGATTTTCATCATAAACTTAGCATAACTGGGCATTTGAGTCAATGCCTCCACAAAAGGTTTATTAATTTGCTGCTTCTTGAATACTTCCAAAAATTTTGCAAATTGTTTATCTTGCTGCTCCTTCTTCAATTGCCTCACCCTCTGTGGATAAGGAATGGGATGGTCATACGCAGGTGGTGCCACATACTCTGGTGTTTTTTCTTCTTCTCCCACACCCTTACTACGCTTCATATGTAACACCCTCCTCAGTACAATACTATACTTAAGTCATACTACCATACCCTGAAGTTGTTACTATTACCTGAGCGGACCTTGTCTGACAGCAACTTCAGCTGTCTTCGAAAACTTCTGAAACTATCTGGAGACAACACAGAAATAGGTGTAAGAATTATAAATTCCCAGTAGGATTCTCTAAGTATCATAGATAATATCATCGTTGTTATCTCCAATTTGCTTCGGTTTATTAAGAAAAAGGTGAACATACTTTACAAACTGTTTAATTTTATAGTTCGAAAATATAATGTCCAAAGCAAAGGTTTAGTTTTACTCATAGACTTGTCATTTGGGAAAAACCCATAAAAATCAATTCCTGAATGATATCGTGGATAATAATTGTAATCTATTAAACTACACATAGTATTTGCACATAACTTCATCTGTACTTAAATTTATGCATATACATAAAATGTACTTCTCTTTCTTGATCTTTCTTTACTTGTTACATATATTCCAGAGTATGATCGCCATGTCATACCCCATCAGAGCGTGATCGCCATGTCACGTTCCTTAGGAATATGGGATCTTCCTTTGGTATTTACACTAGCTGGGTCATGCCATGCCTCGTGTAAGTTCTATCCCCTGTACTCACACTAGCTGGGTCGATACCATGCCTCATATGAGTGGGGTACTTGCATATGCCTTAGTCTTTAGTCTTTAGTCTTTAATCTTTAGCTTTTACTTGGCACACCTAGGCATTACGTATCGCCGTCCCTAGGGTGCTTTTACTGCCCTTGGGTAGCCTGGCCTTGGAGTGAGCTCGTTAGCTTCACCCGTGACCGTCGTCACACCGACTCACCCACAAGGGAATTCACGTGCCTCTAGTCTTGGAGGGATCTCATGCTGGTCACGTGCCTCTAATTGAAGGGATCTCTTCTGGTCGCGTGCCTCAAAATTGAGGGATCTCATCTAACCACGTGCCTTCAATATAGAGGGATCTCATCTGACCACGCGCCTCCAAGGTAGAGGGTAGCTGCCTTCACAGGGAGGGATTCAAAGTGCAACTGCCTCCAAGTGAAGGGATTCATATCTTATCTCTTAACTGCCTTCACCGGGAGGGATTCAATGTGCAACTGCCCCCAGGTGAAGGGATTCACATTTTATCATTTAACTGCCTTCACGGGGAGGGATCTCAATTAACTGCCTCCGAGTGAAGGGATTCACATTTAATATACTCATGTCTTTTCATTCTCATACAAGGTCATGCATAGTCATACTGAATGTACTCGTACATATACTTTATTTATTTTTATATATCATTGCACACATGATCTTCACGTACATATTCATGATATATAAAGGCCCGTAGCCTCTTTATCATTCTACCGGCACTCATACATATGCTACATCATTTACTCCCACATACCTCATAACATACTTATGTCATTCTTGAGTATAAAGTTTCCATATACCTATTCATACTTTAATTCATCCTTGATAACTCATCATATTCAAGTTCATCCTTGCATGTAAACATTCCTAGTTTCATAGACTTCTGCCGTAAATCCGGCAGCATAACGGATTAACTCCGTCTCCCCATGAATAATGCTAGTTCTCACAGACAATTCAGTCATAGCAATATAATCAATCTAACAGATATATTTATCAATGTAAAACTGGCAATCCTCAACTCAAACCTTATAGGTGCACTAATCCTTGTAAAATTATCAATTTGGCCATTCTGCCAATCTTGCTCGGTTCTGCCCGGATTTTGTATAATTCACCTTTATTTCTATTCAACTCATTTAAATCTGAAATTTGGATATGTCATAGCTCTATGTGTTTAATTTCTAGCCTCTTTGGTCCCATATCATTTTGATTTATAAAACTCGAGATATTTAACTTTTGCCTCATCCTGTTCAATCATTGGCCCGAATTACACTCTTGGAGGTATAAATTCACTAAAAATTGAAACTAAGCTCAAATCATGCGAAATTGGTCTCATATTGAAGCTAACAGGACAACCTTTCATTTTCCACAAGTTTGATTCCATTTGCTTAAGTATACCTCGAGTTATAAATCCCGAAGGTTGACCTTCCTGAATTACTCTATTTTGGTCTAGATTGGACATAGGGCAACTTCCTCGAATCAATGGGAACAATTGAGACCACAACAAACTCGAAATTTTATATTGGGATGTTCCCCTATGTGTAAGATTTCTAACAAAATTAGTTTCACTCAATTTGGAGTTATATAGGATGAGTTATACCCTTATCAACCCATACTACCCGGGTGAATGTCTTGATTCCTAGATCAAAATTTAAAAATTCGTATCTCTCTCAATACTAATCCAATAACCTTATATGATATATGTGTCGAAAGCTCTAAATGTCTACTTTCATCTAAAAATAGTTTCATCGGATTTGACTGATTGTAGGCGGTGCCATACACTTTGCCGTACGGACTATCGTGGAATTCTTCACCAAGACAGCATTCTACTTCTCCATTCCTTCTAATTTTCTCCTTCTAATCATAATTCTAACTCAAAATCTCCTATTAATCCAATCATAATCCATCATAATACATCCAATAATTCATCAAATACTTGAAGAAGAGTATAATTTCATGTAATCATAGTGCAAGTAATTTAAGAATAGAAATAGAATCCTACCTCTTTGGAGTGTGATCTTGCTAAATTTGAGTTTTGGATTGATGGAACCTTGACCAGGCTTAGAGATTTGATGGAGTTGGTTGAGAGAGGAAAGGAAGAAGAAGAAGGCTGGAGCAAGGAGAAGGGGAACGTAAATCAGATCCAAAATGGAGAGGAGAGTTTGATTTAAATACAAGAAAGTTGTGGTGTTGATTGGTTGTAGTTTTGTGGTTGAAGTTCGGCCATGTCTCCCTCTTTTGTGGCCAAATTGCTCTCCACGTCGTCCCCAAAGTGAGACTCACTTCCACTCTAACTGAACTCGAAACTCATCTCCAACCTGCTTGAAGTTGGAACTCGTGTCATTCTATTTGAGCATGGAGTTTAAGTTGGATTTCGGAAATCGTCCAATCTTGTCTGGTTTATTTCGAGACTTGGTAAGGTCGGAGGTCGAAAGTCATGTAGCTTACGATCACATAAACTCAGAACTCCCTATTTGAACTCAGGAATGTCAATGCTGGATATAAAATCAGCAACTCTAAGGCCGGAACTCCTTACATTCAACTCGGGGGTCGGTACTTGCATCATTGTGTTAACCTATAATTTCTGAAGTCGAAAACCACAAAGTATGAGGTCGGAACTCGGGAACCTCATCTGACACTTGAAGCTACAATATGAGACTGGAAATCGGGTACACTTTCTTTAAAACATGAAGTCGGATATCGGTAATCACGTCCGTATTGTTTATACTTGAAAGTTAAGATCGGAAGTCGAAAATTATGCTGAAAAGTGAGGACGAACGCGGAAATCGGGAATGGTCCACTAGGACCTGAACATTAGTTTGGAGATCGGAAATCATGCCCCAATATACTTTAACTCGAAGTCGGATATTGTAACTCGGAAGCCACCCATTTAACTCGAAATTAGAACATGAAGTCGGAAATCAGGAACAATCAAACTTAGACGAAATCGGAATTCAGGAGGACATGAAGTCAGAAATTCGGCAAGTCGAACTCAGAATTCAGAAATAATATTTCTATCTGAAATTCAAAGATGAAGTCGGAAATTGGGATTGATCAATCCTAAGGGCGAAGCCGGAACTCGGAAATCGGGATGTTACATCATAGGAATCTCATATTTCTTCCTTTTGGCAGTTTGCACTTCAGTCTCAGCGGGTTTGCTCTTCTTGCACTTCTGGCATCTCAGGTTCTTCTAGTTCTTTGCCACTTCGTAGGGTAATTGCCTTAACTTGCTCTCTTGGATTTTTCACTGTATTGCTAGGCAAAGTACCCTATGGTCTTTCAGCTAATTGCTGGGATATCTACCTCAACTGAGTTTCAAGATTTCTAATGGAAGCCTCCTAGTGCTTGAACTGTGCTTCAATTCTGTCCACAAAATTTGAATGAGTCTGCATGAATTATTGGAACATTTCCTCCAAGTTAGACTTCTTCTCTTGAACGGGTTGGTTGTATGAATGCCTGGGAGCACCCTGATTCCCATGAAACTGACCAGAATAACCATAGTCTCTGTATCCAGGAACATAACTATTGGAATGGAAATTGTGCCTCTGACCATTCATGTAATTGACTTGTTCATCAGAATTAGGCTCTGTGGCACATTCTCCATTAGGATGATTCCCTTGGCAGAAGTCACACTGCAAGATCGGTGCTGGGGAAGTGGTATTAGGCATATCCAATTATTTTTGAATGGCTGCATTTTGGACAGAAAGGGCTTGCATCTTGGCCAAAAGGGCAGTGGTGTTGTCAACTTCTAGGACTCCCCTCTTCTGAGTTCTCTCACTAGGCCTCTGGTAATTGTTGCTAGCCATTGTTTCAAATAGCTCGTATGATTGCTCTGGTGTCTTATTATTCAGAGAGCCACCAGCTGCTACATCAACCATGATTTGGGTGGACATGAGGAGACCATTGTAGAATGTCTAGATTTGCATCCAGAGCGGGATGCCGTGATACGGACACTTGGCCAATAATTCCTTATACCTTTCCCAAGACTCATAGAAGGATTCTCCATCTACTTGGGTGAAGGAAGTGATATCATTCCTCATTTTAGCAGACTTGGCAGGAGGAAAGTACTTTTCCAAGAATTTCCTGGCCACCATATCCCAGGTAGTGAGTGTCCCTTATAGTAAAGACTTTAACCAAGCTCTGGCTTTGTCCTTCAATGAAAAATGGAACAGCCTCAACCAAATAGTATCATCCGTGGTACCATTAATTTTTATGGTGTCACAGATTTCCAGGAAGTTGTTGAGGTGTTCGTTTGGATCCTTACTAGGCAATCTAGCAAACTGGCAGTTTTGTTGCATGAACTGAGTGAGTAATATCTTCAGCTCGAAGTTGTTTGCTTAGACAGGCGGTCTCATAATACTTGATGAGCACCATTGAAGAGTGGGTGCCAAATAATCCTCCATAGCACTGTCATTTTGCTCGTTTTTATCTGCCATGGTAGCTTTAGAGACTCTTTCAACTGTTCTTCGTTCTCTTCTGAGTTGACGCAAAGAACGCTCAATCTCTGGATCAAAGAATAAATCTCCTGTGGATTAGCTTCTTCGCATAAACTGCAAAATAAAACACAAGAACAAGTGAAAGTAGGAAAGACTAAAATAAATCAAAAGCTAAATAAAAATAAATAATGAAAGAAAAAGAAATAAAAATAAAATAAAAAGAAAAATAAATAATAAAAAAATAAATAGGACAAAAACAAATATAAAATAAAAATAAAAATAAAAAATCCAATCTAGTATTCGGTCAACTAAGAATGATATTGATACTATCCCCGGCAATGGCGCCAAAAAACTTGATGCAACTCCGGCAAGTATACTGAGTCGTACAAGTAATAAAGTAATAAGAAAAGTATCGTTCCCACGAGGATATATCAAATATGGAATAGTTTAAAGGATGACTATTTGGAAGGAATGAAATTGTAGATGTAGAGAAATTAAAATAAAAAAATAAAAATAAAAAGTTAATAAATACAAAAAATAATGATCAAGACGGATGCACAAAGGGTTGACTAAATGCAATGAAATGAATACTAGGGCTAATTAATTTCACCTATTGTAGACACATTTCCTATGAATTTCTGTTAATCCGTTTCTATCCTAATTGATTCACGGTCGGTTCCCCTTAATTTATTCCTAGCCTCTCTCGAGGTCAAGCAATACTCTTTATCCTAAACTGATTGCCTCATCTCTTAGCATAAACTAATCCAAGTAAAGGTTCAAGCTCTATGGGTTCCTATGTTTACCACATGAATTGTGTTTGTCTATCTCTAGTTTTCGCTCAGCTCAAGATGTTTATGTTAAAAACTTTGTTTACAAACCCTATCTCTAGTTATTGCAAACCAACGAATCAATTGAATGTTGCCTAATCACTCAAAAGCATTAAGCACAAACAAAAACACTAAGCAATTGAAATAGAAACAAGATTAACGTTAATCCATAAGGAAATTTGTCATACAAAAGGGTCCATTAACTCCATAACAAGAGAAATTTAGTTCATGTCTATGGAAAGAAAAATAATAAAAAAGTATAAAGATGAGGAAACAGAAAAACAAAGAGCCATAGAGAATTCTGGCTAGAAACAAAGAATTGAGAAAAATTTGGATCTTTTCTTCTTGATGATTGAGTTCCGGAATCCTTGAATCTTCACCTTCAATCTCTATGAGAAAAGTTTTCTGCCTTGGAAAGTGTGTGAAGTGTCTGGAAATCCCTTTGTGATTTGTGTGACATCCTTTTATAGTGCATAGATCCCCTCTTTTAACTTTCAACTTGAATTGATAATCTGCTGCAAACGGGGCTTGCGCGCACTATAGCGCAAGCCTCAATTCTTGGCTCATTTGCAAAATACGGCAGCGCGCTGGTTTGCACTATAGCACAACAAAAATTGTTGACAGAGTTTGTGAAACGGGAGCGTGCTATAGTGCAACATGAATGTGGCCAATTTCTTCCATCTGCAGCAGTGCGCTATAGCGCAAGGTGTTGAGTCTGAATTCATGCCTTGGCCTCTTCCAACTTCTTTTGGGCCCACTTATACCTACAATAAATCAAATAAACCTAAAATAAGTATCGAAACACATAACAAAATAATAAAAGACTAAAAGTACCAATCAACCCAAACTATATACTAAAATGCAACAAACAAAAGTTAAATTAAACAACCATAACTCAATTTCAACAAAAACTAACTAAAAATATGACTCATCAAATGGAGTTAGCACTCCCAATAGGTTAAAAGTAAACAGTTCGGCTTAAAACTGAAATTGTAAATGAAACAGGAGCACCAACTCCTAAATTAACACATGAACAATATGCACAACATAGGGGAATATCTAGGATAGCTAATAGATAAGGAATGAGAATATTATTCCTATAGGCTTTTCATAGTACCACAATCTGTGAAAATGGGTGCGCTTCCATTTACACAGTTGTGATCCTACTGAAGGACACTTGCTCTATTGCCTACAAGAAAACCTAATGCTTTGATACCATCTTTGTCACGACCCAACCAAGCCATGACCGATGCATAGGAACCTAAGGGGGGAATTGGACTAAAAAGGGAAGGAATAAGGCAAGTAGTATGTTAATTTCTCACCTTAAATCAGTCCTTCCCCTGCCTTCTTGTATGAGCGAATAAAAAATTATAGGAGTGAAATCAAAATAATATAATTCGAATAGTTAATCAGGTATATACAAATATAAGTCTTTCAACATAAATATGCCCTAACTATCACAATTCAGGACCCTGGCTGTAGTTCAATTGAGCACTAGACCATAACGTGATCTTTACAATGATGAAAGAAGGCCCACTCAAGTGTTAGGCTTACTGGAAGACAACTAGCAGCTGAGCTATTACTTAATTCGGCACCTGAAATATGGGGAGGCAATTGGGTGAGTTAAGCAACTTAGTGAGATACTTTGCCTATAGCTAGCATGGAACCAAGTCAAAACATTTATTCAACTTCATAAATACAACAAAAATATCCTCATAATCAAAGGGTCATTGAAAACATGTTTTTTTTGTATATATATAAAATACTTGGAGAAATTAGTCCCCCCTATTAATCTTGAAAACCGCTGGAGAAAATAATCCTTATAAACATTTGTCTTGAATAACTAAAAATCTGCCTGCTTTACGAGGCATCTGGCAACTTCCTTTTAAATCTTGCAAAATCATTGGAGGTATAGCTCTCTTATACATTTAGTATACGAGAAAACTATTTGAGATAATTAGAAAGAATCAGAATTCATATTTTCTTTTGGAAATCTCATTGAACCGCATTTACATAAAACTTAGGAACCTAAAATATGTATTTATAGTCAGTGGAAAGTTACAACTATAGAATTTCTCCTATAATTCCCTGAGCAGCAACAATGGCACAACCCTCAGTGAACTACAGTTGATATACCCTGAGCAGCAACATCAACACAACCCTTAGGCATTGAGCGGCAACAACGGCACAACCCTTAGTGATCTATAATCCGATCATGTCAGCGTAACATGCCGAGCTAACACCTCCTCTACTGCTGAGGGTCATACTAGGTGCATCAAGTCTAACGTCTATCGTTGTTAGCTACGGTTCTATGAAATGTTTATCCCACAAAACTCATTCCCTTTTTCTGAATATATCTAATTTTGAAAAAAGTCTGAAACGTAACATAAATAAGCTCTTTCCTTCAATAAACATAGTTCAAACTTTTCTAACATAATATAGCTAGAAAATCATTTCTTTCTTTATATAATTAGCTAATAACTTGAAATTTATAACAATTTCAAATCAACTTAGAAGCTATACATAAATAAGCTAGTCCCATGCAAATTTTCATAAAAATCTATAGCATATAGCTATTTCTTCATTAACTTCTTAGTCATAAAAAACTAATTTCTTAAACATTTACTTTAGTATCCAACTTTCTTAGTAAATTCATATAACATATAAAAAGTATCTATTTCCAAATATACTATAAATAAACTATTTACTCACAGTACTCCAGCCAGCAGAGGCGGAAGCTCCTTGGTGAAGCCATCGAGCCATCTAGTCGATCCAGGAGCAGATCTAACACCATAACAGGATAATATAACTAAACCTTACCTAGAGAGGTAAAAGATTAACTTATACTCCCTTGAACATGAAAGACCTCGGGATTTAAGACTCTAGGGCTTCAGATCCAAGCCCAAGAACAAATCCTTTGGGAAAAGTTTCCTAAACCTTAACATAGAAGAGGTTTTAAGCCTAAGAATTACCTTTGAGTTCCAAAGAATGGGAAGAGACATGGCGGAGAGCTTGAGTTTCTTCCCAAGATGTCCCATAACCTTCCTTACTTGCCCAAACGGAAAAATTAATCAATAGAAAAGCTAGAAATATAATGGGTAAGAAGCAAGTAGGGACAAATGATGGTAATAGATGGTAAAAATACTGCACGTGAGAAATTTTTGGGGAAATGAGAGAAGGAGCTTGAAGAAGGAGAGAAAGGAATGAGAGAGGAGAGAAAAAATAAGAAAGTGAGAAATTTAGGGCTGGAAGCCCTATTTTTATTTTTCTCGTTGACTTGGGCACACTGGAGCACAGGGCACGCGCTTAAGCATGCCTCCACACTTGAGCGCAGGGAGCTGCACTCGAGTGGGGCTCCTAGACTTTCAGAACTTTAGTTTTTCTTTCCCCTTCTGATCTCCAATGCTCCCTATGGCATGGTCTTACACTTATTTAACTTTCCTCTCTATTAACTTTAAAACATAAATATAAATAAGGAAATTCCCCCTATCTGAATCTAATGAAAATATTAGAAAAATTAAACTCCTTAAGAATCAAAATCTAATTTTTGGATTCTAGTACAAATTCTCGAAAACTTCCGTTTTCTTAAACTTCCAGGCTAAAAATGAAAGGGTCAATGATATCCTAAAATTCGTTACAAATCACTTTTCAACTCTTGGATATCTAAAGAATAATTATCAAGACTTTTGATCCCATGAAAATATCCCAACCATATAGCTCTCCAAGGAGGGTATTAGGTCCAAACTTAGAACTTCTGTGGGATTCGACAAGACAAAGCATCCCTATTCATATAACTCTCAACCCGGGTATTACAGTTTTTGCCTTTTAAATTGATTAAAATCAAGGTGAGCATTTTTGTGATCCTAAAAGAGTATCCAAATTCTCTTTTCCTTTCACAAATTTTGCAAGCTCTTTAGTTAGCTCATCAACCTTTTCTTTTAAAGAGACATTGTCATGAAACAATTTCTATTTATTTTCTTTTGAAGCATTTTCTAACTTTAAAAGATCAACTTCCTTTCTCAATTTATCAATTTCAATTAAAGCATCATCATATATGCACTTTAGAGCAAAATATGATGTAGGTAACTTCATAGAATCATTAAGTAATTGCTGAAAATCCTCATATAACTCACCATATGATGTGTCAAGATTACTTATCTTATCATCTTCTTACTCACTTTGTGCCATGAAGCACATGTTGACTATCTCCTTTTCTTCTTCTTCACTTTCCAATGAGGATTCATCACTATCACTCCAAGTGGAGTTTGCAACCATAACTTTCTTCTTTTTTTTTTGAATTTTTGTCTCCTCTTTGGCTTATACTTTTTCTTGTTGAGCTTGTAGAGTCTTTTGGTTATGAAGTCTATCTTTTTATCTCTACTTATGTGACCTCCTTCATCATCTTCTTCCTCTTGATTGGAGCTTTTAGTGCAACTCCTTTCTTGTTCTTATTTCCATTATGCAATTTGTTAAGAAAAGTAGTTTCATAAGTAATGAGGTTACCTCTTAAGTCATCAGAGGACATGGAGTTGAGGTCACTCCTTCTTGGATTGCAACCACTTTTGATTGCCATTCTTTGGTGAGGCTTCGTAGAATTTTTCTTAACAATTCTCTATCCGTGTACACTTTCCTAAGAGCATCAAGTGTGTTAACAATGTTTGAAAACCTCTGAAATATCTCATCAATGTATTCCTCCTATTTCATGGTGAATAACTCATACTCATGTACCAGCATATCAATTTTTGCCTCTTTTACTTGGCTAGTACCTTCATAGGTGACTTCAAATTTGTGCCACATTTGTTTGATGGTTTGGCATCTTGTAATTTTTCTAAAATCATCCGGGTTCACAGCAGAATAGAAGATGTTCTTTGCCTTTACATTTTGTTCCATCTTCTTCGTATCTTGATCACTGAATTCCTCTTCTAGTTTCTCCACCTCTTTGCCATTAACTACCTTCTTTGGAATGCTTAGTCCATTCTTGATCATGAGCCAAAGCTTGCAGTCTACAAATTGAATGAATATCTTCATCTGCTCCTTCCAATTGGTGTAGTTGCTCCCATCAAAATATGGTGGCCTTACAATAGATTGTCCTTCAATGATAGTTGAGTTCATCAGATTTCCTACCATCGAACCTACAAAGATCGTCTTCTCAAGCAGTTAAGCCTTAAAGAGAATTAGGCTCGGACACCAAATGAAGGAACCAAGAAGGGGTGAATTGGTTCAATAACAAAAAATTATAAAATAAAAATTCTAATAAAAATCAAAATAAAATTGAAAATAATTTAAACATAAAAAATACTAAAAATAAAAGAGATAAGGGAATAGGAGAAGATTGCACAAGCTATTTTTATATTTGTCAGCCACAATGTGTTATCTACATCTAGTCCCCAATTGTTTAGGATTTTTCTTTACTTTCAAATTTTTACTTACAAGAATTTTGATAAATCTTCATCTACCCAAATCCCTAGTAGAGTATATAGTGGTTTGCTTCTCATAAGGATACCACAAAACCTCCCTCTATTTAGGGTATATTAGTGGTTTTTTTCAAAGATACCACCAAACCTCCCCTATCTCAACCAAAGTAGGGTAACCTCATAAGATAGGGATACTCTTATAGCTGAGCTACAATTAGTTTCAAACTCTCTCAAAAGATAATAAGCAAGTTGAGGTGCAAAGCCTCTGAACTATGATAGACAAGATATACAGCAAGGCAAATGCTCAATTTTCTTAGTGGAGGTTCATACTCTTCTCTTCATTCCTCAAGGCTTTATATAGATGATGAGCCATTGATGCCTACTAGCCGATGGAGAAGATTTTAGCTTGAGTTTGGTCCAGAGGATTTACCCTATCAATTTTCGCGTAGTTGTTGTTCCTGATACATAGTTGTTGGTTCCTGACCCATAGTTGCTGGTTTAGTTGTTGTTTCTCTCAACTTTCATAACCAAGCTAGATGCTTGCTATATGACCATTGGCTTCATAAATTCCTTCCTTAAACTTGGTTTTTTGAGTAAAAAATAGATCAGATTACCTCCAGAAATCAATCATATTTTATAGAGATTTTAGATATTAAGAGTAGAATAATTAAAATAAGATGAAAAAGGAAACAATTGAACATGACATTTTCTTTTAACAAGAATATAATCGATCATAAGATTTAAAACAATTAATGAGATATTCATCATTAAAACATCAAACCCAACATCTTTCAAATTTTGTTAGGCTACATATATATCACAATGTCAAATCATGACAAGAAGAAGATAGATAGACCTTACTTACTCACCCCATGGTGAAAGTAAATGTAGATGTAGCTTTATTTAAGGATGTAGGTTTCCAGCAGGCTAGAATAGTGATCTGAGAGCATGGGAATAGTTTCCTCATGGTGAAATCAATGAGTGTCGGTAGAATCCAAAATTTGATGAGACTGAACTAGTTGTGATAAGAGAAGCACTTATTTTCACTTGGGACTGAGCATGGTTTTAAATTACAGTTGCGGCTGCAATGCGGTCGTGGTTGTAGTTATTGCGATTGTGGGCATTATAGTCATTGTAATGCACATTGCGGCTATCGTAGTGTAAAATTTTACATGTTTGCAACCTGAGATTGACCAATCTGATGCGGCTGGAATGTAGTTTAATGCGGTCAATGCCGTCAGAATGCTACTGCGTTATGGTTACATTGTAGTCATTTGATGTGATTTAGAATCACACCACAATTGCAATGTGATGAGCTTGCGGACAGGTGCATCACGTGATGTGGTCCACAATTTAAAACCATGAGCAAGGCTTCAGGAAAGTGACTTAGGAGGGGAACTCTCAGCAAGCAACCTTGGGCCTTCATGATCGGGAACAAGATCTTTCACTCAATGGATCAATTTTGCAAAATATATTCCTTTATGCTAGTTGGTTTGACAGATTCACATGTACCCATGTTCTTAGATATGGCAATAATAGAAGGGCCAACTGTAGCGTTTGGGTGAGAAGCCCCCTAGACTTTCTAGTGCAATTGTTGTATCGGGATTTGGATCTTTAATAAAATGAGGTTTTAACATAAAAAATTATTATCTTAAATTATTTAATGCCATATCATCTCAAATCTTATGTAATCTCCTCCAAATAAATATATATCCAACATTTTGAAGAGGCGTAGAGAAAAAAAAATTGTCCAAAAATATTAAACAATAAAGCTACTAAGACTTACTAGAAAGATTCTTAAAAATTTTAAATATTGATAACAAATTAGCACATAACTTTTTCAAGCCTCATCAAGATTGGTCTTGACCGTGGCAACAATCTTAACTAGACCAAGTTCCCATTTTTTTCAAATCTTCCAAGTCCTGTAGGAGCCTGGTCTTCAACTCAAGGTGGTGCTCCAAGGTTTGTTGAGCTAGTGCAAGCAAGTCACTAACATCCTTATAAAATCATTAGAGTTTGGTGGCTGGTTCTTTAAATTGAAGAGGGGAGATAAGAGATAACTACTCAAAGCTAAGTTAACTTTTCCATCAAAGATTTCCATCAACTCTTTATTGGAAGTTAGGGAGTCAAGGTCCTTGATCTCCATGGTTCAAAGCATTCTAAAAGAAGGCTAATCGAAAGAACATTCTCAACATGGGTACCCGATCCTGCAAATTCTACTTTTGATGGAGTGATTGTTGGTGTAGGTTCTTCTCCTAACAACATCTTATCAAGCTCAACAAAAAGGTCATCTTCGGCTAAGTCATCAAAGGCTTTGTTGAGTTTATCCCACACTAAATCCATTATTAGATCATCAAACTCCCCTAGGAAAGGGTCTAGGAGGTCAAAAAAGGTGGTGCCAACAGCATCAACAATTGTTGATTCTTTATTTTTCACTCCATTTGTTGTGGATGTGAGCACTACAAGAAATTTGGCTAATTACGATCGAAAAATGGGTCGTAAAATAGGGGAAATCAGTTGCTAAAACAAGTTGCAACCAATTTGGTCTGTCACATAACCCTTGGTTGCAAAAAGATTTGTGACTAAAAAAATCAGTCGCAAACTTTTGCAACCAATTTTTGCACGTCAAGTGCCATCTTGATATTTGTCGCATGTTGACTTTTTGCGACAAAAAAAATCAATCACTGAATTAGTCGCAAGTTTAGAGTCAAATTATCCAGTTAAATTTGCAAGTAAAATAATAGGTCACAAAATCAGTTTCTAAATTGGTCACAAATGGTTGTCGATTGCGAAATCGGACGCAAAAATGTAATCCCTAAAAAAGAAAATCTAAATTTTTTGTATTTCAATTTTTGATCACTTGATATTACCAATAGACCAAAAGGCAATATCTAGTTTTTCATTATCTAATAAGTTTAAATTGCAGATAAGAACTAGTATCTAATGTTAATCAAACTATAAGATTCTTAATAAAACTTTGGAGATAAATTTTTAGCATACTTCTAATTAGTTCTCATTCCCTATGGGTCTTCAATTCTTTCCATTGAGTCTTCAACTTTTATTGATTCCTCATCAACTTCTATTGCATCCTCAACCTTCTCCATTGGGTCTTCAACAACTTCTACTGAGTCTTCAAATTTATACATTGAGTCTTCCACAAACCCTATTAAGTTTTCAACTTGCTCTACTGAGTCTTCCACTATATCTATGGTCTCTTCAGGTCTATCCATTTAATCTTCAACAGAAAGATACTCAATAATTATCACCTTTACATTCATTTAGTATAAATCAATATTACACAAACTCAAGAGCACAATAATTAAATATAACTTAGCAAATCTAAATTTTTGTTCTCAATTATTTTATATTATGCAAGAATATAAATTAACATATCATATAACTGAGGATCGATCTAGAAATAGAACTGCAGGGGCAAATAGTTTTGAAACTTAACAATTTTATATCTAAGAGCAATCATAATAAGCAAAAATTGAAGGCTAAAAACATATACACCCGTTCAATATTTACTCATAACTAAGAAAACATCCTCGACTTTCAATTGTTGCAATTGCATCGCTTTATGATTAGAAACATTGAGCCCTTCCATTTAGTTATCTACATATTGATATAGCAATAAATTAGGAACTTAATCCAATCTTTTTTTTTGGGTGAAAAATACGATTCAATTATATAAATAATAAGTGATAGGCATAAAAGAAAGACATAGGATTTCTACAATTTTTTTTTTAATGTAAAATGATTAATTATCAATTTCGACAAAAAGTAGATGAAAGGAGAAATATTTGTCCAATTACTAAACATAGGTGCAGTGACTACACCAATAACAGTTGAGGGGTGTTAGTCCATTTTAGTCAATCCTAAATATACTTAAACCATTTATGCAGTGAAAAAGTGTTAAAAAGTAACTAAACTTACTATACTATTCCATTTACTAAACATAGCCAGTAAGCAATATTTCAATGGTTGGAAATTACCATAAATGATTAAAATTCCCTTAACTAAGCAAATTTTGTAACAGGTATGCAATGTTTCAAGCACTTTTTTTTTTCTTTTCATTTTGTTAGTTAAAATAGCTCAAAACTCTCCTAAGTGAGAGGAGCATCAAAGCACAGTATACCAGATAAAAACCAAAGGATAAAAAGAAGAGTAATATTATTTGAACATATAAAACAAATATATCAGAGACGCATTACATATCTAATGGCTGAAACTCCATCTGGGATCCATCTACTTTATTGCAACTTGAAGTTTCAGCCATTAGATATATAATATATCCGAGATACATCTATTTTACACATTCAAATAACATTACTCAAACTAGAAATGCGTACCACCTCTCACCTCCTAGATTGAACAAAAAACTCCCAAAAATACTCAAACAAAACCAACAAAAAAACTGAAAATGCCCTATGGCTGGGCCCACAGAGACCACAAATTGTAGAATATATCATAGAAGCACCACCTAGACCCCAAAAAAAAAAAAGATCATAGAAGCACCACCAACCCCATTCAACTATGCCAATCCCCACTAATCCACACCAACTAAAGTAAACGCAAGGCCTTACTCCGATCACCAAAACAGCAACAAAACCACCCACAGTAGTTTCTCAACACCAAAAGCAAGCAAAACTCAGAAGATCACAACAACACCACACTACAATAATTAAAAGCCACTGAGTATATTCAGGTACTACTCTAAAGGCAGCAAGAATTGACATCCCAGGTTTCAGAGACCAGAATACTCAACAACAATTTAAAAGGAGCAATGAAATCAACCAGAATATCAATTCTTTTAACATAAAAATGTAAAGAACTTAAAAAAAAAGGAAAAGAAAAATGAAACTAAAAGAACCAGAATGGTGGCGCGGCTGAAGTCTTCTTGGTCGCAGGCGACGGAGCTTATGAAGGCCAGCGGCAGTGCAGGCGGAGCAGCGGCAGTGTCCAAGTGGCGCGTCCAGGTGGCAGAGCAGCCGCATGCGTTCCAGGCGGCGCGTTACAGTTGCGGTTCCTCTCCTTCCTCACAGCACAGGACTTCCTCTTCTTCCTCTAGTGGTCGCGGTTTGTTCTCTTCCTCCGGCAGTGGTGAGCTCGGCTTCGGCAATGGGGAAGCTGGTGGCGGTGAGCGCTGGTCTGGTCATGGGTTGGTGTGGCGGCGCCACATAGGAGAAGACAAAAGTGGGGTGGGGTGAGTGTTTTGATGATGGTGAATTAAGACTCCAAATGGATCAAAATGGCTATTTACGTGCGACTGATTTTTCGGTAGTAAATAATATATACATTAAAAAGTATTTATATAAGAAAAATAAATTTTTTATGTTTCTTACAAAAATAACATAAAGGACCATACAACAGATTATTTTTATTCAAATACAAATTGAAAACTTCAATAACATATAATTAAATAATTTTATATAAGTATATATCAATTAATACATCTTTATGTTATATTTTCATAAAAAATTTATATTTTTCAATTATTGTACTATTTTATACATTTTTTTATTAGAATGAAAATACGAAAATTATATTTTAAATTTTTATAAAAGTTTTAAATTTTGATTTCTTGATTTTTTTTAAATTTACAATATTTAAAAGTAATTAAATTTTCATTTAAAAATTATATATAATTTATTTTCAAATTCTACATTTCCTGGAATTGAAAAAATGAAAAATAATACTTTTAATTAGTATAAAATATCTTAATATTTATATTTTTAGTACTAAAATGTAATTAAAATTTTAATTTAACATATTTAAATTGAACTTTGTGAACAATTTTTCAATAATCAACTTGACACTTTAAAAATCAAATTTGTTGCAAAATCGGTCACAAATTTTGCATTTGCAATTGATTTTGCAGTATATTTTTATTCATCAAAGTTCTCAACACCCTTAACAAATCGATCGCAAAAATCAAAATTTGTAACCAATCTTGCAACTGATTTTTGTTACATTTAATCCTTACCAACTTCAACAAATCAGTTGCAAAATTGTTTGCAAAAATCAAAATTTGAGATCAATTTTGAAACCGATTTTGATTATACTCAATCTTTACCACCTTCAATACTTATGGAGGCTCCTAATTTAAAGGGAGACTTTATCCAAATATTTTTTATAATTTATAATATTTTTTAAAGTACATGATTATTGTTTTGCAATAAATAATTGTTATTTGTATTGAATTGTTAAATTAATTTTTATGGAGGCTCTTAATTTAAAAGGAGACTCTGCACAAATATTTTTAATCATTTAGAATTTTTTTAGATTAAATAATTATTTTTTTTTTGCAATGAATAATTATTATTTATATTGAATTGCTAAATTAATTTTTGTAGAGACTCCTAATTTAAGGGAAGACTCTGTCCAAATATTTTTTATCATTTAAAATACTTTTTAAACTAAATAATTATTGTTATGTATTAAATAATTATTATTTGTGTTAAAATATTAAATTAATTATTGTGGAGGCTCCTAATTTAATGAGAGATTTTATCCAAATATTTTTGATCATTTAGAATTCTTTGAATTAAATAATTATTATTTTATAATAAATAATTGTTATTTATGTTGTATTACTGAATTAATTTTTGTAGAAACCCTTATCTTAACGGGAGACTCTGCCAAAATCTTTTTGAACACTTACAATAAAGAAAGTTAAATAAAGACAAATATACTCACATGATTACATGATATGTGCATCTGCACATGCATGAATTATATTCTGTTTATTACTATCATGAAACTACTTTTTTGATTGTCAAGTGTATGAATAAAATTAATCTGTTTTGGAAGGACATTTTTTAACTTTCTAAAATGAAATTTATAGTTCCTATTGTATGATCATTTTTTCATAATAAATTCAAGCAGCTAGAGATAATTACAATAACACTATATGTGGTAGTCTAGGAAATCCTATTGATAATTTATAATTTTCACCTCTATGTATGTTTTCGTATTATTTTCAGATAGCTTAGGAGATATTGAAGATAGTCATCCTAAACAAAGTTGATTGAAATGTTGAAGATGGCCGAAGATTGCTATTAGACAAGGCTCATTGATGTAATATTAACAATTCCTAAATGTGGTACTATGACTTAAGCATGATACTGTACATGGGAAGGTGTTACATCTGGAGCTGGGCCTGCTAGTGTTGATGTGGAGGATATTCGCGATTCAATGCATGCACTGAATGAATCAGTGCAAAGGCAGCTCGAGGAAGCCAATAGGAGGTATATGGAGCTTTAGGAGCAGCACACAAGGGAAAAGCAGTAGTGGAACCAGCAATTGCAGTCCATGAAGTAGAGGATGACAATGATGTACTCCTATTTCAAGCATATGCGGAGTGGCGATTTGTCGTTTGGTGCACAGCCTCCACCACCTCGATCCTCCACCTCCACCGCCTCTGTATTCTCCACATGACCACACACCCGCTAGCTCTGAGGACATTTCGAATACTGACACTGATTAGTATTCGTAGTTTTTAGGATTTTTTTATGTATTGAGAACTGTACATTGATATTTTTATTTTATTTCTTTGTTATTGATAATTTTTATTTAATTTGATAGTTTATATATTCTATATTTTATTATATTTTTAATTATATGAATTTATGGATAATTAAAATAATAATTTGAAATATTTAAATACTAATTTCTTTAATAATATAAAATAACATAATAATAATAATAATAATAATAATAATAATAATAATAATAATAATAATAATTTTACCTTACTGACGAACTTTCCATCAGTAATAATTGGGATAAATATTATTATTTTCCAAATTTTTCGACGGATTTTCCGTCAATAAGATACAAAATAATTTTAAATTACTGACAAATATTCTATTGGTAATTATCAATAACTCGTCGGTATAAATGTCTTCTTGACACTTTTTCTGACGTTTATTTATCAACATTTTTATTTCTATTTCCGATGATATATTACATTAGTATAATAATCATTATTACCGACAAATATAATTACCCGTCGGTAATAGTGGATTTTCTTTTTTCCAATGTTGTATTTATCGATGGAAATTTTTCATTGGTAAAAATGTCACCGACGATATCATTGACTTTTCCATGGGAAATTTGCTTGTTTCTAATTCCATTGGTGATTCCATCGGTAAAAATGTCACCAACGGATATCATTAACTTTTCCATCCGAAATTTGCTTGTTTCTAATAGTGCAAGTCTATCCTTTACAAATCCTTATTTTAATATTAAATTTAATTTAAATACACTGACAATATAAAACTATTTTACACTATCAATCAATAGAAATAGTAGAAAGCGTCAACTCATACAAATAACCACCCATTATAATGAGGGACCCACCATGATTTCTCACTTTTTCCTATTTTTATTGGTTGACAATGTAAAACTATTTTATACTATAAATGCATACTAATTAAACTCTTTAATATTTATTGTGATGATTGAGTTATTCTCGTTAATCGAAGATATATTTCACATAAACTCTGTGTCTTTTTAGAGGAAGTGATTCCCTTCCCTAAATTTAGATTTAGAATCAAAGACTTAGTATTTGAATATATGCTTCGATGAAAATCCCACATAAACATAATCTACTAATGGTTAAATAATAGAAAAAGATAACTTCACATGAATGAAACTAACACATTGTTCATTTAATGAAAATATTCCGTGGAAGCAAAAACTGCGTAAGAATTTTTTGGAAGCAAGTATCCAACAACCAGTTGTCCAAGATAGAAGTCATGATTCAGTGGTAGAAATCTCACTAAGAAAAATGGAAAAAAAAAATGAAATACATTCACTTTTTTTTTCGAAGAAGAAAATGCTTAAAACTTATACAAGTCCCTTCTTGGAGGCAAATATACAAACCATAGAATAATTGATATATGACTATTTATCAAATCTATCGGTGAATTGTGTTTCCTAACTGTACTGATCTACGTGGGGTCAATTATAATATTCGCATGGTTGAACCATTCCATTACCAACATGGAGAGGTTTGGTGAGCTACCATGTAATGTTGAACCATTCCACTATTGAAGGCTTAGCTTAAGCAACTTATTTGTTTAAAACCATATCTCATATATAGTCACGGGTACAGCTTAAAATATAACCCAATGCTAGGGGTCACAACCCAATGCTAGGGGTCACAACCGCTCTCTAATTTAAGATTCAAAGTCGTTGTTAAGGAATTTTTTTCCCCTTTTGGGTAGACCGTTGTTAAGAAACTTGTAAATGAAAATTTAAAAAAAAAAAAATACTTTCAAAATTTCTCTACTACGAAACACGAGGCATGTTTGCTTACCATGACAGCCATGATTTTTCATCAAAGACATAGTTGATTTTCGAAAGACTTGTTCCTTTCCACCAATCACAATAATTTGTCACGTATATATACCATTGAATTTCGTATTATATTGCACTTTTCTTTTGCTAATTATGTTTAGTATTTGAATAACCTCTAATCTCATGCAAATTTTAAGTCCGAATATATTATATGGAGTTAGCATATTATGATCTTCATATTAGAGATAAAAAAAAAATGAATTACGTTTAAAGTTTATCGACACTCTGCAGGATTCCCTTTCTTTGGCTCTATATTATGTGCACAAATCAAGTTGAACATTTGAAATGCGTATAAACGTCTCTGCGTTTAGTCTGCTGATCATGCACTTTGAAGTCTCAATGCATTGTCGTTTACCTGCGTGCCTGCACGATCACTCTTCAGTCATTGTTCACGAGAGAATCAAGTCAGAATCCATTTCCTTTCATTTTTCCCAGTTTCTATGGAGGAGTCACACTCTCAAACCGATGACACTCTCTAATCTTGACCTGGACCACGCCTTTCATTCCATATCCACCGTTCATTACCTCGCAGCATTGTCTACGTGGTGCCTGATCATTCAACCACATCTCAATCTTGTTAGTCATAAATCAAATTTTGGAATATGTACAATATATATCTTTAACACACCGTTTTCTTGTGTAGGTTGTCTTCGGAAACTCAGTAGGTGAAAAATGAGTGATTATTGGTTAATTAAGTTTTAAATATTGATTATCAAATTAACAAGCACTAAAATCTTGTCAACGCATGAATAGATTTATACTTCTAAAAAATCAAACAATAGATATTCTTCTTAAGAAAATGATCATGGCAATTTAGTTTTAAAATTCATCTATTATCTATTTAATTTAATTATAATTCAATTATATTTTTTTTAAACAATTCAACTCAGTTTGATGAATAATATTCTACACAACTAACAAACTAACAACGTCAATAGCCAAAAGTTGACCAGAAAAGTAAGTAAACGGCTCGTACCATTATCAAACCAACAATTCAACTCAGTTTGATGAATAATTTTCAGGGAGTATAATGTGCATGGAATACTGGCAACCAAAAGTTGGCCAGAAAAGTAAGTAAACGACTCGTACCATTATCAAATAGCCAGCTACAAAATCAAATAGATATCGCTCATACAAAAACATCATTCGCAGAAATTATTGTATGGAATCAAATTATCATATAAGATTTTGTTTATATTATAAAAATATATTTTTTTATTATAATCACAAATTAAAGATATGACATACTTTTATTTTTTGAAAATTAAAATATATAATTAAAACAATAAATAAATAGGTTAGGATAAAAATTATTCATAATTTGTTAAGACAGAAATAATAAAATAAACGCAATCTTGCTTGATGTGATAGTTTCTTCGTAAAACACACCAGCAAAGAATGTCGCAAACCTTTTTCCACATTTGCGGCACAAAGTGCGAAGCCAAAACGTCGACGTATTGAACAGCCAAAGCCTGCCGGTACTCCGCGCGCTCGCATTCTTTTCCTGAAACGTCGACGTATCTCCTATACCTTGACCGGGTCTGTCCACGACCCGCATTACCAACCCGATCCAGAAAATACACCAGGGGCTTTTCACAAGGGTCACTACTCACGGGTCGGGTATTAAACGTAAACGGGTCATTGCTCCAACTCCGCCACGTCTTGAACGTCCTGAACGCCGTTTCCAGCTCCCTCGAGGTATGCAGAGAAGGATAGAGCTCCACGCTATAACCCCAAGCCACCGAGACCGACCAATTCCGACGCAGGTCGTAACAGAAGCTTTGTTGTAAGGTCCGACCCGGATCCGTTTTGTAGGCCGTGAACAGTTTTCTAACGGAGTCGACCCGGTCCATGGTTGGGAATATTGGGTCCACGTAGTCAAGGTGGTGCAACGACACCAACGGTGCTACTGGGTGCGCGGCCAATAACCCATACGGGTTCCCGCGTATATCAACCTGCAATAAAATAAAATTAATTAAGTCAATTGGAAGAGAATAATATAATCTTTTAAATTTAAAAAATAAAATAATTAATTTTCTTTAATTGTTAGTGTTATGTTTTTAGAAGAAAATGTAAATTAATTTTATACTGGACAAAAATCCATTTTTACTCTTAAATAAACATAATGCTTGCCTAAAAAAAATAAAGTTTACCTTATCAAAAAGAAAAAAAATAAGTTTATGAAGGAAAAAATTATTCAAATTCTACGGTAAAAATACGAAGCCTTTCTTTTAATGGGTAACCACATGAAGCCTTGAATTTGGAATGTATATGTTGACTTAAAATAACTTATACTCAAGTTTTATCTATAATATTTTTTAGTTTTACGCTATTGGCAAAGTTTTTCATAGAATAAGGCTATTAAACTCTTGTTTTTTTTATAACAAAAGATGTAGTCATATATATGACTTATAACATGTCTAGAGTTTTTTTTTTTTGAACCCCAAAATTATAGTTATCAAATGAATTTTTTTTTTTTTTATCGAAATCAATGGTTTTGAGGATAATGATAAGTGTAAATAAAGTATTCTTCAGGTAGTAATGGGTCAAAACGTCAAGTAATGGCTAAAGCGATTTTTTGGGGTACAAATGGCTAACGAGGCTTACTGTTAGTTGAGCTATTTTTTCATTTTTTTAATTAAATTTTGTATTTAAATTAAAAGTCTAAATACGCAATATAAGTTTTATAGAAACAATTGAAAGTTCACTGGACAACTCTCAGTTTACTTTACTTGAAATTTTAAAACCGTCTTGGAGCAGATAAACATTAAATACCTGATAAAACCCACGCTTTCCAATAACCCACTCAATTTATTTGTTTTTCAAATTTTTAAACGAAATTACTATACCTGATGGAAACCAGGTTCTTTGGTAATCTGAACCCCAATCTCGCTGATGCAACTCTGAATCTTCTGGTCAGACCCATAGTACTGTGCGTACCGATCAATGCACCCGTCCAAGATCTTCACCAGCTCCTTCGCCAAAAGATAGCTAATGGCAAACCCGCCACCACCATAAGCCATGGTGTAAAAATGTATCAAATCTTGTTCCACGCTCTCAGAGTTTCCACCGATGTAGTACATTTGGTTGTGATCATATTTCGACAACACTGTAACGAGGTTGTCTGGGAAGAACACCGTGTCATCGTCACCCATCACGAACCACCTCACATTCTCCAACCCTAGCTCGAAGCTCTCCTTCACTATCCTCGCTATGCGAATCGCGGACCGCGATCCGTACCAGCACGTGTACTTGAACGATGACGTGTCGCCGGAGATCTTGTACGGTGGTGAGGTCTCCGGCCACGTCTCATCCTGCGGCGTCTCGTGTTCCAGCCACACGAAGCCTTTGGTGGCTCCTGGGCGCCACCAGAGCTCCGTGTAGTGGCGCCGAGTATGCCACGTGGCGGCCGAGCCGCCAATGCCAAACAAGATGTGGGAGATGTTGGTGGGTTCATCTTCTTGGAGTGGGCTTTGTAGCATGCGTTTGAAGATTGCGTTGTCGTGGGGTTGGTGGTAGGAGAGGGAGAGGTAGAAGACGAGGGAGATGAGGAAGAAGGTGGAAAGGGCAAGGCCGGCTTTGAGGAAGAGAGAGAGGATGTCCCCGGGTTTGAGGGTGGGGAAGAGGAGGGTTTTCCATGCCTTGTTGAGAGGTTCTCGAACTGATTCAACTGCTGAAGAAGACATTTGAATTGAAAAGTACTGATGGAAAGTGGTTTGGGGAGATTTGAGATTTGAGGTAGGAGGGTATACATATATATAAACAATATATATTAGTGTTTCTGTTTTGGGAGGGGTAGTGTAGTGGAGCAAGTAGTTAGTGGTTTGAACGTTTTCTTCATTATAAGGGTTAGGATTGGAATATGGGTGCCAACTACATACGCCAATGATCAAAAGTCTATAACCAAGCTTCGGAAATGGGAATCTTATTAATTTTTAGTGTGCATTTGCATGGCATTACGTATACTTTTTTAACTTTTCAATAGTTAAGAGTTTTTTTTTTTTATTCCCTTCTTTTTAAATTATCTATCACTTTAAGTGAAAAAATCACTCTCATATTTCAATATAAAATTTATTACAAATTTTCTCATTTTATCCTTTACATAATTCTAAACACAATAAATAATAAAATATTAATACAATAAATTCGTTATTAAATAAGAATATTTTAATAAATATTTTTATAATCAAATCTTGATTTTAAGTTCTTTAATATTGATATAAATGATTAAAATGATAATTATTTTGAACAGAAGAGAATATCTCTTTAGATTAAATTATTATACAACTTATATTTTCTAAAGTTTTTGGGAAGTTAAAATATTTAGCTTCTAAAAAATATCTACTACACATCTTTCAAGGAACAAGCACTACAAATTATAACAAATAATTCTCTTATTGTACATTCAAATATAAAATAATTTATTTTATAAGTTATTTTTTATATCAATCCTTTTATAAATAGCTTTTTTAACAGAAGGATTTTAATTAAACTATTTTCTCAAACAGGATCTTTGTAGTATTTGAAAAGCCAAATACTCCATCTATTATTTAATAAGTGTCTATTTTAAAAATAGTTTTTCTATTATTATATATACTTCTATGAAATTTAGAGAGTCCTACTTATTTTTTCCCCCTCATTCTACCCTTATTAAATGAATAGCTGGAAAGAGTATTAAGCATGCGTCTTGATAGTATTACTCTTTTTTTTTCAACTATTTAGTAGTCAAAAGTTATTTTGTACACTTTTGAATCTAATGAATTGTACGACTTGTCACTTTTCAAAAAACTATTTTTAGTATTTTTAAAAAAAATTAAAATATTTAATTTCTCAAAAAAAAATATCCTACACAATTTTCTTTGAACAAGTACTACAAATTAAAATAGTTACTTTTGTTACTGTACATTCAAATACAAAATAACTTACTCAAATTATTTTTTATACACATGTTTTTGTAAGAAACTTTTTTTTTCAGCGAATGCCATAACTAAATTGTTTACCCAAACGAGATATAAGTACAAGACAAAATAAGTAGGATTTGGAGATGAGAGCCATTTTTTAAAATACACTTAAATTACTGTAACATTGAAACCTACTTGACATATTCCTTAATTCGTGTGATCATTTGAAAATGGACACTTCTTCGAGAATGAAAGGATTAAACTGGAGAAATCTTTGTACTTAATTAATGATATGAAATTGAAAATAATTTAGTAAAGCTTACATTATTATAGAAGTTTTAAGAAACACTAGATTATCTTATGTGAAAATTTTACATAATTTGATTGTGTATTATTTTTTTTTATCATTGATTAAATTCTCTAAATTTCATAATTGGTCTGACCTTCCTACTATTATAATTGAAGCATCACATCTTAAATAATATAAATAAAAATTTTCTCCAAAAATATATATATGCTACCAAAACCCCTTATAGGTTTTTTTTTTTTTTTTGGGTTTTTTTATGGTAAAAAGGGCTTTTTGATCTCTTAATTATCTTTATTTATTTTTTCAATTTTATCCTTTATCTTTAATTATTTTCAATTTGGTCCATTATAATTACAAATCATTTTCAATTTTTTCCTTGTAAGTTTTTCGTCAAAAAATTAATGGAAAAAACGTGTCACGAACGTTGTTGACATGGTATGCATGTGGATATAATATAGATTGTGCCATGTCAACATTTCCCTTTAGCTATGTGATAAAAAAATAACTAGGGACTAAAAATTGACAATGAAAATAAAAGATAATGAACCAAATTTAAAAAGACAAATAAAAATAAGGGACCAAAAATCTATTTTGCCTTTTTTCGTTAAGTGCAGTACGTACTTTTGGCCCACTTTCGGTAGTCACTGCAAAATTTACTTTCCTAAAACTTGTGCACATAGATTTTTTTAAAATTACACTATGGTGTCATTTTGATAGCTTTATTTGTGACTTGTTTTAACCTTTTGGTCCTCAAAAGTTACACTGTAAGCATTTAGAAGAGTAAACATGCATTCATTCCATTTCCTTTCATTTTTCCCAGTCTCTATGGAGGAGTCACACTCTCAAACCGATGGCACTCTCTAATCTTGATCAGGACCGCGCCTTTCATTCGATATCCACCGTTCACCACCTCGCAGCATTGTCTACGTGGTGCCTGATCATTCAACCACATCTCAATCTTGTTAGTCATAAATCAGATTTAGGAATATGTAGAATATATATCTTTAACACACCGTTTTTCTTGTAGGTTGTCTTCGGAAACTTGGCAGGCGAAAAATTAGTGATTATTGGTTAATTTTAAATATTGATTATCAAATTAACAAGCACTAAAAACTTGACAACGCATTAATGGATTTATACTTTTCAAAAATAAAACAATAGGAATTCTTCTTGAAGAAAATGTTTATAGTACTTTAGTTTTATAAAATTCATCTATTATCTATTATCTATTTAATTTAATTATATATTATTTTTAAAACGATTCAACTCAATTTGATGAATTATATTCTACTCAACTAACAAACTAACAACATCAATAGCCAAAATTAAATATTCAAGGTGTATAATGCGCACGGAATATTGGACAACCAAAAGTTGACCAGAAAAGTAAGTAAACGACTCGCACCATTATCAAATAATTAAGCTAGCTTCAATATCAAATAGATATCTCTCGTACCAAAACAATATTCGCAGAAATTACTATATGGAATCAAATTATCATATAAGATTTTGTTTATATTATCAAAAATATTTTTTATTATAATCACAACTTAAAGATATGATATACTTTTATGTTTTGAAAATTAAAATATATAATTAAAACAATAAATAAATAAGTTAGGATAAAAATTATTAATAATTTATCAAGACAGAAATAATAAAGTAAGCACAATCTTGTTTGATGTGATAGTTTCTTCGCAAAGCGCACCAGCGAAGAAAGTCCAGTACCTTTTTCCACATTTGCGGCACAAAGTGCGAAGCCAAAACGTCGACGTATTGAACGGCCAAAGCCTGCTTGTACTCCACGCTCTCACACTCTTTTCCCGAAACGTCGACGTATCTCTTATACCTTGACCGGGTATGTACCCGACCGGCATTAATAACCCGATCCAGAAAATACACCAGGGGCTTTTCGCATGGGTCACTACTCACGGGTCGGGTATTAAACGTAAACGGGTCATTGTTCCAACTCCGCCACGTCTTGAAAGTCCTGAACGCCGTTTCCAGCTCCCTCGAGGTATGCAGAGAAGGATAGAGCTCCACGCTATAACCCCAAGCCACCGAGACCGACCAATTTCGCCGCAGGTCGTAACAGAAGCTTTGTTGTAAGGTCCGACCCGGATCCGTTTTGTAGGCCGTGACCAGTTTTCTAACGGAGTCGACGCGGTCCATGGTTGGGAATATTGGGTCCACGTAGTCAAAGTGGTGCAACGACACCAACGGTGCTACTGGGTGCGCGGCCAATAACCCATATGGGTTCCCACGTATATCAACCTGCAACAAAAAAGGGTTAAGTCAAATGAAAGAGAATAAAATAATCTTTTCAATTAAAAAGAAGATTAGAAGAGAATAAACTGTTTAATTTTCTTTAATTATTAGTGTTACATATTTATAAAGACATATAAATTAATTTTATACTGGACAAAAATGCTCATTTTCTCTGGATTAAACACAATGCTTGCCTCAAAATAATAAATTAAAGTCTATGAAGGGAAAAATTATTCAAATTCTACTGCAACCATATGAAGCCTTTCTTTCAATGGGCAGCCTCATGAGGCCTTGAATTTGGAATATGTCGACTTAATAATTTATATTCAAGTTTTACCTATAATATTTTTTAGTTTTACAATATTGGCAAAGTTTTTTTTCGTGAATAAGGTTAATTTTTTCTTCTAACAAAAGATTTACTTACAGCATCTTTGTTTTCCTTTTGAAACTCTAAAATTATAGTTTAATTAAAAGTTATCATATGGAAATTTTTATCCAACTTATGGTTTTGATGATAGAAATGGCTAAAGAGTCAAAACGTCAAGTAATGGCTAAAGCGAATTTTTCGGGGTAAAAATGGCTAAAGTGGCTTAGTATTAGATGAGCTATTTTTAATTTTTTTAATTAAATTTTGTGTTATTATTTTAGAATTTTCTTAAATTAAAAGTCTAATTACGCAATATAAGTTTTGTAGAAACAATCGAAAGTTCACTGGACAACTCTCAATTTACTTGAAATTTTAAAACCGTCTTGGAGCAGATAAATGTTCAATACCTGATAAAACCCAAGCTTTTCGATAACCTACTCAATTTATTTGTTTTTCAAACTTTTAAACGAAATTACCATACCTGATGAAAACCAGGTTCTTTGGTAATCTGAACCCCAATCTCGCTGATGCAACTCTGAATCTTCTGGTCAGACCCGTAGTACTGCGCATACCGATCAATGCAACCGTCCAATATCTTCACCAGCTCCTTTGCCAAAGGGTAGCTAATGGCAAACCCGCCGCCACCAAAAGCCATGGTGTAAAAATGTATCAAATCTTGTTCCACGCTCTCAGAGTTTCCACCGATGTAGTACATTTGGTTGTGATCATATTTCGACAACACTGTAACGAGGTTGTCTGGGAAGAACACTGTGTCATCGTCACCCATCACGAACCACCTCACATTCTCCAACCCTAGCTCGAAGCTCTCCTTCACTATCCTCGCTATGCGAATCGCGGACCGTGATCCGTACCGGCACGTGTACTTGAACGATGACGTGTCGCCGGAGATCTTGTATGGTGGCGAGGTCTCTGGCCACGTCTCATCTTGTGGCGGCTCGTGTTCCAACCACACAAAGCATCTGGTGGCTGCAGGGCGCCACCAGAGTTCCGTGTAGTGGCGTCGAGTATGCCACGTGGGGGCCGAGCCGCCAATGCCAAACAAGATGTGGGAGATGTTGGTGGGTTCATCTTCTTGGAGTGGGCTTTGTAGCATGTGTTTGAAGATTGCATTATCGTAGGGTTGGTGGTAGGAGAGGGAGAGGTAGAAGACGAGGGAGATGAGGAAGAAGGTGGAAAGGGCAAGGCCGGCTTTGAGGAAGCCAGAGAGGATGTCCCCGGGTTTGAGGGTGGGGAAGCGGAGGGTTTTCCATGCCTTGTTGAGAGGTTCTCGAACTGATTCAACTGCTGAAGAAGACATTTGAATTGAAAAGTACTGATGGAAAGTGGTTTGGGGAGATTTGAGACTTGAGGTAGGAGGGTATATATATATATATATACTTGATAGGAATATTAGTTGGTCATGAATAGGAATATGAATAGGAATAAGAGTGATTGTTTCCTTTTTTTTTTAGCAATATTGAGAGTAAGGATATGATCTCATTAATATATTAGTTGAGTTAGTTTTTTTTCTTTTTTTTTTTTTTTTGAGAAATTTGTTGAGTTAATTACTTTGTTAGGTATAAATAAGTCTAAATAGCTATTATAACTCTTAAGTGAATCATAATATTTGGTGAACATTAGTTCAATTGAAGTTTTTTTCTTTGACTCCAAGAGAAGAGATCTAGATTTTGAGGAACATGCACTATAAATTTAAAGTAAGCACTTCTATTATTACAAATCTAAATATAAAATAATTTATCTATAAATTACTTTTTATGTAAAAACTTTAGTCAAAAACTCTTGACAAAAGACCTTAATTAAGTTAATTTACCCACATAATACTAGGATATTAAGCTGAGCTTACTTCATCCTTGGTTTTCCTTTCACTGCCAACAGTACCATGTGAAACTTTTGAGAATTACAGCACATCTACGCTATCCTAGAAGCTAGAACACCTAACTTAACAGCCCACCATTCTGTATCATAGGTGCACCACCCTGTGCTTAGCCCATCACATTTTTCACCGCCAGCCACTTCCTTTCTTGTTAAGGAAAGCATTCTTTTATGATATTTTAATCAAGTAAAATGCCTATAGAAGGCTAGCTTTGTGCCGTAATGTGGATCATCAAGTCAGTGAATGAAAAAACATTCTCTTTCTTAATTTTTCTGCTGCCCTTCTTATGTGAATGAGAGAGAGAGAGAGGGGAAAATTTTTGTAGGTTAATGTCTGTTTGTAATGTCAAATTGGTATTAGAGCTGACTCATTCTGGAACCAATTTTTAGAGAGTGGGTGAGAAACAAGAGTGGTGTTATACAATTATTTTTTTCAAACCACTAAAAATGATGCGAATAGCGATGGTAGTTAGTGATGGAATCATTTTTGTGGCTGTTAGCGATGGAAGTTGTCACGCATTTTATGTGCTTGTGAAAGGTGATATTTTTTATTTTTTGAAATTAGTGACAAAATTCGCAACAAATTTCTTTCACACTAATAAATTTGTGAAAAATTTCGTGACTAAATCTATTTAATTATTAAAAATTAATTTTTTTAAAAAATTAGCAATGACATTTGCAACGGATTTTATCAGCCACTGCCAAATCCATCGCAAATTTTGTGCCTAAATCTATTTAATTATTAACAAACAAATATGTTAATGTATAATGTATGTATTGACGGAATATTGCATTGATAAGAATTTTTTTCGTTGAGATAATTAAAATATTAATTTAAAGCATTGTAGCACAATGGGAAAAAAAAATCGTTGTTGAACTCATTTCATTATAAAAATAATATTATATAATTTAATAAGTTAAGATGTAAGATTGAAAACACTGTTTTTTCAGAAAATAAAATTTTAACATAGGATATTAGAGTCAAAATAAGATAATGATATGTGTAAGTTAATTCTATTTGACAAACAAGCAACGTTGAGACATTAATTTAGGGTCTATTTGGCACATTATATTAGGCCTAATAGAATAAAATAATATGATACATGATATATAAGGATAACCTAAGTATTCATTTGGTATATTTGATCGGATAAGACCTGATAATATAAAACTTGATATTATATAATGTTTGATTGTATACAGTCCATTAAAATTTTAATTTAATACTCTATGAACAAGGATATATTGAGTCTAATAAAATGGGCTAGTCCCCTACAACATGGCAAATCTTGATTTTGAATCTTAGCTAAGAGAGATGTCCATATTTAATGCGATTGTACCTTGATCAAGATTGCCTTTAATTGAGAATATTTATAATAAGGAGAAAAAGAAAAATTAATATTATATGGTGTCTAATATAATATTATACTTCCTCCTATTCACAATAGTTGTTAATTTGATCATTTTCACACATATTAAAAAACCTAAAATTAATGCATAATTATGATATAGGTTTACTAAAAATATCATTATTAAATTTTATTGTATAGTGGAAAGCATGATTTCTTACTATGTCATGGAATGTAGTTACCTTTTTTAACCAATGAAGATGAAGAGTAAAATTGGAAAATCAACAAGAAATATTGTATTGATATATGAGAATGACAACTATTGTGAACTCAAAAATTTTACTCAAATTCACAGCTATTGTGAATCAAAGAGAGTATAAGTGTTCGGAACTAGGAAATCGGATAGAGATTACCTGGTCTCTGGTGTAGAGTAGGAAACACGATGCTGCTGTTGATCCTTGATCCCAGTTGGTGGGGGTGTACCTGCAAGGACTTCGATGCTTAAGTTAGTAGGGGTCAAGAGATACTGTATGAATAGAAAAAAGAACATACCTAAATCATCTGTTTAAAGGCTATTTATAGAGAAATTTGGGGGTTTGAATAAGAGAAATTATCTCCTCTTTTCATGGGATTCTCCTTCAGCTAGGATTCTCTATAACTACCTTTGAGATATCTCCTCTAGTGATAAGATAAGACCTTTTAATGGATGTAGGGTAGACATATGGGCCAAGACTCCTGACTTAGGCCTTGGGTGCTGTCGTCCTATTCATGGCTATTGGGCCTATAGGGTAGTATGTAAAAAAGCCCCTAACTTGGATTCGAGGTTAAGACCTCGGATTACAAGTTCTAATGATATCAAGAGTCAAGTTGTTATTCAATCTTTAAGCATAACCAAGTTCCAAGATTAGGACTTCGGACTACAAGTTTCGATGATGTTAGGAGTTGAATTATTATCCAAACTCTAGCAATAACTTGATTATAAGGTTGAGACCTTGAATTATATATTTGGGAGTCGAATTGTTATCTGGACTCCAAACATAATAAGCTCCCAACTTAGTTCTGAGATTAAGACCTCGGATTATGACCTTGTTGTACTCGTTTGTGAGGCATGTATTGAATCATCTAACATCAGTTGTGTTTATGTGGCCTTCATTGAGTGTTTTGACTTGCATGGTTAATTGGTGCCCCCAATCATTTGATCGACTCTACTGTCGAGATTAAGAAAAGTCTGGCAGGAAAACATGCTTATCCATAGTCATGCACAATCATGCCAAAGCTGACGTAGCGTGTCTGCTAGTCCATGTCTTATCAGGGGTTACATGTAAGACAATAGTGACTATTGTAAATAGAGCTAGGTCATTGAGTTTTATCTCGAAGCCCCCAATTTTCATTACTCCTAGGTCCATAATCGTTTTCCTTTTAGAGGAAAAGATGTGAACTATTAGATTTGGAACAATATGTAGGTCAGGAGCTGAGGTTCATATTCCTTTGATCCTCGCATGTTTTGACGAGGTTGTCAAGGGGAGCTTGATACGAGTTCCAAGCTTTGCTTCCATGGGGCTACTCTGACGTAGGTTTTATTCAACAGCTATGTCTATTGAAGCTCCAAACTCTTTTACCTCGAGCTTTATGATCCCATTGAGGTCTTTGTTGAGAGGTGTTAAGCTCATTTTTTTGAGTTCATCTTTGTGGTCGAGCTTGTTACCTTCGATCTTTCTTTATGTGTAGTCAAACATTTATGAGCATCTCCCTACTGTGGAGTGGTCATGTTCGTGGAGATCTATTTCTTGAATTTTGAAGGGATCAAGCTCCTATTACTGATGAGCTCATTAGTTAAGGTCGTAGTTCTTTCTAGTTCAAACTTTCGGGATAGGAAAGCGAAACATAAGATCCCCTGGAACTCATTTCTTTAATTGCTCATGATCGGTTCCTAGGTGGTTTTCAACTTTAGCCTTTTATAGGCAACCTTTCAGGCCCTTTAATGCATGGTGCCTTTGAACTAATCTGTAGCAATGCTCTCAATTCGGCCTAAAGGTTACAACCTTTGGCTTTGAGCTTTTAGCAATGGACTTGACATTTTCCGATTTTCGAGTTTATTAATGAAACTGAAATCGCCAATGGTATATGCTTTTCTTTTTGCCTAAGTTAAATAACTTGAAGGGAATATTAGCAACACTTCAATTAGCTCGTCAACTCGCTTAAAGAATAAAATTACTCCGAGGTTATAAAGCAAACCTAGTTTTTCCGAACTGGTTATGACCAGATTGGATTTTTAAGTTGGTTGTAACCAAATTGGATTTTCCGAATTGGTTTCTACCGAATTGGATTTTCCAAATTGGTTGTAACCGAATTGGATTTTCCGAATTGGTTCCGATCGAATTGGATTTTCTGAATTGGTTCCGATCGAATTGGACTTTCCAAATTGGTAAACCTGGATTAGTGTTCCACTTAAGTGAACTTGTACTGAGGTGAAAACTTGGACCTTTCCGAGGTGGTAAACACGCATTAAGTGTTTTGCTCAAGTGCACTCGGTCTGGGATGGAAACCTGGACCTTTCTGAGGTGGCAAACATGCATTAATTGTTCAGCTTAAGGGAACTACTTAAGGATTATACAATATTTTTCCGAGTCATTTGTTAACTTGGATTTTATTTGTCATTATTCTCGAGGTACCAGATGTAACATCCCCACTTTTGTAAACAAAACATAATGGAAATCTTGAATTATTTCTCTTAAGCAGTGTGAGAATTTCTCAGAGTAAACAATAACAAGAATGAGCTTGGAAAAACACATTGTACAATGTTATGTTGGATCAATTGTATCACCTGAGGTGAGTTTCAATTTTTTGTATTTCATGCTTAAGTTGTTGAAAAGAACGTTCTTGCATTATGCATGCTTCTTGATCCTTGATATTGCTTGACCTTTGATCAGAACCAGAGGAATTCAGAACTACAGATGTTTAAATTATGCTTCATAACGATTATCACACTCAGAATTATAGAGTAGTGTAACACTGCCGTTGAAAATATAGCACCGCCATATGTTAAAAATTAGGAAATGACAAAAGTGCCCCTGTAAACTTTTGTTAATTGGAGTGATGTCCAGAATTTTTAGAAATTATATTTTGACCCCAAAGAATTATTTCCACAATAACCCTAGAACTTTTCATAAAATAACCTTTATGTCCCTACATCTGTAGAATTAGCAAAATGGGGTTTTAAACAAAGCAAAATCACGTGGTGAAACTATAGAAATTTAAATATCTGCCGATTGGGCTATGGAGGTAGTTGGGTGTGAAATGACGTGGGATGTCCTTGGACTTGCTCAAAATTACGGAAATGTTATTAGTTATAGAAAATAGAAAACAAAAAAGCTCCGAATTTGCGAAATTGTCTAATTTATGCCGTTAATCTATTTATTCAATTTCGATAGTTATGTAAGGGCAATTAGAAGTTAATTAAATATTAATTAGGAGTTAATTAGATGTTAATTAGAGGAATGAGGCTTAGGAACAATTAGAATAGAGATATAGAAATTCTCTCAGAGTCATTTAGTAAAGTCTTGCCGATTTGAAGAAAATTAGTGAAGATTTGGTATTTTAAACTATCAGAACCGGACCAATAGAAATTTTTCTATAAGTACCCTAGGATGAAAGGTTTAGCCAAACCACTCCCATGCGGCGCCTTGATCAACCATTGAAGGATAGGAAGCCAAGCTAAATTGGAAGGTAGAGTGAAGTCCACTAATCAAAGAAAAGTTGTTTCAAAAATCTTCATCTTTTCTTTCCTTCTCTTCTTATAAATTTTCGGCCTCCCCACAACCAGCCTCATTTTCCCACTTTCCTTCATCTTCTTCCACTTCCTCTCATCCCCAAGCTCAAGCTCTAACTATCAACTTCACTCTAAGATCAAGTTCCACCAAGATTTCACACCACCAAGGTAGGAATCTCAACTTTCTCCTTCTTTTCTTTGAATTGGGGCTGCCTAGAGTCCCTTATTCATCCATGATTTTGATGTTGTGATGGGTGGAGATGATGAATTAAGGTTGGTCTAAGGTGTATATGTGAGTTTGAATTAAAGATTAGATGGATTGATTAGAGAAAAACATGAATCCAAGAAGAATTTAAGAAGCTATTAGGGTTTTCCCCTCGATGGTCCGTACGGCGGAGTGTACGGCTCTGCCTACAGCAGATTAAATTTGATGAAACTATTTTTATATGAAACTACACATTCAGGGCTTTCCATAAATATAAAATATAAGGCCATTGGATTAGTATAGAGTTAGTTATGAATTTTTGAAATTTAACCTAGAAATCTGGATTCTTATCCGAGCAGTATGAGTTGAGAAGGGTATAACTCACACTACACAACTCCAAATTGAGTGAACCCAAAGTTTTTTGAAAGCTAACATGTAAGGGAATATCCCATAAAAATTTCAGAATTTAATTCATTGCCATTTGCTCCCAGAACACCAATGAAATTGACTTAAGTTTAAACCGGGCTGGAACAGGGTAGTCCAGTAGGGTCAAGTTTCGGGACACATAACTCAGGATATACTCATGCAAATGACATGAAACTTATTTCATTGGAAATCTTGTTCTGTTAGCTTTAAGCTGATATAAATTTCATATGATTTCACCCATATTTCCATTTTTAGTAAATTTTCTCTTATAAGGGTGCAATTCTAGCTAAGAACAGAGTAGTCTAAGGTAAAATACTAATAACTTGAGTTATACAAATCAAAATGAGATGGGACTAAAAGGGTTGAAAACTAGACAAATAGAACTATAATATATCCAAAATCCAGGTTTAAATGAGTTGAATTGGACTAAAGATGGGTTATACAAAAATGGGCAGAATTGAGTAGAATGAGCAGAAAACCTAAGTTATGTATTTATGTTGACATATTATATGATTGATATTATTGTTATAAAACTTGATGCTCTATGTTGGTTTTGTTGTTTGATTGATCCTTCTGGTAGTCTGGCACTATTCATGGGGAAGCGGACTCGATCCGTTATACTACCGAAATTCCAGTAGAAATATGTGAATTATATGATTGTTATGAACATTTATATGTTATGCTCATAAGATTTATATATACAAGAACGATTTAAGTATGATATGAAGTTTATGAATGAATGGATGTAGCATAGGCATGTATAATTATGTCCAAAGAAGAATAAGATTTATAAGAACTTGCAAGAAAGACGTACCAAGCTACCACGTAAGGCATGGCATAGACCCAGCTCGCGTGGGCCAGAGCGGTACTGTCTAAGACTTGGGCCAGCCTTCGACTAGATTTAAGGGGAGTAGATCGGTGTGAAGGTAAGGGAAAGTAAATTCATCACTTATGTATAGGTATAAGCTCGGACCTGAAAAGCAGGCTATTACCCAGGGGTGAGAAAGGCCATTCACCTCCGGGGGACTAAGTACAGAAGAGCAAAGTTAAGTCGCAAGTTAAAGAAAGAGATGAATTAAGTCAGGTGCACTTACATATAATTCAGTACAAGCATCTATATGTGCATTTCTAATTATCTCATTATGTCATGATGTTATTATGATTCTTACTAAAGTATATTACACTATTCGTGTTTCTATGTCTGTCATATAATATGCCAAGTGGTTGTTAAAATATAACCCGCTTCGACAAAGATGTTTTCAACTTAAAATTGAACCACTGCTTTCGTATATGTGCTCACTTTTCATAAGAAATCGAAGCAGCTAGAATGTTTATGATGGCACTGCATGAGTAATAGTTTGAGTTTACCTACTGAGAATCTTAGGTTCTCACTGCCTACTTGTATGTTTTTTTTTTCCATAAATATTCCAGCACCTAAATTGGAAATGAAGTGCGAGGTGGAGGACTGGGACATTCACTGAGCAAGACTCGGGCGTAAAACCAGACCAAGAGACTATTGAAACTTGCTAGTGACCAATCGGAAGCAAATTCTGTGTATTATGTTAGTCACAATTTCTTTTAAATTGTAATTATTTTATCCTCTATGTATCAGAGACGACGAAGTTTATGAACTATTAGTAAATAATAAAGTGCGCAGTTAAAGGGCCATGTATTATATTTTCCATATTTTAAAGTTTTCTTAGCACAATGACACCTTTTTAATATAACTCCATGACTCGAGCATGGCTTATATAATAAAGGGTGTTACACTAGACCTGGGTTCCGTGTATCTCGACTAAGGGGTAATCAATCCCTTTGGATTTATGTAACCTTATTCTTAGTCAAACATTAGTTTTCTTGACTAGGTTCTTGTTAAGGTCTTTGCTGAATTTGACCTCATTTCTGACTGCTGATTCGTAGCCTAAATTTGGTCTTCTAGCCCCCAATATGGGCTTAGCCTTTCGACTTTAGAATTTAGGGAGCCATGGTGGCTTCCTTTGTAAGATTCTTGTAAAACACATGAGGAAAGCTCCTCCTTCATAGAGGGTTTTCCAGTTTTGCTATCTAGTAAGTGGATAAGATGTTGGGAACACCCTTCTAAACGGGTGAAGAATATCTCAAATCTCTTAGGGAAGAGGTATTAATCACACCTTAAGGAGAGAAGGAAAAAAACAAGTATCCTATTAAAAATTTTAACAATCCTTGTGGATGTGGATGTATGATGCTCTTATTTGGGCATCTTGGGGTACAAGTTTTGCTCTTCCCTTGTATTCGTAGTGAAACTTTGAGCTTGACTTAATTACCTCAAGGCTTTCAAAATTTCCATGCTTAAGACATTACTTAAGGGGTTTGATTTAACTTCTCCGCTTAGATAGCGTGTCTAAGGGATTAGTTCTAGATATGATTTAAATTGTCCTTCTTCTGCCCACCGTTTTTTACTTAGGTTGATTGCCTAAGTGGTTTGGCTAGGATCCAACTTTCTCAAGTCATCCTTTATTCATGTGGTTGTTTCAGACTTAGCTTAATTTCCTAAGTTATTAGTTGGTTTCCGACTTTGTAGTCGTCTCTTTATATAGCGACCTACATCCGACTTAGTTTAATTTACTAAGTGGCTAACTAGGTTCCGACCTTAATTCATCATTTTTCATCATGATTTAAATTCCAACTTTCAGTTAGGTCCAATCTTAAGGAGCCAGTTTCCATGGGGCTTCCACGCTTGTAGGGAGATTTTGACCTTGAGGCCATTTTGCTTTATCTTGAGTTAGTTCCCTAAGTGTGTTAGTAAGCTTTTGATGCTAGGATCGAATTTTGCTACGCTAAGTTCCGACTTGAAAGTCATTTTGTAGTACACACTTGGATGATTAACTAAGGGAAATGATTTATACTCGAAGCTTAGAGATGTTATCTAAGGGAGTTGATTTGAGTATCCGACACTTAAAGTAATTGGCCAAGGGAGTTAATTTGGGTACGTAGTAAAAGAACATACTTTGCCTCTGCTGGCTGATCTCATTATGAGTCGAAGGTTATTTGTGAGCTTTACTACTCCTTTATCGATCTCGTTTTGAGTCAGATGTGGGCTTTAAACTTAGGTGTTGGCTGATCTCATTTAGAGTCGGAGGTCGCATCTAGTGAGGGCCAAGTATGGACTTTGCTTTGTTTTTATCATGTTTTTGATGTGGGGTAATGGGAGACTTCATGAATGTGCATTTTTTCCATCATGTTTTCATTCAGGCTCTGGTCTTGGCTTTGCTATATGTTTATCTGAGGTCGGTTTCTTCCGCAACCTTAATTCAAGCTAGATGACCTTATTCTTGGCCAAATGGTTGTGGGCTACATGCCAAAATATTTCATGCAGTGACTCTCAAAATGATATTGTGCATTAATAATGGCATTTATTTGCAATATTGTGCACATAAAGAGAAACAAAATAATTTAAATGATCAAAATAAATCAAGTTTGAGAGTGTGCAAAATATGACATGCCAAAGATATAAGCATCATGAAAATTTCCAAACCCAAATTCAAGGAATATCATGGATTTTAAATAAATATATATGGCATATAATGGGAAAATATAATTAGATATTAATTAGATATAAATGGCAAGGAAGATACGGTACCGTGGTGTGACTCACCATGCGTAGATGGCCAAGGTTGTAGTTTCCAATCCCTCAATTCTCAACATCAAGTTAACGGAGTGGTCAACTGTGGCATGTTTATCCGAGTTGTATGGATTTGAATTTCGTGTTCCGTGTTTTTCTTGGATTTATACATCATGGAGATTTTTTAAATAAATTTGTGCCGAGATATCTGCGAGCAGCGCAATTGGCATGGTGGCGACAAATTGAGAAGTGCATTTCAAGAGACACGGGTTCAAATCCCGTATCAGCCAAGTTGATGTAGTGGTTACGTGCACTTATCCAACCGAAATGACCCTAATTCAAGTCCCTTCTACCGCAGTTATCGAATTTTCAGCTTCTATCTCCTTCCTTTTTTTGTGCCAAGTGGGTTGGCCGAAGACCCGGTATTTGATTAAATCCAAGTTAGTGGGTTGTCTTTTTCCTCGCAACGACACCAGAGTCCCTTTTCAGCTGCAGTTTCATTTTCTGGCGGTGGCATAGTGGAAGCTAGTAGCGGCAGTCCTTCATCTCCATCATTGAATAGAGAGACCAGGAACATGGCAGTAGATCTGCCATTCGCAACTTTCAGCAACACTGAATGGTGTCTTAAGCTTCGAAGGCGGTGGCACATGAGAGCTGGTGGCAGCGAGAACCTATAGCAGCCGACGTCGTGACTCAGCGACACCATTCCTTTCATGATCGGGCACTAGCACACTTTCTCTTCCTTCGTGATAGTCATAGCACTAATCCGGGAAATGTCGTGGTGCCTTGCAGTGGAGGCAGTGTGAAACAACAGCTGGCACCCACCGACCTCTATTAATTCTTACAATTGGTGGCGCCCACGACGGTTGTGCAACGGTGTGAAGTAGCTGACAATGGTGGTGCAAGGTCTAGTGGAGTCCATGCTCAACACGCATGACCGAGGTGCGCCAGGCGAACCAGATTTGAGAGATCAAATTTTCAGTAACATGGTTTCAATAAATCTCTTGATTTAAGAGATACCAGATTTAATAATAAAAGACAAAAGGAATTATTTTAAATTCTTTCCTATTGATTCTTAATGAAAATGAGCGAGGCCAATGCCATGACTTCATTCTTCTTATTTAATTTGAAATAATGTGACTTGTAAAAGCCTTTAATCTATTTGATGAAAGAATTTCAACTCGGAACCTGGCAACTTCAACAGAGAGAAATCCGAATAAGAGTGGGGGTCAGCAAATTGCGATTCGGATTGTAGGAAGAGACCACTTTTCTATCATAGATATTCACATATGTCGTGCAGCTTTTCCCTTTGTTATTGTTTGTCCACAACTCGGCCTTTGACATAGCATTTCATCCATAGCCGTAGGTTGATCTCCGATGTGCAAAGAAAAGAAAAAGATCAAACAGCAGTCGTGTTCCCACAGACAGCGCCATTGTTTGGAACTAGGAAATCGGATAGAGATTACCTGGTCTCCGGTGTAGGGTAGGAAACACGAAGCTGCTGTTGATCCTTGATCCCAGTTGGTGGGGGTGTACCTGCAAGGACTCCGATACTTAAATTAGCAGGAGTCAAGAGATACTGTATGAATAGAAAAGAGAACATACTTGAATCATCTATTTAAAAGGCTATTTATAGAGAGATTTGGGGGTTTGAATAAGAGAGATTATCCCCTCTTTTCATGGGATTCTCCTTCAGTTAGGATTCCCTGTAATCGCCTTTGAGATATCTCCTCTAGTGATAAGATAAGACCTTTTAATGGATGTAGGGTAGACATATGGGCCTAGACTCCTAACTTAGGCCTTGGATGCCGTCATTCTATCCATGGCTATTGGGCCTATAGGGTGGTCCGTAACAATAAGATATTCTATTATATAACATAATATTATCCTCTTGCTATAACAAATAACTAAAATAATATTATATTTTATTATTCATTTCAATATTTTAAAAACTATTTCTTCCTTTAATAAAATATGAAAAATTAACAAATATATGGTACTTTCTTTTTCATAAACATATTAATCATTTTGCTTATACTTTTCATTATGATACGTGAAAAATTGAAACTATACAAAAATAATGATTTTTACTAACTATTTAAATTTAAAAATAAATTTAGAAAATAAATATTTATTTATTAGTGATAATTATTTTAAATTTTTAGCTTTCTTATATATAATTAAATTTATATTGGATATAAATATTATTTATAATATATGAATATATTTTAATAATTAATTTTTATTTTTATTTTTATATTATTTTGAATAGTTATATCATATGAAGTCTTATTATTTAATATATTTGTTTATTATTACATGCATTTTATTAATAAAATTATTATTTAAATTATTTTTTTATTCTTTTTATCTATTATTATTACTATTATTTAAAAATTATTATTATTGTATTTAAATATAAAAAAAATTAGTGAAGGAGAGTTTATGCATTAAAAGCTAGTCATGTTTAACCTATCTATCTAGACTTAATTAAGTTATCCATTATTTTAATAAATAAAAAGATTCGATGTATAAGTTTATACAATACATGACTAACACCAAAAAATTAATAAAGTCATAATATATTGTATTTATCCTATTATAGTTAATACAACATATCAAAAATAAACCCTTAATTAATCAATAGTTATATGTATGATTAAGTCTGGTTGAATTTTAATGGATAAGAAGTCTCTCTTTTATTGAAGATAATATTCATATTAAAAATACAAGTGCAATAAAAAAATGATATAAGAAAAATAATTTTAACCAACATTTAGTAGGTTCAAATGGTTCAATATTTGTTCCTCTTAAGTAAAACCTATCATGTTCAAGTATTGTAGATGAAAAATTAATGCTAGAAAAACTTTACTTCCACAAGAAACTGACCTAGCTCAAGCCAATTTAGTTAGAGTCCAACAGACTCCGAAGTCTAGTGGTTTGAACAAAAAAAAAAATTAAAAATAATATTCATATTAATTATACTAAATAAATCATTATTTCATGTTGCTTAATATAATTTTTTTATCACATAAAAAATACCTAATTAATATGTTTATGAGACTTTTATTTAAATACTTTCTATCTAAATGCATCCAAATATTATTAATAAATCTTAAAAAATAATTAAAGTTCCCTCCGCATCCTCCCCGGTGCAACATTGACATGGACACTATATTCTTGATGAGAAATGATCCAGGGACACATTTTTGCTGACTCACCCTGCGACTCATATGGCAAAACGACAAAAATCGTATAAACATACGAGGGTGAATTTACTGAAAAAGGAAGTAAAAAAAGTTGAAAAACCAACATAGAAACCCAAACCCCCGGTGCCAAAACTACTGCCCCTCGTCTAGCTCCCCTAACATCCTCTCCAAAACCAGCCCATAGCAGCAATTTCTTACTTATCTCTGCCCTTCATCTCCCTTGTACTCTTTCTTACTTCTCCATCCTCTATCAGTAGCTACCTGATTTCAAGTCAGTTGGTAGCCACAGAGGCAGTTTGCAATCCTCAATCCCTGGTATGATAAAAATAGCCTATGTCTTTGCCTTTAACTCATTGTCTATGCTGAACTTGATATTGAAATCTGAATTTTATTTTTTTGTGGGGGGTTTTGTAAAGGAAGGTGTTGGAACTCATTGTATTCTCTTTGTCTTTAATGATTTTTTGAGTTTTGTCCTTGTGTTGTAGTGTAAGTGTTTGCGGTTATGTTCATATGAGTTTAAAGGTTGCATAACATGCAAGTAACTTGCTAGGAAATGCTGGTAAGTTCTAGGAAAACGGTGGTAAGTATGTGCAAAATGCTGGTAAGTATGTGCAATAAGCTAGTAAATCATCAGCGTATGCAGTATACTTACCAACGTTTTGCTAAAACTTACCAGCATTTCCTAAGAATTTATCAGCATCATATGATATCTTTAAAATATAATTTTATGAAGAATAATATTTATAAACTTGTTCATTTAGGTACGTTAGTCAATAAGTTTAACATATCATTAAATCTTTTTCTTTATAAAATTAGATTTTAAATATATCACATGATTCTAGCAAATTCTTTGCGAACGATGGTTAATATATTTCCAACATGCTGGTAAGTTTCTTTAATTTGCTATTCATAAGAATATTTTTTTCTTTTTCAATTTTTAATAGTTATTGAACAGCACCTAAATTTAATTTTAACATCTCCTACCATCTGATACATTATCAAATTTAGTTTAAATCTAGCCATTGGTCAAGTACCATTATTATCAATTCCAATATGTTTAAAGACATAAAGTTATGTGCATATTCAGCTATAGTACTGATTAAAATTAAAAACTAGAAAATTTGGACCAAACCAGTACGAGATATCATGGTTTAGCCTTAATGGACTTTTATTTTTTTTTTCCCCTTATTTCTCAACCATGAGTTAGAGTCAGTTTATTCTGTATAGTATAGCATGCAATCTTTTGCTAATCTATTATTGTCTTAATGTGCTTATGCTTCTGCCAATGTATTAGTGTTTTTTTGTCCCTCTTTTTTGTAGGTTTGGTAACATTTTATTGTTGAGGTTGATGGGGGCTTCAAGCAATCAAGGAATGGCTACTGATGTTGATCCCAACTGTGATGTTGATAGGTTAAATGTAAGCTGTATACTGGAGCCAACTGTAGGGATGGTATTTGATTCAGTAGAAGAAGTTAAATCATTTTAAAAGTCATATGCTGTTACAAAGGGTTTTCAGTGGAAGATAAGAAATTCGAAAACTAGACTTGATGGGCAGCTGCGTTATTTGGTTCTAGCTTGCACACAAGTAGGGAGTCGTGCACCAAAAATATCATCAATAATAAAGACATTCCACATTCCTAACTAGTGGTGCATAATATGATGCAAGAATTATAGTAAGCAGGGGGAGAAAGTGAAGTTTGGTATATCAAGAAAGTTATTCTTGATCACAGTCATGATGTCAGTCCTACAAAGTCAAGGTTTTTCAAGATGAACAAGAGCATTAGCTTGCATGCGAAGAGGACAATCCAAGTGAATGATGATGCAGGTGTAAAGATTCACAAAACATTTCAATCTCCTGCTAGAGCTGTGGGAGGGTACGAGAATTTGCCATTTGGTGAGCGAGATCTGAGGAATTATATTCACAAGGAAAGATGTGCAATTGGAAAGGAAGGAGATGCAAAAGCCTTGCTAAGCCAGTTTCGTACTATGTGTAACATCCACTGAAATTCTTTTATCGTTTTCCGTTCAATTGTTCGATTTTTATCGAATAATTGAAATTAATTAAAATTCGGTTAAATAATTATTTAGGATCAATTGATTAGCAATTAATTGAGATTAGATACATGTTAATTAGGTTAGAAATATAGAAGATTTCAGAAGAATTTTCACGAAACTGATTTACCGATTTAAAGGAAATCGGTAAGTTTACGGTATTTTAAACTGTCGGAACCGAACCAATGGAATTACAAGCTTTAAACCCTATTTTGAGTGGCTGATAACTCAGCCACTTATCACCTAAAAACGGCGCAACAAAGGCCACCAAAACATGAAGAAGCTTGGCTGAATTTCAGCCATACAAGATTAGCCAATCACAAGCCAAGAAGCCACCTATTTATACTCCCTTAATCAGATTTTTCCTCCCCTTTTTCTCTCATTCAGACTGCGCCACTTTCTCTCCTCTGCCCAGCCCTCTTCTTCTATTCTTCACTCACATAATTCTAGCCAAGCATCAAGCCTAATCAAGCTTTGTTCATCCAAGCCTCAAAAATCAAGCAAAATCACTTATAACAAAGGTAGAGGTTTAATTCTTACATCAATTATGTGATCTTGGCTGGCTGAGGGTGGATTATTTCCACAATCTTTGATGTATAAATTGAATGATTATGATGATATGTGGCTGGTTATTGGTTGCTTGTTTGGTTAAAATCGAATTGGAAGTAAGAAAGAATGAAAATAGGAGGAGATGGAGAGCTGGAGAACCAAAACCCTCGGCAGTCCGTACGGCGGAGTGTACGGCTCTGCCTACAGCCGATTAAATTTGATGAAACCAATTTTAAATGAAACTAGACATCCAGGGATTTTCATAAATATATCGTATAAGGCTTTTGGATTAGTATTGAGAGAGATATGAATTTTTGATTCGACCTAGGTTTCTGACTCTAATTCTGGGTAGATTGGGTTCCTCAGGGTAGAACTCACCCTATACTACTTGAAAATGAGTGAAACTAACTTTGTTAGAAAGCTTCCACATAGTAGAATGTCCCATAAAAATTTCAGAATTAGATAAGGTCCCGTTTGCTCCCAGTGATCCAAGAAAGTTGCCCTATGTCCAAACTGGGCCAGAACAGGGCAGTTTAGGAAGGTCAAAATTTGGGGCTTATAACTCAAGCCCTACTAAGTTAAATGGAATGGAACATTTTGTAAATGAAACTTTGCCCTGTTAGCTTTAATATGAGACCAATCTCGTGTGATTTGAATCAGTTTTCGATTTTTAGTGGATTTTTACTTTTAGGTGTCTGATTCTGGCTAGCCACTGGGCAGGCTATGATAAACTCTAAATATCTTGAGCTATAGATATCGAAATTAGATGGGACTAAAGAGGTTAGAAACTAGACACATAGCACTTTAACATACCCAAATTTGAGGTCCAAATGAGTTAAATAGAAATTATGGCTTGAGTTATAAAAACTGGGTTGGTTGACCATGCTGAGGCAGAAACTCTGCCTTAATGAGTTTAATGTTATTATGAGTTCAATATTGAAATATGTGTGTAATGTTGTGATCTTTATAATAAATTGATGTTCTGATGTACTGGCACTATTTATGGGGAAGCAAACTCGTTCCGTTATGCTGCCAAAATTTCGGTAGAATCCATGCATAAGTTATGAATTTCATGTTAATGCATGTGCAATTTCAAGAAAGCTATGAAAGTTATGATAAGAATTATGTTACTATGAAAGTTCCTTGTTACTTGGGCCAGCCCCAGATAAGAAGTTAAGGAGAATAGATCAGTGGGAAGGTCAGGGAAAGTAAACCCGGCATTTCTGTATAGAAACGAGCTCAATCCTGAAAAGCAGACTATTACCCAGGAGTCTAAACGGCCAAGAACTCCCAGGGGACCAAGAGATGGAAAATGATGAAAAGAAATGGGGAAGCTTATGAAGAAAGGTTTATGATTAAGTCTGCATGATTACATGAATGCATGATTTCATGAAATAAATTGTGTCGATGAATGCTGCCTATTATGTTTATTAACTGCCGTTATTCATTCATTCTGTTTATTATTTTGTGAATTATTATTAGCAATTCTACTCTGTTTCTTGTGCCACCTAAAGTAAAACTGAACCTTGCCTCGGACTAGACGTTTTCTTAAACTCATTAAAAATGGATAGTCTAGTTTGAATACATGTTTTTATAATTAAATAAAACCCAAGGCAACTGAGAATGTATGTGACATCAGATAATCTCTATGCCCAAACCCTACTAAGAATTTCTTTAAATTCTCACCTCGTTCTGTATTTCCCGCATCATTCTCAGACGTTGGCGATGGACTCCATGGCCACCCTCTTCATTGAGATCCCAGATTTACAGCTTCACCATGATCTAGAGTTGGATTCTTTGTATATAGTCGGTTCTTGTAACTTCCGCATTTACCTATTTAGCAATAGGAACTTTCTTTGTCCTCTACATCATCCCGCTGACCTTGCGACTCCCTACATTACTATCCCACTACACATGGCGCACTACTTAGCTCCTCCCGCACCAAGATAGGTAGCTCCTGTTGACCTTGCACCGGAGTCACCACCACAGGCAGTTCCAGATATCCCACTTAGTTCAGAGAGTAACCCTTCTGAGGCCATCGGCTCGTCACCCTCTTCCTCCTCGGGACCCAGTGCAGAGTATTCTCTAGCCGAGCCTGACATGGCTAATCTGGCCATCCTCAGTAAACTCAACAGCGAGAGATGTTGTACAAAGATGACCCTCTTTTGATAGCATGTAGCTCTGGGTTATAGACTTGACAGTAGGGTTAGCAGTAGGTTATGAAATGTCCTCTGAGGACCATAGGATCTTTTTGACTAATACGGCCGTTATTGTCTTTTTGGTTCATCGGCCCACTTATGTATTCTACTTGGCAACTTTGTACAGAAATTGAAGCAGTGGCTTCTGATATATATATATATATATATATATATATATATATACAGTTAATGTTATTGTACTATTCTTATCTATTGTGGTATTATGTTGAGTTTTCAGAATATAGTATAGCAAATACAATGCGCTTTCGACCATTTTGTAATACTAATCACGAAATTTAAGCAGAATATTAACACAGTAACACAGTCTACTTAATTTCATGCTATGACTTAAGCATAACATCAAATTAGTAGGGTGTTACACTATGAAGGAACAAAATTGTAACTTTGTGTACAACATAGACCTGGATGATGAGTTTTGCGTGAGACATGTGTTTTGGGCTGTTGCTAGAAGTAGAGCAACATATAAAGCCTTCGGAGATGTTGTGACTTTTGACACAACATATCTCACAACTAAGTATGATATGCCGTTTGCTGCATTTGTTGACGTTAATCACCATGGATAAACATGTTTGCTAGGGTGTAGTCTACTCTCATCAGAAGATACTGAGTCATTTGTCTGGCTGTTTGAGTGTTGGGTGAGGTGCATGTCTGGAAATGCACCTAGTGGCATTGTGACTGATCAATGGAAGGCTATGCAAAAGACAATTGAAAAAGTTATGCCTAATACTCATCATAGATGGTGCTTATGGCATATAATGAAAAAAATCCTGGAGAAGCTCAGAGCATATAAAGAATACAAGAAGATAAAGTCTTCATTTAAGGCAGCCATTTATGAAACCATAACAGAGGAAGAATTTGAATACAAATGGTGTTCCTTACTAAAGGAATTTGAGCTTAAAGAAAATGAATGGTTGAGTGGACTGTATAAGGAGCGGCATAGGTATTTGAAGAAGAATTTTTGGGCAGGGATGTCGACAACGCAATGAAGTGAGAGTATACATGCATTCTTTGATGGATATGTCAACTCAACAACGAGTTTGCAACAGTTTGTCAAGCAATATGACAATGCGCTGAAAAGCAGGGCAGAAAGGGAATTTGAAGCTAATTTTCAGTCAATGAATACTACAATTCCTTGCAAGTCGAACTCCACCGTTGAAAAATAGTTCCAAGCTAAGTATACTCATGCAAAATTTTGTGAAGTTCAAACAAAATTCAGAGAGAAAATGAATTGTGGCGCATCTCTTAAGAATGTAGATAGGATAATTGCTATTTATCATGTATTGGAGGAGATTGTTGTGGGAGATCGAGAAAAGGAGGTGATGTATGAGGTTATATTTAATCGTGGCAGTCATGACTTTAGCTACCAATGCTTGTTATTTGAGTTCAAAGGTATTATTTGTAGGCATTCGCTTAGTATGCTCACTCTTGAAAGAGTTAAGCAATTGCCATATAAGTACATTTTGGCAAGATGGAGCAAGAAGGTTAGACGAAAGCATTCTTACATAAAGAGTAGTTATGCTGTGACTGAGTTGAAACCAAGAATTGAGAGATTTGACAAGCTATGCAAGCATTTCTATGATGTTGCGGAAGTTGTTGCAAATTCTGAAGATGCAACTAATGCCCTCCATCGTACACTTGATGGATTTATGGGCAATTTCCAGGCTATGCCATCCTTGTTACATCACAATTTTAGTGGGAGTTCTAGAGGTGAGGAGATTGTGAGCAACTTGGGTACCAATTGTGAAAATCAAGTGAGTGAGATCCAAAGTCCCTTGCTCGTGACATGGAAAGGGAGGCTACCTTCAAAGAGAAAATTAGGTCAAGTTGAAAAACTTGGCAGAAAATCTAAAAAACGCAGCACTTAAAGACTTGCAAATATGGTTATTGAGTTTTGTGTATACTTTATTGTGTTAATTTATATGTTTCCCAGATTGTTACAAATGAAGACAAGAGGTTTTCTCATTATTTGCTACCTGAACATGCAGGAATCCATTAATTTGGATATTGGTCAGCATGGTGGAACAAACTTTTGTCTTGAGTCATCGGTCGAGATTCAATGTCTTAAAGGGTTGAATAATGAAAGCTTCCTGGTGTGTTTAAACACCGAGCTTAATGTTAAATTTGAATAATTATTCTAATTTAGTCATGGTGCAAGTTTAGTTATGGTACAAGTTGCATGCCATGGCTGTATTTTCTATATTAAGCACAATTTTGTTTCAATTGTTGGGCTTAGAGGTTTGATATAGGGTGTTTGAGGGTTAATCTAAATTACAAAACATTATGGTAATTTGATGCTGGAGGTTTTTATGTTCTGGCTAACTTGTTATCTATTATAGTTTACTCGCATGTTTTGCAAGGTGCTAGAAACTCATGTAATGTAATATGTGGGGCTTAAAAACAATTATTAACTTTTATTGTTGTTGTTCTTTGTTGTTGAGCAACAGTCAAGTGGTGTACATTTGAATCAAAATAATGCAGTACCCAATTTAGCAGATAACTGTTTGGATGCAGAATTGGGCAACCTACAGTCAGGTGGCTTAGTCTCACTACATGAAGCCTTTAATCAGGATGTTAACCCATGTGTACAGGCATGTAAACAATGACAAAATTTATCAAATTTGTTTGCTACTTTTATTGATTATACCATTTCATCCAGGTAGTAGAAGATTGTTCCTTCACAGATATACTGATTAATAGAAACACAATGATATTCCCAATGGACTTCGGAGGACCCAATCAGACAACTGGAGATCCATTCCAACAATTTAGTTCTCACATATAGAATAGATTACTATTGTGATTGTTGTATTGGGAGAATGAAACTATTACTTTCTGTACAGGTGTAATCATTATTAGATACACATTTGTCAGTTGTGTTGGGTTTGGAGGCTTATAATAGATTAAGACCTTTTCTTTTTTCAAGTTTCGATTGTACAGAATGATGGTTGCATCTTGCATGCTTAGTGATATGTTAGATTTATCCATTCAGTTGGCCCCACGGTCAAAATTTGTTACAAAATTTGAAAAGATAAACTAAACTTACCAGTGCCCTAGTTAAATTTACTAGCATTGACCTAAAACTTACCAGCGTTTGTAGAGAATTTTACCAGTGTCCAAAGGGACACTATGAAATGTGATTTTCTTGGCTAATAATATTTAGCGATATGTTTGCTTGTCATTCAAGTGCCCCGTAGTTTATACTGGCTAGAAGTTTAATACAAAGAAAAGAAAAAAAATTAAAGTTTGGAAAATGTTAGCAAAAAGAAACTTACTAGCACCTCTCTTAAATTTACAAGCGTTTACCTAAAACTTAACAGTGTTTGTGAATAATTTTACCAGCGTCCAAAGGGACACTGTCAAATCTGATTTTCTTGGCTAATAGCATTTAGTGATATATTTGCTTGTCATTTAGGTGCCCTATGGTTTATACTGGCTATAAGTTTAATAGAGAGAAAAGAAAAAAATTAAAGTTTGGAAAATGTCAGCAAAAAGAAACTTACCAACGCCTCTCTTAAATTTGACAGTGTTTACCTAAAACTTACTAGCATTTGTGAAGAATTTTACCAGCGTCCAAAAGGACAATGTCAAATATGATTTTCTTAGCTAATAGTATTTAGTGATATATTTGCTTGTTATTCAGGTACCTCATGGTTTATATTGGCTAGAAGCTTAATAGAAAGAAGAGAAAAGAAAAAAATTAAAGCTAGGAAAATTTCAACAAAAAGAAACTTACTAGCACCTCTCTTAAATTTACCAGCGTTTACCTAAAACTTGCCAGCGTTTGTGAAAAATTTAACCAGCATCCAAAGAGACACTATAAAACTTACCAACACATTCCCAATATTTACCAGTGTTTGCCTTAAACATACCAGCTTTCATAAAGAATTTTACCAGTGTCTAAAAAAATACTATCATTAATAGAGAAAGGTTATCATTTACATCTGTCAAGTTTGTTCTTCCATAACATTTTTGATACCACACAACCTTAACCTATAAGATGTTACTATTATGCCCTGCACTAGTGCCACCAGAGAATTTCCATGCTTGCCATTTTTAGTCAATTTCTTCAATCCTAGGCCCTGCACTAGTGTCACTAGAGTATGATTTTCCATAGCCACAACTAAGGATCTCATATGCACCCCCCATTGGCATATCCCCACGAACACCTTGGGATATCTTGCCAATGATTGGGTTGAACAATCCTTCCAACTTCTACTTGTCCTCTAGAGGGCTCTTGGCCTCCACCTTCTTCACATCCTCATCATCCAGAGATTGGGAACCTAGACACAAGCAACAAATATCAATGCCAATTTAGGGATGACCACCACTGTAAAAAATGGCTTATACAAGCAAAAAAAATTTTCCCAGGGCCAAAATCACAAAACATAGTGAGTTGCATAACATATCAGCAGCCTAGTCAATCTTAATAAGCTAATTGGAAAATTGGTTTTCGAATCCAGTAATTTATATTTTGAAAGAAGGAAATTATGAAAACTAACCAAGTATACAACTCTTCTACATAGGCTCCGATATCTCAGATTCTGCATAGATTGAGGTCAGGGTCATCCAACATTGACAACAAAAGCATCCATCTTCAAAAGGACCCTCCAAAAAAGGATGACATCCATGTGCATCTATTTTTTCTTTCCCCTCACATGCCTTGCCGTGTACGATGTTCTTCCCTGTGACCTAGTTTTTCGCTTTCTCGAAAACTTCTTAACCCTGATTGCAACATTTGATGTTGGCTTGGGTAGGGCATTAGCTGTATGACCTTGATCTTTAAATTCTATGCAAGCAATGTCATAAAATTAAGATTATAGTATATTAAATCATAATTATCCACATAAATAGCCTTTGTTCATAAATTTAGGCACAAACCTACCATATTAACTTCATCAGTCTCTGCATTGTCTTCCCTAGTGCCACAATCCTCTACATTTGTTTGAATGAACCGAGTAGGAGTTGAAAGCAATACATCAAGTTTTGCAACCCATAACACTTCTTCCCTTGCCTCGCTTCTATCATCGAGGACCCAATCAGTTAATAGCTCACGTCGAATGCCATTAGAATCAGTCTATGGACATAATAAAACTGATTACACAACGTTATAGTAATTTAATACTGATAAGAGAATAGAAAACTTATGAGAGAACAGAAAACTGATCTCAGTCCAAGAAGGCATAGTAAGGCCTTCTTCATATGTTGTAACACCATCCTACATCTCCATATATTTGATGGTGTAGACACCACAGTCATTTCTTCACGAGAAACACACAAAACCCACCATTGACATGGATGTATGTCAGAGAAAAATTCACAAAATCCACTCAATCACCATTTACCCGTTATGTTGTGATGGCACCTTGACATTCTCAATTTGTATCTCCTCGGCAGGGGATTTGAATTTTGCATCCAACATGGGCATTATAAGCTTAAATTGGTAAGCCTGCAAGTTTGAGATAGTAGTAACAGTCAACGTACAACTCAATATACAATCGAAATTGATTACTAAGCAATAAAAATTGAGTTTTTCATACCACCAACTGGTCAAGCTTAGTCTTATCATCCCTATGGGATCGTGGCAGAGGGTCTAGCACGTACAATGTCCTTTTATCTTTCTTTAATGCATAACACCACCAATGTTCACTAAATATGGCCGATGCAATGATCTGCAACAACAATAAAAGTTTTGTTTAAGCCTATGACAATGCAATCATTAATAATATGTATGGGAGATATGGATTAAAGGGAAATAGAGGAAAATAAATGACTTTAGGAGTTTAGCATATGTTTGGGAGTTTTAAGTTGCTCTCCTTCCACTTTCATATCTTCCATTTCCTCCCCCCCCAACAAGTTTAACATGTGACACTGATCAAATGTAAATACCTCATTGCAATTGTCGATGTTAGAATCAAATAGCAGAAAATGGTCTGGTATATCCAACGGTAGCTGCAATTTGTCTTTCTTGAAGTCTTCTAGCTTTTTTACAAGCTCATCCTGCGTTTACACGAAAAAAAAAAAATTAACAACACTACTCTGAGTAACAATTTTAATTCCAACATTGAACTTAGGTAAGTAAGTTGATCTCACCACAAAATATGAAGACAGACAATATCGAGACCTCTCCCTTCGCATATTATCCATATTAAAGACAAAACTTGCAAATGAAATAAGCTGTGCATGACAAAAGAATATAAGGTCAGGAGGTTTAGTTTGGGGAAATTAAACAAATAATAGGAAAATTTTTGCATTGGACTTGATTAGTACATGATTGCTGCATCACTGTCTAGGCGCCAATGTCCCTGCCTCATAACAAGAGAAAAATATGCCTTTGATCCGAAACAAGACCCTGAAAAGAACCAAAAGTATATAGTCAAATATTTAACTTTACAGTTAAGTGCTTGCAAATGAGTGGATTTTTTAACAAAAGGCCTTACTCGCTTGGAGGACCAATTTGCATCCCAATGCAGTAGTCATATAATTTTTGTATCAAATATGATATGTCACCTCCGTAGTCATCTAATTTTTGTCCCAATTTTTCTCTGTCACCTCCCTCACTGGTCAGAACAGGCTTGTCATGGATAATGCCATTACCATTCTCATTTTCTTCATCTTGTTCCTCGTCCATATTGGTCAGAACAGCCCCGTCATGGATAATGTTATTACCATTCTCATTTTGTTCTTTTTGTTCCTCAGGTCAAAACAGGTAAGTCATGGATAATGTCATTACGATTCTTTGAATGTTCCTTTTCTTCCTCATCCATAGGGGTCAGAACAGGACTGTCATGGATAATGTCATCAACACTTTCATTTTGTTCTTCTTCCTCATCCGTAGTAGTAATCTCATCATCATCGACATCCATGATGCTGTCTGATTCTTTGACACTTCGTGTTTTGGGAAATGGTTGTTCAGGCATTAGCCATGATGCGATCATCTACTGACTTCCAAATAGTAAGCATTTCCCGAACCTTTTGCTACACGAACTACATATGCTGATTTCTTTAAAACTGAGTTAGTTAGTTAGTTGCAAATAGACAAATGAATCCACTCATTCAAGTGCACCAAGTACTTTGGTCTATACCTGACTCTTGTACACTCTATGCAGTTGAAGCTCCCCGAAAATGTCATCTTCATCATCGTCGTGGTTTAGTATTCCCTATCAAATAACAATAATGTAAAGCTTAATTCTAGTATACTTGGTAATGGCATAAATAGACAAATTTCCTAAATGCATATAAACATCAGTCCTAGACTTAATCTAAATGGTTCTAACCCCACTATACCTGTGCACTTTCCTTTTCCGCCTGAATCCTTGAATGCACCTTCTTGTCATCCCAATGTTTAAGCAATGGAAGATCCATATTTGGTGGGACAATGTCCAGTGGTAGAGCATGGAAATACAGGATCTGTGCAATGACAAATCATTTATTAAGATGTCTACATGAACAAGCCATACTCAATTCATCCAAAGAAGCCTTTGATCAATATACCATTAGGCAAAAGAGGCAGCCGCTAATGCTCCTTGTCTTCCATTTCTTGCTCTTGTATGCTTTGATGTGCCTTACAAGATGGGAAAAGATGAATTCGCTCCAATTGTATTTGTACAAATTCTGCACGTCAACAATGGCCCCCAAAAACTTTGAACTGGGTGCCATCTCTGATGTCGGGCATAGAAAATATAACAGTGCATATAGCAGATATGCTCATCTAAATTGGTCATCAGCATTGCCGTCAATAATCATCTGTTCTTGCTGACTGTATTTGATGCCTTTGAAAGTCATTAATAGCGAGTGTTGATCATCATTGACAGACTTTGGAATGGGCAACCCTATTATATCTAAAGTATTAGAATTGGCACATGAATAAATTTTAACTATTGACAAGTAAAATTAAACAATTATTTCATCCATATAGGAATAAATTCACCATAAATATCCAAAAGGAAAAAAAAAAAAGAATAGAGGTTTAATTGGTAAAAAAAAATTACCCTTATCTGGTAGCCCTAAGGCCAAACCCACATCATCATAGGTTATGGGGATAGTGCGCCCTTTAACAAACATCATTTGATGCCAGAAGTCAAAAGACTTCACCAGCTCCAAGCATAAAACACGGTTAAGGGAATGGCATCTGAGGTCCATCAAACCTTTGAAACCCATGTCGACGACTGTGCTAGCTTGCTGTTCAATCAACTTTACATGCAACCCATGCAATCGACTGGGCGAGCATCGAGTGAGGAACACAGCCTGCATTTCACAAACATTACAAACAATACATCAGTCCTCAAATATTACTATGGATGATATGGATAAAAGAACAAAAAAATTCTGATCAATAATGAGATAGAGAACTAAAATACAAATTTGCTGTGTGGACCTCTTATTAACACTGAAACTGAAGCACATAGCTAACTCAATCATTCATTTCCAATGTACTAGTAACATTTAATAATTGTTACTCAGATACATACCTTCCCTGGTTTTTTCATACGCTGCTTTTTCTCGTATCCTAAAAAATTGTCAACCGAAGAACTACCAAGATCAGTAGAATTACAAATAGAATTGATCCCTAAACCAAAAGAAAAAGGCAACATGATTAATAAAATTCAATTGTTACATAAATAAGCCACTCTAACCTTCCTTAACTTTTGGAATAGTGACCAGTTCTTTACCATGTGATTCTGTTATAGGTCAGCATCATCAACCTCGCTTACCAACATTTACTATACAAAAAAAAATTAAAGAAAAAAATTTGGTTATCATAGAATAACATACCTTGTCCTCAACTACGTTTCGCAGCTTTCCTCTTCAGCATTTTGATTTGTAATACTTTATCAGATTAAATTTAGGTTGCAGTACCTACAAAGTATACAGATGATATCATATTTCATCTCTTTCTCAGTTTTTAAATTATAAAAAGTGCACCCTCCAATGAAATTTAATTGAATATTTGAATTGTAACATGTATCCTTGCTTATGCTCAATTATAGTACCATTAGAGAGTAAAGTATTTGAAAGCTAATCAATATATCCCCAATATACTATAAAGTACTCATATATCTCTTAACCTATGCAGAAATGACATTTTTTTTTAACTCATTTTGTCCTTCAATAAAAAATTAAAGAGTTCCTAAGACGCTGGTAAATTCCTAATAAACGCTAGTAAGTTTTCACAAAATGGTGGTAATTTTTAACAGAACACAGGTAAGTATCTCACCTTTGTAAATTTTTTACTCCTTTTCAAATTTTGCAACAATTATTGACTATGAGGATTTAAATCAATAAGTTATCACATTTTAAAGAGTTCTTAAGATGTTGGTAAGTTTCACAGAGGGGCTGGTAAGTTTTAGCAAAATGCTAGTAAGTTCCTTATAAACGCTGGTAAGTTTTAGCAAAACCCTGGTAAGTTCCTTATAAATGTTGGTAAGTTTTAACAAAATGCCGGTAAGTAAGTTTCTATACTTTGCTAGATTTATAACTCTTATCAAATTTTGCAACAATTATTGACTATGGGGACTTAAACCAATAAGTTATCACATTTTAAAGAGTTCTTAAGATGCTGGTAAGTTTTACAGAGGGGCTGGTAAGTTTTACCAAAATGCTGGTAAACTCCTTATAAATGCTAGTAGGTTTTAACAAAATGCTGGTAAGTAAGTTTCTCTACTTTGCGAAATTTATAACCCTTGTCAAATTTTGCAACAATTATTGACTCTGGGGACTTAAATCAATAAGTTATCACATTTTAAAGAGTTCTTAAGATGTTGGTAAGTTTGACAGAGGGGCTGGTAAGTTTCACCAAAACGCTGGTAAGTTTTAACAAAATGCAAGTAAGTAAATTTCTCTAATTTGCTAAATTTATAACTCTTGTCATATTTTTCAACAATTATTGACTATAGGGACTTAAATCAATAAGTTATCACATTTTAAAGAGTTCTTAAGACACTAGTAAATTTCACAAAGTGGCTGGTAAGTTTTAACAAAATGCTGGTAAGTTCCTTATAAACGCTGGTAAGTCTTAACAAAATGCTGGTAAGTAAGTTTCTCTACTTTGCTAAATTTAAAACTCCTATCAAATTTTGCAACAATTATTGACTTTGGGGACTTAAATCAGTAAGTTATCATATTTTAAAGAGTTCTTAAAATGCTGGTAAGTTTCACAATGGGGCTAGTAAATTTTAGCAAAATGCTGGTAAGTTCCTGATAAACATATTTACTGGTATTTTAAATGTATTTACTAGCATAATAAAAAAACTTACCAGTATTTTCTAAAAATTTACCAGTGTCCATTAACTCTTTCAAATTAAACTACTCTTTAATGATTTTTTTTCCTACTCAACATTCCAAGCCAAAACTCATACGACCACAACTGCAAACACCTATACTACAACACTAAAATAAAACTCAATCTTGCTACTCATCATAGTTTCAAGACCTTCACTTACAAATGCTGTAACATCCCCAATTTTTGTCTAAGCTAATTAGTTCAGTGATCCTGGCTAATTAGAGAGGTTAACAATTAACTGAGAATTAATCGGCTAATCTCGATGAGCAAGAGTTTAGTGAATTGAGTCACGTCAATAATTGAATCATAATGCACTAAATGGTTTAATTAAAACCTAATTATTCGAACCTCATTAATTCGTAACTTAGAAATATAATTAAGCTAATCCAATCTTATTAATTAAGTACAAGACAATTGTTCTACCTTAATCGATTGAGATAGATTAATTCTTATACCCTAATTACATAATTCATAAGATCAATTCTTTTAAGAGGAAAAACGTCTTAAAGATGTAATTAACCGAAATCGGTTAAAGAGCAATTTAACTAATCGAATTGATTAACAACTTAGGTAATTCTAATGGCTTTAAAGATTTACAAATTTTGCCTAATTAATACACCAAATCTTGGCCAAGGGCAAGAGCAAAATCCAACCATCCATTTGTCTTCTCATCATGCACCATTAGAACAAGAGTCTAGGTTAGTAGTATCTCTTTAGTCAAGACAAGAGAAGTACCTTCCTCCTTTAGGATTATGCCACTTGGAGTGATCATATTCACCTAAGCTAATCCCAAGAGTGGTCATGCCTTTAACCACTTGAGAAAACACTAAATGGTATTTACCCAAATGTCAAGACTCAAAGAAAACACAACCCACCCTTTTACCCCAAGGTTCCTAGCCCTTTTGCTTGAAAAAGAAGTAAGACTCACCTACTCTCTCTTGTTTGTTAGGGAAGCAAAGCAATCAGCCCTCCCTCACTCTTTTATTGCGCAAAAACAGCCGCTCCATCACTCTCTCATTTGTGATTTCCATTCTTTCCCAAAGATACCAAGTAGCCACTCCTTTTCCTCTCAACCTCTCCTTGTTCTTCCTATTTCTCTTCTTGTTCTTGTCACTTTTCCACCACCATCACTCTCATCTTCTATCACCCCCCTCACTAACTTATCAAGGATCACATTCTTTGGTCTTTGGTAGAGCAAAGCAAACACTCATTTAGCCCCCATTTGCTAGCTCAAGAGGAAGGAGGCCATCTCCAACCATTCTCATTCTTCAAACTTGTCAAGAGAAATCCTTGTGGTAGTGATCCTAACCCCTTTCTCTTCTATTTTTTTTGTCAAGCTCTAGACCTCCTAAGCTCTCCATAGCTAAGTGGTTTTAGGACTTGCTTTAAAGGCCTCATGGCTATGCTTTTGTTATAAGTTGTTTGTGATTGTTGCTCTTCTCTTGGAAAATGACTTTGGATGTGCATTTTGTTTTATGTTGAACCCAACTTTTTAGAACTCAAAGTATTGATTTTTACCAAGATCTCAAAGTATAAAAGTGGTTTGGAAATGTAAAATGGTCACTTGAAGAAAAGACTTAATGTTCTTACAAGAAAACTCCTTGAAACCAAAACCGTGAAAACTGGAAAATTCTGGCAGTCTGTATGGCGTGACCAATAACTCTTTCAATATAGCTCCAAATGGAATGAAACTAATTTTTGTGAAAATAGACTCATAGAGCTTTTTATACATATAAAATACGTGAAATTTGGCCTTAAAATGAGAGAGATGTAATTTTTCAAAGTTTGCTGTTCCTGGATGAGTTTCTGTTCGGGCAGTATGTAATAAAATGTGCATAACTCAAGTTATACATAACATTTTTGAGTGGGACCAAGTTTGTTAGAAAGATAAGACATAGAGGAACACCCCCATAAAACAGTCTTGTCAGATTACATGTGAGGAACTCCCAGTGAAGTGAACAAGCCACTGACCCGAGTTGAACTTTCAAGTCTGAACAGTCAGAATAAAATGTGCATAACTCAAGCTACAAAATGAATTTTTGAGTAGGGCTTCTTTTGTTTAAAAATAGACTGAGATAAGTATAACCATACCAAAATTCGAAACAAAAGAGTAAAAGATGAAATTATGGTAAATTTTTGAAGTTACTGCCCCACTGTAAAAGTAAAACTGGTTATGGTAAGTTTTAAAGGTTAATGAGAAATAAGCTTTAAGACATTAAGACCCTTACATTAAGTATTGGAAAACCTTCATAATTCAACTTAAAAGTTTCAAAAAGGATAATGGATGAAATTGGCCCTATGCCTAATAAAAGAATTTATTCAAGAGGCAACCTCATTTAAAAGATTGCACCAAATTTACTAAGCTAAGCTCATAAAACTTTTCTTGAGAATATGCCTATGTTTATGTGCAAGCATGATACTATGATAATGATATGATGATGATCATGACAATGATATGATGATGATTATGATATGATATGATATGATGATGATGATTATGACATGATATGATGATGATGATTATGATATGATATGACGACGATGATCATGATGATGATGATTATGATAATGATATGATGACAATATGAACATGATATGTTAATGATATGATACTTAATGATATACATGAAAGAATTAATAAATATGAACACCCTGGGGACGACGATACGTAACGCCCAGAGGTGATTCATAAAGGAACCATATTTGGGGACGGCGATACGTAATGCCTAAATGTGGAAAAGAATCATAATAATTTTGCATCATAAGCCTTAATAAGAAGAGAAAGTAAACTAAGGGCGTGATCCTTCAAAAGGGAAGGTGACCCAAAGTAAGCTCCCCTCACCCACGACTCACATGAGGCATGGCATGACCCAGCTAGTGTAAGTACCGAAATTCTATGGTGGCGACGGCCACGATATGAGCTCATTACCACTTATGTTTAGTGGGTGAAAAGATAAAGTCAAGTTAAGAAAAGAAAAGGGACTTCGGCCCAAACTCTAGAAAGGGAAGAAGTTAAGAAAAAACTTATAGCACAATCATGCATTTTTATATGATTATACTTATGCCCATGTATGTTATGATGTAAGTGATTAGAGATTATGTTAAAATTGAATCCGCTTCGGATATTCATGATTTCAAAAATCCAAGAATTGAACCTTATGCATGCTCACTATTTTCATTAATAAAACTGAAGTGGTTGGGACGATGACGATGACACTTTCGTGTAGGGTTCGAGTCCTACTAAGAAATTCCATTTCTCACCCTAGTTATTCTTCTGTATCGTCACCAGATCTCGATAGCGCATCCGGTGGAGCAGAGCATGGATCCCCGACACTGTGAGCGGGCGTATGACGTGGATGTCAGACAATTGCTGATGTAGACTTGTAGTCGCCGTAGCTCTGCATCTTCATTCATTTCTTTTGTGACGAACGATGTCGATTTTAGTTTGTATCTAGCATTTGGATCATGGCATGACCATGAGCCTCCTTTGATGTAATGCTGATATATATGTATGTATATATATATATTATGAACCCATATGAATGTAATGGTTAGTTATTTAATGCAATGTATTTGTGAATCACTATTTATTTATCTTTCTCTTATTTTATGATGTTAGGTTATGTATCTTATGTGACACGCTCTTTCTTTATCTGTCTTCTTGCCCAAGGCTTCACTTTTCAAAACGCTGCAAAGCGACGGCGTATTTCAAAAAAAAATTTTACCGTATTTTCCACATAATTTAATTTCAAGCAAAGTTTAGTTTTCCACGAGCATAAGTAACAACTAATAAAATGCCGTAATACGACTTAAGCGTAGTATGGGTTTATTAGAGTGTTACAAATGCCCCAAAAAATTAATTCCAGATTCAAAAGACAATTTAGAATTCCACACAGACAATGAGTTATATATTAAGAGAATGACAGGGTTTGTGATTGTACCTGGTGCAGACGAATAGGTGATCAGACAAGAATAGTGTTGGCGTGGGATGAGTAGCCACTATAGGATGAAGAAATTCTATCCTTGTAGGAGGGGAAGTAATTCTTGGGCAAGGAAAAGGTGCTTGGGGTGGACGAACGAGAGGGATAGATGAAAGTAGGGAATGGACAGACGTGGGGTGTGGAAGAATGGGTGAAAGGAGTTTGCCACAGACGTTGAGTGTAACGTCTGATTTCCGACTTCCGATCCCATTTAATGTTGAAAATTCCGATTTCCGAGTTTGTCTTATAAATTCCGACTTCCGATCTCGTTTAATATTGAAATTTCCGAATTCCGAGTTTGTCTTTAACTTTCAAATAAATTCCGACTTCCGACATTAGTATTAGTTTCGATTTCTGATTTCGTTTCCAAGGCTTAAGAAAAAAGGACTGACTGTATTTTCCGTTTTCTGACTTTATGCTTGAGTAGGGACGAACATGATATCCGAGTTCCGACCTTAGTTGATTCAAGATGGACACGAATACGACTTCCGAGTTTATCTGAATTGGATTCCGAGTACAACCAAGAATTTTCACGAGTTAGATATCAAGCTTATTACTAGAAGCTTTTCATTTCTCAATTTCCGAGTTAGATATCAAGTTAGAATGCCGAGATCCTATGATTTCCGACTTCCGGGTTCGAGTGTTTTGGTTTCACATTCTGGCCCCTGACCTTCGATTTAAAGGTGATTGTACCTTACAAATTCCGAGTTCCGACTTTACTCTCCAATTTTGAATAAAACAAGATGATTATTCCGAGTTCCAACTTAACCATGCACGAATTCCGACTTTAGGAAGTACACGAGTTCGATGTCAAGTTCGAGATCTGCTGAAGCGAAGTTTCACTTCTCTGGCGGCGTGGAAGCAATTTTAACACAAAAGAGGGAGACATGGTTGAACCTTGCCCACAAAATTTCATCCAATCAAAGCCACTCATTCTAACTACCACTTGAGCTTTGTCTATATATATATATCCTCCTCCCGCCTCTTCATCATTTTTTCTTACGTTGCTTCTCTTCATCACCTCAGCTCCTTTCCTCTTCTCAACTCTCCCACTCTATCCAAATTTCTTCAAGTTCAAATTTCAAATCTAATATTCAAACTCAAAGCAAGAGGTAGAGGTTTTTAATTCTTGTCTTGGTTTTTCTGATTTTGAATGATTATTGGTAGTTTAATTCTTCAATCCTGATATATTGACTGAGTGATCATGATGAATTGTTGCTAATCTATTGGCTGTTTGAGAGATTAAAATTGAGTTGGAAACAAGAGAGAATGATGATATGAGGAAGTTGAGAGGCTGGAAAACTCAAAAACCCTCAGCAGTCCGTACGGCGGAGTATACGGCTCCGCCTCCCGCCGTTCAAACTCAATGAAACCATTTTTATGTAAAACTAGACATCTAGGGCTTTCTACATATATATCATATAAGACCATTGGAGCAATATTGAGAGACATATGAATTTTTGAAGTCTGACCTAGGCATCAAGACATCCACCCTGGCAGTATGGGTTGAAAAGAGTGTAACTCACCCTATACAACTCCAAATTGAATGAAACTAATTTTGTTGGAAAGCTTACACATAGGAGAACATCCTACCCAGAAATTCTGAGTTTGTTACTATCCTATTTGTTCCTAGTGATTTGAAGAATTTAACCTATGTCCAAACCGAGCCAAAATAGAGTAGTTCAGGAAGGTTAAGTTTCGGGGTTTATAACTCGAGCCCTACTAAGTCAAATGGAATGGGACTTTTTGCAAATGAAAGATGGTTCTATCAGCTTTAATATGAGACTGATTTCATATCATTTGAGCCAGTTTTCGATTTTTAGTAGATTTTTACTTTTGAGTGGACAATTCTGGCTAGCTACTGGGCAGGCCGGGATAAAACCTGAATAACCTGAGCTATAGATATCAAAATTAGATGGGACTAAAAAGGTTAGAAACTAGACATATAAGACTACAACATATCCGAAAATCAGGTTTAAAGGAGTTACATTGAAATAAAGGTGGGCTATACCATAACCGAGCAGAAATAGGTAGAATCAGTTAAAAGTTCTATTGAAGCTTGTTGAAGCTATGAATGAATTTATGAATGTATGTGCATAAGTGCTGCTCTATATTGAAATTGCAAATTGTGTAACTGTATTGGTTGGCTGGCACTATTCATGGGGAAGCGGACACGTTCCGTTATGCCGCCAAAATTGCGGTAGAGTATATGAATAAATTATGATATATATATATATATATATATATATATGCATGTGCATTTTCAAGCAAGCCATGAAAGTTATGTTATGGGAACCCAAAGAATATGTTATGAGGAAAGTTCCATGATACTTGGGTCAGTCCCGGATAAAAAGTTAAGGGAAATAGATCGGTGGGGACGTCGGGGAAAGTAAACCCGGCCATCCCTGTATAGGAACGAGCTCGATCCTGAGAAGCAGACTATTACCCAGGAGTCTAAAATGGCCAAGAACTCCCAGGGGACCAAGTGATGGAAAATGATGAAAGTAATGGAAAAGTTTATGAGTAATGAAGAAAGTATACGAGTAAAGGAAAGTTCAAGAGCAAGTTTTGCATGATTGCATTAAGTACATGATTACATGTTATTTACAGTTTATCATGTTTTACTTACAGCATATGTTCATTTATTCTGCCAATTATACTGTGTATCATTGTTAGTAGTTTAATCTGTTCCTTATGCTGGCTAAAGTAAAAACTGGACCCTGCCTCGGACCAGACATTTTCTCAACCTTATCAATTATGAATAGTTAAGTTTAATCTCATGATTTTATAATTAAATAAAACCTCGCGGTGAGAATGAACGCGACGTCAGTTAAACGTCATGCACGACCCTACTGAGAATTTTCTTAAATTCTCACCTCGCTTTGCATTTCCGCCTCATTCTCAGACGTGGACGATGGACGCGACAGCTACCCTCTTCGTTGAGGTGCCCGACTTGCAGATTCACCATGACACGTGATGGGCTCGTTGTACATAGCCGCTCTTGCCGGCCCGTCTTTATCTTTTTAGTGATAGGAACTTTGCCGTCCCTTTGCACCATCCAGCTTTTGATCCTGCCACCCTTTACTTTGCGGTTCCACTACATGTGGCACACCCTTCCGCGACACCCACCGCACTGTAGTACCTGTAGCTCACGCCCGATCTGCGCTGATTCACCTCCCCAGGTAGTACCCGACATCCCACTCAGCTCCGAGAGCGACCCGTTAGAGGCCACCGGCTCATCGTCCTCCTCCTCCTCTGGACCCAGTATGGACTACTCACCAGTAAGGCGGTATAATATGACTACTGACTGAGTAGATCAGCCGTAGGCAGTATTGTATAGTATGACCCTCTTTTGGCAGCATGCAGCCTTGGGTCATAGACCTAGTGGTAGGTTTTTTTTGAAATGTCCTTTAAGGACCATATAGGATCAGGTTGACTTACATAGGCCTTATGTCTTTTGGTACACTGCCCTTCTCATTTTGATACATTGTATATAAACTAAAGCAGAGGCTTCTGGTATGTACATAAATATATACATAAATATATATATAAGCACGTATTCAGTAATGTTATTGTACTATTCTCATCTTTACGATATTCAGTTGAATTCGTTTCACTTTTTAGCATAGCATAGCATTAACACAGTAACACAATCTACTTAATTTTATGCTATGACTTAAGCATAACATTAAATTAGTAGGGTGTTACATTTTTGGTATCAGAGCAATTCGTCCTAGCTAAGGCCTGAGGATTGGACTGACTATGCTTCACGCATATTCTGTGTTTTTAGTTGACAACATGCATTAGATCTTGCCTGTACGGTTGAGATATAGATGTGCAGGTGCACGAAGTGCCTGACCGAGTGAGCTGTTATTTACTAGCACATTAGACTTAGTGTTGAGCCTGATCAACTCAATAACTTTTGTTTCGTGTGCTTAGAACTTAATGGCTTCCGGAAGGCGAGGCAGACCGCGTGCAGAACCAGCTAGAGAGGACCCGAATGACCTGATGGCCACAATGCAAGAAATGGCTCACGCAATGCGGGAGCAAGCCGCGGCAGCTCACCAGATGATGGAACAGCTAGGCAGGCAACCTGCAGCAGGATGTGAAGGAAACCCACATGGCCTAGGAGCTAACCTGGACTATCTCAAGTTCGCCGAGTTCAGGAAGGCGAATCCGCCCTGTTTCCGAGGGGCGTATGATCCAGACAAAGCCGATTTAATGGATCAAAGCTATGGAGAAGATTTTCTCGGTTCTAGATTGCTCAAATCATCAGAAGGTGACCTTCGCCACTTACATGCTCGAGGCAGACGCCGAATTTTGGTGGAACGGTGTACGAAGATTGTTCGAAGAATCTCAGACCATAGTTACCTGGGCGATGCTTAAGGATGTATTCTACCAGAAGTACTCCCCAGCTTCAGTTCGAAATGCCAAGGAACTTGAATTTATGCAGTTGCGTCAAGGAAATAGGACAGTGTCTGAATATATTGCCCGATTTGAGGAGCTATGCAAATTTTTCACAATCTATCAAAGGAATCCGGATGAAGCCTAGAAGTGCATCAAGTTTGAAGGTGGGTTACGAGAGGACATTCTTACTGCAATTGGGCCAATGGAGATTAGAGATTTTCCCACGTTGGTAAATAAATGCCGACTTGTGGAAGATTGCAACTTGAAACTAGTGGCAGCTAGGGCATCTGGTGGGAATTTCAGGAGGGGGTTAGCCCTACAGGGCCCAAGATTCAAGCCCAACTTTCAACAACAGAGGAGATTCCCGCCAATGGGCAACAAAGGCAAGCAGCCTCAAAGGCCTTATCCGAATCCAACTTGCACGAAGTGCGGTAGGAATCATGGCGATCGGCCGTGCTTGGCAGGCCAGAATGTCTGCTTTGGGTGTGGCAAGCTAGGTCACAAAATTTATGAGTGCCCAACCAGGAATCCATCACAACCGTCTCGACCACAACGTCAAGGACGAGTTTTTACCATGGATGCGGACGAAGCCGATAAGTCCGAGGAACTTATCCAAGGCACCTGTGAAATGAACGGTGAGACCCTGACTATACTTTATGATTCGAGTGCCTCGCATTCATTTATTTCTCATGACTGTGTAGTTGTTTTGCAATTGCAAATTTCTGAATTGCCTTATGATTTACTGGTTTCTACTCCCACCAATGAATCTGTTAAAACTAGTCAAATTTGTATCAATGTTCCTCTTCAAATTGAGGGTAGAGCCTTTGCAGCTAATTTGATTTGCCTCCCTCTCTCTGGATTAGACATAATCCTAGGCATGGACTGACTCTCTGCCAATCAAGTCATGCTCAATTGTTCTGATAAGACGGTGGTATTCCCCTCTGTCTCATCCTCTGAATCCCAAGCCTCAACATTCTTCTATCTGAACTCTTTATTAGTAAACCATAGTGGGTTGAAGAGTCAAGGATATATCCTCTTGACAGCTAATGTGACAGAAGCTGAGCAGGAACTAGAGGAGATTCGGGTTGTTAGGGAATATCCGGATGTTTTTCCAGAAGATATTCCTGAATTCCCTCCTGAGAGAGAAATTGAGTTCACCATCGAGTTGGTTCCAAGTGCAGGACCAATATCTATAGCTCCATATCGAATGTCACCCTTGGAACCAGACTTTAACTAAAAAGACAGATCGAGGAGCTATTGGAAAAAGGATTCATACGACCAAGTGCATCACCTTGGGGAGCTCCAGTCTTGTTGGTGAAGAAGAAAGATGGGAGCATGCGCCTATGCGTGGATTACAGACAATTGAATAAGGTGACGATTAAGAATAAATATCCTTTACCAAGGATTGATGATCTCATGGACCAGCTACAAGGTGCCTCGGTATTCTCAAAAATCGATTTGCGCTCCGGATATCATCAGATTCGAGTTCAGGAACAAGATATCCCTAAGACAAATTTCGAACTCGTTACGGACACTATGAGTATACCGTAATGTCGTTTGGACTGACCAACGCACCAGCAGTATTCATGGATTACATGAATCGGATATTCCGCCCGTACTTGGACAAGTTTGTAGTGGTCTTCATTGACGATATACTTGTCTATTCGAAGACGGAGCAAGAGCATGTAGAACACTTACAGCTAGTTCTGCAAATTTTAAGAGAGAAGAAACTCTATGCCAAATTATCCAAATGTGAATTTTGGATGAAGGAGGTAAAATTTCTCGGCCACGTAGTGTCATCTGGAGGAATCTCCGTAGACCCCAGCAAAGTAGAAGCAGTTCTCGATTGGGAAAGGCCGACCACAGTCTCTGAAGTCAGGAGTTTTTTGGGCTTAGCTGGATATTACAGGCGATTCGTCAAGGATTTCTCTCGTATAGCCTTGCCCCTGACCAAACTAACCAGGAAGAATGTCTCATTCAAGTGGATGCCGGAATGCGAATAGAGTTTCCAAGACCTAAAAAGAAGGTTGACTACGACACCAGTGTTGGCCTTACCAGACTCTCAAGGACCATTTGAAGTCTATTGTGATGCGTCCAAACAAGGATTAGGATGTGTGTTGATGCAAGCTGGAAATGTGGTCGCTTATGCCTCCAGACAATTAAAGCCACATGAGAGGAATTATCCTACGCACGATCTTGAATTAGCTGCAATAGTATTTGCTTTGAAGATATGGAGACATCACCTGTATGGTGTAAGGTTTGAGGTCTTTTCTGATCACAAGAGTTTGAAATACCTCTTTGATCAGAAGGAATTAAATATGAGGCAGCGGAGGTGGATGGAACTTCTCAAGGACTACGAATTTGAATTGAAGTACCACCTAGGCAAGGCAAATGTTGTGGCAGATGCTTTAAGTAGGAAATCTCTGACTGTAGCTTGGATGATGATCAAAGAGACGGAACTTATTGAAAGCTTCCGAAATCTTAATTTGGGAATCCTTATGACTCCCAAGACCTTTCAGCTACATCAAATTAAGATAGCTAGTAGCTTTAAGGAGCAGATTCAGCAAGCACAGCAGCAGGACGCTAATTTTCAACGTACACTTCATCTTGTGCGATCAGGGAAATTGATGAATTTTGCCCAAGATAAAGATGGCATATGGCGATATCGTGATAGGGTGTGTATACCCGAAGGAAATGATCTCCGGAGAAGAATCTTGGAGGAAGCACATAAGGGTGAATTCACCGTACATCCTAGCATTACTAAGATGTATCAAGATCTTAAGAAGATGTTTTGGTGGCCAGGTATGAAGTCAGACGTAGCGGGCTTCATGAGTAAATGCTTGGTCTGTCAAAAGGTGAAAGCGGAACATCAGAAACCCTCCGGGATGCTTCAACCCTTGGAAATCCCTGAGTGGAAGTGGGAAAGTATCTCCATGGATTTTGTCATGGGATTACCAAGAACATCAACAGGATATGATGCTATATGGGTTGTTGTGGATAGATTGACTAAATCTGCTCATTTTCTACCCATTCGAGCAAATTATCCGTTAGAAAAATCGGCACAACTGTACATTCAGGAGATTATAAGGTTACACGGGACCCCTTCAACTATTATCTCTGATCGAGACCCAAGGTTTACTTCACGGTTTTGGGGAGCCTTACAAAAGGCGTTTGGTGCTAAGTTGTGTCTAAGCACTGCATATCATCCGCAGACGGATGGTCAAACAGAGAGGACAATTCAAACCTTGGAAGATATGTTACGAGCCTATATACTGGAGCAACGCGGAAATTGGGACCAATATTTACCGCTAGCTGAGTTCGCATACAACAATAGCTATCACGCCAGCATCGGTATGGCTCCTTATGAAGCATTGTATGGACGAAAGTGCCAATCTCCCCTGTGTTGGTATGAGACAGGAGAATCAACTCTATTAGGGCCTGATTTAGTTGAACAGACCACTGAGCAAATCAAGAAAGTACGGAGCAAGATGCTTGCCGCTCAAAGCCGCCAAAAGAGTTACGCGGATACCAGGAGGAAGCCTCTAGAGTTTCAAGAAGGAGACCATATATTTTTGAAGGTTACACCTACAACGGGGATAGGCAGAGCCATTAAAGTCAAGAAGTTAAATCCTCGCTTTATTGGTCCCTTCCAGATTTTGAGGCGAATCGGATCAGTTGCATATCAAGTTGCTTTGCCTCCACAATTGTCAAACCTTCATAATGTGTTCCATGTTTCTCAACTTAGAAGATATCAGCCTGACCCTACGCACGTGCTAAAACCCGAATCAATAAATTTAAAAAAGGACCTGACTTTCCCTTTTCAACCAACACGGATTGTAGATAGAAGCAGCAGACAACTTCGAAACAAATCCGTGCAACTAGTAAAGGTAGCGTGGGGAAAAGAAGATGCTGAAGACTACACTTGGGAACTAGAGTCAGACATGAGAAAAGAGTATCCTGGACTATTCTCAAGTACTAAATTTTGAGGACAAAATTTTTGTAAGTAGGGTGGTAATGTAACGTCCGATTTCCGAGTTTGTCTTATAAATTCCAACTTCCGATCTCGTTTAATATTGAAATTTCTGAATTCTGAGTTTGTCTTTAACTTTCAAATAAATTCCGACTTCCGACATTAGTATTAGTTTCGATTTCTGATTTCATTTCCAAGGCTTAAGAAAAAAGGACTGACTGTATTTTCCGCTTTCCAACTTTATGCTCGAGTAGGGACGAACATGATATCCGAGTTCCGACCTTAGTTGATTCAAGATGGACACGAATACGACTTCCGAGTTTATCTGAATTGGATTCTGAGTTCAACCAAGAATTTTCACGAGTTCCGATATCAAGCTTATTACTAGAAACTTTTCATTTCTCAATTTCCCGAGTTCCGATATCAAGTTAGAATGCCGAGATCCTATGATTTCCGACTTCCGGGTTCGAGTGTTTTGGTTTCACATTCTGGCCTCTGACCTTCGATTTAAAGGTGATTGTACCTTACGAATTCCGAGTTCCGACTTTACTCTCCAATTTTGAATAAAACAAGATGATTATTCTGAGTTCCGACTTAACCATGCACGAATTCCGACTTTAGGAAGTACACGAGTTCTGATGTCAAGTTCAGATCTGTTGAAGCGAGTTTCACTTCTCTGGCGACGTGGAGAGCAATTTTAACACAAAAGAGGGAGACATGGTTGAACCTTGCCCACAAAATTTCATCCAATCAAAGCCACTCATTCTAACTACCACTTCGAAGCTTTGTCTATATATATATCCTCCTCCTGCCTCTTCAGCTCATTTTTTCTTACGTTGCTTCTCTTCATCACCTCAGCTCCCTTTCCTCTTCTCAACTCTGCGACTCTATCCAAATTTCAAGTTCAAATTTGACTCTAATATTCAAACTCAAAGCAAGAGGTAGAGGTTTTTAATTCTTGTCTTGGTTTTTCTGATTTTGAATGATTATTGGTAGTTTAATTCTTCAATCCTAATATATTGACTGAGTGATCATGATGAATTGTTGCTGATCTATTGGCTGTTTGAGAGATTAAAATTGAGTTGGAAACAAGAGAGAATGGTGATATGAGGAAGTTGAGAGGCTGGAAAACTCAAAAACCCTCAGCAGTCCGTAAGGTGGAGTATACGGCTCCGCCTCCCACCGTTCAAACTCAATGAAACCATTTTTATGTAAAACTAGACATCTAGGGCTTTCTACACATATATCATATAAGACCATTGGAGCAATATTGAGAGAGATATGAATTTTTGAAGTCTGACCTAGGCATCAAGACATCCACCCGGGCAGTATGGGTTGAAAAGGGTGTAACTCACCCTATACAACTCCAAATTGAATGAAACTAATTTTGTTGGAAAGCTTACACATAGGAGAACATCCTACCCAGAAATTCCGAGTTTGTTACTATCCTATTTGTTCCCAGTGATTTGAAGAAGTTAACCTATGTCCAAACCGAGCCAAAACAGAGCAATTCAGGAAGGTTAAGTTTCGGGGCTTATAACTCGAGCCCTACTAAGTCAAATGGAATGGGACATTTTGCAAATGAAAGATGGTTCTATCAGCTTTAATATGAGACCGATTTCGTATCATTTGAGCCAGTTTTCGATTTTTAGTAGATTTTTACTTTTGAGTGGACAATTCTGGCTAGCTACTGGGCAGGCCGGGATAAAACCTGAATAACCTGAGCTATAGATATCAAAATTAGATGGGACCAAAAAGGTTAGAAACTACACATATAGGGCTACAACATATCCGAAAATCAGGTTTAAAGGAGTTACATTGAAATAAAGGTGGGCTATACCATAACCGGGCAGAAATAGGCAGAATCTGTTAAAAGTTCTATTGAAGCTTGTTGAAGCTATGAATGAATTTATGAATATATGTGCATAATTGCTGCTCTATATTGAAATTGCAAATTGTGTAACTGTATTGGTTGGCTGGCACTATTCATGGGGAAGCGGACACGTTATCTATGCCGCCAAAATTGCGGTAGAGTATATGAATAAGTTATGATATATATATATATATATATATATATATATTTATATATATATATATATGCATGTGCATTTTCAAACAAGCCATGAAAGTTATGTTATGAGGAACCCAAAGAATATGTTATGAGGAAAGTTCCATGATACTTGGGCCAGTCCCGGATAAAAAGTTAAGGGGAATAGATCGGTGGGGACGTCGGGGAAAGTAAACCCGCCATCCTCAGATAGGAATGAGCTCGATCCTGAGAAGCAGACTATTACCCAAGAGTCTAAAATGGCCAAGAACTCCCAGGGGACCAAGTGATGGAAAATGATGAAAGTAATGGAAAAGTTTATGAGTAATGAAGAAAGTATACGAGTAAAGGAAAGTTCAAGAGCAAGTTTTGCATGATTGCATTAAGTACATGATTACATGTTATTTACATTTATCATGTTTTACTTACAGCATATGTTCATTTATTCTGCCAATTATACTGTGTATCATTGTTAGTAGTTTAATCTGTTCCTTATGCTGGCTAAAGTAAAAACTGGACCCTGCCGGACGGACATTTTCTCAACCTTATCAATTATGAATAGTTAAGTTTAATCTCATGATTTTATAATTAAATAAAACTGAGGCAGCTGAGAATGAACGCGACGTCAGTTAAACGTCATGCACGACCCTACTGAGAATTTTCTTAAATTCTCACCTCGCTTTGCATTTCCGCCTCATTCTCAGACGTGGATGATGGACGCGACAGCTACCCTCTTCGTTGAGGTGCCCGACTTGCAGATTCACCATGACCCGGCAGTAGGCTCGCTGTACATAGCCGGCTCTTGCCGATTGGTCTTTATCTTTTTAGTGATAGGAACTTTGCCGTCCCTTTGCACCATCCAGCTTTTGATCCTGCCACCCCTTACTTTGCGGTTCCACTACATGTGGCACACCCTCCGCCAGCACCCCCTGCACCTGTAGTACCTATAGCTCACGCCGATCCTGCGCCAGATTCACCTCCCCAGGTAGTACCCGACATCCCACTCAGCTCCGAGAGCGACCCGTTAGAGGCCACCGCCATCGTCCTCCTTCTCCTCCTGACCCAAAGATGGACTACTCACCACGCCAGTATGGCCAACGGCCACCTGATCGAGTAGATCACCGTAGGCGAGATTGTATAGTATGACCCTCTTTTGGCAGCATGCAGCCTTGGGTCATAGACCTAGTGGTAGGTTTTTTTTTGAAATGTCCTTTAAGGACCATATAGGATCAGGTTGACTTACATAGGCCTTATGTCTTTTGGTACACGGCCCTCCTCATTTTGATACATTGTATATAAACTAAAGCAGAGGCTTCTGGTATGTACATAAATATATACATAAATATATATATAAGCACGTATTTAGTAATGTTATTGTACTATTCTCATTTTTACGATATTCAGTTGAATTCGTTTCACTTTTTAGCATAGCATAGCATTAACACAGTAACACAATCTACTTAATTTTATGCTATGACTTAAGCATAACATTAAATTAGTAGGGTGTTACATTGAGGGTTCGGAGCAAGGGTTTGGTGCGACGGTTTAAGTTAATTTCTTCAATTTTCAAATTTTTTACTATTCATCTCATTGATTTACCATCTCAGCGTTATGTATGTTTATACGATTTTTGTCGTTTTGCTCATTACTCCCTATCCACTCACACATAAGGCCGTATGAGTCGTAGGGTGAGTTGGCAAAAATGCGTCCCCGCATCATTTCTCATTCTTGATATATATCGTGTGTGCATGCCAATACTTGTTAATTTTAAGTCCCTTTCAAAAAACATGTACATGTTCAGTAGAACTAGTCATGTAGAAGTACATTGATGACAAAAAGGTTAATTAAAGTGATTATCTAAAGATTAACTTTACTTCCTTCTCTGCTATTGCTATCTTTTTCCTTGACAAAGAGCATACTCTTTTAAAAAAAAAAAGATAATGTTGGTAAGAAGTTATCTAATGTGCTGAATTTTTAAATATTTGGGTTGGTTTATTAAAATAGATAAAAGGAGAAAAAAAATGTCTTGAAAATATGTGCCCATTTTTTCCAGCCATGTCCCCATATGTAAGCTATGTTCCCATATGTCAGAAATGTGTCCAAGATGAAAAATATACTATTTAAATTAGATACGTAGATATGCATGTCCAACATGTGTCAGCCACGCATACACATGGATAAGTTAGCATGTTCATGGTTTCAACACACACATATATAAACAATTTTTGCTTTACGTGAAAAGTATTGTTTTATATGGGTAGTACCTCATGGTTAGTAATGGACTTGGCCTAATATTTAAAGTGTTAGGAATGACGAGTCCATGGGAAATTATTGGACTTTCATTGATTTATTTTATAAAATTGGTTGAATGATAATCTAATAGTTTCTGAGATTCATTATTATAGAATTATTATTTGTTATCGAATGGATTGTTTGGAAATCACATGTTGGGTTTTAGACTCAAATATGTTAATGTACTTGACTATGTGTTGGTCCGGTTACTTAGTCTATAACAAGTAGAACAAGACGACCTTCTAAGAAAGAATAGGTCCCCTCACTACACCTCTATAAATATGGTGAATTCTGTGATGCACCTCACATCACACACTTCGTAAGATTGATGGTCAGATGTGAGGGTGCACCAATATAGGGTGTATTAGTGCACCCTCACATCTGACCATCAATCTTGCAAGATGTGTGATACAGAATTCGCCCTATAAATATATGTGTCTCTAATAACATAAGAGACTTGATAAGAGTGTGTAAAAATCACCTCATACTACCCATCAAGTTCTTGTGGGAGATAGTGGTGAAGATCCTGTATCCTATAGTGCACAAGTGTATACTATCCTGCTGCAACATCGAGAACGTAAAATCTCTCTCAAAGTTCAACATGTCTTCAGGAGGTATGCATTATCTAATCTTTTTAGTATTCTAATACCATGTATCTTGATTTTGGGTGATTTTAAGATTTATGATTTTATTCTACAGAGTCTAGCTAGAATTCTATAGCTGCTCAATTGAAAAATTAATTAGATTTAATAGTCATTTAGATGGAAACTTTGAATAAGAAGTAGTGTTTAAGTTGTAGCTCAAAATTTTAACTAATATTTGGCTCATATGTCGTCATATACTATTATATATAATGTTACATATTAGTACATTAGTTTTTGTGTTTACGTAAAATCGTACGTCATGGTTTCTAATGGACTTGGCCTAATAGTTAGGAGGAAGAAATGAGCAGTCTAGAATTGTAGAGCTGCTCAATTTAGAAAATTAATTAGCTTTTATTGTCATTTAGATGGAAACTTTGAATAAGAAGTAGTGTTCAAGTTCAAGCTCAAAATTTTAACTAATATTTGCTTTACATATCGTCATATACTATTATAATGTGAGCCCTGACAATGAAAAAAAATTTCATTGGGATATCTAAAACCTCTTTGGGACTTCTATAGGTGGAATCGGATTATTCGAGCTCTTAATAATATGGCCCAGTGATCTAGTGGATTTCATCAAAAAAAGTAAATTGCATATAGGTGATTGGAAAGAGTATTTCTTTATGCTGAAAATGATGCAGAGGTGAACAATATTTTGAATTATTCTCAATTATGCAAAGATGAAAGCTTAAAGCACGTGAGAGTTAGAGATAAGAAAGAGTTGATAGAAGCAAACTGGTTTTAATTTGAAGACTGCTTGGGGTTTTGATGCCCTTTGTGTTTTGGCTTTTACTTATGTTTCGTATATTATTGTCTTTGTATTTTGCAATTTATTTTTTCTTTTTGTGTTGTGATAGAGGTATCCTATATAATTGTTATTGAGTACATCAATGTTTGAAGGTAAATCTATTGTAAAATTGCTCCACTCTTTCACGAGTGTTGAGCCTCTATTTCAAATTATCGAAAAAAAAATGTAATATGTTAGCCTGTAATTTTTGTTGTTATCATAAACAAATGTAATATGCTTACGTTTCCTTATACCGTCAGATGCTATTATAATATAATATGCTAGTATGTTAGTTTCGATGTTATCATATACTAGTAATATGCCTAAATATCCTTCCTTATAATACGCTGTAAGAGAGCATATAAGGAATATTTGGCTTTAATTTAAGGAGGCTTTTGTTTATATATATATATATATATATATATATATATATATATATATATATATATATACACATTAGTTTTACATGGAAAGTATTGTTTTTATATGGATCGTACCTCATGGTTACTAATGGACATGGTCTAATAGTTAAAGAGGCAGGAATGATGAGTCTAGAAGTCTAGAGCTGCTCAATTGAGAAAATTAATTAGCTTTAATAGTTATTTAATTAGATGGAAATATTGAATAAGAAATAGTGTTCAAGTTCAAGCTCAAATCTTGGCTAATATTTGACTTACATATCGTCATATGCCACTATAATGTAACATGTTACTCTCTCTCTCTCTCTCTCTCTCTCTCTCTCTATATATATATATATATATAGATTGCTAACCTTAATTCACACCATTTGTATAGAGCTTAACATGTTTCATTTTTTATTTTCTGGACATAAAATCAACTCTCTTCTTTTGTTAATCAACTTATAGTTATTGGTAAATTTATAATTTTAATTTTTGTCCATGCTAATTATTTTTTTAACTTTTTCTCTCACATAATTAATATGCCCCTCTCCACTATTTCTTGTCACCTGAATAATACTTTTTTAATTTCTCTCTCATAAATGTTATGTAAGTGATATTAAAATATGCAAGTAATATTGTTATATGTTAGATAAATATATTTAATACTAGTTTTATTTATAAAATATTTTTTATAATTTTCTAAACAATTAAATCCTCACTTAAATAATCTGTGCTTCACACATAATTTTTAAAATCATAAAATTAAATTAATAATAGCAAGCCTCACTTATTTAATTAATAATTATTAAAAATCCTTATTGCAATAAATAATAATTATGGAAGATTAAAAAACTACGTTAAAGAAATATGTGTAACAATGTAATAAGTTTTTATGCAAAAGGGAGTAACATGTATAACCGTGTAACTTATTTTATTATGCTTCACATATATCACTCCTTAATACATTATCACATTTTACTCCTCAATTTCTTTAATATGCAAAAGGGATAATTTGTATTTTTTTTATTTATTTGGTACATAAAAGGGATAATAATGTTTGCTATTATTAATTTAATTTTATGATTTCAAAAATTATATATCTCATAGGTTATTAAAGTGGAGATTTATTGTTTAAAAAATTTATAAAAAAATATTTTATCAAATTTGTATTAAATGTGTGTATCTTGTATATTTTTTTTATATCACTATACAATATTTAGGAGCGAGCAATTAGTATTATTAGTAAAGAATAGTGAAGAGAGGATATTTATAAGAGTAATTAATATGGACAAAATGACAATTATAAATTTACCCAAAATTATATCTTGGTTAATAAAAGAGGAGAGTGGATTTCATGTCTAAAAGAAAATATGGAGCATGCTAACAAACACTTAGGGCCAAAGATGACCACACTTAAGGTTAGTTATGGGGCTTGCCACTTAGGATGTGTTTGTGAGTAGAGGTTTTGAAGAGGAAGGAAAGGAAGCGAAGGGTTTGAAGAGTAAAATGGACTCATAATTCCTCTTTAAACCTTTCCCTTTCCCTCCAAAACCTTGACTCACAAACATACCCTTACATGTTGGATGAGCTCGTTTAGGGTCAATCTTCAAATCATATTTAGCGTTATTATTTGAACCACATTTAGGGTCATTCTTTAGATCGCATTTAGGATTATTATTCGAACCACATTTAGGGTCAGTCTTCAAATCACATTTAGGGTTAGTCTACGGACTGCATTTAGGGTCAAGATCATTTAGAGTTGTAAGGGCACATTTAGTGTTGAAGATTGCATTTAGGGAGAAGGTTAGTCTCATTTAGAGTTAAGGTTGATCTCATTTAAAGTTGGATGTGGGCTTTGCCACTTAGGTGCTAAACAATCCCATTTAGAGTTAGATGCCGCTTTGCTACTTAGGTGCTGGCGTTCTCATATAAAGTCGCATGTGGGCTATGCCACTCAAGAGCTAGCTAATTTCATTAAGAGTTGGATGTGGGCTTTGTCACTTAGGTGCTAGCTAATCTTATTTAGAGCCAAACATGGGCTTTGCCACTCAAATGCTGGCCAATCTCATTTAGATTCAAATGTGAGTTTTACCTTTCTTCATGGTCAAGACTTAACCTCATTCTTGACTAAGGTTTTATTGTGCTTGGCCATTCTTCATGACCAAGACTTAGCCTCATTCTTGGCTAAAGTTTTGTTGGGCTTTGCCTTTCTACATGGCAAATACTTAGCCTCTTTCTTGGCTAAGGTTTCATTAAGCTTGTCCTTCCTTCATGGCTAAAACCTAGCCTTCTTCTCAGCTAAGGTTTTTTTGGGCTTGGTCTTTTTTTATGGTTAAGAGTTAGCCACTTTTTACGGCTAAGTGTTAGCCTTCTTCTCAACCAAGGTTTTTGGCAATCTATTTCATGATCATGGCCTTCACATATATCCTATTGCTCTTCGATTGAATTTGATTTTTGTCAATCTACTTCACGATCAATAAAAAGAATAATAGTAGGATGAAACATATCACATATCACATATCACATTTTTCAATAAAAGTCAAAGTCGATAACAATATTATTATAATGAAATATAATAAGCAAATCATTTTCATGAAAGTTTAGAGAAAGCTCCCCCTTAATTCGTGAGTCTCTTCTTAATCCTTGAAGAGTTGTTACGCTCCCTTTTAATCCATGAAGACTTTTTGTGTGAATTCTCTTTAGGTTCATGCTCTAATTGACGACTTGTTTCTTCTTCCCATTCATCATCAAAAGGGTCATGTAAAATATATAATAGCTAAAGAGGTATAAAAGTGTGAATTAATTGAAAGTTTTATAATCACGATAATATGTCGAGATATATAGCACTAGAGTACCATATCAATTCAAATAAACAAAAGAATTAGTTATCAAGCTCCTTTCTGGGCTTTGTTCCAACTTCATCTCAAGTCAGTTTCTTCCCTAGCTTGAATTTAGGATGGATGACCTTATTCTCAGTCAACTAGTTGTGGTTTTTGCACCAAAATATCTCATGTGGTGACTCTTAGAAAGATATTGTGCATAATCCAATAATAATAACATTTGCACACAATCTTGAGTACATAAAGAGATCCAAAATTATTTGAATGATTAAAATAAAACAAGTCTGAGTGTGTGGAAAAGATGACATTTCCAAAAATATAATAAACATTCCCAAAATTTTCAAATCAAAATTTGGAGAGTAGTACTATGTATTTTTGATTAATTTTAATTCAAAAAAAATACAAATAAAAATTCTAGAAAAATAAATAAAATTAACCAAAAAAAATAGATTTATTGGAAAAACATAAGTTGGCAAAATTTGGTGAAATTTGAACCACCAATGGGCTTCGCACGCACTCCCACATGCTAGCCCACTCGTGGGCCTCGCTTATGAGCACTATTTATCATCTTTAAACTCTATTGAGTTGAACTGCGATCCAACAGGCTGTAAATCGGGTCATGAGTGATTTCTCATTGAACAATTTGTCTCATTAGAATCACAAATCACATATCTATAAAACCCTCAAAAAAATTCAAGAATAATTACATATATTCTCCAGGTTTTCATTCGAAAAGAAAGAGTTTTTGTTCACAATTTGTTTTTCACTAATTTGCTTTCAATACTAAACTTTTGTAAGGAACTCGGAGTTCATCAACTTTTGTGCTCAATGAAGTATCCTCAAACCAATGGGTTAGCAAAAGTAGCCAACAAGATAACCCTTATGGGACTAAAGAAGAAGTTGGACAAAGCAAAAGGTCACTGGTCTAAAGAATTGTCAAAAGTTCTATGGGGCTGTCACACTACCTCTCACTCATTCACAAAAGAAACTCTTTATAAACTTGTCTTTGGGGCCAAAGTGATGATCCTCGTGGAGGTCCAAGAGCCGAGCCTAAGGAGGACCAAGTTCAATGAAGAAAAATAGAATGGCAGCTCGCCTAGCTGAGCTTGACCTCATACAAGAGGAAGAGAACTGCCTCGGATCTAAGAAGAAGCCATGAAATTGAAGATAGGTCAGAAATACAATAGGGATGTTTGCTAGAGAAGGATAGTTACTACCAAATTGGGAAGGACCTTACAAAATAGCTAGATATCTTAGCAAAGGAGCTTACTGAATAGCCAAGCTCTCAAGCCGAGAACTCCCACACCCTTGGAACTTGCCTCTCTTCGACAATGTTACAGCTAAGTATAACCTTAAATTATACATGGTGGATGTACCTTTTCTTTTTTTCCCCTTTGTTGGGTTTCTTTCCCATTGGGTTTTTGCAACAAAGGTTTTAATGACGCATAACCATGTATAAGTCGAGCACATACTAGCACAAGCCTATTATTTGAATTAATCATCCTAGAGTGGATCTTGTCATCTCAAATGGCATTCGTAGGAACACATGGGCCCATTGCAGAGCCAAGGAGCACACTCAGTGCTTGCAACCTGAAAGTCACCATGAAACAAAACATGTGGTTGCAAGACCAATTCATATTTTGAGTACCTAATAAATTTCAAAAATAAATTTAGAAAAAGTTCAGTCAATTAAGATTATTCTGCAACTACAATTCATTTCTTATTCACATGACTAGATTTGATGTCAAACATGATACACATAATTAAATTTGCTAAAACTTAGCTTCTAAGAAAGAGATACTTCAAAGCAAAACAAGCAAAATGTTCACAAAGGAACAACTACTTCAGTTACAGCTTGAAAATTTACTTTTTCAAAGAGGTCAAAACCACCAAAAAAAAACAAAAGATAAAAATGGAGAAAAGAAGACAAAATTAATAAAGAAGTTAACTGAAAGAAAACACCAAAAAATGAGATTAAAAATGTGACAACAAAACACCATTATTTTTATCCTTTTATTGCATTGGATTAGTTCAGTGGAGCAAGCTAGAAAGGAAACAACTCCCGCTCTAGCTCTAGCTCCACAAATAACCTACTGATTTGATGTAAGAATGGCACTAGAATGGGACCTCAGTAATGCCTTCATTTGTTCCTTTACTGAAATCAGGACACATAATGAGATGCAAGCTAACATTGATCTAGTATCAACAGCTTTCACCATTTACAAAAGCCAAAGGAAAGAAAAATCCTTCTGAAGTTTTGTTTTTCCCAAAAAAACTACAGGCATGAAAACACTTGGAATTATCACATTATAAAGGCAAAAGGAAAAATAGGATAATTTTAAATAGAAAATCACGGTTCTCAAATCATGATTCGAATTGTGAATTAAAAATCTTATTTTTCAAATCATGAATCAGAAAACTTATTTTTCGAATTATGACTCAAATCTTGCAAGGTTCATGATTAATCATAAAAAATAGCATAAAAATACTTTTCTTGTAAAGAAACATTAAAAAACTATATATTAGCATTTTGCCCTTATATTTTAAAAATGTGCAAATTGACCTTATGAATTTTCGAGAATGTGTATTTTGGTCAAAATAAATGTATTATACCCCCCAACTTTGGGTTATATACAAATTGACCTCATAAACTTTTCTAGATGTGCAACCTAATATTCTAAACTTTCTTGAGTATATAATTTTTTTGTTAACAATTAATGTTAAAATTAATAGAAGGATCAATTTGCATATTCAAAAAAGTTTAGGGGGTTGATTTGCATATTTTTAAAAATTTAAGGATTAAAATGCATATGATCTATAGTTCACATGGGTAAAATGCATTTTTTTCCCTATAATTGATATATAGAACTATATGCGTCAAATATACCAAGATTCAACTCATAACTCATAATAATAGTCACAATGACAGAAATAAATATTGACTTCACATGTTTTGTAATTCATCCCCTCAAAAAAAAAAAAAAAAAGGACAGCAAGCAAATCACTATTTCCCATTCCTAAGTACTAATACATAAGCTATAGACCATCGTTTATCACCCCAAAGATCAATGTCACTTAATTAGTTCATGCTCATCCTCTAATATCAGAAGCTCTTCCTATTCTTCACCATCTCCAGCAATTTCTTCAATTTCACTTTATCTCGTATACTGAATTTTCCCTTCTCATTGGTCTTCGCATTTAAATTTTTTGGACCTAGTAACAAAAAGCTTAATAATATGATGACATTATATATTTAACTTTTAATATATATTGTTATAAGTTCTAAATAAATATCTCTCTCCCTTGTCTTGCTTGGAGCTACCTCATCATAAAGCACTCATTTATATTCTCTCCTTCAACAAATAAGAAAAGTATATCTAAGTTAATAATAAATTTGTAATTTAAAAAGTTTCTAAATTTCAAAGCTATTTATCGATTGAAGGATGAATTATTGTCACATAATGTCATGTCAAAATATATCGAGTTCAATATTTTTTATTAAATAATATGCATGGAAAACTGTGTTGTCGATAACTATCTAAAATAAAATTCTTCATGAATCAAACAAATAATTTCTATATTGACATCGGGGCTCAAGGCTCACGAAGAAAACTAAATTCTAACAACTCTAGAAAAAGAAGTCAAAAATGTAGTTCTATAACAGGAAGAAGAGAGAAACTGATACTCAGAGAAGAGTGAAAACTGAAATTGTATTCAAATTAATGAATCAGTACATAATCTTAGGCTTTTGTACATATACATAGAGTGCATGATAAACTAGCTACACCTTATTGTACTAAATACTAGCTAGTGAGTGATAGCGATCATCAATAATCAACTTCTCCAATTGTCCTAATGGTCATTAACTAAAACTAACTATCCTGCTTCCTTTCTTCTAGTTCTGGCTCATAAGACTTAATCCTTGATATGCTCCCCCTGGCACAAGTTGGTGGCTGGAAGATATCTAGTAAACCTAGCTTGGGAAGGAAGAAAAAAATGGAATTTAAAGGTGAGATCCTTGGTACAAATGTCCGTACACTGATCAAAAGAGGAAATAGGCCAGAGACGCATGAGTCTAGCATTAGCCTTCTCTCGAACAATATGACAATCAATGTCCAAGTGCTTAAATTTTTTTTCATGAAAATTGGATTTACAGCTATGTGCAAAGCACTATGGTTACCGTAATAGAGAACCGGAGGATGTGTGCATTGGACGTGGAAGTCACAAAGGAGATATGTAATCCACTAATGTTCACATGTGGTTGTGGTAAGGGCAAGATACTCATCCTGTGCAAAAGATTTTGAAACCATTGTTTGCTTCTTAGACTTCCATGAAATGAGGGAATGTCTAAGAAGGAAACAAAAACTGGAGATAGGCCTCCTTTTATCCACACAACCTCCTCAATTTGCATCACTAGACCCAATCAATTGAATGTGTAAGTTCATAGAGAAGAAAAGGCCTTGACCAAGGGACCCCTTGAGATATCTAACAACCCTTATAATGAGACATAGTAGTGTAAGGAATTAATTCAATTGTTGAGTTGCAAAAGAATTATCGGGTCTCGTGGTGGTAAGGCTGGGAGGCATCCTACAAGTCTACGGTATGCTGGGATGTCTAGATAAGGTTAGCCGTTATCTTAATGTAAGTGGACAACACAATCTATGGGGGTGGAAGTAGGTTTGGAGGCTGAGAGTCCTAAATCTTGGATTAAATCAAGAAAATACTTCCTTTGGTAAAGAGAAATACCCCTGCTAGAGTGAGAAAGCTCTAACTTGAGAGTCCAAAACCTACTTGATGTGCTAACACTCATCTAATGAATTGTCAGCTAGGATGGTATCATCCACATATACTAGTAGTGCTACGAAAAATGTCCCAGCAAACTTGAGGAATATAATATGATTTGAGGGAGCTTGAGAATAGCCACACTCAATAAGGACTTGAAAGTTTCTTGAACCAGTGTCGTCTTGCTTGTTTAAGGCCATATAAGGACTTAACAAGCTTGCAAACCTTATTAGGTCCAAGGGATAGAAAACCATGTGTGAGGGTCATGTAAATATTTTCATGAAGCTCCCTATGCAAAAATGCATAGTTGACATCCATTTGATGAAGATGCCAATTATGCACTGCTGCTAAAGCAAGTAGAACCTAAATTGTGGTCATTTTACCTACTGGGAAGAAAGTGTCAAAGCAGTCCAACTCTTCAACTTGATTATACCTTTTTGCTACAAGCCTAGCCTAGCCTTATGCCCTCATCAGATGTTCATTTGATTTTGAATACCCATTTGTTGCTAATGGACATAGCTTCTAGCGGAAGGTCAACAATTTGCCAAGTTTGATTCCCTGCATGTGCTTTAATCTTAGCTTGCATTACCTCATGCCAACACTCATGTTTGACAACCTTAGCATGAGAAGTAGGCTCAAAATTGTAGGACAAACTGAGAGAAAAATACTTGTAGGAAGTGGATAATGATATAAAGGAAATGTAGTTCGAGATTGGATAGATAGCATTCAAGGATAATGGTTGAGCAACATTGGTGATTGTATTGCATTGTAATCTGCTAGGTATGCAGGTTGTTTTCTTTGTTTGAGGGAAGTTCTAGGTAAGGGTGGAAAAGGATTGATATTGGGGTCATGAAGTATAGATTGGTTTGGTTCTAGTGTAGAAGTGAAATTGTTAGTATCAAGGGCAACGTCAGGGAGAGGAGTGAGTAGTTTAGGATTTAAGGTAGCATTGGAATGGATTGTATCAGAATGAGAGTGAGCTTGTAACAAGTCAAGAAAGTGAAAATTAGAAGTAGATGTTTAAGATGCATGTGGCAGATAATGTTCACAAAAATGCCATATTTCGAGAAACAACCAATTTCATGATGTTTCAAATCTAATAGTACAAAACCTTTTTACACTTTGCTTAAACCCTAAAAAAACACACTTCCTGCTTCTATCAAATTTTTGTCTACTAGCAATCAAGATAAAAGCATAAGCCAAGCATCCAAAGACTTTCAATTTAGGCAAGTCAGCGATGGAACTATACAAACATTCATAGGGAGATTTATTGGTTAAAATTGGGGTAGGAATTCTATTAATCAAGTAAACACCATGCTTTATTGCATAACATCAATAGATTTTAGCCAGTTTAGATTGGAAAAGTAATCCTCTAGCCATACTAAGCAAATGTTGGTGTTTTCTCTCCACTCGACCATTTTGTTGTGGAGTTTCAACACAAATTCTTTTATGTATGATACCTTTAGATGTGTAAAAATTTGGCATATCAAACTCTACATCCTTATCAATCCTAATAATTTTCACTTTAGTTTTCAACAAATGTAACAAAATTTTGCACACATGCTTGAACTTCAAACTTATATTTCAACATAAAAATCCAACATAATCGACGACAATCATTTGAAATAGTCAAGAAATAATTGTATCCATGAACAGAGGGGATGCTAAATGGCTCCCAAATATCAAAATGTAGTAACTCAAAAGTACAAGATGCTGTAGCAATATTAAGACTCAATGGAAGTCTCTTTTGTCTGGCAAAGTGACAAATGTCACATGGCTCACTGTTATTGAATTTGACAAAGGGAAATTGTTTACTTAGTAATAATAGTCTTTTTGAGGATAAATGGCCTAGCTTTTAGAACACAATTAGAATAATTAGTAAGATCACATATAATTTTGTGATTAATTTTAAATAAGAGTGTAACATTAATCTAATTTAACCTTAAGTGACATAAGTGAAATTTAGAAAAGAAAATAAAATAAATTAGGTATTTTTGTGTCCCAAAAAATAAAAAGGAGATCTTAGTCATTCATCCATGACATATGACCTTTTAAGATCAAGACTTGCTTGAGATGATTATTTATTTTCTTTTTGATTTAATTAAATAGGTGAATGGTAGGTTAGGTGAAGAGAGGTAAGGTCTCTACCTCTCCCTTACTTCAAATAAAAACAAACACACTTCTTCCCCCTTCCATGCTTTTTGCTAAGAGAGAAGCAAGAGCCTTGAAAGGACAAAATTTTCTTTGTTCTACCGTTCTTCTTCCACCATCAAGGAAGAAGAAGCCATGGAGAACACTTTGTGAGGCCAATGTGAGCTTGCTAGGAGCTTGAATTCTCCCCCTTTGGATCATCTACTTGATCTTCTTATTCGCCAAGTTCATCTCTTTTCATTGGAAGCAGTGTTTTCCTTCTTCCTCCATGTTTAAGCCCCCACGGTCTTTTAGTTTTTTTTGTTGATATGTGATGTTTCCAATGCTTGTTTCTTATTTTCTTGCATGTGAATGGTGCAAAATATGGTGGAGGACTGCTGTCTCGCTTAATTACCTTTAGGTTTTGTTATTTTTTTTTATGTATTTTGTGTTTAGAGAGTTGTTTTTGATGAATATGTATTCTATGTAAATTTATAAGCAAAATGGCAATGTATTTCTATTGAGAGTGCCTTGGGTATGGGGTTGAAGGAGGATGAGGTGATGTTTTATTTTGTTCTTGGATAGCTAAGATCTTTATCTTGATGTTATCCTGCATGTTTCTTAGGTATTTTTGTTTTTATGAAAGGTTAAGATAATTCATTGAAGTAATCTTTTGGTTTTTAGTGGGTTGAAGGGCCTCGGGTTTCATGGTGTTACAAGGGAGATTCATAGCTTTTTGTGTGATTAATTATGATTATAAACTCTTAACCAAAATAGGAATAGGTGAGGATGAGTGTTTTTGGTAAAAGAAACAAAATATATACTCTCTCTATTTCAGAATATCTATCCAACTTTGATATTTTAGGGTTTCAGAATATCTATTCATTTCTAATATCAAGATAGTATTAAATTTTTTTTTCCAATTGTGTCCTTAATTTAATTGTTTTCCACTATTATCGTAATTAGAGTTGAAGAGTGTATTAGACCAACCTACTATCTTTAGACAAGGGTAATTTCGTCTATTTATACAATTTTATGCCACTACCAAGGTTAAATTTTTTTTTCCTTAATTTATGTGTTTTTCGGTTTTGGACAGATATTCTGAAATGGTGGGAGTATATATATATATATATATATATATATATATATATATATATATATATATATATATATATGTGTGTGTGTGTGTGTGTGTGTGTGTGTGTGTGTGTGTGTATGTATGTATGTATGTATGTATGTAGGTGGTGGTTTGTGTGTGTTCGAGTATGATGGCTTAGTTAGGGTAGGTTTTGATTTTTTGTAAGTTTGGAAACACATAAGCTTCATAATGTATTAGAGGAAATTAGGTTAGGTGAAAGTGAAGTTAGAAGTTAAAATCTTGATGATTTGGGTAAGAGCAGGTTATGGCCACTTAGGGTAAAATAGAGTAAAAATGTGATTTTGAATAATCTTTCATAATTGGTTTAGGGCCCTAATACTACAAAACTTTAGGTTTCACTTAAAATAGAATTTTTGAACAAAGAGGATTTTTATTGTTCGTAATATGTCTATTTGGTCCAAATGAATTTTGATGCCAGCTAATTGATTTTTATGTTATCACCTAGTTATTAGTGTTTTAGTGTAATTTATAAAGAATTGAAACAAGTAAATTTAACTGAACAAGGCATATATATTACATGCATGTTTGGTGTATCATATGTTTCGGCCATAATATAGTTAATAGGGACCCTATGTGACTATTATGCGTTATTAGGGTTAAAATGGTGAAAGCGAGTTTAATTTAATAAGAACAAAGAAAACTAATAAAATATATGTATATGTGGTTTCATGTGTAATTGGGCTTATTTGATTTTCTAAGGGATTAATGTTATCTAATTTATAATTTGTTGCATTCTATGATTATTAGCATGAGTGTGGATTAACTGTGATGGTTAATTGCAAAATAAAAGAGACGAAAGTGTGTCTGGTATTTGTGTGTGTGATCCTACCTATATGCATCCTTAGGATATCGACATGATTTAATTTGTGAATTTCCTTACTCTTTGATTATTGGCATAATGTAAAATATATGTGCTAGATCGGACCTAAGAGAGAAGGAAAAATACATCTATAAATGATAGGTATGGGTGTTCGGCCACTTGCATGACATGAATATATTTGAAATGTTATGTGACCTAGATGTGAATTATTGTGGATACTGAATTGAAAAAAAAAAGAGATGGATGTGTGTATTCGACCATATTTTGTGAATATGTGTTTATGTCCCTTTTGTCTTGAAGATGCATCTATCATTATGAGTTAAGATTATAAATGATTTCTATGACATGCAATTGGAAATATTTTATGAGAATAAAGAGTGAAGTATGTTTATCATGCATTGATAATGGTATGCCTTGATACATGAATTTATGCTAATAATGAAAAGAAAAAATGTTATTGCTATGGTTTAGTGACCTGGCTAAGGTTGGATGATTGAGTGGATGCTTGAGGACCATAGTTGGATGGCTATGATTTGGATTTGGATCAAGGGATGTCCTAGTATAGAGCTCTCATTAGATTGTGGTTGGATGGCCACATAATTTACCCTCTGAGATAAAGTAAAGATAAGTGGAAGCTTAAAGTAGAAAGTTTATGTGTATCATCCATTATTCTCATAATTGAGCCATGCATCAAGAGTTAGCTTTAGACTCATTACATCTTTAATTACTACTCATGCACAATATTTTTTTTATCTTTATTTTAACTGCTTAAACCTATTTGACTACTTTAATTTAATTAATTACTTGTAGGTATATCTATTTCTGCATGCTGCATGTTATTTTTTTATTTTTACTCTACCTATTGAAAACTTGGGAGTTTTTGTGGTGCTTGACAATCCCCTAGAAGTACTATCTACTATTGAGAGTCGATATCGTATCATGTTTTTCTTTGGTGCTTTCAAACACCTAGAGTGATGGCCCGAATCATGATTATCCCGGAGGTTGTGGTTACCGTAGTGCATGACTCTATCATGGGTCAGGGGTATCTAGTTTTGTAGGACTTCCATCCTATCTTTTGTGCGATTGCCATATGCTCTAGTTGCTAGGATTTCCTTTGAGATACTCCGCTTGATGAATAAATAGATCTAATTGTTATCAATTATTTTGATTTATATATAGATCAAGTGGAGGGAATTTATATATTTTGGAATAACTATATCTATTTGACTTTACATTTTGCTATAGACTTTACTTTATTTTCTACTGGATGACTGTACTCATGAATAGTGAAAACTTAGACTTTTAGACCGTATGCTATGATATGATGTTTATTTAGTGTATGTATTTGTTTCTATACCAATCAGCATGCTAGTAGAAATTTAAATATGATCAATATGTGAATCACTAATTAAAGTATTAAAATGAAGCGAAAATTTATTGGAAAAATCAAGTATACAAATTGGCTTTATAGACTAATTTAGTTAGTTAATGTGACACATGACAGTTTAACAATTAATCATAATTAAAGAAAATTAGATTAATATTAAACTAGCAAGGTGTTGAACTGCTCTTGAGTGATCATTTGGCTTGGAGACTATAAACCTCCCTCCATAGTTGCTACAGGCTCTTCAATTTGCTTTCCTGGATCAATATTATTCTGAAATGCATTATTGGCTGCAGATGCACTAGAATTGCTATTCTTGAAGTTAGGTCGAAATTTGTGCTTTTGGCAGCACATATCCACTATGTGTCCACTTTTCCCACAAAACGTGCATGCTTTCTATTGTCGTATGCCTCTACCTCTTCCAAAAGATCTATTACTTGCTACTACTGCATTCACTAGTATTTTTTAATTCATCTTGGAATTGCTCACTCATCTTAGACTCTTGTTGTAGGACCATGGAGAATACTCGATTCATTGGAGGAAATGTATCCATCTGCTTAATTTGCATCTTGACTTGTGAAAACTGCTCTCTAGTCCTGCTAAAAATTTGAGGATATATTTTTGCTTCTTGAATGTGCTTGCATTTCTCATAGTTTCACAAGAACACTGCACTAGAAAAGTGCATGTAGGAATGGGCCTATGATCTATTCTCAAATTGCCATTAATTCAGTGTAGTACTCAGTGACACTGAAGGAACCTTGCCTTAAAGCATAAAATTCCTCTAACGACTAACCAGATTTCACCATATCTGGCCAAGTAAATCTCTTTCTAAGATCTTTCCACACATCAAAGCCAATTCTTGTGCATCCATACTTCTAGCTCTCATAGGTGATATTGAGTGCATTAACCAATTGTGAACTATGTTATCACATATCTCCCAAGCATGAAACAAGGGATGAAACTCATTAGGTTTTGTAATCACGCCATTAGCAAATTTAAATTTGTTCCTTGAAATCAATGATCTCTTCATTGAACGTGCTTATATGTGATAATTTGAACCAACAAGAATCGAAGACACCATCACTTGGCCTGGACTCTCATTTGGATGAAGAAAATGTAGATTCTGAGTTGGATCCTAAAGCTAATTCTATACCATCTAATTTGAAGTTGAAGCTTGGTTCAAAGCAGCAGTAATAGCCTATGTTTGTTGATCTGAATTCCTTACCATTGATAAGAAGATGCATAACAGGGCTCTATATCAAAGCTCTGATACCATCAAAAGTGTAATGCTATAATAGGAAGAAAAGAGAAAGTGAAACTCAAAAAACAGTGAAAACTGAAATTGTAGGCCCGTGTTACGTTAGTCTCGTCGTCCAAGTATGGGAGTAAGTTGGTCCCATGAAAAATAACCTCACATAATATTGCAAAGGGTTGTCTCCTATCTTTATTTGCAAACAGAGGCTTGTCCCTGCTTGGTCCTTCCTCCGGCACGATCTCTGCTCTGTCGACAACAGCCTCGCTCCCTTTTCTCCCTCTTCTGCTTCGTTGGTGCCAGCGAGTGCTATCGCAAGCATGACAACTTCCTCAACCACCTCATGGGACGCCTACTGCATCCTCAAGCTTTGGAGAGCCCCCGATTCTGTCTGCCTCTGCAGCCTCTTCCACTCTGCCTACTCTAACTCCTACATCAATCTCGCCATCTTTGAGCCTTCCACCAGCTGCGACGTTGGTCACGGCCACGTCGGCCAAGAAATGGAGCGCCTCATCCACTTGCTGTTCATTGTCCGTAGGCAGCCCCTCATCCAACTCGGCCTAGCTCTGCCCCACGGAGTTTCGCGAGTCTGGTGCAGATCTGTTGCTATTTTGCTACAATTCTCCCAGCCGCACCCAAGCACTGCCATAGCCGTGGCGTCGTGCGATTCTGTCCCAGCCGTCACCTCTCTGCGTTTTCCAGCCCGCAGTCCTGGTTGGTTGTCCTCAAATGCCTTGTGTTGTTCAGTTTCTGACTTTAGTTTTTATGATGTTTTTTATGTTCCATATGGTGAATTTCTCAGCATTTGTTAGAATGTAAAACAAAAGCATCTGAATGTAGAACATTGGTTTGGGTTTGTTTGGCTTGAGTTCCTTTCACTTGGTTGATAATCCAAGTCTGATTATAGGGCTGAATTTGGGTTTATGGTGGTTTTGTTATACGGGTCTGAGAAACAGTTTCTTTTTTATGGTTTTGGGGTTTATGATTTAGCTGTGTAGTGGTTTGTAATTGATTTGAAGACTTTTTGGGTTTTATTTTGGTTCTTATTGTAGGGAATGGATTATTTATGCATTGTTCTCTTCTCTCTTTTTTTCATTTTTTTTTCTTTTCTTTTTGTTTGTCCAAAACTGAGTGGCTCTTGGTTTGTGCCTTTATTAACTTTGTGTAGACTATGTTTAATATTTGAGGAAGCATTTTGTGCTTAGGTTTGGATTTCTTAAGTTTCAGTTCTCTGTTTTTTGTTTCAATTTGTTGGGTAATAGTAAATGTGGACATTGGAGTGCTCTAAAAAGAGATAGTTTATCAAGCCTTGGACTATAGTACAAGTATTGGCGAGGCGTTGGTTTTGCTGATCCTATTGGAAAGAATTTGTTGGTGTTCTGGTCTATATGTATTCAAGTTGTATTCTGTTGTGGCTTCTTTTTCTATCAGTCTCTGGTATGTTGCTATTTTATTAAGCATGGAGAGAGAGTGGAACTACACATACAGGTGGTGGCTTAGTTAAAATGGTTGGTGTATTTTGTTGATGAGATGTCTTCCCAGGAGCTTCAATTGGTGTTGGATTATTTAGGATATTTGGGGTTTTATCTAAATGGGGTTTGATTGTAGACTTTTGTTTCTTATTTCTGTTTTATGTTTTGTCTGTTGATATAATCTTGGCTCCTCTCTTTTGAGAGAGTTTTTAACTTATTTCAATTATTAAAAATAAAAAAACAAAGCAAATTTGCATTGAAATAGTTTGTGCTTTGGCATGTTCAGACTTTGCTTTATAGCTTGAAGAAAACTAGAAAAGGTTTTACATTTGCTAAGGGGCTGGGCGACTAGGACGAGGACGAGCTTGCTATTGAGGAAGACAATGTGCTTCTTTTTGTTCAGGTACAAAATGTTCTGCCATAGATAACTGTTCTGCCATAGGTTCTTTTCAATTTTGGTAACCATATATGAATCCAATTCTTTGTCTTCTTTCTTTCAATAGTCATTAATCAACCTTGAACAAAAAAACTCGCTGTCGTTGTTTTAATTTTTTTATTATTGTGTTTCACTTGACCAATCATGACTCATTATTATTGTTCTTCTCTCAAAAAGTGTTAATTGAAATGAAGTTAAAGGTTTGAATGAAATTGAGAATTGGGTATATATATGCCTGTGGCTAAAGAATATGAGGCTTACCTTGGACATAGTAATATAAGGCTTACGTTGGAGTCTTATACCTTTATTACCTTGGCCTCGTACTTGCATGAGTAATTAGTTTTGTTTTGATAGTTCAATAATTATTTTAAAAAATGGAAAACTTTTATAAAGTTATAGATTTGCGCAACCCAAGTTACTTGTTCATATTGACACAAGCAATAAAAAAGATAGACTAAAATTATTATATGTGTATAGAGATTAGCAATTGGTTATTTTTTTTTATTAATAATAGCCTGTGTGAGAGTCATTCTTTTATTGGATGAAATGTGACTTAAGCCCAAAGTTAATATGCTAAGTATCCTCATTTAAAAAAGTATTGGATTATATTAATTGTAAGAACGGTTATGGGGTTCTTGTGTGTGGTTCTGTAGATGTTGTTCTTGTTTTAATTTTCATTTCTTATCTGGGGTCTTGAGGTGTGCTTATAGGACTTTTCTTTATAATATTTTTATTTTTGTTAAAAAGATTGAGCTAAGTGTCTCTTGTTATGTTTTGTGTAGTAACAGAGAATGGGAGTTTCTAGTAAGAGAGTTTCAAGCCTTGACTCTTCAACAAGTGATATTAATACTTGTGCTACTAGTGAAGAGTTTTATATTTGATTAAGAGAAATATTGGTCTTTTTATATAAAAGTTGTTTAGTAACTTATGTACAAAGAACATTAATTCATTTAATTGTGAAGAGTTTTTATTGTAATTTTTTTCTTACCTTTTATCTATTAAGATTTTTATGCCAAACCTCTTTTTATTTTTATTTTTATTTTTTTTTGGTTTTTACAAATAACACTAAATCGATCACTCATTTATTAACAAAATTAGTTAGCTTTTTTGTTTGTAGTTTAATGAATATTGGTTGTTTCTATGATGTTTAGTACTTGTTAAGTACTTTGCCTATTGAGTTTATTTGATAAGACTAATATATAAATTTCATGTTTCTTTGGTATTGAAATTGTTTGAATATTAGGTGCTTAAAAGTGGTATTTCAAAAATTTAGAATTATTATTTTTTTATACATAATCAGACATTATGTAATAACCGGTTTAGAATAAATGTTTAATTAGAATAACACATAAGTAACCAGAAAGTTTTAAAAATTTTCATGGTTCATGTTTTGGATATTTCCTTTAAATTTTAAGGAATATAGTGATAAAAGAATTAAAATTGTTAGATAAAATTTTTGAAATATTAGTTTTTATTTAAAAAAAAAAAGGAAGGGGAGATCACGGTGCACCATAACTCTTATGGCACACCATAAGCTCCCCTTTTATTTGATTTCACCACTGGAAGCTTCTCATCTTCGTATCTTCATTCTTTTTTCGTTTTCCTTGCCCCTGTTACGTTTTTCTCTCTTACTCTCTCACAATCGTTCCTCTTTCTTGCTTTCTCCATCTCATTCCTCTCACTCACCCCACCAACCAACCAACCACCACCACATCATCTATTTGCGCCACCTCCACCACCATAGAACCCCTTCTTTCACGTTTTCCTTCTGTTTGCATCCATCCCTCACCAGTCTCTCTCTCTTTCAATTTTTGGCTGTTCTGGCTTTAAGTGCTAGGGTGGTTTTGCTCTTTCCAAATTCACAGCCTTCCTGGTAGATTACTAGTCTATGACTTTATAATTTTGATGGTGAATAGAGGGATTTTAGGGTGAGTTTATTGTAAAGAGTGAATAGGACTTGGAAACTTTAGTTTTAAATTGAGAAGATTAAAAGAGTTGTGAATTAATAAATTAGATATTACTTGACTTTAGAAGTAAATTAGATTGGCTTGCTAGTTGTTAGTTAAACTAATAGGGTGATTATGTGAGAGTGAGAATAGAAACTGGTAGATGAGAGATTGCTCTAAGTGGAACCAAATTTATATTTAAATTATAAATAACCACTTATGTATGATTTCAGATCCCCCAAAAGATCAACCTGCCAGTTTAGTAGCCCCCAAGACCTAAATCGGACGTTCCCTGATATTTTGTGAGTGGATAATGCTTCTATGGCATATGTATTTTATGCCATTAGTATCTGTTTGGTTTCAAAAGATATATATAGTGTTATTTAAATTTTTATATATATCTCAGTATACTTAATTTTTGAAAATGGAATTCCCAACTATGAAAGGACAAGCTCGGTAAACAATTGTCTCAGTTATTGAATTGAATTATTGAGTAAATTATCTTTTGGATTCTTGAACTTTGCTTAGTACTTCTGTTTATCGGAAATTTGATTGATTTTATTGCTTTAGCCTTTTATTGATATGTATAACTTTGGTTCTTTTATAAATATGGTGGGAGGAATTTCAGTTTATCGGTAGCTAGCAGTCGCTGACGCTAGCCTTGGTGCACCTTGATTCGAACTCAGCTAGTAGGGGTGTTGCTAGCTTGGTGAGTGTGTGTGAGGCCAATATACATCGTCGACTCAGTCAAATCTGAAGGGATTAACCCTTATTTGGATACTCTCAGAATTAGAAACCTCCCTGCTTTGATATTCACATTTAAAAGATGTATTTTCAAAATTGTAAGATGACGTTAATTCGATTTATTTTGAGAATTGTCATTCAAATTGTGAAATAATATTTATTCTTAACATATTGTATAGTTCTATGTTAATTTCTTAGTTATACTTAGTTTTGATATTAATTCTTTACTTATATGCAAATTGTTTTATTTTAGAGCTTGTCCTCATATATTATAGCACCATTGCCCCTCACTGAGCCAGTTGGACTCACTTATTTCCCCTTCCTGTTTCAGATTCTAGTGCTATACATGCTTTGGGTCCTCCAATGGTGTAAAGTGCAGACATTTTTTGACAACCCCTCTATATGTGAGGACTTTTCTAGACTTTTATTATAATGTTTTGAATATAACTATCACCTTGGAGTTGCTCCACGATCCACAGACAGGGTCCTGCTGCTTGACATTCTTTTTAGATGGGATATGTGTATAAGAACTTGCTTATTTTGTAAACTATATTTTTGGGTATTTGTAGTTGTCATAGATGTATATATTCATATGTGCATATGTATGAGTAGGTAGATGTAAATATCTTACTATTATAAGGAATGAATGCCTAATATTTAGATATATGCAAATTACTTGAAAGTGCTCTGAGAGCCTCAAATTGGATATATGTGTTGGTTGATTATTGGAACAGGTTTGCCTTTTACGGGGAAGCTGGAAAAATAGGTGAGACTTTGTCCGTTTGTTACGGAAAATTTAATGTTTAAGGCTTGCTAGAGGTTCGTCACCTCCAAGCGCCGGTCACGACTCAAGGTGGGTCATGACACATTAACGACTGATTTAGTGACTGATTTAGAAGTTAGCAACTAAATTTGTGACCGATTTAATGCCAATAGCAAATTAGAGACTGATTTAGTGACCAAAATATCAGTCACAAAGTAGCAACCGAATTTGTGACTAATTTAATGATAGAGGTAGCAAATTAGCGATTGATTTAGAGACTGATTTAGTGACCAAAAAATTAGTCTCTAAGTTAGTGACTGATTTATTAGTGGCTAATGCATGACAAGGCCACTAATCGAAATTGGTCATGGGTATTTGTAAATTGGTCACTAAATCGGTCTCTAAATTTAGTGACTGAAAAATCAGTTGCTAATTTTTTAAGCTACCAGCCTATTAGCGACCGATATTTTGGTCACAAAATCGATCGCTATCAACTTTAGCGACCGATTTTCTTACTTTAGTGACCAAAGAATTGGTCACTATTTATTGATTTTCTTATAGTGGATGACCTCCTCTTCCATTACTTCAACCACAAGCTTGTCGAACACCTTAATCAATCAGAGATGTCTTTGAGAAACGCAAAAGAAAAAGGCCTTTTTGGCAAAGAATAAGCTTGGAGGAGGAAGTTGTAGGGAATTCTCCTTGTTGAGGGGGTTCAGCTGAAGCACATCCGGACGGGGAAAGACATGCATGTTTCAATCAGGTTGGTGGTTTTTTTTCCTAATGATGACGATGGAGGGTTTTAGGATGCACAGTTTGATAACACCGATGGTCACCTTGAGTTCTTTGGGAATAATTATTGGGCTCTTTGGGCGGGAGATGGGAAGCTGGCCTGTGATTCAATTTGACGAGAGACGGAAACAAACCTTTGTTTGCAAATAAAGATAGAAGACACCCCTTTTGCAATATTATGTGAGGTTATTTTACACTAGACTAACTTACTCCTATACTTGGGCGCGACTAACGTAACACGAACCAAAATTGTATTCGAATTAATGAATCAGTACATGATCTCGGGCTTTTATACATGTAGATAGAGTACATGATAAACTAGCTACACCCTATTGTACTGAATACTAGCTTGTGAGTGATAGCTCATCAGTAACTAACTTCTCTAACTGTCCCAACAATCATTAAATGAAACTAACTTTCCTGCTTCCTTTCTTCTAGTTCTAGTTAATCCTCGATAAACTGTAACGCCCTACTAATTTAATGTTATGCTTAAGTTATAGCATTCAATTAAGTAGACTGTGTTACAGTGTTAATATTCTGCTTAAATTTCGTGATTTGTATTACAAAACAGTCGAAGCGGCGCACTGCCATACTATGAGCGCTACGGAACTCGACATAATATCATAATAGATAAGAAATAGTACAATAACATTATGGTATACGTGCAATTGTATATGTATATATATCAGAAGCCACTGCTTCAGTTTAGGTACAAAGTGTCAAAGTAAAATACATAAGCGAGCTGGCATATCAAAAAGACAATAATGCCCGTATCAGTCAAACATCCTATGGTCCTCAGAGGACATTTCGTAACCTACTGCTACCCTACAGTCAAGTCTATGACCCAGAGCTACCTGTTGTCCAAAAGAGGGTCATACTGTACAACATCTCCGACTATTAAGCTACTCTGTCAGATAGCCGTTAGCTATGCCAGGCTCGGCCGGTGTGTAGTTCGCGCTGGGTCCCGAGGAGGAAGAGGGTGATGAGCCGGTGGCCTCTGAGGGGTCACTCTCTGAACTCAAAGGGATATTGGGGACTGCCTGCGGTGGTGACTCGAAGGCGGGTCCGCAGGTGCTGCCTGGGCTACGGGTGCAGGAGGAGCAGGAGGTGGGTGCGCCATGTGCAGCGGGACGGCAATCTAGGGAGTAGCAGGGTCGAAAATGGGATGATGTAAAGGAACATCAAAGTTCCTGTTGCTGAAGAGGTATAAATAGAAGTTACACGAACCAGCTAGGTACAAGGAATCCAACTCCGGATCATGGTGGAGCTGTAAAGCGGGAATCTCAATGAAGAGGGTCGTGGTGGAGTCCATCGCCAGTGTCTGAGAATGATGTGGAAGATACAAAACACGGTGAGAATTTCAAGAAATTCTCAGTAGGGTTCGGGTATACAGGTTAAATGACATCACATACATTCTCAGTTGCCTCGAGTTTTATTTAATTATAATAATATATGTTCAACTAAACTAACCATTTTAATGAGTTCAATAAAATATCTGGTTCGAGGCAAGGTTCAGTTTTACTTTAGACAGCATAAGAAATAGAATAGGCTACTAACAGTAAAACATAGAATAATGAGCATGGCAAATAGATATACAGTGGTACGTAAATATAGAAGACAAACTGTAAGCATCCTGAAATAATCATGCCATGTAATCATGCATTCATGTAATTATGCAAACTCATACTTGAACTTTCCTTCATAAACTTTTCATTTTCTTTCATCATTTTTCCATCTCTTGGTCCCCTAGGAGTTCTTGGCCATTTAGACTCCTGGGTAATAGTCTGCTTCTCAGGATCGAGCTCGTTCCTATACAGGAATTGCCGGGTTTACTTTTCCCGACGTTCCCACCGATCTATTCCCCTTAACTTCTTATCCGGGGCTGGCCCAAGTAGCATGGAACTTTCATAGTGGCATCACCCTTTTCATAACTTTCATAACTTTCTTAAGAATGCACATGCATTAACATAGAATTCATAACTTGTGCATGGGTCCTACCGTAATTTCGGCAGCATAACGGAATGTGTCCGCTTTCCCATGAATAGTGCCAACATACCAGAACATCAATTTATCACAAGGATCACAATATTACATACATATTCCAATATTGAACTCATATCAACATCAAATTCATTAAGGCAGAGTTTCTGCCTCAGCATATTCAACCAACCCGATTTTTATAATTCAAGCCATAATTTCTACTTAACTCATTTGGACCTCAAATTTGAGTATGTTAAAGTGTTATGTTTCTATTTTCTAACCTCTTTAGTCCCATCTAATTTTGATATCTATAGCTCAAGATATTCAGATTTTATCCCGGCATGCCCAATGGCTTGCCAGAATCAGGCAACTAAAAGTAAAAATCCACTAAAAATCGAAAACTAACTCAAATGATACGAAATTGGACTCATATTAAATTTAACAGGGTAAAGTTTCATTTACAAAAAGTCCCATTCCATTTGGCTTGGTAGGGCTCGAGTTATAAGCCTCGAAACTTAATCTTCTTGAACTGCTCTAATTTGGCTCAGTTTGGACATAGGTTAATTTTTTCAAATCACTGGGAACAAATAGAATGGTAAAAAACTCGGAATTTCTGGGTAGGATGTTCTCCTATGTGTAAGCTTTCCAAAAAAATTAGTTTCACTCAATTTGGAGTTATATAGGGTGAGTTACACCCTTTTCAACCCATACTGCCCGGGTGGATGTCTGGATTCCTAGGTCAAACTTCAAAAAGTCATATCTCTCTCAATATTAATCCGATGGTCTTATATAATATATGTATGGAAAGCCCTAGATGTCTAGTTTCACATAAAAATGGTTTCATTAATTTTGAAAGGCAGGAGGCGGAGCCGTACACTCCGCCGTACGGACTGCCGAGGGTTTTGAGTTTTCCAGCCTCTCAACTTCTTCATATCTTCATCCTTTCTTGTTTCCAATTCAATTTTAATCTCACAAACAGCCAATAGACCAACCATAATTTATCATGATCACTCAATCAATATATCAAAATGGAAGAATTAAACCACCAATAATTATCTAAGAAACAGGAAAATCAAGACATGAATTAAAACCTCTACCTCTTACTATGAATGATTTTGGTTTAAGTTTGTAGCTGCAACTTGGTAGAATCCAAAGTATGGTGGAGTTGGGTGAGTGAAGAAAAGAAAAGAGAGAACTGGAGTGAAGTATGCAACGTGAGAGAAGAGTCTGAAGAAGAGGGGAGAAGGTGTTATATAAGCATGAGTAGTAGTTAACTTGGAAGGTTTTGATTGGCCTCAAAACATAAGGCTGAGTTTCAGCCAACCTTGCTCTCTTTTTGTGACCAAACTGCTCTCCACGTCGTCCTCTTTGTGTGGTAGAATTGCTCTCCACGTCGCCTAAAGTGGGACTAATTTCCAGTATATTCTGAAAATGGAATCGGAACTCGTACTCTTTATAAAGTCGGAACTCGTGAACATCCTGCATATGAAGTCGGAACCCGGGAAACGTATCCGGTTTATTCGAAACTTGAAAGCAAAGCCTGATGTGAAGCCAAGCACTTAAAGTCGGAAGTCGTGAATTGTAGGACCTCAATCTCGGAACTCGGGAGGATAGAGAAATGAGGGCTCTTGGTATTAAACTCGAGATCGGAACTCGTGAAAATTTGACTCGGACTTGGAGACAAGTTCAAAATCTGATCTTGCGTCCATTCCTGGTTGAGATAAAATCGGACGTCGGATTTAGTGTTAAGTTGGAAATCTTAAGGTCGGAAATCCACTTGAAATGAAATCGGAAATCGGAATTTATACTGATGAGGTTGAAATTCATACACGCTTACACAAGGTCGGAAATCGGAAAATGCAAGGCAATCCGTTTAAGCCTTCCTAAGGTCGGAAATCGGAATTTTAAAAATTCACTGAGATCGGAAATCGGAAATCATGTCTGTCCAGCCTTGAAGATGAATTCGGATGTCAGGAATATTGATAGGATCGGAAGTCGGAAGTCGCGGATGTTACATAAACAATACAACAAAATCAGCTAAATCAACTTGTATTTTTTTACCACGGAATTTAAAATATTGAACTTCGATTTAAAAGAATGAACTTAAAATATTAGCGGTATCTTTGCAGTGTATGACTATTTTCATAGAGTAATACTGTTACTTTTTTGGTGTACATAGTAATATTTTTACTTAGGTAAATAAAAAAAAATCCAAATTATTAATTTTATTTTTCTGTCTCTCACTTTCATTCAGCCTTATACTAACAATTTATTAAAATCAAATAAAAGCAAATGTTTATATTAATCATTAAAATTAACATTTGATATAGGATATACTTGCATAATATTTAAATGAAACTTCAATAAATTTGTGAAAAAAGTTTGTTTGTTTTCTCACTTTATTTGACCATTGTATTTAGTATCTTAAAAAAAAATCTTTAAATTAACGTAGAATATATCTATAATATCTATTTATAAATTAGTCATATGAATTTAATATAACCTAATCCCTATAAAATACTTTTTTATATAATTATGTTTTGTGAAAATTTTTCAATCTCTATAATAATATAAATAGTTTTTTTTTCTTTTTTTTGGTTCTAAAGAGCTCCTATTAGAGTTAGAAAGATGGGGAAAATAATGGGTACATGGGGATCAAATCTTTGACCCAATACCACAGCCCTTTGGCACAAGAAACAAGGGAAATATCATTTGACCTATAGCTCATTGGTAATAATATAAATAATTTTTAATATTGCATGATATAATATGCATATAAAATATTACATAATACATCTTTATGTGTACAATTAAGTTCAGATGAAATAATTATGGAAATGAAATATAATTATGGAATTATTATTGAAGAAAATAAATCATTTTAAAAAATGCATTTAATGAAGAATCAATCAGGTTATGACACATTTAAAACTTTTCATGTTATTTTTTATTCTGTTTATTAGTTATATAGATATAGATTATTAGTACAGATTTCATCAATTTAACTGTTGAATTAAAAGCTTCAACTACGTGGATGAAATTTATAAAATTTTGTATGATTTAAAAATAATTTGATACTTTATAATCACATTTCACTTGTATGTATTAACCTTTTTTCTTTTTTGATATTTACTCACTAGCTTTTCCAATAAATACTAGGAAAGCTCGCAGTTTCCGTATTAGATTGTTAGAAATTTAAGCCTAATTTAATAGTGCTCTCCAAATGGATGCTTTGGCTTATGAAAAATATAAGCCAATTTTTTTTATTTGGTAAATCGAAGAGCTGTAATGCTTTTGCTCTTGGCTTTTGAGAGCCAAGGAATGCTCTAAAGAGCCCTCATGGGATGTTTTTTGGAGTTGGCTTGTGCTCTCAAATATTTAAAAGACTAATATAACCTTACTCTATTTAATGATATTAAAAATAGAAATTATTCTTTTTAGTATTTATAACTATTGTAGTCATTTTATATATTAAGAGCAATTTTACTAAATACTACTTTTGTGGCTTCTACTTATTAAGAGTAATTTTTATATTATTTTACCAAACGATACTACTATGACTTTTTGAGAGCAGTTTTTAGAGAATCAAGAGAGCTTAACAACTTTTAGAAAGCCACAGTAATACCAAACCAAACCTTAGAATGAATAAATAATCACTACTTAAGTTGAACGAATTGTATGACATGAGTCTGCTTTCTCGGTTCGCTTGAATTCTTAGGTATCTTAATCGTTGCCGAACCAAATTATCAAAATATAGAATAGTCTTGAAGTTTAAATATCTTTTGTTGACTACAAAGAGAAAATGGTGAACAATATAGTATAAATCAAACGATGTTATGATTCATGCCGTATCATAATTTTGAAACATATAATCTAATATCGAACGGACTAGAAAACAAGATAATTGATTACCATTACTTGTTTGGGAGAACATCTGTAGGAACCAAAAGACAACTTATATAATACACATATCAACAATTTCAAATAATAGCTACATTGATTACAAAAGCACACATAATTGATTTTGTATATACTGTAGGTATAATTAACAACAACAATTATCAAAAAGAATGAAAAAAAGATATAAAAAAACACAAACCCATCTGCTAATAACAAAAATATACAAGCAATATTAAGATAACTAAAGTTCATATATTTGATTTATAGTGAACCATTATAGAGGACTAACATGCCACTATAATTATTTACCTTCAAATAGGAGGTGGAAGAAGAGGTAGGTATGAATAAAAAAGATATAACCTCTTGCAGATTTTCCAAATGGAGTCGAACTCAAAAGAACTCAATCATGCTCAATGTTGGTGCCTTCTGCGGCTCAAGGCCTAGCCTAAGCTCAAGGTCTAAATCAGCTTTCTCCTCTTCAATCTTCTCCACCACAACACTATCTGCTTTTATCTCATTACCAGCAGTTAGCATCCCAACAAATGAAGGAAGATGAGTAAGCTCTGGAGCACCAATTACCCTTCCCCTTTGAGGTGCATGACCATAATCTTTATCAGGAAAAAAAGTGAATGGCATCTTATGATTTCTCGCTACTTCCTTGTCACAAGAATCCAATCGGAAGAAAATCTTCTCTTCCAAAGGCACATGCTTATGATTACTTGTGTTTTTGATTGAGATGTCCAAGGAAAGTAAGTTCTCTTCAGAAGATTGCTTGAGCTTAGCTCTATCCCTTCTATGGATATTCATGTGGCCTCCCAGTGCCTGTGCATTTGAGAACCCTCTCTTGCAAAAGCCACAAATATAAGATCTAAGTTGTCCCTCACCATCTTGATCATTTGAGCTCCATCTTATCTGCTTAGATTTAATGGAGCTTTGGGTATTGAATTCCATCTTTCCTTAGCAATTGTAGGGGGATAGTAGCAATAAGATATACAATTTACAAAGATATGAAAGTAAGTGTTATAAAAACTGGGGTCAACAGATTGGCTGTGAGAAAATTTATAATCAGATTGGAAAACAGCAGAAGATATACATATAGGAACTTTTTCCCCTTATTTTATTTTGTCAGCTGAATAATATAGTTCAGTGTATGCTTTTAAAAGGGTTAGAGAAAACAAAACTTGATTGATTAAAGTGCTTTGATATTCGTTTCCTTTGAATAATGTTTAGGGTTCACTCTTATGAATAAAGAAATTTAATTCAGGAAGAATATTCCAATTCCAATAATGAGCTGATTTAGCTCAAATTAAATTAAATGGAATCTAATAAATTCTGAATAGAAGTAATTTAAATTAAAAAAGAAAAAGAAAAAGCTAGACGTACAGAACCTGAAACTAATTGTATAAAACATTAATTGTAACTCTTTTACTCGTTCAATGCTTCTATTAGACATCTTCCTTTTCGATTGCCGAGAGAGGATCAATGAGACTTAATATATGATTTTTATCTTTTACTCTTTTCGACTTTGTGAAAAGCTATAAATGTATCCTGGATGGTGAAAAGTTGTTTCGGGTTTTTACTTATTGTATTTGTAACGACCTCTATCATATAAGCCATATTCGAGTCATGGAGTTATATTAAAAGGTTGTTACTGTGCTAAGAAATTTTTAAAATGTGAAAAATTTAATACATAGCCCTTTAACTGCACAATTTATTACTGAATAATAGTTCATAAATTTCGTCGTCTCTGATATATAGAGAATAAAATAATTACAATTTAAAAGAAATTGTGACTAACAAAATACACAGAACTTGCTTCCGACTAATCGTTAGCTAGCTTCAATAGTCTCTTGGTTTGGTTTGTGCCTGAGTCTTGCTCAGTGAATGTCCCAGTATTCCGCCTCGCACTTAATTTTCAAATTAGGTACTGGAATGTTTATGGAAAAGAAAAACATACAAGTAGGCAGTGAGAACCTAAGATTCTTAGTAGGTAAACTCGAACCATCACTCTTACATGTCATCATAAACATTCCAACTGCTTCAATTTCTTATGAAAATCTGAGCACATATACGCAAATAGTAATTCAATTTTAAGTTGAAACATATTTCTCAAAGCAGGTTATATTTTAACAACCACTTGGCATATTCTATGATAGACATAGAAACACAAATAGTGTAGTATATTTCAATAAGAATCATAATAACATTATGACATAATGAGATAATTAGGATGCATATGTAGGTGCTTGTACTTGACTGTATGCAAATGCACTTGACTCAATTCTTTTCTTTCTTTAACTTGCAACTTGATCTTGCTCTTCTGTACTTGGTCCCTCGGAGGTGAATGGCCTCTCTCACCCTTGGGTAATAGTCTGCTTTTCAGGTTCGAGCTCATACTTATATATGAGTGACGGGTTTGCTTTCCCCGACCCTCACACCGGTCTATTCCCCTTAAATCTGGTCAAGGGCTGGCCCAAGTCTTAGACAGTACCGCTCTGGCCAACGCTAGCTGCGTCTATGTCATGCCTCACGTGGTAGCTTAGTACGTCCCTCTTGCAAGTTCTTATTATCTTTTCCTTTCCATATCTTATCATGCATGCGGATGCTTTGCGCATTCATGGATATGTCTTATGCCTTACTTCTCATATCATATTCTAATTATGCTTGTATGCATGACTTACATAAACATGACATGTAAATGTAAATATATCCAAAGCATAATCACCCATAGCATAAGTTCTCATAACTTTATAAACTTCTGCCGAAAATTCGACAGCATAACGGATCGAGTCCGCTTCCCCGTGAATAGTGCCGGCCAACTCAGTTAATAGAAATCTCATAGGCAAATATCCTCACTTCAATAGTTTGATAAAGGCTTTGATCAAGGAAACTAACTAAGCCTATGAATTAGAGTTCAAGAGTGTTGCCAATTCTTAAGGTTTCTTATTCTATTTTATGCCCTCTATTCTATGTGATTTTTGTAAATTCTGCCATAATTTCTACTTAATGTATTAAATTTTGAATTTTTGATATGTTGAAGTATTATGTATCTAGTTTTAACCTCTTTGGTCCCATTTGGTTTTGATAAGTATAACCCAAGTTATTGGAGATTTACCTCAGCCTGCCCTGCAGCTGGCCATATTTGTACACTCAAAAATAAAAATTCACTAAAAATAGAAACCTAGTTGGAATCATACGAAACTTATATCATATTAAAGGTAACAGAACAAATTTTCATTTCCAATAAGTTTCATCTCATTAAGCAGACCTCAAATTATAAGCTCTTGAAGTTGACTAATATGGACTGCTTTGTTCTAGCCCGCATTGGACTTAGGGCAACTTTATTGAACTATTGGGAGCAATTGGGACTAACTTTAGTTCTAAAATTTTTATGGAATATTACTCTATGTCTTAACTTTCTAACAAAATTGGTTGCACTCAATTTGAAGGAGTATGGGGCAAGATATGCCCCTCGAAATCTAGTCTGCTCAAAATCAGGGATAGAATCCTAGGATAAACTTCAAAAATTCATATCTCTCTCAATACTAATCCAATGACCTTATAATTTATATGATTGGAAAGCCCTAGATGTCTAGTTTTACATAAACTTAGTTTCATCCACTTTCTATGGTTGTAGGCAGAGCCGTACACTCCGCCGGTACAGACACTGTAGGGTTTTCTCACAAAAATAGACTCTACTTAGCTCCTTTTTGAGTTTTTGATAAATTTCTCAACTTAAACTAAATTTGTTCATTTCAATTCACAAGAAAAACATCATAACACAAGCATACAAGCATGGACCAGCATAGCATAAGGAGCACACAACAGCCGTATAGTCACACAACACAACAAATAACTAAGAATTTGAGCTACCTACCTCAAAATTCTTGAAATCATATAAGCAAGGAAGCCAAGAACCAACTTTTAGCCTTCTTCCTTCACCATGGCAGCAGCTCATATGAATGTGGGGAGGCTCTATTTGATGTTTAATCATGAAATTGTTAGAGGGGTTTTGTAGAGAAGGAGGTGAGATCAATTTTTATAAAAGGAGCAAGAGGATTTGAGGCCAAGAAAGCCCCCAATCTTGAGCTTGAAGCTCTTGGTCGTGGAGGTGAGGAAAGAAAGGAAGAAGAAGAAGAGGAAAAGAGAGGAGGCTGCAGCTGAATTGGGGGCGAAAATCATAGGGAGTTATGGGAAATTATGGGAGTCTTAAAGCACTAAGTGATAAGGACATCTTGCATGCTATTGGTTGATCCTTGGGTGGTTGAATTCTATTGATTCGGTTCTGACAGTATAAAATACCGAATCTTTACTGATTTCCTTCAAGTTGGCAAAACATCTTTAGATAATGTTGTGAGATTTTCTATATCTCCATTCTAATTGTTCTTAAGCCTAATTTCTCTAAACAACATCTAATTAACTCCTCATTAACCTTTAATTAGCTTCTAATTAACCTTGTTTATTCAATAAAACCAAATAAAGCGATTAACAACGTAAATTAAACATTTTTGCAAATTCAGAGCGTTCCTGTTTTCTATTTTGTTATTTTGTAGCTAATGGCATTCCGTAATTTTGAGCAAGTCTAGAGACACCCCACTTCATTTCACACTTGATTGCCTTTGTGGCCTAATCGGCAGAGATTTAAACTTCTACGGTTTCACCATGTGATTTTGCTCTATTTAAAATCTCATTCTGCTAATTCTACAGATGTGGGGATATAAAGATCATTTCATGAAAAGTTCTAGGGTTATTGTGGGAATAAGTCTTTGGAGTCAAAATATAATTTCTAAAAATTATGGACATCACTACAAATAACAAAAGTTTACAGGGGCACTTTATCATTTCCTAATTTTTAACATATGGCAGTGCCATATTTTCAACAGTAGTGTTATACTACCCTATAATTCTGAGTGTAAGAATCGTTATGGCATAGCGTTGCCTGAGAAATTCTCATATTGCCTAGAGGAAATAATTCAAAGTCCCTATTATGCTATTTTTAAAAAAATGGGGATGTTACAGTATTAGTGTAATACCCCGGTTTAAAATAAAATATTGGTAACATAGAATTTTAAAATGCTTCACAGCATAAGTCTTGGGGACATATCTTTGTTCATTTTAAATTAAATTGGGATATATGAATTTAACTCAAATTAGCTGAATATTATTTTAAAAATGTAAGAAAAGAAGGAAGGACCACCAAGTCTTTAAATGGAAGGGTGTATGTTAAGCCCCCTTTTTTTCTTCTTGAAGCTTCTCTCTGTTTCCTCACCCTCTCATTGTTCTCTCCCTCTTCCTCTCACAATCCCTCACTCTCACTCCCTCTCTCACTTGTGATCTCTCTCTCTTTCTCTCTCTCTCTCTCTCTCTCTCTCTCTCTCTCTCTCTCTCTTGTTCGCTTTCTCACTCACCACCGCCACCAACCTTCCCTCCATCACACCATCATCGCATCCCTTCCCTCAGCTAGCCTTCTGCCGCGATTTTGCTCCTCTCCATCATAATTCTGCATCCCTCCCTGCTGCGGTTCTACTCCTTCCTCCGCGTGTGGTTTGTTTCCATTTCTGCCGTAGGTTGTTTCATTTTCTGCCGTGGCCCATCCACCATGGCAATTGGGACTATTGATTTGGCTTTGGTAAGTGAGGCTTGGTTTTTAATTGTTGGTTGGATTTTGGAATTCAAAGTTCTTTGTAGGCTTGTTAATTAACTCATGTTTTTGGTGTGTATATGTGCTTTTAGGTTTCAGTTGGATTGTTTTGAATTAGTTTTGTGGCAATTGATTGGATATGGACATAGTAAAAAATTAGAACTAGTAAATGAGATAAGTCATGAAAAGGATAAGTTAAAGGAAGAGTAGTTTTAAAATGAACAAAAAGAACTAGGAATTAGGAATTAGGTAGCTGAATTTTATTTTAACCTTGGAAGCTAATTAAGTTAACTTGTTAGTTTTGTTATTTGTTTAATTAAAAGTTGTAGTTAGGTAGTTACTGATGATGGTAATTATGTGTAAGTCAAGATTCATGTTAATTTGTATATATGGGTACTCACAAGTGAATTAATCTTTCTGAACTAATTTAGTACTACTTACTAGCACCATATATCTTAGTTAATTGTGCTCCATACATTTTGATCTTGGGGTGAGTTGATGAAACTCCAAGATAAGGAATTTGGGGGTTTTGTGTTCTGAGGCATCTTGGGTTGACTTCTGGGTCTACAAGCTAATTAACAGGTGAATAGTGACATTTTGGTATTGGATTCCCCTAGGGTAATGACTGAGGTTTTGAAATGCCATAATCTCCGCCTACTCCTTCTTGGTTCAATTTGTGAGTGATGGTATACTTATAACTTGTTTTCTGTTCTTATTTTCCTAATTATATGTTTTGACAGGTACTCATTTTCTAACTGAACCTTTAAAGATGCTTTTAGTATTGTTATGTTATTAATTCCGTATATTCGTAGGTGGGACAAGTATTTTGAGGAATTTACTCTCCAATACTCCAATTTAGTTTAAGAATTTCATGTATTGTTATCAATTGATATTTGAAATCGAATTATCTAAATGCTTTGAAACTGACATGTTGTTTCAAGTTGATATTATGAACTCGGACAATGGAAATTATAGATTTGGATATAGTAAGTTTTGAAGTTGACTACCGTAAACTAATTCTAAACTTAATATTATTGGCATGATCAAAAAGGTTTGGAACTTGTGTATTAGATTCTAATATTTGATATGTTTGGGAACTATATTGGATTTTAATATTATAGGAGTTTGAGACTCTGATGAATTTGACTTCTGAAATAAAGTTATTTAAGAACTTTCCTTGAGTTTTGGATAAATGATTTTTCTCTTAGGAAGGATCTTTAACAGAACTATATGCTAATGGCAGTAAAAGTTAGCCTTGGGTGCACCTTGGTATGACCAACTCAGCTCGCAAGGGTGTTGCTAGCCCAACGTGATGGCCACATGTTCGGCTATATTTGTCAATCCTTCGGCATAGGACTATTGGTGAGATATCTATTCTCATCGATCCTTCGAGGATGCTTGTTAGTAAGACGTGTCTATTCTGTTATATTCTGACTCTGTAATTGAGACCTCATCCTTTGAACTTTAGATATATATTACTTTTTTTAAAAAACTAGTTTTAATGCCATATTTAAAATGGTGCTTAAGTGCTTAAATTACCGATTCTCGAAAGTATTAATTTGTTAACAATAAATTTATTACAAATTTTGTTTTATTTCCCCGCTTTACTGTATTCGGCTTATGTTCAAATTGGAATATCTTTTGTACATATATATATATATAAAGATGAGAGTATTACTACTTGAATACGTTTACTTTATGAAAAGCTCGTGCGTGCACTTGTGCCACTCCCCGTTATAAGTATATTATCTCTTACTGAGTCGGTTTGACTCATTCCTGACTTTTCCTCTATTTTAAAGCTAGGTACAAGTTGCGAGTGGCTCATCTCAATAGTTAGAGGTATGGAAGCTCCTTAAGCAGCACACTAATCCGTACAGGCCTCCAGGTTATCATTGTATTTTGATTGGTGTATAACTGAGTAGTTATTGTAAATATTTTTAGTTATGCTCCATAACCCACGGGCAAGATTTGGCGTCCGTTGTAAATGTATATTTGTAATAGATTTAGTTTTAAAAAGTGTATAAATGTTCACTTATGTAGATTTTATATGTTATGAACTTTGAAAGTATTCTGAGAATGCTCATTGTTCTCGAGTTTGTATTTTGAGTATTGTTGATATTCTGGTTTGTGGCTGGACTGTATGTTTTTTATCTATATTAGGAACTTTTTATATTTTGAAAAATGCCCAATTTTTAGAGGAAACTCTGCTTGTTTCATAGGAAATTCTTGGATCAGGCTTGCTGGGAGTTAGTATTCCCTAAGTGCTAGTCACGACCCCATTGGGTCGTGACAATTAGCTTGTGTATTGTAGGCAAATACAATAATTGATTAATTGTGTCTTCGAAGAAAATAGCTAGCAGTTTTTATTGCAATTTCAACTGTCATTAGTAAAGAACTAAAATGTTTGAGAAATGGAAAATCAATTAAACATTCTGGCCTATTTGGAGTGACATTAAACTCTTCATTTACAATAAGGTGCGATATATTATCTACTATAGAATTTGAACCTACAAAAAAAAAAAAAGTATGTTATGCAGTGTTTTGAGAACCAGACCAAAGTGGTCGATCTAACTGATTAGACTGAGAACTTGTCAATTGACCAGTCCGATCATCTTTCGAAAATTGATTACCTAAAAACTGGTCAATAATCATGTGAATTGGTTAAAAACTGATAAATCGGTTAGACTAGTCCCAATTCACACGGTAGGCTAGTTTTTTCCTTTTTTTTTTTCCTTTTAAAAAAAAGCAGAAACAATGTCATTTTGCTGTTTAAAAATAAATAAATAAAATTATTTGGTCAACAATGATAAGGTTAATAACTTTAAAGATGGTCAAGAAGGGGGGTTTTATTATGGGGATCAATTTGTTGGGACCATGATGGGGCACCTCCTTCTAAATAACAAAATCCACCTTGCTCAATGCTTTTTAAATTTATATAATGGATCACAGTTGTTTAAAACTCAAAATTAATCCCCTCCCAAAAGTGAACTTCGGAGACCTAGTCGATCGTCTTCGTCATGATTTGGTGACTCCGCGATGCCGTTATTACTGCTCGTCGACGAGACACTGAATAAGGTGTAAAATTTATAGAAAAAATAAAGCTACTAAACTCATCGCTACCCACCTCTTCCAGTTGCCGCCACCCATCTCTTCCAGTTGCTGCCACCCATCCACTACTGCACATCTCTATCTCCAGTGACTCCCATGTCCACCAACCCCAACCTTTACACCTAGAAAAAAGTACAAACTTTGAATAACTTCGAATAAATATGTTTAAATTTTAAATTAATTATTCTATTCTCTATCCTAATCGATTTTCAAACAAAAATCAAGTGAGGGAAAAGAGCATTAGAAATGGATAGGCTTTGGCTTAACCCACCTGAGGATATTAAGCATCTGATGCTTGCGGGTGCCATGGGTGTGTTGTACCCGAGAGAACTGCTTTGGCCATGGTTAAATGCTTTCCTTTAATTATGTTCAACTATAGAGTAATGAAACAATCAACCAGTTCATAAAGAGAGAAACTTACATTTGAAATTGGGCTTGATCAAAAAATGAAAAAAAAAGGCCATGGCAACAGCTTAACAAAAGTAATATTTTATTTCGAGGAAATTATAGGACAAATGAGAGAAACCAAACATCAGCTCAATGCAAAGGAAGTAGTTGGTTCACTAGATGTTAGCAAGTACAATGGGATTGTTTGTGTTACTGAAGATAAGATTTGTGGTTGAGGTTATTTTTATCGACATTACTGTTGTTGGTTGCAGTAAGTAGTAAGTGGTAGGGTTGTGTGTGATGCCAAAAACGGTGCCATTGAAGTTTCCACTTTGTGTGCTCGTGGAAGAGGTGGAGAGGGGGTTAGTTTTGTTTTTTTTTTTTAGAGATGGTTGAATTTGTATTTTAAACGGTTTTGGTTTGAAATGCAATTTAAAAAGTATTGACACAGGCCAGTTTTGTTATTTTGAGGAAGTGTTCAATCATGGTTTGAGAAAATTTTTCCTCATCTTAAAACCCCCCGTTCAAGAATACACCTTAATTGGCTAAGTCACGGAGTACTAAACCTCTTATTTCTTTAAAATGAGCTTAGAAGAGATAAATATAAAGTAATAAGATACATGGATATTTATAGAAGTTTTTTTAGAGTAAAAAACTCTTAGTCTAAGTGATTTTTTTATTTTTTATTTTTATAGTTGAAAAGAGCTCAAACTCTCCAAAGAGAGAGGAGTAGAGCAAAAGCTTGAAAAAGGCAAAACAAACACAAAAACTAGGACTCAACCAACTCAACAAAAAACATAAACCACGACTAAAAATGCCACACACTTACACCTAGCCCAATAACTCAAAAAACTCTTAGAAAAAAGGCAAAACAACTCAAACAAGACCACAATGGGATAGTTCTAATCCTTCCTCTTCTCCCATTTACGCTTATTCCTTTTATGCTGCATGGGTTTGCTCTTTTTAGTGTCAAAAACATCCGTTGTCGCCGTAATCATCGCATTTCCACCCTTAACTAACAACCCAAACTGCTTTCCCATCTCCCATGCTTTCTTATCTTCGGCCACAACATTTACCTCAATAGTCTCATCAACATCCTCAACTTGAGCCTCCCTAACTCTATGTCTAACCTTTCCTTTGCTAGACTTAGACTTGGATTCCCTTCGCCTTCGCACACTTCTTCTTTGGATTTGCATTCAACTTCTTAGAAGAGGCTTTATGCCTAAAAGCTTCAGATGCCTCAAGCAGAACATCCTCATCATCACAGTTCACAGCTTGATTCTGACATGATGTATAATTTTTGTTTAAAGTTTGGTCCAAAACAAGCAAACCAGATGCTGTCTCCCTGTCTAAGCAATAATTAACAGATTTAAAGGTAAAATGTCCAAAGTATAAGCAATATGAAACTTAGTGCTCTACTTGTATAGGCTTCTTTTTTCTTTTTTTGGGTGAACAATGGGGCAAAACCCATGTATTGGTTGTATTAATTACTTAATATAGTGTTTTCATTTTCTAAAATTATTTTTGTCATATTTAAATTTTATTTTACGTTTATTTGCATGCAGCGAAACTTGATTAGTTTACACTGTAACAACGTAATATTAGTGTAACACCCTCCTAAGTACAGTACTATGCTTAAGTTATAGTACCACACCCTGGAGTTGTTATTGTTACCTGAATGGACCTTTTCTGACAGCGACTTCAGCCGTCTTCGGAACTTCTTGAACTATCTGGAGATAACACAGAAATAGGAGTGAGAATTACAAATTCTCAGTAGGATTCTCTATAATACACATAATGTCATCGTTGTCATCTCCAGTTTGCTTCGGTTTATTATGAAAAAGGTGAGCATGCTGTACAAACTATTTAATTTTACATTTCGAAAAAATATATATATTATCCGAAGCAAAATTCATTTTACTCATACACTTGGCATTTGGAAGAGCCCATACAAATCAAAGCATGAATACTGATTGAAACATAATTGAAATATAATAGCATTAATACACTGGAAAACATAACATCTACTCATAACTTTACTTGTACTTGAATGCATGCATATACATAAAGATTTACTTCTTTTTCTTCATCTTTCTTTTAGTCATAAAATCTTTACATGCCACATTCTAGAGTATGATCGCCATGTCATACCCCATTAGAGCGTGATTGCCATGTCACGTTCCTTAGGAATATGGGATCTTCATTTGGTACTTACCTAGCTAGGTCATGCCGTGCCTCATGTAAGTTCTGTCCCCGATGCTCACACTAGCTGGGTCGATCCCATGCCTCATGTGAGTGGGGTGCTTGCATATGCTTCAATCTTTAGTCTTTAGTCTTTAGTCTTTACTTGGCACACTATCATTACGTATCACCGTCCCTAGGGTGCTTTCACTACCCTTGGGTAGCCTGGCCTTGGAGTGAGCTCATCAGCTCCACCCGTGACCGTCGTCACACCGACTCACCCATAAGGGGACCCACTGTCTCTATGTTGGAGGGATCTCATTTTGGTCACGTGCCTCTAATTGAAGGGATCTCATCTGACCACGTGCCTTCAATATAGAGGAATCTCATCTGACCACGTGCCTCCAACATAGAGGGACCCAAGGTTTAGCTGTCTTCACAAGGAGGGATTCAATGTGCAACTGCCTCCAGGTGAAGGGACCCACATTTTTATCATTTAACTGCCTTCACAGGGAGGGATCTCAAATAACTGCCTCCAAGTGAAGGGATTCACATTTAATATACTCATGTCTGTTCATTCTCATCCATGGTTATGCGCAGGCTTGCTGAATGTACTCGTACATATGCTTCATTTATTTTCATATATCATTGCATACCTAATCTTTATGTACATATTCATAACATATAAAAGCCCGTAGCCTCTTTACCATTCTACCGGCACTCATACCTATGCTACGTTATTTACCTTCATATACCTCATATCATACTTATATCATCCTTGAATATAGAGTTTCCTTATACATACTCATACTTAGATTCATTCTTGCATATAAACATTCATAGACTTCTGCCGTAAATTCGGCAGCATAACGGATCAGATCCGTTTTCCCATGAATAGTGCCAGTTCTCACAGACAATTCAGTCATAACAGTATAATCAATCTAACATATCTATCCATATAAAACTTGCAACCATCAACTTAAACTTTATATGTTCACTAACACTTGTGAAATCATCAATTGGGCCACTCCTACCAATCTATTTAGTTCTGCTTGAATTTTGTATACCCCACCTTTATTTCTGTTCAACTCATTTAAACCTTAATTTTGGATATGTCATAGCTCTATGTGTCTATTTTCCAACCTCTTTAGTCCCATCTCATTTGGATTTGAGTAACTCAAGATATTTAAATTTTACCTCAGCCTATTCGGTCACTAGTCCGAATTACACTCTTGGAAGTATAAATTCACTAAAAATAAACTAAGCTCAAATCATATGAAATTGGTCTCATATTGAAGCTAACAGAGCAACCTTTCATTTGCCACAAGTTTCATTCCATTTGCTTTAGTATAGCTCGAGTTATAAGTCCTGAAATTCCACCTTTCTGAACTACTCTATCTTGGCTCAGTTTGGATATAGGGTAACTTCCTCAAATCACTGGGATCAATTGGGGTCATAACAAACTCGAAATTTTATATTAGGATGTTCCCCTATGTGTAAGCTTTCTAACAAAATTGGTTTTACTTAATTTGGAGTTGTATAGGGTGAGTTATACCTTCCTCAAGTCACCATGCCCGGATGAAAGTCCTGATTTTTAGGTCAAACTTCAAAAATTCATAGCTCTCTCAATACTAATCCAATGACCTTATATTATATATCTATGGAAAGCCCTGAAGGTCTACTTTCATCTAAAAATAGTTTTATCAGATTTAACTGATTGTAGGCGGCGCCGTACACTCCGCCGTACGGACTGCCGTGGAATTCCTCACTAAGACAGCATCCTAATCCTTCATTCCTTCTAGCTTTTCTCCTTCTAACCTTAATTCCCACTCAAAACTTCATATTAATTCAATCATAATCTATCATATACATCCAATATATCATCAAATGCATGAAGAAGAGTACAATTTAATATAGCCTTAGTGCAAGGAATTCAAGAACAGAATGGAATCCTATCTCTTTGGGGTGTGATCTTGCTGAATTTGAGTTTGAATTGATGTAACCTTAACAAAGCTTGGAGATTTGATAAAGTAGATTGAGAGGGAGAAAGGAAGAAGAAGGCTCGAGCAAGAGGGAAAGAAAGTGGCGTAAATCAGCTGGAAATGGGGAGAGGAGTCTAACTTAAATACATGAGAGTTGTGGTGTTGATTGGTTGGAGTTTTGTGGTTGAAGTTTGGCCATGTCTCTCACTTTTGTGGCCAATTTGCTCTCCACGTCGTCCCAAAAGTGGGATACGCTTCCGTTTTACCTTAAATCGGAACTCGTCTCCATTATGCTTGAAGTCGAAACTCGTGTCATTTTACTTGAGCTTGGAGCTGAAGCCAGATGTTGGAACTCGTCCCATCTTGTTTGTGACTTGAGGAAATCTTGTCTGGTTTATTCGAAACATGGAAGCAAGGTCAGACGACGGAAGTCATACGGCTCACCATCATATAATCTCGGAACTCCCATTTGAACCAAGGAATATAAAATCGGAGATCGGAACTCATGTATGGCTTGGAAATTAACCCAAAGATATGAACTCGTGTCCATTCTTATTGAGTTCAACCCTAAGGCCAGAACTCGTTACATTAAACTCGGAGTTCGGAACTTGTACCATTGTGTTAAACTATAACTTCTGAGGTCGGAAACCACGTACACTATTTTGAGACATGAGGTCTTAGGTCGGAACTCGGGTACCTCGACTGAAACTCGAGGCTACATTATGAGACCGGAAATTGATACATTTTCTTTGAAACATGAAGTCGGATCACATCCATGTTGTTTTTACTTGAAGGTTAAATCGGAAGTCGGGAAATGAGGGATGCTGGTTAAGGTCGGAAGTTGGAAATTATGCTGAAAGTTGAACACGAACGCGAAAATTGGGAATAATCCTCATTGGAGACCTGGACATAAGTTTGGAGATCAGAAATCATGTCCCGATATACTTTAACTCGAAATCGACTATTGGAACTCGGAAGCCACCCATTTAATTCGAAACTAGAACATGAAATAGGAAATCGGACAGGACATGAAGTCGGAAATTGTGCAAGACGAACTCGGAACTCGGAAACAATCCTATTTGTGTGGAATTTGAAGTGAAGTCGAAAATGGAATTGATCAAACTTGAAGAGGAATCCGAAACTCGGAAATCGGGGATGTTACAATTAGTATCTAAATAATAATTTTTTTTATCACAAATTATAGCTTTTTATTATAGACTATAATTTTTAAATATGTTACAACATAATACCTTTTTTAAAAGTAATACTGAAATAAACGCCTTAAATTTATAAGGCGAGTCGATCTTTTGTTCCTGCAAGAGTCTTCTGTGCTGTGATACATAATAGCTATGAAATTCTAGAAAATAAATCATTTCCGATCTTTATCGAACGATTTTCTATACGTCCATAAAATGAGATATGCTAGGCTTTATATTGTTTTCATATTGTTTTATAGTTTGGAGATATATTATGGTAACCAAATATCAATAATGTCTTTAACAAAATTCAACTCCTAAATCCCAAAACTTTTCGATTTCTCGTTACAATCATAAGTAGATTCAAAACTGTTGGATACAAATCCAGAAAGCCAATACTTCTCTAGTTGCAAGAAAAGAAATGACAAAAGAAACGATATTAGTCGATATTGGTTAAAAACTAAAAGCGAAAAGACACTAATAAAGGAGTGGAAAAAAAAAAAAATTTAAAAGTCATGGTACACAGCTAATAAAACAAGATCATAGGATGCAGTCAATATCTCCTAAAAAGATGTCCAGAGTGTATTGGAGCAAATTGAACTAATTTGAGAATGGATACAAATTTTCTGTCCTCAACTTTTAAATTTTTATCTTATTATTTATGGTTTGTTATTTAAAAAATAAATTTATAAACAATTAAAAACTTAAAGTAATTATTAATTATGTGTATATTATATTTTAAGTGACAAAATATAATTAGTGAAATGGAGAAGGAGATAAGATTTGAAGGGAAAAGACTTTCATCCTTTATGAACCTCACATGTATCACGGGTAGCCGTGTGGTTGGATATATGTTCATCCGAACGTGTAATATTTGTCTATTCTTTCCATCTACGGGAAAATGATCTTCTCTTTGTAGGAAAATGATTTAATTTCTATGCATTGAGCATCAGTTGATAAAATTTGAGAAAAATATCAAATTAAGTGAATAATTATTTATCATGATAATTTGCCATTATGGTTTGTCATTTTTTTTTCAAATTTTTTTTGTTGACAATATAAAATTATTTTATACTAAGAATATATAAAAATTAATCTGATAGGAAACAATTGGAAATATATGCACATATCCCTTGCTATCTCCACAAAAGATCAAGCAGACCTTCTTGCTAGTAGTTAATGTTGGGAAGGAAGTCCAAAATCTAAGGAAATCTAAACCACTGAATTAAATGAGAAATCATAACAGCCAGCTGGATGCCATATCCTAACCCAAAAATCTTAAAGCAATGAGTTTATATGGGTCATGTATATATACTCTTTACTTAGTCCATTCTTAATTAATGTAGTACATCACCACTCACACTTAATTAAATTTCTAATATTCTCCCCTCTCAAATATGAGACCTAACACGGTATACTCCTTTCTCAATGATAGAGTCGAAAAGGTTTTGACACAAGAGATCCCAAACCATCGGCTCTGATACCACTTGTTGGGAAGGCAGCCCAAAACCTGGGAGATCTAATCCAATTAATGAACTAAATGAGAAACCACAATAGAGAGTTGGATACTATATCTTGACCCAAAACTGTAAAGCAATGAGTCTATGGACCTTCTATATTATATAATTTTTACTTAGTTCATTCTTAATCAGTGTGAGTCTTCATCACTTACACTTGAAATTCAAATATTCTCTTAAGATAATTCTAACAGTAAAAATTCATAAGATTTTATGGCTAACATATCTATATCAATAAGAGGGAATAGCTAGCTGCAACTTACAAATGAAGGAAATAAAAATATGGAACTTTGGTATATTCTAAGTTAAGATTATGATATAATTTTCACACCATTTACTTTGTGTAACACCTTAATAAACCGATATTACACTTAAGTCATATTATGGTACATCAATAGTTTGTTACTTTTTGCTTTGCGGAAACTTAAACTTATTTTATAAAATATGTTACATGAAAATAGGGGTGACTTGTTTTTTTTTTTTATTATTACTTACCAAATTAATTTTGGAAAATGTAAGCCATTAACATGTAGTCGTAGATAATCCTGTAGGTACATGCGTAAGTAAGCGATCAAATAATCAGAATAAAGCAATAACAAAAATTTAAACATGCAAAATAGATATGCCATCATAACTCATATGTATACGATACAAATGCCAGTTCACAAAACACTCGGCTACAACACAAGTTGTAACACCCTAATAAGCTCATACTATGCTTAAATCGTATTATGGCACGTCATTAGTTTGTCACCTTTTGTTTTGTGGAAACATAATTTATTTTAGAAAATACGTTACATGACAATAGGGGTAAAATTTTTCTTTTACAAACATATCACATTTAATGTCGAAAAATTGTGAGTTGTTAACACACAGATAAACGAGTACGTAGCATGTGAGATAATATGATCGCATAATAGAGTAAAGCAATGACAAGAGTGTAAACATGTGTAAAGGACATATAATCACATCTCATACAAAAAAAGGTCATTACACATACACACACAAAATAAAATTGTCGGTCCACAAAACACCTGGCTACAACAAAAGTCATAACATAAAATTCAAAAATATTAAACGAGTACCAGCATTACAACCATAGCCAAAAAAAAAAAAGAAAAGAAAAGAAAAAAGATTTGAATCATGATAATAGAAACTTGCTAATAAGAGTGGCTCAAACATAAGATAACAAAAGAAGCCACATCATCTATGGAGCTTGGCATGCAAAAAGAACATACATTCATCCTAAATACAATGGACAACAAACTCTCTGATCTTAAGAGGAATGAAACCATTTCCCCACCCTACGGAGGCATCCTCACATCCACATCCATGGCCACATCCTTGTCCATGCGAAATCACATGAGTGCGGATGAAACCACATCCATATCCTCTCCCGCTAATAGAGTTCTCCATGGTGGAAGAAACCACCATAGATTAAGAAGGAAAAGTAAATGGGATTATGGGCTCAGAAGGGTCCGTGTCAAGAGAATATGTAAGCATCACCATAGAAGGATCTGACTCCATCTCCTTGGAGGAAGTGCCAACATATGGCTCGGAGACAGGTGGGTGAATCGTTGACATCACAATATCGATACGAAGCCTGAAGGGCCAAAATGCTAGCTCATCATCAACACACCAAACTAACATTGAAAGATAACATACACCTAGACTGCTTGCAGAAAGGAGAAGCGCATCAAGCTCCGAGTCATAACACACACTCCATATATGAAGCTCAATGAACACCACCATTGTTGCCATCAACCTCGTTTGAAGAGGACACGAAAAGCAAGGGTTAGAAATATGAAATTTCTTAGTAGGGCTCTAAGAGTCAACTAAGTGTCATCATTATCATTTGCATCCACTTTAGGTTTCTTAATAAAAGGTGAACATGCATAGAGTTCAATTTTCATTAGTTTGAAAACGTACTTCCAGCAAAGTAGGTTTCTTTTAATCATACATTCTTGGCATGCTATAATCATGGAATATGAACATAAATAAACATGAATAAGCGTAATCCATAACATGCAAACATTCATGAATAAACATATATAATAGAACATGAGGCTTAAGAATCTTAAGACTTCCTTTACTTTTTTTGACTTTAACTTTGACTTTTAGCATATGCTTCAAACTTTCATATACCACCCTTAGAACTTTATTTTCTTTTAGGACATGAGCTCATACATATAATGATTGTCACCATTCATTACACTTAACTTAAATTGGTGGGCAAAAGGGGTTCCTTTGTGAGGCACCTTTCTTTACTGAAGTGACTGAAGGATCATACTCGGTTGTCTCATTAATTATAGAGATTAATATTAAGTCTTATGACATGGGTGTCTTTAAATAAAGGACCCAAGTCTTTCTTTACCTTAACATGAGTCACCATCATTATTTACAACAAAATTATTCTAAGTCCATGAATTTGGTAAAAATTTGGCAGTGTAATGGTTAGACCAAGAGATTCCCAAAAGTTCAAACAATCAATCAACAACTATACTAGCATATACATCATAATTATGCAATCATATATCATTAATCACATGCAAAGTCACAATCCTGGAGGATTTCTCCTCAAGAATCACAGCACTCAATCCCAGTCATAGTTACACCAATCATATTAAGGATCATCTCACATATAATAAAAGGTAAGGTACATAGGCACATTCAAGAGTTTTATGAGTGTCATTAGGTTCTTATGTGCAAGCTTTTAACTTAGATTATATCCTCAAGTCTTATTTAGTCTTTAAGAAGATTTTTCTCACATTCTCCACAAATTAAGTGTTGACTTTAGTGACTTTTAATCATTTAGGATTTCTTTTTAAATCTAATTAAGTTGTTGAAACATGTTCTCTTATTCATTTAGGTGCCTTGGCCAAATTTGCATGTTAAGGATTACCAAGGCTTTATTTTGCTTTCCTTCTAGTGCATTGACTGAGTCTCTTAGTTAAGTGTTATTGAACTTTAATTCATCTCTTGCATGAATTAAACATTTTATTTTCTTAGTTAGGGTTATGAGGCCATGGCCCTTTTCTGTTAGGATTACAAGTCTTTTCTTTGTATGTTCCCTCGAGGAGACTATTAAATTTAACATCTTTGTATTTTCCCTCTAGGACTTAAAGTTCACATCTTTGTCAATTGAACATTTTTCCTTTTTAATTAGAAGCATAGGGCTGAAACCCCTTCACATGTGACCTTAAATTTCTTTTAATTATTTCCACTTGAAACCTTGTTTTAATCTCTTTATTATATCAAGTCTTATCATCAACTTAGTCAAAAACATTTTCTTTCCTTTTCTCCCTCTCAAAGCTGTGACCTTTACCCTATTTTAGTGACAAGTTCTATTTTATTTTTCTTGTAGCAAAGTCCATTAAAATTTTATGTAGATTCATGATCAACCATTAAAAGTTTAAAATCATTTTCCTTCATGTTTTTCGTGATACGGCCAAAGCCTATACCACATCAAGCATCCATTTTTATTTTGCTTTTCTTCATGAAACTCCTTGAACTTGTTTTCTTAAGGTTTATGAGGCTTAGGTTTAGGGTTTTAAAGATTTAAACTTTATGAAGTCTTTTTAAACAAGAAAAGCCCCTTTGTGTTCATGTCTTTTCAAAACTTTATTTCCTAGGGATATGAACAAAACCACACCAACATCAAGCTTCAACAAGGAAACTTTTAAATACCTTAAGGGGAAACAAGCTAAGATCAACAATAGAAAGTGTCAAGCAAGCACCTTTATGCACATCAAAGTGAGTAGAAACTTGAAACTAGCCAAAACACTCATATCCATCATTAGAGCTAGAGTGTTCTTGTCATCCAAGAAAAGAGATGAGACTTTTATACCAAAGAAAACATGTTAACACTTTTAGAAGCACAACAACCATAAAAGGGACACTTTTTACAACTCTAAGAAACAAGAAAGCTTTAGACAAGGCTCATCACTCTAAACTATAGTAAAGCTTGGGTTTTTGAGCACTTTGTCACAGAACAAGGAACTTTTAAAGGAAAGAACCCTATCAACTACAAGAAAGCCCCTTGAAGAGATGCTCCTAGCTCCAAGACACCACTTTTTGGAAGAAAAAATTATTCCTTTATTGTTGTGTATGGCTGTGGTTCTCAACACGAAAAAGGGGACCTTTGTGGTCTTATAGCTTGTAGATTCAAGTTTTTGTGATTGTGAGACTAAAGAGGGTAGCTTTCACTGTAACGTCCGATTTCCGATTTCCGAGTTTGTCTAATAAATTCCGACTTCCGACCTTAGTCATAGTTTCAAATTTCGACTTCGTTTCCAAGGCTTAAGGGCCGGCTGCATTTTCCGATTTCCGACCTTGTGTAAGTGTGTAAGAATTTCGACCTCATCAGTATGATTCCGATTTCCGATTTCATTTCAAGTGGCTGATGCTTCCAATTTCCGATCTTAAGATTTCCGACTTAACACTAAGTCCGACGTCCGATTTTATCTCGACCAGAAATGGACACGAGATCAAATTTTTGAACTTGTCTCTCGGTCCGAGTCAAATTTTCATGAGTTCCGATCTCGAGTTTAATACCAAGAGCTCTCATTTCTCTATCCTCCCGAGTTCCGAGATCGAGGTCCTATAATTCACGACTTCTAACTTTAAGTGCTTGGCTTCACATCAGGCTTTGCTTTCAAGTTTTGAAATAAACTGGACACATTTCCCGGGTTCCGACTTCATATGCAGGATGTTCACGAGTTCCGATTTCATCTTCAGAATATACTGGAAACTAGTCCCACTTTAGGCGACGTGGAGAACAATTCTACCACACAAATAAGACGAAGTGGAGAGCAAGGTTGGCTGAAACTCAGCCTTATGTTTTGCGGCCAATCAAAACTTTCCAAGTTAACTACTACTCATGCTTATATAACACACTCTCCTCCTCTTCTTCAGACTCTTCTCTCATCTTCTCTCACGTTGCATACTTCACTCCAGCTCTCTCTTTTCTTTTCATCACTCACCCAACTCCATCACACTTTGAAATTCTACCAAGTTGCAGCTACAAACTTAAACCAAAATCATCCATAGTAAGAGGTAGAGGTTCTAAATTCTTACTTGACTTTTTGATTCTTGAAGGATTGATGGTGGTCCAATTTCTTAATTTTGATATGTTGATTGAATAATTATGATGAATTATGGCTGAGTTATGGGCTGTTTATGAGGTTAACACCTGAATTGAAAGTGAGAAAGGATGAAGATATGAAAAAGTTGAGAGGCTGGAAAACTCAAAAACCCTCGGCAGTCCGTACGGCGGAGTGTACGGCTTCGCCTCCCGCCGTTAAAAATTAACGAGACCATTTTTAGTGAAACTAGATATTCAGGGCTTTCCACACATATATCATAATAGGTCATTGGATTAGTATAGAATTAGTTATGAATTTTTGAAGTTAGACCTAAAAATCTGGGTTCTCACCCGGGCAGCATGGGTTAAGAAGGGTGTATCTCACCCTATACAACCTCAAATTGAGTGCAACTAAAGATGTTTGAAAGCTAACACATGAGATAACATCCCATAAAAATTTCAGAATTTAATTCATTGTCATTTGTTCCCAGCACATTAATGAAGTTGGCTTAGGTTAAAACTGGCCTAGAATAGGACAGCTCAATAGGGTAATGTTTTGAGACTCATAACTTAAAATCCACTTAGGCAAATGACATGAAACTTATTAATTTTAAAGCTTGTTGTGTGAGCCTCATTTTGATATAAAATTCGCATGATTTCATCTAGTTTTCGAATTTTAGTGAATTTTCTCCTATAGGAACCCAATTCTGGCTAGGAATAGGACAGGCTGAGATAAAATGTTTATATCTAGAGTTATATAATTCAAAACGAGATGGGACCAAAGAGAGTAGAAAGTAGACATATAAGGCTATAACATATCCAAAAATGAGAATTTAATGAGTTGGATAGAATAAAAATTGGAGCATGCCAAACTCGGGCAGAACAGGGAAGGATAAGCTGGAACCTCCTTAATGCTGGATTTGCAATTGTTGAATGATGTTATACATGTTTATACATGTTTGTTGGTTTATACTGAAATTATTAGTTGTGCAACTGTACTGATTTGTCTGGCACTATTCACGGGGAAGCGGACTCGATCTGTTATGTCGCCGAAATTTCGGTAAGAAATCCATAAGTTATGAAATTTATGATAACTTGAGTACATCATATGAAAAGAGACAAGTTAGATGTGCATTCATTCCAAGACATTATAAAGAATTCCACATCACTTGGTCCAGCCCCGGAATAAATTAAGGGGAATAGATCAGTGGGATGGTCGAGGAAAGAAAACCCAGTCATCCTGTATAGGAACGAGCTCGGTCTTGAAAAGCGGACGATTACCCAGGAATATATGGCCAATGACTCCCAGGGGACCAAGTATGGAAATAAGTTATGAAAGGCGAAAGCCTCCAAGAATAAGATGCATCTTCTCATTGCACAGTGGAATACTTTACTATTGATGGTTCTAGATCCCTGTTTATTAATCATAATATGCTATTGTCCTGCTGTAATTACTATTTGAATACTTTAGTATATCTATTGACTAAAATTGAATTTGTTTCGGTGTATGTTTTGCAAGCAAGTATTTAAATTGAATATTTTCGTTTCATGATACTATTTAAAAAAAAAATGTTGCACGACCGAAAACAACTGGGAATGACAGCGATGACAGATGTATAGAAGTTAGGATTTTCTACTGAGAAATATTCATTTCTCACCCTAGTGTATGTTCCGCATCATTCTCAGACCATGGAAGACCTTGAGGTTCTATTCATTGAGTTTCCTGAGCTTCACATCCACATCGACCCTTTCCTAGATTCTGTATATATATCGGGTAGATGCCAGTTTCGTTTATATTTCTTTTTTTAGAGGGACTTTGCTGTACCACTTATGCATCCCCTCTTTGATCCTACTGTCCCCTATATAGCCATACCTCTTCACATGGCCCATCCATTTCCACCACCACCACCAGCGCTTGATGCGCCACTCAGTTCCCATGGCCCTCACCTTCACGGCCGTGTGTCGCCGACCTCGACCTCGGAGGACCCATCCGAGGCGGCTAGTTCTTCGTCGTCATCTGCTCCCAGTGCCGGGCACCCTCCAGCTGACGCCGCCATGGCGAATGGTTTCCTTTCATCAGACTCTGTTTAGATAGCGTGCATGCTGTAGTGGGGTTAGATGTCTGGAAATGACCCTCTTGTGATTTGGGTCACGGTTGGATAGGTATATATATTAGGAATGTACATGAAATGTCCATGGGGACGATTAGAGTCTTTGATCATAGATACTTGGTGTTTCATTTTGTATTAGCGGCCTCGTTTTGACACCTTGTACTATTTAACAAACCTTGAAATCAGATATCTATATACATATCTATGACGCCGTTTGCAGTTATTTTATTCTTATTGTATTTTTATTTATGTTAAATTACTTATAGTTTACCAATTGATTTGAATTGATTCCGCCATCCCACAGAAAAATTTTGTTATGAGCTCAGGTAGTCTTATTTGAGAAATTAATACTAATACTGAGAGAGAGATTTATTCAGTATTACACGTAATCTCTTATCAGATATATGATTATGACTTAAGCATAGTACTTTGTCTGGTAAGGTGTTACATTCACAATGGTGTTTGCGAATGTATTACTAGAAATTTATCAAAAATCGACGGATTAAATAAATGATAGACGCGGGAATTTACGAATGGTTTGATATTCCGTTGGTAAAACCATTAATAAATGTTCGTGCGTAATTGCACCAAACTATTACTGACGGAAAACCCATCGATAAGTAATAATTATTCATTTTAATTTAATTTAAAAATTAATATATGTTACCGATGGATTTTCCGTCAGTAGTTTAGAATTTAATAAATACTTTTTGCTATTTTTATTTAGAAATTATTTTTTTAGTATTACTGACGGATTATCCGTCAGTATTTGAAAATTAAGAATGACTGCCAATGTCCGCTCATTTTCCATTTTACCGACGAAAAAGTAAAGGTCGATTATTGTTTCATTACCATTTTATTGATAGAAAATTCGTCGATAAAATGTGACTAATGAAATGAATCATCTCATTAAATTGTTATTGACCAAAAATCTATTGGTAAAAAAAAAAATATATATCGTTAAAATGCGAGCCTGCTTCTTCTTCTTCCTTAGTTCTCCCATCACTTACACACACACACACTCTCTCTCTCTCTCTCTCCTCATCTTGTTCGATCTTGCTCCTCCATTCCATATTTTGCCATTTTCACGCCCCGAACTTCCATTTCGCAGCCGGAGACCACCATTGTGTTTCTGGTATATTATTTAATATTTTAATTGGTATAATTTTTTTAGTTTAGCCTTTTGTTTTAAATTCTATTTGTTTACTCAAAGTTTTTTGTTTTTTGGTTAGTTAACTAACTTATTTTGTTATTTTGAATTGTTAAAGATCCTATTTGGAGCACTTGGAGCGCTCCCAATCTGGTGCATAAGTTTATTTGAACTTCCTGGTGTATTAGGTATATACATTGTATTTTTTTTTAATTTTATATTTTCTGAAGTATTAGAGATTTAAATTTTCCATGATAGAATTATAGGATTGTATGGCTGGGGGAAGGCTTAGAGTTCCTTCCCATTATTTGAATTATGTGCTGTGGTATTGTGTGCATATATGTGAAGTAAAGGGATGCATTTTAAAATATAGTTTTTGGGACTAACTGATTAATTGCATGACTGCATGTGTTTGTTATTTGTGTTTAACTAGTGAAATAACTTTTTTCGATAAACAATTTTTATTTGTGTTGAAATGCTAAATTAAATCATTATTCTTTGAAATAAATATTTTTGAAATTATTTGAAATATTCTTTGAATTAAATAATTATTTTTATGCAATAAATAATTGTATTTGTGTTGAAATAGTGATTAATTTTTGTGGAGGCTTCTAATTTAAGGAAAAATTCTGCTCAAATATTTTTGATCATTTGAAATATTCTTAGAATTAAATAATTGTTGTTATGCTAAGTGTGTTGTGTATTTATTTAGTTAACATATATCTTATATTTTCAATTTTGTACATGTTATACAGATCGCTTATGGTAAGATGAACAACTAGTTCTGGACGAGATAGGGGTAAACCAAGGAAGCATGGTCTACTCCTCACCCCCGTGCCCCACCCACCACCTCCATTACACTCGCGTCCATCGCTCCTGCTATAGATGCTTCCTTTGCCCTTCTGGTCTACATACCCAGGAGTTTATTATGATACCAAACCCTGGGTATATGGAGTCAAGGCCTCAAGTTTCATTCCCCTAGTAGCCTTCTCCACGTCTAGGAGGTGAGGTCCGCACCTCACCTATACCTGGTTCCGCACTTTCCCTACCCCATCCAACCTAGTTTGTAGGGTGCCCAGACCTCCTTGTCTACCCTCTCACAAGGCTCATGAACTAGCGCATGGAGCTTAGAAATGATGGTAAATCCTGGTAAGTAATTTAAAATTTAAATTTATTATAAATTTTTAATTATGACAGAAAAGTTAACTAATAGATACATAATATAATCTATTATTTATGACGCACGTGCATTCCACCAGGGTTAGGGTCGCGTAAGATTACCGAGGTATTCAAGGAGAATTTTCATGCCCCAAATACCAGTTTTATGCAGGCCCTTGAGGCCACATAGGAGTTGTGGTGGAAAGAGTGGAAAGTAAAATAATCATTTTTTTTATTTTTTTATTATTAGTTTTGATTTTTACTTCACTTGCTGACTATTGTGTTACATGTATGCAATGTGTGCTTATTATTGATCCATGCAAGCAGGCTTCTATCTACAGCATGTAGAGGACCAGGGCTGATGAACACCTCCATGATATGTTTCATGACATTTGCGAGAATGGCGCAAACACCCGTTGGCTCATGGATGAGATCCTCCAGGCATTGAGAGCCCACTAAGACTCGGCCGCATTTAAGGCGAACTAGGTAAAGGCCTGGACAAGCAGAGGATCAGCTAGCGGTGGCTCTTTGCACACTGGAGGCTCCACTACCATTGAGGGCATGCGACTGAGGATGGTAAATATTGTCCTTTACTCATTTAGTTATTTAATTTTCATATTGAATATTGTATGATCACGTTAAAATTATTTGAAATGTAGAAGAATGCGATAAATAGGCCATCGACTTAAGGGGAAATGCTCCAGGATATCCACATCCGAAATTAGGACAAGTCCTAGTGAGTTGATACTTAGTTGGAGATCACATACATAAGTACTTATAATTTTAATTTTCAAATACTTTTAATTTATTATAATTGTTATTCTTTAAATCTAATTTGTTTTGTTTCTTCCAATTATAGCACAACTTCACCCAGCGACTGATTGAGGCCAGATCATAGTGATTGCAGTAGGGGGACGGGAGCACTCCTGCCGACCCACCTATTAGTGACGATGAGGTATGGGCTCAGACCATCGGTAGCTGCTATAAAGTGCAGATCTATGGGATAGGGACCTCTTACAACAGGTCATATTACCGATGTATTTATGACACTATTATTATCGACATATTTTCAATTTTATCGACGAAATTTTTTCATATGTATAATTTCTATTTTATGGACGGATTACTTTTACCATTGGTAATAATCATTTTTTTTAAATTACCGACGTGTTTTTTACTGACAAATTTATTAATATGTCAGTATTGCTATTGGTAAAATTGTTGCCGACAGTTTTTGTTTAATTTTTCGTCGATAATTAGCACATTTCTAGTAATGATGGTAGGTATTTAGAGTGGAAGATGAAGAGAGTTTTGAAAGAATGAATAAGAAGAAGATGAAGAGAGAGTAGAGTGTTTTTGAAAATAAAAAAAGAGCTAAAGAGAAAGGGAGTTTCGGCCACTTCATACAATGGGAGCTAGGGTTTCATTATTTTCTTCGTTCCTAATGTAGAGGGCAATTTAGGATATTAGAATTAGGGTTTGAAATTTATAATCACCTTTGATCCTCACTTTAGACTAAAGCTTACCCTCTTTTACCATAAAGCATTTTTTGTCATTTACTTTTTACTTTAATGATATCATCATGTCCTCTCTATCTCTTTGACTTAATTAATTTGAATTTGATGATGAGATTAAGTGTTCTTACTACTTATGTAACTTAATTAATTAAGGATTAGTAATTATCTCATGTTTCTATAATTAGTGTAATTAGAATCTTAATAATGCTTAATCAACCTTAAATAAGTGAATTTCCGGTGTTGGCACCAAAAAATTAACAAGTGGCCTCGGTCGAGGACAAAACTTAGTCGACAGTGATTTGGACTCTGCCTCTATCAATAGCCGAGCCCTAGGCTAATTTGGCTGAGGAAATCATTGGCTAGGCCATAATGCAAGCATAGATCAACCAAGAACAAGTTCAAATGATTGGTTAGCTAAGGTGAGAAATAAATCTAAAGTACAAGATGGTGGGTCTAAAAGAGCCTAAGAGGATTCTTGGGGAAAGGCTTCTAAGTTCAGTGCTTAGGATGCAAGCACAGATCATGCAAACATGTGGCAACCTCCTTACAACATGGCTTTGAGGAGCAGCCATCCGAAGGTCCAAACACGCAACCTTGGTGGTTATCTAAGGGCAATTTGGGAATGAGCCTTGCTTATAAATAGAGGAAGACGCAGCCATTGCAGGGATCTACACCTCAAATAAAGAACTCCAGCATTTTATTTTACTTTACTTGTACCTTTATCTTTCCTTTTAAGCACTTTAGTTTCAGCCCTTTTACATCTTTCCAGCCCTTTATTTTCAAGTTGTATCCACTTGTACCATTTCATCCTATCAAGCTTTCCATAAGGATTCTCTATTGGAGCTTAAAAAGGTTTCTCTTTGTAATTAGTTAGGAATTTAATAAAAATTTTGCATTATATTATACCTACATTCTACTCTTAGTTTTGGTTATACTCTTAATTGATCTTAGTCAAGTGCTTTCATTGTGTAACTTGGAAAACCATATCCAAAGAGCAAATTTTCCTTCTTGGAGTAATCGTTTGATTCTTGGAATCAAGGGCTTTAGCTAGGCGATTTCAAAGTCTGGTATGTCTAGCACACTAACTTAGTAGATGAAAATAGCTCAAACATATTTTTCGCACGCCCAGTAGGACATCCCTAATAGATCAGTTGAAGTTTCCAAGACCCAAATTAGATCATACTTGGCGTATAATCTTAAAATCAGGAAAATTAATTATGCCAAGTTTACAACCGCTAAAACAAAATAACGAGAAGGCTAGAGAGCCACCAGTGACCACATCAACAACACCTTGTACCCCTTTAAGGGGCGTAGGTTTGCAGCCGATGTAGGATGTTGTGGCCCAGCCTGTGGTTAATTTGTTTGCATCATCATAAAGCAATTCCCTATCACTCGGGGGGAAAAAAGGAAAAACCAATAGTTATGTTTATGTCCTTCATACATAAACAAATTGATATGGGATTGAATGATATAATGTTGTAAATATCCAAGCAATTAGCTGATATTGTTAAGCCCATAGTTCATAATGAAATCTATGTGGCACAACAATAGGCTAATATGAAAGATAATTCTACATTGGTTGGGCCCTAGAAAGATGTTGCTAGTGGAAGTGCCTTAGCTAATCAACCAGGGGGACAACTTGTCTAGCCATCGAATTAGCAATATGGGTAGGTGAGCATGATTACCAAAGCTATAAATGACATTTTGGTGTCCAACTTAGCCCATTAGATAAACCACTTTATAGGAAGCCATACCCTGATTGGGTAATTGGATTCCTTTGCTGATAGGCTATAAAACTCCAGACTTTTCTACTTTCTATGGTGAAGATGGGAAGTCCACAATGGAGCATGTTAGCCAATTTATGGCTTAATGTGGTGAGGCTAACCAGAATAAATACTACAAATTTCAACGCTTTCCCTTATCACTTATAGGGGCTACTTTCTCTTGGTATTTATCTCTGGCTCTAGATTCAATTCAAGGCTAGGCCAACATGGAGAGACTTTTCCATGATCATTTTCATAAGCTCCAGCTTGAAGTATCTATTGCCGAGTTAATGAGTCTCAAGTAATTGCCAAATGAGTCAGTGGCAGAGTTCTTTAAGAGTTTAGGAGTGTGAGAAGCCGATGCTGTGTGCAATTGCCAGAGTCTGAATATGCTATGGCTACTATGAACAACTTGAACCTTCAATTGAGGCAAAGATTGGTAGCCATAGAATACTCAAGCCTAGCACACTTAACATCTTGGGCTTCCAAAGTGGAACAGTGCATTGTAGAGAAAGAACAATGGAGATCTAGCCGTATTGGGCCTAAAGAGCCACAACAAATCTTTGTTATTGAATGCAATTTAGTTGAAAAGGACACTTGGGAGGAGCCAGAAAGGTAAGCAGATATAATGGCAGCTGAATTTGTACATGGCAAGCCTTATACCTATCCTATCCTAACTCCATCCAAAAGCCAGAAAAGGAGTCATATTTGTTTGACATTTCTAAGGCAGACCAAATATTTGATTGCCTTGTGAAAGATAAACAAATTAAGGTTCTAGAAGGCCACAAAATTTCTCCAGTCGATGAAATAAAAAAGAAGCAGTATTGTAAGTGACACTACTCTTGGACACACAGGACTAATAATTGCACTATCTTCAGGAATGTCATTCAAAAGGCATTAAAGGAAGGAAGGCTCAAACTAGTTGAGAAAAGAGACATAACCGTGGATACTAATCCATTTGGTTTGTCTATAAATATGGTATCAGTAATTGTCCCTCAGAAATAGCAGAAGGAGAATAAGGTCCCTAAATGGAAGAAGAAGCTCATAGAGAAGGATGAAATAGGGCCTTCTTAGAAGGCAATATGGAAGCCAAAACCTATCAAAACATAGGAGACTGGGGGCAGAATGCTAGCTAAAGGGTTAGTGTTTCCAAAGACTACAATATCCTAGCCAGTTCCAAGGGAGGATTAGGTATCATAGTTAGCCAAAAAAGGAATCCAACCACCCCAACCTAGCCCCGAAAGGGTGATATTAGAAAAGGCAAAGATTTTGAGCAAGTTGCAGCACCCAAAGTCACTAATCATCCTTTGCCAAAGAATAACATGCAGTAGAGTTTAATTTTGACAAAGGAACTCTTTTTTTCAAAATCACAGTACTAAATGACGAGCAACTGAAGGCAAAGAAAATGATCAAGCTCAAAAAAGAAGTCAAAATAGAAGAACGGGTGGTGAATCGATAACTAGAAAAACAAAAGATGAAAGAAGAATCAAAACCACCATTGACCAGGACCCAAAAGAGGAGGCTAGACTGAAGAAAGGCCAAAGAAAAGATAAAAGGCATAATGGCCACGCTCAAGCGGTCTAAGAAGGTTGAGATTCCTTAAGTATAACTCCAAAGCCTGAATAGGTTACTAAATTGTCTAGAGATTTGGACAAAATGGTTACTGAGCTGACGGAGGAGTTGGTTGTTGAGGCTTTACTTGCCAAACCCATAGAATTCATCAGAGAAGATGAATACTCAGAAAATTTGCTAAATGACCTGTTGAACAATGATAACCTCCTAGATGACCTTCAGGATAAACCAGCCATGGTAGCTACTGTTGGAATTATTCCTATAGAGTTTACTGATCAACCTGGTGATTTTTGGTACTTGGAGGGAGATGTGATGGTGGAGGAGGTTAAGTGTGCAACTTTGGTCCTAGCAAAGCCAAAAGAGATAAAGTTTGAGAAATGGACTAAAGCCGGACATTGCAAGCTTCTTTACATAAAAGCTCGCATTAATGGGAAGTCCATAAATAGAGTTTTGATTGATGGAGGAGCTGTATTAAATGTAATGCCATATAGTACAGTCATGAGGCTAGGCAAAAGCTGGAAAGATCTCAAAGAAGCCGACATGACTATGTCTAATTTTACTCGAGGAAGTACCCTTGACATTAGGATTTCTTATTGCCGAATTGATAGTGGGATCTAGAACAATGTGTAACACCCTACTAATTTAATGTTATGCTTAAGTCATAGCATTCAATTAAGTAGATTATGTTACTGTGATAATATTCTACTCTTAATATTTCAAAATTTGTATTACAAAACAGCAGTAGCAAAGGGCTATCTTTGTGAGAGTTACGGAACACAATGTAATATCATAATAGATAAGGAATAGTGCTATAACATTACTGTATACGTATATATATATATATATATATATCGAGAGCCTCTGCTTCAGTTTATGTACACAGTTTCAAAGTACAATACATAAGTGGGCTGGTATATCAAAAAGACAATAATGCCCGTATTAGTCAAAACATCCTATGGTCCTCAGAGGACATTTCATAACCTACTGCTAATCCTACAGTCAAGTTTATGACCCAAAAAGCTCGATCTTTGTCAAAAAAGGTCATCTTTACAACATCTCTCCTGTTTGCCAAAGCTACTCGGTCGAGATGGCCAGATTAGCCATGCCAGGCTCGACCGGTGAGTAGTTGCTTTGGAGTCCCAGGAGGAAGAGGGTGGCGAGCCGGTGGCCTCTGGGGGTCACTCTCCCGAGGAACTCAATGGGATATCGAGGGAGCACTGCTGCGGTGGTGACTCGAGGCGGTGGCCGGTCTTTGAGGCTGCGGAGTGCGAGGAGCGAGGTGAAGGAGGTGGGTGCGCCATGTGCGTGAGGCAGCGATATAAGGACTAGCGGGTCGAATATGGGATGATGTAAAGGAACATCAAAGTTCTGTTGCTAAAGAAGGTATAGCGGAAGTTACGAACCAGCTATGTACTGAGAATCAACTCTGGATCATGGTGGAGGCGTAGTGGGAATCTCAATGAAGAGGGTCGCGGTGGAGTCCATCACTAGTATCTGAGAATGGTGCGGAAGATACAAAATAGGGTGAGAATTTCAAGAAATTCTCAGTAGGGTTGTGTCTAATGGTTATATGACGTCACATACATTCTCAATTGCCTCGGGTTTTATTTAATTGTAAAAACATGTGTTTAAACAGAAATAGCCATCTTACTGAGTTCAAGAAAATATCTAGTCTGAGGCAAAGTTCCGTTTTACTTTAGGAGACACGAAAATCTAAACAGACTATTAATAATGATACGTAAAGTATTAAACATGATAAATAAACAAACGGCAGTAATTAAATATAATAAACAACTGTAACATCTTGACATAACTATTTCATGCATTTATGCATTCATGTAATTATGCAAACTCATACTTGAACTGTCTTTCCTAAACTTTTCATTTCCTTTCATCATTTTTCCATCTCTTGGTCCCCTGGGAGTTCTTGGCCATTTAGACTCCTGGGTAATAGTCTAACTTACCGAGGATCGGCTCGTTCCTATCACGAGAATTGCCCGAGGTTTACTTTCCGATGTTCCACATTTAATCTATTCCCCTTCACTTCTTATCCGGGGCTGGCCCAAGTAGCATGGAACTTTCATAATGGCATAATCCTTTTCATAACTTTCTTAAGGATGCACACACATTAACATAGAATTCATAACTTGTGCATGGGTCCTCTAGTAATTTGACAGCATAGCAGACGTGTCAAACATTTCCCCATGAATAGTGCCAGCCAACCAATATGTCTGATTACACAATTTGCAATTTCAATATAGAAGCGATAATTATGCACATACGTTCATAAATTCATTCGTAGGCAATGAGCAATAACAAGCTTCATAGGATTTGCCTATTTACTTTGCTTATGGCATAATACCTTTATTTTAATTTAACTCCTTTAAACCTAATTTTTGGATATGTTGTAGCTTATATGTCTAGTTTCTAACCTTTTTGGTCCCATCTAATTTTGATATCTATAGCTCAAGATATTCAGATTTTATCCCAGCATGCCCAACAGCTAGCCAGAATCAGACAACGAAAAGTAAAAATCCACTAAAAATCGAAAACTGACTCAAATCACACGAAGTTGGACTCTATTAAAGCTAACAGGGTGAAGTTTCATTTGCAAAAAGTTCCATTTCATTTGGCTTAGTAGGGCTCGAGTTATAAGCCCCGAGTTCTGACCTTCCTAAACTGCCCTGTTCTGGCCCGGTTTGGACATAGGGCAACTTTCTTGGATCACTGGGAGCAACTAGGACCTTATCTAATTCTGAAATTTTTATGGGACATTCTCCTATGTGTAAGCTTTCTAACAAATTTGGTTTCATTCATTTTCAAGTAGTATAGGTCGAGTTCTATCTTGAACAAGCTAGTCTGCCCAGATTCAGAGTCAGAACCCTAGGTCGAAATTCAAAAATTCATAACTCCCTCAATACTAATCCAAAAGCCTTATATGATATATATATGGAAAGCCCTGGATGTCTAGTTTCATTTAAAATTAGTTTCATCAAATTTGATCTGCTGTAGGAGGAGCCGTACACTCCGCCGTACGGACTGTCGAGGGGTTTTGATTCTCTAACCCATCAGCTCTTTCTATTTTCATGGTTTCTTGCTTTCACTTCGGTTTGAATCAAACCAACAGCCCAAAATCAATCACACATCATCATAAACATTCATTTAATATATCAAGGAAGGTGAAAATAATTCAAGTCCAGCCAGCCAAGTCCATGGATTTGATGCAAGAATCAAAACTCCTACCTTTGATCCAAGTATTTGTGCTGGATTCTTGAAGCTTGGATGAACAAGGCTGGAGTTTGCTTCAGTTTTTGGTGTGTGAGGAAGAGAGAAAGAGACCTGAAGGAGAGAAGAGAAAGTGGCGTAAGAGAGGTTAGAATTTGGGTGAAAAGGAGCTGAAAATCTAATTGCTTTGAGTGCCCTTTTTGCTTGAATTTGATTAGCTCAAATTGCTTGGCTGAAATTCAGCCAAGCTTCTTCATGATTTAGTGGCCTTGTGGCCCCACTTTTATGGGACAAAGTGGCTGAGTTATCAGCCTTAGATTCTAGGGTTTGGAGTTTGTAATTCTATTGGTCCGGTTCCGATAGTTTAAAATACCGTAATGTTACCGATTTCCTTTAAATCGGTAAATCGGTTTTCAATAAAATTTTTGTGAAATCTCCTATACTCTAACTTAATTCTCTCTTATCTAAACTCAAGTAATTGTTAATCAATTGAGTCTAAATAATGGTTTAACCGAAATCTATTTATTTGTCAATTATTCGCTAAAACCGAATAATTAGGCGAAATACGGTGGATGTTACACAATGAACATTGTGTTCTTTGTGGTAAATACTAAGCCAGGTTACACAGTCTTGCTCGACAAAGAATAGATCCATGCTAATCAATGTGTACCATTTGCCCTTCATTAGAAGCCACAATTTTGGAATGGTGATAAGTTGAAGTTGTAGATGCCGATCCTTTCCTCTTCATTGGTGATGTGAGGATGCAAGATGCTGTGCTCTATTCCCCAAAGATAAAGCCTATTTCTTAGCTTGAGGATATCGCATTGGATTCTATTAAATCCTTCAACTTATCATCAGATGGGTTCAAAGTGATAGTAGAGGTTGACTCACAGCCTACGAAAAATCATAATAAAGGATCCTAGAGAGTAGACATTGCAAGAGGTCTTGCAATGGCTGACGTAGTATTTTGTTGAATCTAGAGTCTAGGAAATTATTCTGCAGGCATAATTGGCCGAGAAAGACTTAGTTGAGGAAGTAAATGATGAAAAGCAAGGTTTGAAGAGCGAAGAGATTATAGAAGAAAAAAATCAAAATTTGAGGCTCAAGATTCTTTAGCGGAAGCAAATCTAAGAACAAAAGAAGCCTAGGATGACAAAAGTTAGTGGTTTATTACCAAAGGAAAGCTGAGATCAACTAGTCCAACTTACCAAGAAATATCGAGACTATTTTGCTTGTGATTACCATGAGATGCTAGGGTTGTCACGAGAGCTAGTAGAGCATTAGCTACTTATTAAAAAAGGGTACAAACTACATGAGCAACCAACAAGAAGGTTCAACCCAAAGCTTTTGTCAAAAATCAAAATTTAGGGACGGCAATTGTTTCACATATCTTTTTTTTTTTTAAGTACATGTAATAATTAGCCATTTGAATAATTAGCTACCGCAAAGTGGTTAACATATCTTTTTTTTTTTAAGTACTTGTAATAATTAATGGAAGCAAACATTTGGTCACTTAACAACGGCAATTGGTAAACATATCTTTTCTTATTCTTTTAGAAGTTTGATCACTTGCCACCACAAATTGGTTAGCATATCTTTTTTTTTTCTTTTTTGAAATTGAAGTAATACCAAATCGCATGAACACATTTTTTTTGTTTGGCAATAGAAATTGCATTTAGTGATGGTATTTACTGTTGCATATTGCAAACAGGGTGGCGGCGACTCGAGCTGCGTTAAAGTCTTCCCTCAATTATTAACTTCAACAAGTTAGTGGCAGTTTGGCTGCCACAATTGTTGTCGGGTATACCATTGCAAATTATTCTTTAGGGAAAAAAATTTCAAAGAATATTACCGTTATTCCGCTGTAAATAGTTTTTTTTGGTACCTTTTTTGGTAACATAGCATCCATTTTCAGCCGCAAATCCACTGGAAATTAACAGCAAATCACGTCTGCTACAAATTTTCCGCTGCTAATTAATCTTTTTCTTGTAGTGGACTATCACACTAATTCCATTATGGTCCCTTAATCAGTTTAATAATATACATTACATTTTTCTAGTTGGTAATCCCCAAACGACCAACTGCTCAACATCTCAAAGGTTTGATGGTAGGTATCTTTTCCTACATCGTCGAGGTCATTGTTTTTGACACCAGCGCAAATACGCTATTGGGTTTGCTCAAGCCCGAGTAGGATCCACAACCCCCCAAAAATATTGGCTTGAAATTGGTTCATGCCTGTCAAATCACAACGAAACCTTAACAGTTAAAACAAGATACTATTAGTGAAGTGAAATACCTATAACAATTAACACAAAACAAGTCAAATAAGCGGAAATTTTGAGGTAATTTAGCACATTTAATCGATCTCTCATTATTCGGGTCAACTCAAAATGTCAACTTGAGATCTAATTTGAACATGCTATTTTGAATATATTTTCTCTAGAAAAATAACCTTTTTACATTTTCTAACATGTCTAGATGAATTTAAAACCAACTAGAATACTTAGAATGTACATTTTTTGAACTTCTAAGGAGGCTATTTAAGGATAACAAAATTGTTTTACATAATACATCAAAATATGAATTGAATTTTACTTTTTTAAGATAATATTTAATAATAAAATAAAAACAAAATATCTCACTTAACCAACTCATCAAGACCCTCTAAATTATCTCTTATGCTGCCTCTGAGATTCATTAGACCAAAAAGTCAAATCACACTTCAAAAAACAGCAACCAATACGAGCACAAATTACAATCTCAAACTAGAAAAATGCTTGCAAATATGCAATTTGGCGACCAAGGTCCAATTTTCATCATAACTGTACTACGAATCAGGCATGGTTAATTTGAATCCATGGATAATTTCTTACATATAAGCCACTTCATTAGTTTTATTTGTATCCCAAACTTTCCTGTTCTATCAAATTCAGATTTCCCCTTTCTCAGTTTCTCCCAACTCCCTCAAGTTGTCTGCCATGTTTCTCAGCAAAAAGAATGATTATCTTTCTAAAAGATCATCATGCCCGGATCCACAGGAATCTTCATTGTTTTTGGGTTTAAAGTGATAGCTAATCTGGGAAAATACTGGCGGTTCCCCCGCTTCAACAAACAGTTACTAAGTATACAATTCATTCATAAGATTGTTGGGTTTGAACTTTTAAAGACAAATTGGTGCTTTTTGTATGAAAGTTTGATGGGAACAGCTTGTACATAAAATTGATGCTTTATCGTGTGTCAGGATCCAAAACTTAGACTAAATTGTAGTTCGGATGTCATTACCAAAAGGTTTGTGATAGGGCAAAATTATTCTGACGCTGATAGGCCTAACACCAGTGGAGGAACTAGCAAGAAGAAACGTAAGTAAGAACTAGCTATTGTCGATAAAGATTATGGCTATTTCGTGTAGCTAGTTTTTACTAGTTCGAGAAGAAAAATTTATGTACAATGTCATTGAAGATTATGGCTAGTGTCAATAATCAATAGATTAAACTCTTATTTTCACTCACATACTTTTGATTTGAAGTTGCTTGATAAAATTTCAGTTCATTTCCATTTATCAATACAATTTTACCCTGAATTCATTAATTAAGTTAGGACATCATTTAGTTACCTAAAAGACCTATACTGAAGGAGATATAGTTTCTCCTTTGAGATTTTCCTTAATGAAGCTTAAGTATTTAGGACAATGACAAAATCTGAAAGTGGAGAAAAAATGCTTTTACTTCATTGGAGTTAATTTATTTTTTCACCAACAAATTAATAAAAATAATATATTATTATTATAATTGATAGAGCATGGTGTATTATAAAAATAATAGATTAATTTTAATATATTGTAAATATAAAATATTTTATATTGTTAATTAATTCTACATAACTATATATCTAACTTATATGATAGTTGTTATAAAAATTAAATATTTTTTTAATAAAATACGATTAATTGGCTGTGTGAAAATTTTTATACTAATAATATATCAAAATTAAATCTATAAAAATAATTGAGTGATCATACACTTGAAGTTTCTTCACTTTTATTAACATTTATAATTAATAAAATTAATTATATTTCGCCTTTGGTGCTTTAATTTTCAACAACCAATGTAAGGATCCATAATAGAGTGAGACAGTAGAGTGACTATATTTTATTCATGTTAAGTGAGCTCGTGAGCAAAGGAACGCGCTTCCATGCAATTATACTCTTAGTTGTCAAAATAAACAAAATCCCAGACAATACCAACTCCCAATACTCTGGAATTTCACTTTCAAAATTCTGATTCTCCAAAACATTGATTTGGAATTAACAAGAAACATTGCTGAACATAGAATTCCCACGCGAGTTCATGAGAATAATATCCCAAACTCCTTCTCACACTATGGTCCTATTCTACAGCCCTCTTTGAAGTGAACAGAGAAACGACAGTTTCTGCCCATGTGCACTTCTGCCACTGCCCCAAAAAAGCTTCACTCTTACCTATCTGTTGTTATCAGACCTACCCAACTCACTATCCCTAAAGAAGACAAAGCCCAACCAATGGCTTTTAAACCCTCTTACATAGTTACACGGATATAGCACCTCTCGTTTCCCTTTATTATAACATTTATTTATCTTCCTTTCCTTGTCACATGCAAAATTTAGTAAAAACAAACCCTCAAATCGAGAAATGAAATGCCAGAAACCCCTCAAATCATTGTCTTCATTCTTTATCCAACGAGCGAATTCACTATTAATTTATTATTGCTGTTAATAAGGAATATCTTGATCATATATTCAGTCGATCTAAAACAGAAATCCATTTCTCTCTCTTGCTGACCATTTACGGTTGTCATAATTAATAAAGGCTCAGATACTGTAGTTAAATAATATGAGACACTTTCACATGTTTCTATTAGAATTTTATGTAAGATTATTGATTTCTCATATTAGTTAAGAATTGATTAATTGAATAAGGTATAAAATGAGAGGCACTATAGATTTATTATTTTAAGGTTTTGAACTAGGAGGTGGCATCCGATCTATTGTCATAATTTTTTTTGAGAGCTTTCAGTTTGTTGTTGAGGGGGGAGGGGGGCTCACCGTGTTGGAAGTCACATTTCGAGGAAAATTGTTAGAATTTCAAGTGTAATGAGTCTCATATTGTAAATTAGTTAATAAAGAATTAAATTAATGAGAGGACATATAAATTTTTTGTTTTAAGGTTTTGGGTCCAAATATAGAATCAATCCGCTATCTTATTTTCTTGCTTAACCTATTTATATAGAGCTCCCCTAACTATCTATACCAACAATTTGGTCAATTTGAACTATTATAGGACTAATCTTTTTTATTGTAGTAGTAGTAAAAAGGTTATGCAATTTTTTTCATAAGAGTTGTCTTCTTAGTGTTTAAAATTTAACCTAGCATCCTTCTCTTAAGGTAGATTGCTTATCACCTTAACTAACCCCGGGTAAGTATATTAAAATTCAATTTAATTGAACTCTTAATAGCTAACTCAATAAAAGAAAATTGTCCAAGTTACTATAAACGGATACTATGGGCTATATGCCCCGTATATGTGGGACTTAATAATATCTGTGTGAAGAAAGTGAGAGCTGTGCCTCAGTGGCCTTACTAGGAACAAAACAACCATTTAAGTCAAAGGGTGTTCCATCAAATTTCCATTAAAGGCAAACGATTAAAAGGAAGTACCCAGAATGATCGCCTTGTGTCCTGCAGCAATTTATGCAGCAAATTTGACTACCTACAGCTACATAGGGTTCATAGGGGAGTTGGGAGTTCACGCTTCATTCTTAATAATTCAGTGCTTGTCATTAAGTCTGTGTATATCTAATTCATATATACGGAAGAAGAAACAAAAATTGCGTTGTTACTTGTTAGGGCCTATTACCCTTGTTAGGATAATATTCTCTTTGTGATTATTAAAAAGCAAAGCATAATATCATAGCCAATTTTTTAAAAGGATTGATTCCGCATTAGGTGGCAAATTTTTGGAAGCATTTAGAAGAGACAGAGGGTGTTAGCAGGAAGAGAAAAAGGTGAGAGAGAGAATGAAAGCATATGGATTTATGTGTAAGGGATGCTAACTTCAAAAAATCTGGTGGTGATGACAATAATACAAAGGAAAAGAGAATCAATGTTCGGATGTATCTGACTTTATGTGGTTTTTTTAAAAGCGCAATCAGTGTGTTTTATGGATTAGTTTAGTAACTTAAGTTATCTGTGTCTGATCGAATGTCAGTGAGGTACTGAACGGGAAAAGGGCTCTCACAATACTCCATGCAACTCTTAGCCAGATCCTTTACCCCTTAAACCCCACAAACGTGCCCTAATCTCTATACTTAAACCAAGAAGTCTAAATACGGAATACAATATCTTCCTCTTTGAAATTCTTAAACAAACATTTACATATACAATCTCTATCACGCATTCTAAGTTGAGACTTCAACTTAAAGAACAGCGTTACCACATGCAGAATTTGAATTCTGAAAGGCCATTTTATGTAGATCCATTCCAAATTCAAAAAGACTTGCTTGCGTAAGTTCAGTTAATCAATAATGGAAAAAGATCGAACTCTTCTATGTGACTGGATTTGTAGCTCAATAAAGATATCTTAGTAGGCTTAAAGGTAAAGAATATAAATTAACATGGTACAATGTAAACTAATTAACAAGGTATAAGTTAAAATTTCTCAGATATACGTTGTACAATTTCAAAGTAAAGATTCTTGCCATAGAGGCCATCATTATCGGTATCTTATGATTTTACATGATGGGATGATCCTAGTAAAAATCGATGGAGCCATCAATTACAATGTCATGTATTCTGTTATTCAAAACAATCCACCTGTAGTTGGCCACTCTATCTATGAAGAAGTGTACAAACATGTGTGTGATTGCAATATTGGTATTATCGCAGATCCAATCAGACTTGAAAAGCTTCCTTACAAGGTATTCATAGAAGTAAGCAAACAACAAAAGTGAAAACATAGAAGAAGAAATCTATATTCATTACCAGTGGGCTTTCTGTATATGCTACTATACCTGGGACCTGTAACCAAGCCTTAGCTCCAGATCCAGCTCTTCAATGAAACTAGGGCTAAACTCAAACATCTGTGACTGCACATGATGTTTATCAACTGAACTTGATTTTGGGAACAATGGAATTGATGAAGCATCTGTTTTCCTCTTCTTGAAACTTATATCTGCCTCTTTACTCTCAAATTGCACAGATGGGTGAGCTCTACGCACAAACAAATTCAAGCTCACAGCCACATCATTTTTATCAGCATCCCCCTTACTCCTACACCCAGAATCCAATCCCTTTGAGGTTTTCTCAACATCAGATTCAGGGTCTAACTTATGTGAATATAATCTGCAGTCTTCAGCTAAATTTGGCTTGGATTTGGAGGATTCAACTGAATTCTTGTGGAATCCTTGGAAAATAGGAGAATTATAAAGCGGAATCATGGTTTCCTCCCTGCAGTTCTTATTAACTGATGCAGCTAAACTCTTAGAAGGAGAAGCAAGAACAAGAGCAGGATCACTAGGGTTTATGTTATAACCCAATCCACAAAGAGAAGATGGATATAGGTGACCCAAAGAGGTGAAAGGATTTTGAACTAGATTGGGGGGGTGAGTTTCAAGGTCATGACTCAGAATTTCATTTTGGGGGCTAGATGGCTGCTTTAATCTTGCCCTATCCCTCCTATGAACATTCATATGGCCACCAAGAGCCTGTGCTGACCTGAACTCTCTTCTACAAAAGCTGCAAGAATATGATCTTGGTGGCCATATGCAACCAGCCCCAGCTGCATCTTTTGCGAAAGCTTGCTCTTCCCATGATGAGTCATCATAGGAGGAGGGGTAACTCTTTGTTGGAGTAAGATTGGAGCTCATAGAGTACTTCCTCTTAGTCCACATCCAACATTGACCCTGATCCATTGTGATGCAGAAATTGAGGAGAGTACCTCCACCTTAATTCAGGGAAAGGAAGGAAATAGAGAGCAGAAGAAGGTGAATGAAGGCGATGGATTATGAAGTGTGATCCTATATCTATGAACTATGAAGGGAATTAAAAGCTACATGAAGTCTACTATTGGAAGGAGCTTTAGATAGAAGGCTTACGGGAGAGAGTTTGTGTGGAATAATTAAGGTGAAGTGGTGGGTACTCAACCTTGAATGTCTCTGAGTTTAGCTAACTTTTTTGTTGGTTTGTGTGGTTGGCTTCCAACGCAGTCAATCAGACACCAGAAATGAATACTCTAAGTTCCCGTTTTTCCTGCATTTTCTTTGCGAGGGGATGCAAGCAATGCAGCAATGGCTAAGAAAATTACTTATGTTATGTGGGTCCTGAAAATGTCTTACATAAGGTGTGAGGTGGCTATAGAAAACTGACTCAAATGAAGAAATCTGAGAAAAAATCACTTCAGAGAGATCCAGCAAGGTGGTGCCATTTGGTTTTCATTGTCCGATAAACATATGAGGTCTTCGTGTGTCCATTTAAAGTATGTTATTTTTTTTTTGGTTTAGACCACATGATATTCTTATAAGTTAAACCGTCTATAAAACTAATTTTTTAAGGTTATATAGTCTTCCTATAAGAATGTTGCTTGTAAAAGATTGGAACTCGAGCCCTTCTCTTAAAAAGTAAAATTTACTTATCATTTCAATTTATCCATTATAGATTTCATTAAAAATATATGCTGAAATTTTATATTTAAAATAGAAACTTGATAATATATATATCACATTAGATAAGTGGTTTATTACGAGAATAAGATGAGCAAATCTTGACCATTGGATCTTACGTAAATAATCAAAATTAAAACATAAAGTCATATAACTTTTTTAAGTAATCATATAATTTTTAAACAACTTTAAATCTTAATCATCTTCGTATAGTTATATGGACTAGATTTGCTCTTGTCACTCTTATAATAAACCACTTTTTTTATGTGATACACTCCGTTACATATATATATATATATATATATATATATATATATATATATATATATATATATATATATATATATATATATATATATGAATTTACATCTTGATCATGTTAAACGAGAGAGAGAAAAAGAAAATATTGGGCAAAGAAATATCTCCTATATTTAATCAGCGGGTTATTAATAATCAGCGGGCCAACTAAGTTTCTTATTTAGGGTTATGAGTAGGGGGTCTTCATCTTGTATCAACATCCCAATGGACTAAGAGGCTGGTTGGTTTTTTTCTTTTTTTAAAAGAAGTGCCTTCATCAATTTTTAAATATGTTTAGATATAACTTTAAAAAAAGTACTTGTAGAAGAAAAAGTATATTTACCAAATTTTTTTCAAGTTATAGTAATTAATATTTAATTTCTAAAAAAAGCACAAGTAGATGTAATTTTTAATAATTAAAAGTATTTCTCAAATATTATATTCAAATATCAAATAACTTTTTCTACAAAAATAAAGCTTTACTAAAAAATTTAGAAAAAAAAAACTTTTTTTTTTAGAAGTTTATCCAAACACACTCTAAGGACCTATTCAGATAAATTGCTTATGAATTTTTTTAATGTTTTGAACGTCAAAAATTATATCTTTAACTTTTTTGTCTCGTTTAGTTATTCAACTTATTACTTCTTAAAAATTAAATTTTTAATACTTTTTAAGAAATTAAAATATCAAGTTTCTCAAAAATATTTGTTAAAATACTTAAAATAAGTACTTCTATTATTGTACATCTAAAAATAAAATAACTTATTCATAAATTACTTTTTAAATATTCTTTTCATGTGAGGGCTTTTTTTTTTTTTTTTCATTTTTCACATGAGGGCTTAAATAAGTTGTTTATCCAAACAAGCCTTGTGTGTGTTCATTGTAGCAAGTCCATACACAGTAACCCGTTAAGATACTCATCAACAAGCAATCTTACAATACAATAGTGATCACAAATTTTGGGTTTAAATAATATTCTTTGATTATTTTCAAATTTAATTAATCTATATTTTTATAAAATATGATGTTAACTTATATATGTTATAAAATTTTCCAACAATATATTGCCCCCTAGAGTTATAAAATGATACATATTTAAAAAGTTAAAGTTAATTTTAATGAATTCGTTATATTACATAATGGTTTGAATTTAAATTGTTTGTCATAAATTAGAAATTTCAAAATTTTTCTGCAATAAGGTTTAAATAATTTTTTAGCATAAATAAGATATTCATAAACAATCATTCAAATTTTAAACGTTTTTCATTGATTTATTATGCATGTCACATGGCACAAGAAAATTATAACACGCATCAAATTTTGACGAAGTCACAAGATGGAGATGCAGCTTCTTAAAATTCTATTACTCAGTTATCATTTTATATATATTATATTAATGATTAATGGATTATATTAGTTATATTTTATTTTATTATTATTTTGTAACTTTATTTTTTATATTTTTCTTTAAATTACTAAAAAGTAAATATTCTTTTTAGCCCTAACTTTTTAAAATTGATATCAATTTAGTCATAAAATAATTTTTGACATTAATTTAGACCTAATATTTTGAATTTTGTTATCAATTTAGTCTCATACTTATGATTTGATGGAAAATTTAATTTTACAAAAAATTTGTTTGAAGCAAATTGATGTCAAAGCTCAAAATATTAGGATTAAATTGATGTCAAAATTCAAAATATTAAGATTAAATTGATGTCAAAATTATTTTAAGATCAAATTGATGTCAACTTCAAAGTGTTAGGATTAAATTGATATCAAAAAAATTTTTAGAACTAAAATGATGTCAACTCTAAAATATTAAGACTAAAATGGTTATTTACTCATTATTAAATGAATAATCAGTAAAATAATTAAGAAATTAGACATCAAACTAAGACATTCTAATTTATGATAGTATATTATTATTATTATTATTATTATTATTATTTACTGCACAGATCTTAACCATGTCGGCATTTCCCCATATTTTCAATGTTCCATGACAATGTGTCGTTTTCGAACTTGGTAATTCACAGCTACACTTAAAAAAAAAAAAAAAATGTGAAGAGAATTATTGATTGGACATCATGGTGATCTAGAGGAATGAGGATGAAAAAATATATATTCATGCTTGTTTCGTGAGACACTATTATTGTGATGTAATTATACTACACGGATTTTTTTTTTTTTTTAATACTGGTTTTGTCTTGCAAGCTGGCTTGGTTTGTTTATTATTTACATACAGTGGAGTGCTTGGTTTTCTCTTTAACTTATATATGCGTTTTGTTCTTTATGTGATACCAACGAAATAATAATTAATATATTTTTCTTCAGTCTGATACAGAGTCAGGAAAGATTTACTTCTCCAGTCAATGGAAAACAACCGTTTACGCTGAGGAAAATGACCTTCTTGGTTGTCATAGCACAATTTTTGTTCATAGCGATGATCCGAAGTGTATTTTACTGCAATGTTAACCGTGTATGACATTTTATTAATTTGAAAAACACGAGACCACTATTCAATATATAAAATACTTAATACTTGAGAAACACCATAATATTTTTTTATAAATACTCTGTGATTTTTTCTTCTTTTTGTAGATTTGTATTCCTGTTAATTAATTTAGCTTATTCACATGTATATTGAGTGTGTCAACATTTCATTATGAATTAAACCACAAATTAAAGCATGTCATGATCGGAATTCGTCTCTTTTAATTAAAAGATTTTTATTTCTTATATATTAACTATAAGCTATACAATAAGGACCAAACATATTTCTTTTAAAAACTAAAATGAAATTACTTATGAACGGTTTATAATAAAAAAATTATAAATTCACATAGACTAAAAAGTCTATGAAAATAGAATTTTTATCAATTTGTTATACTTGACGCAGAAGAATTTGTTTAAATTGATCTGAAAATGGAACTAGTAAGTGAAACCTAATGTCCTTAATTTACTGTAATCCCAAAATAAAATACCAAGTACTTTATCAAATTACTAAAAACTACAATCTAGAAGTCAATCATATCAACAATCGAAGTATGTTACGATAATACAAGTCAATAATCACAATCATCTACAGCATCTGAATGTGATCATTAGCGTTTTTGTTTGACTATCCAAATATTAACATTGAAGTTTCTTGATATTGAAATTGTGGGTTTAACTTCACTTCAAAAACTAGTTTGAGAGGAGAGGGATTCCTAAAAGGCTATATTAACCATATTTTTAAACAATGTAGAATTTATCACACCTATCGTACTCAAGATTATACATCTGTAATGTAAAATTTGGAAGATTTAATATTTACACGTGGTCCAATATCAGTCATGGGATAAACTCTTATATTATCTTAAGATTGTGGGAATAATTCTGAAAGATAAGTTGTTAATAATTATATCTAGATTTTTACTTAATTATGGTTCATGTAGAGATGCTGCACTTGGAGGCGTAATCTTAGTGGTTTAAACTGTGGCCTCTGTGTTAGTGCACCACGAAAGTATGGACTCGCATGTTCGATTCCATGGGGCAGAGCCCCTCATCCCCCTCCGCCCCCCCCCCCCCCCCTCCCTTTCTCTCTCTGTCTCTTTCACAACAAAGTGAAGGTATGTGTGTTGACAAAAAAAGGTTGTCATTTTTATATTGCATATTTTTAACGATAAAATGTACAAACTTATTCTAGAATCCCAACTACCTTCGGGCAGAAGTAAAACGACATGTTGCTCCCTTGTAAGTATTTTAAGGAATTTAGCATACCTCTTATCGCCTAAATTAAGATGTAACTTGCTTTCATTGTGTCACCTAATGCATGTGATAAATAATTTTTAAGTTTTTTTTTTTTAAATTGACAATGGGTGCATTTAGATGTGCTTCTCCAAGGAAGAGAAAAACTTCTTTTCAAAATTTTTTGAAAAAGTACTTTAGTATTATTTGTTTGTGCTTCTATAAAAAAGTAGAATGTAAAAAATAATCAATTTTTTTATTTTTTTTACAAGTAGATAGAGATCTTGTTTCTCCCAAAAGTAGTAGTAGAAAAGAGAGAAAACGACCTCAAATTTTGAATATATTACTTTTTCATACTATTTTATCATTATATCCTTAATTTTTTTTCTTGAAAACACTGCTCCCTATCTACTAATTTGTAATTTTATACTTAAAAGTACTTTTATATTTATTACATCTAAATAATTTAACAACTTCTTTTATATTCAAATGTAAAATAATTTTCTACTTCTATTTCTACTTTTGATTCCACTATTGAAGAAGTATTTCTCCCAAAATCTTAACTAAATGGCCCAATATATGTCATGTATAGGTATTATTGAGGTTATTGGAACAACAATGGACCTGTTTATCGAACACACATCAAAGTATCTAAGTCTGAAAATTTTAGATCCCTAGCTAACGAAAATGATGGTTTACCAAACATTCCCACTCAGTGAAGTAGTTAATTGGCTGATCTTATCTTTCTTTTAACAGTCTTCTAAGTACAAAAATAGAGCACTGTTAGAGGAAACTTCATACAATTTCTCATTTTATATAAGCCACTACATCTATACTAACAAAGATTTTAGTTTGATGAATTGCACAGTGACTAAACAAACAAAACTATCTACATTTTTTTTTTAGTTTCTCACAAGGATCCTCACCAGGAGACAATTCTGTTTGAGGTGATCAATTACTAAATATAGACACTTCTCTCAATTGACATTTGAATCATGGTTCGCTACTTATGAGGGACGAGCTCCTTATGCTAGATCCAATCCCTCGTTACTCTTGCAAGTTAATTTAGGAGAAGCCAACTTGTGCCTAATATTTATTTGTAGTAGCCATCCTACATGAGGGACACGGGCAAGTTTGGGGGCTGGGAATAAAATAAGGCTTTTAATTAAAAAAAATAAGGCTTTTATTTTCATTTTTTAAGAAAACCAAAAGCAAATTTTCAGGAAACCGAGTTCAATCATTGAAGATACTTTGCTTAGCTTTTTCTTTCCATTTACATATAGGCTAATGGTCAAAATGATACCCTAGTTTTCATGACAATTAATATGTATTTAGAATTTCCTAATAGTTATTGAACTCAAAACAAAATTTAAAAATGAAAATTGTTTATTACTTAATGGGCAAAATGACACCCTGTGTTTGTGTGTGTGAATAGAATATAGAAAATATGTCTACAACATTACAATAAGATCTAGTTGATGTTTGTGCTACCTCTAGCTATTTTAGCATCCCTCCCCTACCGGGGGATGCAATGACCATTCTGTTCTCTTTTACGGTTTGAGTGATCTAGGAAGGTCCTAAAAAGATTCCAATTGGATTTTAGCTCTTGTATTCCATATGCCGCCCTGTAGACGTAACGCAAAAAGTTAAGATTCTCAAAGAAGAATGAAAGAACTGAAGAAATTACAGTCTTCGGTCATCAGCAAATTGTGTGGCTAAATTAATTAGAAAATAAGTAGTGAAGTTAATTTGATTTGTACTTTCAAATTGGGACTTGCTATCTAATACATCATCACAAAAATTTGTGAATCCACCTCCGAACAGAGTGTCATATACTTTTGTCCGGTAACTTGATTGAGTCGGGAGTACAAACATAACTTCTCTAATTTCACTAGTTCCTTACAACTTTGCTCTAGATGAATTTTTTTTACCTTCCCAAGTAAACGGTTCTAGTACAATGATATGATCAAGTTAAATAGTTCCAATAGTGGTGAAGGTTTCCATGTGGAACCATATCTCCACTCTCCAAGCTACATTATGAGACTCTAGTGGAATAGCGCTAAGGGCAGTTTCCTCTCTTCAGCGATCTGAGGTGGCCATGGAGAACCGATGCACGGCCGCTTCCCTCATTCACAACACAGCAGTAGTAGTGTGCAGCAGCGGCTAGTAGATAGCGGATGCGGCAGAGGCAAAAACCAGGAGTGTAACATCCCGATTTTCGAGTTCCAGATTCCTCTTCAAGTTTGATCAATTCCATTTCCGACTTCACTTCAAATTCCACACACATGGGATTATTTCCGAGTTCCGAGTTCGTCTTGCACAATTTCCGACTTCATGTCCTGTTCGATTTCCAATCTCCTCTTCAATTTTGATTATTCCTGATTTCCGACTTCATGTTCTAATTTCGAGTTAAATGGAGTGGCTTCCAAGTTCCAATATCCGACTTCGAGTTGGTATAATTTCCGACCTCCGATTTCAACAGGCATAATTTCCTACTTCCCACCTTAGCCTTCAAGTCCAAACAACATGGATGTGATTATCGATATCCAACTTCATGTCTCAAAGAAAACATACCCGATTTCCAATCTCATAATTTATCTCCAAGTTTCAAGTAAGATATACGCGAGTTCCAACCTCCGCCTTAGAGTCAACACACTGTATATAAAATACCGACTTCCGGGTTTAAGTATTTAGGTTTGATATAGTGATTCCGAATTCCCGAGTTTGAATTGGGAGTTCTGAGATTAGGTGATTGTAAGCTATATGACTTCCGACATCCAACCTTGCTTCCAAGTTTCGAATAAACCAGATGAGATTTCCTCAAGTCACAAACAAGATGGGATGAGTTCCGACATCCGGCCTCAGCTCCAAGCTCAAGTAAAATGGCACGAGTTCCGACTTCAAGCATAATAGAGACGAGTTCCGATTTCAAGCAGAACAGAAGCATATCCCACTTTTAGGATGACGTGGAGAGCAGTTTGTGGGATGATGTGGAAAATAATTTGGCCACAAAAGTGGGAGACATAGCCGAACTTCAACCACTAAACTCCAACCAATCAATACCACAATTCCCACTACCCTCATATATTTGAATCAGACTCTCCTCTTCATTTTGATCTGATTTACGCCACTCTCTCTCCCTCTTGCTCCAGCCTTCTTCTTCCTTTCCTCTTTCAATCTACTCTATCAAATCTCCAAGCTTTATCAAAACTCCATTCAATCCAAACTCAAATTCAGCAAGATCACACTCCAAAGAGGTAAGATTCCATTTCTGTTATTGAATTCTTTGGACTATGATTGCATGAAATTTTACCCTTCCTCATGTATTTGATGAATTATTGGATGTATTATGATGGATTTTGATTGGATTAATATGAAATATTGAGTTAGAGTTAAAGTTAGAAGGAGAATACTAGAAGGAATGGAGGACTAGGATGCTGTCTGGGTGAAGAGTCCCCGGCAGTTCGGATGGCGAAGTGTACGGCTCTGCCTACAGCCAGTTAAATTTGATGGAATTATTTTTAGATGAAAGTAGACATTTAGGGCTTTCCATAAATGTATCATATAAGGTTATTGGATTAGTATTGAGAGAGATATGAATTTTTGAAGTTTGACCTAGGAATTAGGACTTTCATCCGGGCAGGGTGACTTGAGGAGAGTGTAACTCACCCTACACAACTCCAAATCGAGTGAAAATAACTTTGTTAGAAAGCTTACACACAGGGGAATATCCCAATATGAAATTCTGAGTTTGTTATGGTCTCAATTGCTCCCAGTGATTCAGGGAAGTTACCCTATGTCCAAACCAGGCCAAAACAGGGTGGTTTAGGAAGGTCGAGTTTCAGGACTTATATCTCGAGCTATACTTAAGAAATCAAGTGAAACTTGTTGCAAATGAAAGGTTGTCCTGTTAGCTTTGATATGACACCAATTTCGTATGATTTGAGCTTAGTTCCGATTTTTAGTGGATTTATACTTCTAAGAGTGTAATTCGGGTCAGTGACCGAATAGGCTGAGACAAAAGTTAAATATCTTGAGTTATATAAATCAAAATGATATGGGACTAAAGAGGTTAGAAAGTAGACATATAGAGCTATGACATATCCAAAATTCAGGTTTAAATGAGTTGAATAGAAGTAAAGGTGGATTATACAACATTCAGGCAGAATTGAGTGGAATTGGCAGAAATGACCAAATTGATGGTTTCACAAGTGTCAGTAAACATACAAGGATTGAGTTGAGGATTACAAGTTTTACATTAAGAAATATGTTAGATTGATTATACTACTATGACTGATTTGTCTGTGAGAGCTGGCACTATTCATGGGGAAATGGATCTGATCCGTTATGCTGCCGAATTTACAGTAGAAGTCTATGAATGTTTATATGTAAGGATGAATCTAAGCATGAATATGTCTATGAAAACTCTATATTCAAGAATGACATAAGTATGATATGAGGTATATGAGGATAAATGAGGTAGCATATGTATGAGTGCCAGTAGAATGATAAAGAGGCTACGGGTTTTTATATGTTATGAATATGTACGTGAAGATCATGTGTGCAATAATATATGAAAATAAATGGAGTATATGTATGAGTACATTCAGCATGACTATGTTTGAGCATGCATGAGAATGAAAGAATATGAATATATTGAATGTGGGTCCTTTCACTTGGAGGCAGTTATTTGAGATCCTTCCCTGTGAAGGCAGTTAAATGATAAAAATGTGGGTCCCTTCACCTGGAGGCAGTTGCACATTGAATCCCTCCTTATGAAGACAGCTAAAACTTGGGTCCCTCTATGTTGGAGGCACGTGGTCAGATAAGATCCCCCTACATTGAAGGTACGTGGTCAGATGAGATCCCTCAAGTTTTGAGGCACGTGACCAGAAGAGATCCTTTCAATTAGAGGCACGTGGCCAGAATGAGATCCCTCCAACCTGGAGGCAGTGGGTCCCCTTATGGGTGAGTCGGTGTGACGATGGTCACGGGTGGAGCTGACGAGCTCACTCCAAGGCCAGGCTACCCAAGGGCGGTAAAAGCACCCTAGGGATGGCGATACGTAACGCCTAGATGTGCCAAGTAAAGGCTAAAGACTAAAGACTAAAGATTAAAAATTAAGACATAAGCAAGCACCCCACTTACATGAGGCATGGCATCGACCCAGCTGGTGTGAGTATAGGGGATAGGGCTTACATGAGGCATGGCTTGACTCAGCTAGTGTAAGTACCAAATGAAGGTCCATATTCCTAAGGAACGTGACATGGCGATCACGCTCTGATGGGGTATAACATGGTGATCATACTCTGGAATGTGCCATGCAAAGTTTTTATGATAAAAAGGAAGATCAAGAAAGAAGAGTAAATTTTATGTATATGCATAAGTTCAAGTATAAGTAAATACATGTGCAGATGCTATGTGTATTTTAATATGTTGCAGTTATTATCCATGGTAGTATTCATGATTTAATTTTGTGTAGGCTTTCCCAAATGCCAAGTGTATGATTAAAATAAGCTTTACTTCAGATATTATATTTTCGAACTATAAAATTAAATAGTTTGTAAAGCATGTTCACCTTTTTCAAAATAAACCGAAGCAAACTGGAAATGATAACGATGACATTATGTATGATGATGAGAGAATCCTACTGAGAATTTATAATTCTCACTCCTATTTTCGTGTTGTCTCCAGATAGTTCAAGAAGTTAGAAGGCGGTGAAATTCTTGTCGAGATAAGGTCCACTCAGTACTTGATAACAATTCAAGGGTATGGTACTATGACTTAAGCCTAGTACTGTACTTGGGAGGGTGTTACAGGGAGTAGAGGCAAACACCAAAAATAGTGAGCACAAAGGGTGAGGCTTTAATCCTTTATGATTATAAAATTAAATTATTTTGGCAGTATGAAGAAGGAATCTCGCAAGGAGGTGTGGCCACTTCTCTGCATCTTTCCCTTTCTTCTCTTGAACCAAAGGAAAGAATTTCTTTTGCTAAAGGCTTTTGCTTGTCAGATTGGCAAAGAAAACTCAAATTATTTTTATGTTGCTGCATCTGTGAGGTTGGAGAAATTGTGAAAGTTTATTTAGTTTTTTATTTGCGATTAGCATTTTGGGAATGTATATTAAATTTCTGATGTGAACTAGTTCATGTGAAATTACTTTTGGACAATACTTGTAGATTTTTTTGAAACATCTTCCAAATGGTTTGAGGAATTTAAAGAGATAGTTGCTAAGTTCTAACACCTAGTGAAGATGGCTTTCTCCCTTTCCTAAGGTTCTAAAAATCAAACCGGGCATTGAACCGGACAAGATACTGATTCAGAGGTTCAATGGTTCGATTAGGATATATATATATATATATATTTAAATGTATGTAAATATGATTAATAACATGTTATGAGAAAAATAAAATGATTAAAAAAATTTAATATGATAAAAATAGTTTTAGAAATCAAAATCATTATATTAAGTCATATTAACATAATCAATACAAGTAAAATATTAAGTGCCACATTGCTTAGATTTTGAATTTTTTTATTCTTAAAGCTACTATAAAATATTCAAAAAGTCTCACATTGCTTATAGTAAAAGTTTTTTACTCTTGAGACTTGTATAAATAGTACCCATATATCATTTTTTTCTTATATTTATCAATTCTAAGCTCTTTTTTAAAGAGTAAGAAATATAATAGCTTTTGGTTTGGCCAACCAAAATGTATTTTTGACCATTTTTCATCATAATGAAAAGCTAACTTCACCATTGATGATAAAAAAATAATTTTTTACTTCTTTACAAAATAAAAAGAAACGGCCAACTAGTTAAACCGGTTTGGTTTATTGATTTTTCGCCGGTTCGGCTGATTCAATACCGATTTTTTGACAAAGCGGTTTTTTAGGTGTACCCAGACCAAATACCTGGCCAGTTTTCAGAACACTACCCTCTCCCTTGTTTGGGACTATCAACCACCTTCTGGGTTGAGACATAGCTCATAGTCTCGGATGTGTGAAAGTGGGGCCATAGATGGTATGGATGTGGGTGACAAGCCGATGGCCTTGGATGCACTATTAGAAATGCATCAATTATCGATGGTAACCATTTTACCAACAGAATTATCAACAAAAAAAATTTGTCAGTAAAAGACATGTTGGTAATAAAAACAAATTAATATTACCTATAGAACAAATTATCTGTTAGTAATATTCATAATTACCGATAATAGCATTAGAAACCATTGCTGACCAAATTATACTGACAAATATATTTATAATTATTGATAGATTTTCCGTCGGTAATTTTAATTAATTTTTATATACTTTTATATTTTTTATTATTTTTTATTTTTATTGTTAAAGTTTGAAATTAACATTTAAATATTTCAAATTATTGTTTTGATTATTTACACATCCATGTAAATAAAAATATAATAAAATATAAAAATAGGCACTATTAATTAAAATAAAAACTATCAATAATAGAAAAAATAGAATAAAACCGTCACAATATAATTCTAAAGATAGAAAAAATCCTAAGATCTATGAAGGGTAGCCATGCTTCCTCGGTCCACCCCTGCCTCGTTCGAAATCGAAACTAGATTCTTCTCCTACCATAAGTAATCTGTATAACATGTGTATAGATCAATAAACATATTCAACACACATAACATACTTATAACTACAAATGCTCCATAAGTAATTTGTATAGCATGTGTATAACATGTGTACATACCTAACGTTTCACATCTCACTCTAGTCAGTCAATGCATAATCACCAAGTGCTCCAAATGAGATCTTTAACAATCAACACAACAAATTAAATTAGTTAATTAACTCAAAAACTAAAAACTTTGAGTAAAGAAATGGAACAACAAAAAGAGGCTAAATAGAAAAACTAAACCAATTAAAATACTTTTGACATACCATGAACACAATGGCAGTATCCGGCAGCAAATTGGAAGCTCCAGAGGCAAGAAAATGGCCTGAGGCTATAATGGGGGATGAGAGAGAAAGAGAGAGAGAGAGAGAGAGAGAGAGAGAGAGAGAGTTTTGCATAATGAGGAAAAAGGGGGGCCATTCGCATTTGAGCATTTGGCTTCAATATTACCGACAGAAAATCCATCGATAACATGCAAGCTGAAAATTTACTTGTGGGGATTGTACTTTACAAATATCAACAGAAAATCCATTGGTAAAAAAAAAAAACAAAAAAATTAATTAATATTTCTTTTATCTAAATTACAGACAGATTAGCCATCAGTTATGGTTTGGCGCCATTAGGTACAAACATTTATCAATGGTTTAACTAACAGATATTTAAACCGTCAATAATATTCCACGTCAATTATTAATTTTTTTTTTACCGACTTCATCAATTTTAAAATAATTTCTAGTAGTGATGGGATGTTCTCACTTTATGTTGGCAATATCTCTCAACCACATAGTTTCATTGGAAGAATAAGAAACAGGACGAAGAAGATAGAGAATTAGAGAGACAGAGAGAAGATTGGGGCTGCTTCTAGTATCCCTTGGCTTGTGGTTTGCCCCCTTTTCCCTTGTTCATTGTTTTATGTAGATGAGGGAGGTGGAGTGCAGATCCGGCAACGCAATTGAAGAAAGAGGCCACGATTAGGTGTCGTGGTGCTTGTGTGATGTCCGAGGGTCTGGTTTAAGGTTGTGATGTGGTGCGGCACCATGAAAGTTGAAGCGGCGGCGCATGATCGTGTGATGAGGAATGATTGCGGGCTTGGTGACATGGTCGCAACTGAGCTCGCAACAATGATATGGTCCTGTGGGTCTAGTGCAGTAGAGCAGGATAGGGATCGTCTGGGTTGAGACTTGTCTCAGAGATGTCCAGGCGCTCAGCCGGCGACTGTGGAAGTCAATGGGTCTTCTCGAGAAGCTTGTTAGTCTCGAGGTCCCTCAGGCTTGTGTATTGTGTTTCAGGTTTCGAGTTTAGTGTGTTGTGTTGTCATACACCATGTTTAGAGAAGCGTACGCTGTGAGTTGTCTTTCCTTATGAACTTTTATACATTATAATTGCTCTTCTTTTGTTTTTTAAAGTTGAGTCTAATCCGATCATCGAAAAAGACGATATGATCAAGTCATGCCAAGCAAACTGTGAATAAGCTTTCGGTCTTTCAAATTTTTAATATTAATTTTTATCATTTCAATAATTTGAAGTTTCAGAGAGTACTACTGCATGTTTTCACTAACGTTGCTTCCCCCTGTTTGTCAAATTAATTTATTTCCTGCAAGGTTGAAGTCTAGTTAACTTCGAACCACTGAATGTACCATGTCAATAATGCACTGGTCGTTTCTTCTTTGACGGTTTAATTTGGGAATTATTTTATGCCGATTTCATTGCACGCTGACGGCTCAAAAAAAGTATGCCAAAAAGGGTGCGATGTAATTAAGTGTCCCTGATTACTACAAGGGGCTCATATGATTTACCTTATGGAGTTGGGAAAGGAAGAATGGTGTGGTGTTTAATGAGAAGAATTAGAGTGGAAGATTTTTGCCTTACAGCTTAACCTGCTAGATCAAGTTTCATAAATGATTTTATATCTGATTCACATTCTGTCTTACGAGTGTAATGAACTTCCAGCGTATGGATTATACAAATATATGTTGGGAGAGAAGTCCAAAATTCAGGGAGATAATTTAAACTAATGAACTAAGTGAAAAATTATAACAGTGGGCTAAACACTATACATTGATATAGGCCGTAAAAGTCAAACTAATTAATTTTCTTTTTTTTTTTGGTACTTTGTTTATTTGTTTCATTTGTGAGGATGGGGAGTTTTTCCCAACAGAATCAACTTTTTTTTTTTTTTTTTTTAAGTTTGAACTATATATTTAATTTTAATGTACTATTATTATAAAAAATTTTACACATTAATTCAATCATATATTACCACATTATTAATAGTATTTAACTCTTATAATAATTATTTCAAAAGCCACATATATGATAATTTCTGATTGATTAACAATGTAAATAATTTTAAATTGACAATATATTAAAATCAATCTATTAATAAAAATTTGAATTGAGTTATAACTAGCATATTTTTGATTTGTTTGCAGTCGTGTCCTGTAGATTCCATATATTGGTTCGTACTTGAGCATTGACTTTTCTTGTGGTTGCGCTCATCCTTAGTTGATGATCTTCGATAATATTTCTGATGTGGCTTAAGAAAAGAATGACATAAGTGCTGGAATATCAGCCATAATAATAATAATAATAATAATAATAATAAAGAAAAAGTGTAGTGAAAAGTAAAATAATTATTTTCCTTTGCAACTAATATAATCATGTTCAAAGTTATTAGGAGTGGTTTAATATTAAAGGGTTTAAATAATATATATGAGATTCTAAATTCAAACTTTATTGCTATCGATGTACCAAAAAAAATATAATTATGTTCATACAACTTCTTGTTTATACAAGAAGGCTGTATTCGGTTGTACTTTGGTCTCAATGGAGGGTAAGACTTTTTTTAAACAATTTTACTTATGGTCGGACTCCTACGATTTTGTGTCAATTGAGGTTCTACTTTTGTCTCAGCGGAGGGTAAGACTTTTTCTAGACAATTTTATATAAGGCCAGAGACTCCTACGCTTTTGTATCAATTGAGGTTAGAGAAATTTTCAAGGGCTCTTAAAGTACAAGAAAAAAAAAAATTGCTCAGAACTATTGAATATTCAATACTTAAAAATTTTATTGAAATTATAATTAAATTGGGAGAGAATAATAATTTACAAAATTAAAATGTTAAGTATTAAATGATTCAGAGTAAAAACTTTTTTTTAAAAAAAAAAATTCTAAGAGCAGCTAAACATTTTTCTTGAGATTAAGCCTATTAAATTTAGAGGAATTGATTATCCAGAAATAATAAGCTTCGAACACAATTCCTTAAGCCAATGTCCTTAGGTTTCATGCTATAATTAAATTAAGAATAAGAAAAAGAAATATAAAAAATATTAATAATGATAAAGAAATCAATAAAATAACTTGAAATACAATAACAATTTTTCCTCATAAGTGCTACTTTTTGGTCTAAGTCATCAATATTCAAATTTTAATGAACTCTAACTAATATGACTCGAGTCAGATTTGCTCATTATGAGACAGCTCTTTCAATGCTAATTTTTCTCATCCACAAGTTTCGAACTCAAAACATTGCTTAAAGGAAGTAAGTGCATGCCGAAGTACTACGTTAATGGCACTAGTTGAAGATATATTTAATACTCTTTATTACATACTTCTTTTTTTTTTTTTTTTCAGTTTCTTACAGGTATTCTCCCATCAGAGGCATTCCTATTCGAGCATTGTGAGGCATGTAAATATTGGTGACTTTCCAGCTAAGATTCAAATTATGGTTCACCATATTGTGGTGAACTAGCCCCATTAGCACTAGACTAAATCTTGGTTTCCTACATACTTCTAATTGCTTAAAAATGTGTGTATTAGTATTAAATATAAAAGTTAAACATTGGAAATTCCCAAAACATAAGCATGTAACTATTGCTATTAAATCTCGGGCTTGAGTCTTGAAAATGAAAAAAATTCTTACTGGGAGGTCCCTACCCCCTTCAAGGACTTCCGTTGGGTTGAGTCGGATTAGTTTAGTTTTTGGCAATAGGGCCCGAATATCAGTTGTTCCTTCAAAACTCGAAAAAAAATTGCTTTTAAACTTTTGTTTATTGGAACTCTCATATTCCAAAATTATATCTAATAATCAGACTAATTAATATTAAATATAAAAGTTAGCTACAATTAAACTTCAAACTCAACCAAAAAAAGAAAGAAAAAAAAAACTCCCAACTTAAATCTAATGATTAACTTGAATAAAATAGTGTAGTAAAACAAAATTCAAATAATTTGTCAAGTTTGTTCACACAAAAATATAACACTCTCTTTGTATTATACTTGTGCACAAATAATACTTCCAAATTTCATTATTATGTCATAACTCAATCTATCAAAAAAATAATTCACTAGTTGTCCTCAAGTAATATTCATTACTGCAACAATGAAAAAAAAATAAAAAGCAGCAAGACAGTGATAATGAGAAGTTTGGTTTAGTTAATCAGAAGACATTATAGATAATCTCATACAACTGTAATGGAGCAAATTTTTAAAGCTTAGTATGAAAGAGCATATAAGTTCACCATTCCTAATTAATCATGGCTACACAATCAAAAGGTAAATAGAAAACTTGGTAACAATCATTAAATATATCAGAATAAATTAAAATATCAAATAAAATAATCGAAATGCACAAGTCATGCAAAATGAGAGCAATTTTTTTTAGATAATAATTAATATAAACATTATAGAAAAAGTATTTTTATTTATAGTTCTAGAAAAATACATTTTTTAATACTTTTCTTTATTTTCCATTTTAAAAATAATCAACCTAAAACAATAATAGAACTATGCCAACAATAGGTTAAGTTGATCTTATTTAAAATTTATTAAATTAAAAAAGTTAGCTTTTGTATTTTTTTAACCAAAAATAGTGAGATTAGGAATTATTCTTTTTTCAATTATTGATAATGACTTAACCACCCAAAACCGGGGGGGAGGGGGCACCAAGAACAGGGAAACATATAAAAGCATATAAACAAAAGAGTCAAGCCTCAAACATTGAGCACCTAAGAGGCATCTAAACCAAAAAAAACAAAAAAACCACCAGGGCATGCTCACTTAGAAAAATAGACCATGGTCACATAGTTGACCACTAATATGCTATGACACCAAAAGTCACCCACGAAATAGCATTAATCAAACATTCCACCAGAAAGTCAGGAGTCGCGAACCATGCTTAGTTGCACCAAGTACACACCCATGATTGCCATCAACACCAGAAAACTCCCTTGCACTTTACTACACTGAACGATTCATAATGAAAAATAATTTTATTGCTAGCCTCCCATAATGACCATATTACACTAAGAAGCAGTTGCACCATTGTCTCTTCTTATTTTTGTTCAACCTTATTGCCATCCAAGAATCAAATTGCTATATACTATGGAGAATATCAAACTAAATCAGCAACTAACGTATAACTGGATATGTATTCATTGAGGTAATCAATCAAACAGTATATATCTTATATGACTATAACAATGGTCCACATCAGAACCGTAATTCAATACAATAAATTCAAAGAACAATGTTTATGGTCATAGACTGAGGGGAACATCACCAATCATAGTTCCCATGAGTAGTTTATACCTGCAGTCTGCAGAGAACAGAAAGGATAGAAGGTTAGGAAGACTGAGGGAAAAGAAGAGCTCAGGGAAGAAGCAGAAGAAGACCAGAGGGAAAATTATACCAGTATCAACTTGCCACCCAAATGAAGTCCTCCCACTTCTTATTTGGCCTGCGGTTTCTGTTGCTCCTTCTAGGGCCTCAATACTCGGATCAATTGCCACCTGCTTTCTTTTGTAACTAACTTCCTATTTTTTTCCTTTTCCCGCTCAGCTCCCTTATTGGTCTTTCCCACGTGTATCTCAACACCACTCTTATTAGTTTGCTTTCCTTTACATATAACAATACCCTCCCTTTTAGACGAAACCTTATCCTCAAGGTTAAGGTTTGGGTAAGCAGCTGCTATGTCTTCTAAGTCCTCCCAAGTAGCTTCATTAGGAGCTATATTTTCCCACGTAATTAGTACCTGAGGAATGTAGCTAGTACCTTTGAGAATGGTTCGAGCATCCAAAATTTGCACTGGACTCAAGATTGGGCCTAATTCTAATGTATGAAGTAGCAGTGGCATGTAAGATGATGTGGCCCCTCCTCTGAATTGCTTAAGAAGGGATATGTGAAAAACAGGGTGGATTCTAGCTCCTTCTGGTAACTGCAACTTATAGGCGACTGAACCAACCTTAATGGACCAAAATACTGCAGGCCTAGTTTTTGATTCCTCCTGAGTGCTACCGACTGCTGCCTGTATGGTTGTAACTTAACCAGTACCTTGTCTCCTACTTGAAACTGCATGTCTCTTCTATTTCTATCGGCTTATTGCTTCATGTAGTTCTGGGCTCTAGCTAGATTGACTTTCAAAGTATCTAACAAACTGTCCCGCTGTTGTAGAAGCTCCTGGATGGTAGGAGAATCATTAACTGAGCTATCATACCGTGTTAATAAAGGTGGATCATGACCAAACAAGGCCTTGTATGGAGCCATGCGAATGCTATGGTGAAAGGAGGTGTTGTACCAAAATTGAGCCCAGGGTAAGTATTTAACCCAAGACCTAAGATTGTCAGAATAGAAACAGCGAAGATACATCTCTAGTGTCTTGTTTAAGACCTCACTCTGCCCATTAGTTTGTGAGTGATAGGACGAACTCATGGCTAAGGTAGTGCCTTGTAACTTGAAGAGTTGCTGCCAAAAAGAGCTAAGGAAGACCTTGTCCCTATCTGATACAATCGATCTAGGAATGCCATATAATTTGATGATATTAGCCACAAATGCCTCAGCTACGAGCTTGCTATTATAATATGATTTCATAGGAATGAAGTGCCCGAACTTTGAAAGTCTATCCACCACAACCATGATTACTAAATAACCAAATGATGGTGGTAATCCTGTGATAAAATTGAGTGCTATATTCTCCCAAACTTGATTCGAAATTGGGAGTGGTTGTAGTAAACCTGTAAAGTGAGTTGTCTGCATTTTAGTTTGTTGACAAATGGTACATTATTGGACATACATTCGAATATCCTGCTGTATACAAGGCCAGTGAAATTGGGAGCAAACTCTGGCCATTGTTTTTGCTACACCTGAATGCCCACCCATCTTAGAATCATGCAACTCAGCAAGTATCTGATTTCGGAGGACCTTATCAGCTGGAACTACAATACGATTCTTCCAGTACAGGGTTCCATTTCTAACTGCATAAGATGGGTCTGTTGTTGCATTATTAAGGCAATTCTGGTAGATGACCGCCAAGTCAGGGTCTTGTTGCACTTTCTGATGTAATTCTTCAAGCCAGTTAGGATGTGGTTGGGACAAGGCCATAATGAAGCATCGAGACAAAGAATCGGCTGCAACATTCTCTTTGCCCGGTTTATAGTGAATCTCGAAGTCATATCCCAGGAACTTAGGAAGCCACTACTGCTTTTCCGGTGTGCGCAAGGACTGGTCTAACAATTCTTTTAAGCTCTTCTGATCCATTTTGATAATAAATTTGTGTCCCACTAAGTAGTATCAAAACTTAAACATGGCTTGTGTGATGGCATAAAACTCTCTTGTATAAGCAAATTGCTATTGGAGTCTTGGTGACAATTTCTTGGAGAAATAAGCCATAGGGTGACCCTATTGAGAAAGGACAGCACCAATCCCAGATCCTGAAGCATCCATCTCTAATGTGAATGGCTGGGAAAAATCTGGTAGTGCAAGTACTGGTGACTCTATTATAGCGCCCTTTAACATGCTGAAAGCTTCCTCAGCCTTGTTGCTCCATGAGAAAGAATCCTTCTTTAGAAGATCAGTAAGGGGAGAGGCTAAGGATGCATAACCTCTAATAAATCTGCGGTAATTCCCTATCAAGCCTAAGAAGCCCTTGAGTTGTTTGATATTTTTAGGTTGTGGCCAGTCTAAAATAGCCACTACTTTGTCTTTCTCCAAAGTTACTCCTTGTCCTGTAATAGTGTGGCCCAGATAATCAATTTCTCGTTACCAAAGGAGCACTTGGACAGTTTGGCAAATAACCTTTCGCTCTATAAAATCTGCAAGACTGTTTCCAAGTGTTGTAAATAATGATGCCAACTCTGACTGTAGACCAAAATATCATCGAAGAAAACTAATACAAACTTCCTCAAAACCTTACCAAAAATCTGGTTCATTAACCCCTGAAAGGTTGCAGGAGCATTTGTTAATCCAAACGGCATAACAAGCCATTCATAATGGCCATGATGTGTCCTAAATGCTGTTTTATGATGATCCTCCAATGTAATCAAGATTTGGTGATATCCCGATCACAAATCCAACTTCAAAAATGTGTAGCACCCTGTAATTTGTCCAACAACTCATCTATTATAGGTATTGGGGAAGAATCCTTCACTGTAATGGCATTAAGAGCTCTATAGTCGGTGCAAAACCTCCACATACCATCTTTCTTTTTAACTAGCACAATAGGAGAAGAGAATGGGCTTTTGCTGGGTTGTATTTGTAACACCCTTTATCATATAAGCCATGCTCGAGTCATGGAATTACATAAAAAGGTTGTCACAGTGCTAAAAAACTCTTTAAAATAGGGAAAATATAATACATGGCCCTTTTATTATCCACTTTAATACTAACTACTAAACTCTAATACATAGAGAATAAAATAATTACACTTTAAAAGTAATTTGTGACCGATGAGTAAGCAGTCGTGCATTCGACTAATCATTAGCTAGCTTCGATGGTCTCTTGATCTGGCTAGCGCCTGAGTCGTGCTCAATGAGCGGCCCTGTATTCCGTCTTGCACTGGATGTCCAACTTAGGTACTGAAATATTTACGGAAAAGAAGAACATACAAGCAGGCAGTGAGAACCTAGGGTTCTCAGTAGGTAAATTTGAACAAAACTTATGATATCATCATAAACATTCCAAATTGGTTTATTATGAAAATATGAGCATATATAAACAAATAGTGGTTCAATTTTAAGTTGAAAATGCCCTTCTCGAAACGGGTTATATTTTAACCATCACTTACCATATTATATTACAGACATAGAAATATGATTAGTATGATATGCTTCGACCAGAATCATGATAATAACAATATGACTTGATGAGATAACTAAGGATGCGCTCATAGATGCTTATACTTGACTGTATGCAAGTGCACTTGACTTAATTCATATCTTTCTTTAGCGTGCAACTTGATCTTACTTTTCTGTGCTTAGTCCCCCGGAGGTGAATGGCCTTTCTCACCCCTGGGCAATAGCCTGCTTTTTAGGTCCGAGCTCAGACTCATACATGAGTGACGGGTTTACTTTCCCCGACCCTCACACCGGTCTATTCCCACTAATCTGGTCGAGAGCTGGCCCAAGTCTTTGACAGTATCGCTCTGGTCCACGCTAGCTGGGTCTATGCCATGCCTGGCGTGGTAGCTTAGTACGTCCCTCTTGAAAGTTCTTATCATCTTTCCTTTTCATATCTTATCATGCGTACAGATGCTTTGTGCATACATGAGTATGCCTCATGTCTTATTTCTCATATCATATTCTAATTATGCTTGCATGCATGGCATACATGAACATTTCATGTGAATGTAATATATTCGAGGTATAACCTCTCATAGCAAAAGCTCTCATAACTCATATCATGCCTAAAATTCATCCTTGATAACTCATATCATCTTCAAATTTATCCTTGCTTGTACACATTTCCTAGATTCCTAGACTTCTGTCGTAAATTCGGCAGCATAACGGATCAGCTCCGTTTCCCCATGAATAGTGCCAGTTCTCACAGACAATTCAATCATAGCAATATAATCAATTTAACACACATATATATCAATGTCAAACTGGCAATTCTCAACTCATACGTTATATGTTTTACTAACACTTATGAAATCATCAATTGGGTCACTTTTGCCCATCTATTCAGATTTGCCCGAATTTCATATGATCCACCTTTATTTCTATTCAACTCATTTGAACCTGAATTTTGGATATGTCATAGCTCTATATGTCTACTTTCTAATCTCTTTAGTCCCATATCATTTTGATTTATATAACTCAAGATATTCAACCCTTGCCTCAGCTTGTTCGGTCACTAGCCCGAATTACACTCCTAGAAGTATAAATTCACTAAAAATCGAAACTAAGCTCAATTCATACGAAACTGGTCTCATATTGAAGCTAACAGGACAACCTTTCAATTGCCACAAGTTTCATATCATTTGCTATCGTATAGCTCGAGTTATAAGTCCTGAAAATTGACCTTCCTGAACTACCCTATTTTGGCTCGGTTTGGACATAGAGTAACTTCCTCGAATTACTGGGAACAATTTGGACCATCACACACTCGGAATCTCATATTGGGATGTTCTCCTATGTCTAAGCTTTCTAACAAAATTATTTTCACTCAATTTGGAGTTGTATAGGGTGAATTATATCTTCCTCAAGTTACCCTGCCTGGATGAAAGTCCTGAACCCTAGGTCAAACTTCAAAAATTCGTATCTCCCTCAATATTAATCCAATAACCTTATATGATATATCTATGAAAAGCCCTGAATGTCTACTTTCATCTAAAAATGGTTTCATCGGATTTGACCGATTGTAAGCGGCGCCATACACTCCATCATATGGACTGCCGTGGGATTCCTCACCAAGACAGCATCCTGATGCTTCTCTCCTTCTAATTTTCTCTTCTAACCATAATTTCAACTCAAGATTTCCTATTAATCCTATCATAATCCTTTCATAATTCAGCTATTAACTCATCAAATACATGAAGGAGAATACAAGTTCATACAGCCTTAGGGCAAATAATTCAAGAATAGAAGTAGAATCCTACCTCTTTGGAGTGTGATCTTGAGTTAAGTGTTGAAGCTTGAATTATTAGGACTTGGCCAAGCTTGAAGGAGTGATGGAGTTGGGTGAATGGAGAATGGAAAAGAGAGCTGAAGTGAGGGAGAAGAGAGGGCGCAGAAAAATGGGTCTGAATGAGGGGAGAAGAAGGTGTTATATAGGCATGAGTGGTAGTCAACTTGGAGGGTTTTGATTGGCCTTAAAACACAAGGCTGAAATTCTGCCAACTTTCCCCTCTTTTGTGACAATTTGCTCTCCACGTCGCTCTAACAGTGGGACTCGTTTCCAGTATATTCTGAAGATGACATCGGAACTCGTGCACTTCATGAGATGAAATTGGAACTCGTGGATGATTTGGAAACCAACTCAAAGATCCGAACTCGAGCCCTTTCTAACTGAATTCCACTTTAATGCGGGACCTCGTGACATTTTACTCGGAAGTCGGTACTTGCACCATTATGTTAAACTATAACTTCTGAGGTCGGAAACCATGTACACCATTAAGGTTATATCGAAACTCGGGTAAATTTTCTTTGAGACATGAAGTCGGATATCATGGAATTACGTCATATTGTTCGGACTTGAAGTCCAAGTTGGAAGTCGGGAAATGAGGAATTTCAAGTTGAATCGGAGGTCGGAAATTATACCCACTATACTTTAACTCGAATATTGGAACTCGGAAGCCACTCCAGTTAACTCGAAGCTAGAACATTAAGTCGGAAATTGAAAAGTCCATGAAGTCGGAATTTTGCAGACCAATTCAGAAGTTGGACAGGACATGAAGTCGGGAATGAGGAACATGCTGGGATAAGGTCGGAAGTCGGAATATTGACATGAAGACAAACTCGGAAATCGGAAATTGTTCCATTTCATGTGGAATTCAAGTACGAAGTCGGAAATCATAAAACTAATGAACTCGGAACTTGGAACTCGTTGTAGAGGTAAAGTGGAATAATTTAGCACAAAGAAAATTGGGATGTTACAGTATTAACCCCTCTTGTAACATGTCATGCAGCATAGATTCAATCTGCTCCTTCTGGCTATAGGGTATCGATAAGGTTTCACCTTAACTGGATTGGACCCCTCCAATAACGGAATAGAGTGGTCATGGTTTTAGGAAGGTGGTAGCCCAGTTGGTTTGTCAAAAACTTGTTTGTAAGTATAGAGCAAAAGCACCAATTCAGGTTCCATATTTTCTAGTAGCTCAAGGTTAGGGCACTGTTGTGTTGCATCATTTTGCAGCTGGATAGTATACACCTCCGATATGGCATCAGTCGCAACTAGCCTTCGAAGGTGGTGACATTCGGCTTGTGCAGGCCGTAGAGAAGGATCACTTTGCAATGTCACATATTTGCCATTTTGCAGGAATTTCAGTTGGGAACGATCATAATTTGCCATATACAATCCCAAGGTGGCTAACCTTTTGCCCCCTAGAATTAAATCTGCACCACATATTAGTAGTACAAATGCAGATAAATGTAATTCAACTCCTTGCATCTGTAGGGTTATATCACGAATGAAGCCTTTAATTGTCATATAGGATCCGTTTCCAACCATCACTTTGAAAACCGGTTTGGACTCTATAGGTAATTATAGAAATTTAGCTATACGAGGTTGCACAAAATTGTCATTGTTGCCCCCATCCACAAGGACTTGAACAGTGGATCCATGTAACTGAGCAGTGAATCGAATATTGCCAAAACCTATTGCTCCTTTCAATGCATTCAGGGAAAGGAGATGGTCTTAATTACTAGGCTTTTCTGTCTGTAGTATTCGGTCTAGCAGTTCAGGCTCTGGGTTCATAGCAATTTCTTCTTCCTCGGCCATCAGCATGAGAAGCTGTTTATTAGCACATTTGTGATTGAAAGTGAACTTCTCATCACAAAAATAGCACAAACCTTTGTCTCTTCTACGCTGCATTTTTGCTAGGCTGATTTTTCTGATTGGGGTTGGCTTATTGGTAGGTAAGTGGGGTTGGAAGTTAGGTGGAGTTGGAAGCAGGGGTGGTAGGTTCTGCTTAGGTTGATTTCTGTATATAAGTGCAGTGGTGAGGATAGTGTATGAATGTGTAGATTGCTGTTTGGGTGTATGGCTGTTATGTGCCGGTTTGGTCTTAGGAAAATGTCTTTCTTCATTCAATTTGGCTAATGCCACTGTGCGTAGCAATGACATGGGGGATTGGGCTACTACATCTCGACAAATTTCAGTGTGTAAACTGCTCAAGAAATAGGCTAAAACAGCTTCCTGTGGTAATCCAAATGAACGGTTTGCCGGAGCCATGAAGTGCAGATAATAATCATCAATAGTTCCTATTTGTTGTAATTTGAACAACTCTTGCATAGGGCTATCAAACGGGGAAGGAACAAATTGTGTTTCTAACGCCCTAGTCAATGCATGCCATGAATGGAAGGGGGTAATTCGCTGAATCATTTGAAACCATGGAACTACTAACTTATCCATGTGTATCGTAGTTATACCAACTCTTTCCTCATCAGGAGTATTATGATAATCAAAGAATTGTTCAGCTTTAAAAATCCAATCTAAAACATCCTGACCATTAAATCTAGGGAATTCCAAATGAACATCCCTGGAATCATGTGCGATTGGTACCATGATTGTGAGGAGGTGAGGTCGATGTCGAACCATGGGGCTGAGATTGTTGCAGTTGCTCCCATTGTGCATTCATATCAACTTGCACTTGAGCCGTGTGAGCTCTCTGCTCTTGATCCCGTAACTCCAAGAGATCCATCATCCTCTTAATTTCTGCACCATGATTGTGTACTTGAGATGGCAAATCCTTCAACTTATTGATCTCGGCTTGCAATTCCTTAAGATGAGTACTCTCAGCCATGGGTCAATGAAAGCACCAATCCTATATACTATGGAGAATATTAAACTAAATCAGCAACTAACGTGTAACTGGATATGTATTCACTGAGGTAATCAATCAAATAGTATATATCCTCTATGACTGTAACCATGGTCCACATCAGAATCATAATTCAATACAACAAATTCAAAGAACAATGTTTATGGTCATAGACTAAGGGGAACATCAGCAATCACAGTTCCCATGAGTAGTTTATACCTGCAGTCCGCAAAGAATAGAAAGGATAGAAGTTTAGGAAGACTGAGGGAAAAGAAGAGCTCAGGGAAGAAGCAGAAGAAAACCAGAGGGAAAATTATACCAGTATCAACTTGCCACCCAAATGAAGTCCTCCCACTTCTTATTTGGCCTGCGGCTTTTGTTGCTCCTTCTAGGGCCCTCAATACCCAAATCAATTGCCACCTATCTTTCTTTTGTAACTAACTTACTATTTTTTTCCTTTTCTTACTCAGCTCTCTTATTGGCCTTTCCCACGTGTATCTCAACACCACTCTTATTAGTTTGGTTTCCTTTACATATAACAGAAATGCACACCTCAAATCGTTGGGCATAACCCAATCCACTTCCCATTTTCTGAGGCAGGAAGACCATAGTTACCACGCATAATTACATATGAAAAATAGGTGTTCTACACTCTCGTCATGCACATTACAAAATACACACTTCACATCCAAGTTGCTAATAAAGGTCATTCTTGATAATCTATCTTTCGTATTAAGCTTACCCAAAATAACAAACCAGACTAACAGCTCCACTTTAGGAGGAGCAACATTACACCAGAATTTTGCTGCATAACTGAATACACCAAGGTCACTAACTTGTAACTTGGTGACAACATCCGTGAAAGATTTTGTAGAAAAATCCCTTGAGCCTTGATGGCACCAAATTCTCCTATCTTATTGATCCCTAAATAACTGCACATTAGATAGAACACCCAGTAGCTCCAATAGTAAAGTATTTTCCCATTCGAATAACTTTCTTCTCCATAGCAAATTCCACAACCAAGACACCTTATCCCATATGCCACATTCTTCAACTTTAATGTGTTTTTGCAAAGAGATTGCATACAACCTGGGAAATTTAACCATCAATGGGCCACAATCTAGCCAAGAATCCTCCCACATAAGAGTCTTGCCCCCATTACTAATCTGAATTTTAAATCCGCCTCCACATATTTCCTTTACAGGCTTTGCTAATGGACCAAACACTACTAATAATAGCCTTCCACAGACCCTTCCCATGAGCACAATTGATTACTAAAAAATCTATCCCTAGAAATCTTGTTACACAAACATATCACTCTTTTCCCACAAACAATTACTATCATCCAAGAATGTCCACCACCATTTAAAAAGTAAGGCAGCATTCTTAATGACTATGTCACCAATACCCGAACCCCATAATTTCTTAGGTAGTTGTATTAATTCCTACTTAGCCAATCGGTGGAATCTCTTCCTTTCTTGTTTCCCCCCAAAAAATCTCCTTTGAATAGCTATAATCTCTTTTGTAATCGCTTTTGGCATTCGAAAAATGCTCAAATAATACAAAGGAAGGTTATTCAACATGGACCTTATAAAAACTAATCTACCTGCCTTAGATAGCATATACATCTTCCATCTACTCAATCTCTTCTTAATTTTTTCAATCACAGGTTGCAAGTCCTCACCCAATTCGAATTAGCCCCTAAGGGAATACCCAAATAACTAATTGGCAGTTTGGACACTATACATCCTAATATACCTTTCATTCCATTAATCCAATCCACATCACAATGCAACAAAATCAAAGTAGATTTATCATAGTTAATTTGTAGACCAGACATAACTGAGAAATAGTCCAAGATCCTCCTATAATTAATAATAGTCTTGTACTTGGCAGGGTAGAATAGTATCGTATCATCTACGAATTGAAGGTAGGATAAGTTTACTGCATCTTTGCCTATCTACAAGGGCTCAATCAACCTTTTCTCTTCAGCTTTGATAAATAGTTTATTTAGGACCTCCTAAGACCTCTCTTTATGCAAAATGGCTTGGTAGGGGATCCATTAACAATAATAGACATTTCTACCGATTTCAAGCATCGGTTAATCCAAGATCTCCACTTGCTGCCAAAGCCCATTCTTTCTAGAACATGATCCACAAAGATCCATTGAATAGAGTTGTACGCCTTTCTAAAGTCCAACTTTAGCAGTGACGTGCTCTTTCTTTTGTCTTTCAACCATTGAACCACCTCACACACTATTAGTGCACCATCAAGGATTTGGTGCCCTTGAACGAATGCAGATTATGCCTTGCCAACTAGATTCCCCATCAGATTCCTTAATCTATTGGCTAATATCTTTACAACCACCTTATACACACACTTGACCATGCTTATAGGTCTATAGTCTTTGACCTCCCGAGCTTCATCACTTTTTGGCGCCAAAGTCACCCATGTCATATTGAGTCTCCTAGAGAAAGTACCTGAAACAAAAAAAAAAAAAAAATCCAAAATGCAAACAGAAAAATCTCTCCCCCATATATCCCAACACTTCTTAATGAAATTTAAGTTAAACCCATCGGCACCAAGAGCTTTGGACGGGGTCATAGGACCAAATGGCATTTTTTATCTCCTCCATTTGTTGGCATTACTTCTAACTCTGCAACCTCTACCAAAGATATCTTGGCCACTAACCGATCTTCAAACTCTAACACAGGGACATCTTTTTGCTTATATAAAGAATTATAGAATCACCTGACCTCACCCTTGATACTTCTAGGATCTCTAAGAAACCTTCTTGCTTTCTTAATTTCCACCCTCAACTTTCTCCTTCTTCTTATTGAGGCCATTGTGTGGAAATACTGTGTTTCAATCAATATCTTTCAACTAACAATCCCTACATAATTGTTTCCAATAAGATTCTTTGTGTGATAACCATTTTGAAAGTTGACTTCTCAAGGCTAATAGTCAAGCCTCATCAGTTTCATCAATGCCACCCACTCCAAACCAACTTTCCACTGCTGTAACCTCTCTTTCCAGTAACTTTATTATGTGATAAATGATTCCAAATACTTCAGAGTTCCATTTCTTAGTAGGATGTTTAAGCTTGAACAACTTCTTAGCCATACCCATATTCCCTATACTCTTCCATTCCTTCTCAATAAGTGTTTTGAAACCCGGATGAATAAACCACATATCTATGCACTGAAAAGTTCTTGGACCCCAATCATAGGCATTAGATTCCACCAATAATGGTACATGATTTGATATTGAACACTGAAGACCCGATAGCTTTAGTTCATATTTCACTAACAACTCTAGACTTAACAGCACTCAATCAATCCTACTAAATGAGTTACCATGTTTCTAAGTCAACTTACACCCTAATAAAGGCAAGTCTACTAAACCCATTTGATCAATCCAATCTACAAACTCACTCATAGATCTTGATAATTGTGAATACCCCAGTCTTTCCTCTAGACACTTGACCTCATTGAAATCACCTATGATAATAATAGGGATATCAAAAGAGTTCCTTAGAGAAGCAAGCTCATTCTAAAAAACCCATTTCTTCTCAATACCATGTGGACCATACACTACTATAATACCCACTGAGCTACCCATTTCTTGTTTATAACCTTTGATACATAACCATCTTTGGCCTTTTACAACTATCTCCAAGTATATAAAGCTCTTCTCCCAGATACATAGCAACCCACCACTACTGTTTATCGCACCAATCTCTACCCAATTAAACTCATCATCAATCCACATCCTTCTAATGGCACTCTCCTTCAACCCATTCACTTAGTCTTCATCAACGCTAAGAATGCACATTTCTTATCCTTAACCAACTTCCTTATAGCCCAATACTACGACCCACCCCCCAAACCCCTAACATTCCATGAAATAATATTAATAAAGAACCAATTTCCTCACCAAGTAACTCGAATGTCACTCTTTTATCCTAACCTCTAGCTTATTTTCTTTTCCTCCTCCTACTCCCGTTACGCTCCACCATTTCTTCATATATTGTTTAGATTGTGGTAGAGTCACATCTACTAGAAAGACCCAAATACATACCTGTCTTCCAAGTAGTCACAGCATCCTCTTCCATATCCTCCTCAGAGTCTTCCATGATTTTCTCCATTTGTGTTGTAGCTTCGTCCTCCTTATTCAGACTTGCGGTCTTCTCCTCTATACACTGTGTTCTCTGGTCATGAATGTTTTTGAAGCCTGGAGGTACTATCGAGTTAAGGAAGTCCCTTGTATTTGACTCAATATGGGAACCATACATCATTAAAGCCCAATATATTTTATTTGGGTCCAAATGTGCATGATCTATCAACCTCATATCTTCATTTACCACCCCCTTTCCTATTCTGAGCCCCCATCTATTTGTTGGCCCACTCTCTCTTTATCATTTTCGGGCTCACTTCTGGTTAGGCTTAGGTCTCTAAGCCTCAAGATTCAGCTTCTCTTCATTTAGTGATTTAGTCATCGTGATAGATGGCTCCATATTGTCTCCACCTCCCCATTACCATCAGATTTTGCATACTCATTAACTATAGCCTTTATTAGGGAGTAATTCTCATTTCCCTAAATGTCATCTTCTCTATCCTTCATAATGATTACCTCATTAATGTCGTCCTTAGCAACCGGAATGTTCACTGTCAACCCAGCAGTTGGAATATTCAGCACAACCGGCAACCTCTTCATCTTCTGCTTTTCCTTTTCAACCACAATACTTTCCAACTTGGCCCCATAACACTTTTTGATTTTCCTCAATGAATATCAAACCCCTTAACCCCAACTGAGAGGTAAATCCAACATTGTATATAGGGGAAATGGCATGTGTCCAGATGGATTCTACCAGTACCAAATCCTTGCTTCTTTGAAGTGACTTCTTACAATCCCACAACTGTTCCCTACACACCTCCAATTTTGCTTATGTTCTGCTCGTTCCAAGCTTGAGGGGGGATACCTACACATTGCACCCAAACCCTTTTCGTACTCCACACTTCCTCCTTCAACCATTTCCTTACTTCATTAAAATTTTTTTTAAGGAAATCCCCATTGTTGTCCACAATTTTCTTCATCTCTTCCTTGGAATAAAATGTAATGAGTGCCTGATATGCACCCATTTCCCTAACCTTTACACATATTGAGGTAATTCTCATAATTTCCTCTTCCATTTTTTTAATCTCGAATGGTGCCAGATTTTCTCCAATAACGCTTCTGTTCAGCTCTTCCACCATTCCCTCATCAGTATCACCGTACACCACTATTGTCTTTATAGGAACATTTACTGATGTTCCTTTATGTATGATTATTTCATTCCTCAGCATCCTTTCACTATTACCCCCCGCTTATTCTAAGGGGATATTTTCTGGGGGAATGGGGTAAGAGTCAAACACGGGACATCTCAAACTCAAATGAAAACATGCAGGAGACAACCACTAGGCTGTGGGTTCAACCACAATTAGCTTTTTTATTTTTTATTTTTTGGTACATGAGCTAAAAGAAAAGTAAAAAGAAAGCAGAAAAAAAGATTATCTCAGATGGATAGTCCCAACAAAATTAGCAAGAAGGATCTGCTCCATCCCAATCAAAGGATTATTCCAAACTCCACTCTCGATTTAACCCCAAACTTCGCCAAAAAAATCAGTAGCTTGGTTGCCTTCCCTGTATATGTGCTGAATAGTACAATCCCAATCTTGGCCAATAGACAAGTATCATGAATAATAGATCCATAAACATGAAACTTCGAAGGTTAACCCTAAACCAATCTCAGAACCTTTGTGTAGTCACATTCACAAATGACTTTCCTAAAGCCCAAATTCCAAGCCAAATCAAGACCTTTCCCCAATGCTAACAATTCAACACAAAGATTGTCAGCCCAAGGAATAAAACCAGTATAACCAGTAACCCATTTGCCAATCTTATCACGAATTAAACCACCAAAACCAGCCTGACCAAGATTTCCCAAAGAGCTTGCATCAGTATTAAGCTTGACGAAACTATGAGGAGGAAGATGCCAAGAAATCATAATAGGAGGTTTAGGAATCAAAGAGTGAGAGAAAACCTGTTTACAAGTGTCAAACATAATCATAATATTGTGCACTAACACACACAGAGGTGTTTTCATTTTTTTAAACACCCAATCGTTACAAGACTTCCAGATTTGCCATATAGTTGCACAAAAAACTTCAGCACTGAGCCTAAAGAAAACACATGCAACCAGTCATGTATGGGCAAATTAAAAAACAAGAAAGCTGGCAAATTGGGAACCACTAGAGACCAAGTAGCATAGGTATAAGAACAATCCCGCAAGCAATAAATATCAGTTTCTAGATTCATATTACACCGAGAACACATATCTGAACTAGCCAAGCCTCTATGATGGTGGAGACAATTAGTAGGAAGGCAACCATGAAGGGAGAGCCAGAAAAGAAAGCATATCTTGAACGGGGTCTTGTGTTTCCAAACTGACCTCCAAGACGAAGGAGTATGGAGATGCCTAGCCAAACAATGATAACCAGAGGAAGCAGTATAAGTACTAGATTGAGATCCTAACCAAGCCATAGAATCTAACCAAGCAGCTTGAAGCGGGATCGAAATCTCTTTCACTAAATTAATCACACGACTATCCAAAAAAGTGCAAAGCAAGTTCAAGTTCCATTGCCTTTGATTCCAACATTGATTGACTTTCACCTGAGTATTTGAAATGTGGACAAAATCAACCAAATTACAAAGGAGGCCATCTCTAGTCCAAGTATCATGCCAAAAAGAAGAGGAGCCATCTCCCAAATGCATGTGGAATCTATCTTTGAGGAGAACAACAACCTTGTGAATAGTGTGCCAAACAAAAGAGCAAGAGTTGGAACATTCACTCTCCAAAATAGATTTATCTTTCAAATATTTGTGAGAAAGAACATTCACCCACAACTTGTTTTTCTCATGTAAAAGGCTCCAAACTAGTTTGCCAAGTAAAGCAATATTAACATTTCTAGACTTTCGAATTCCCAGCCCACCAACATTAATAGGTTGGATTACAACTTCCCAATTAACTAGGTGCCAACCTCTCTCTAAATTAGACTTACATCATAAGAAAGATCTAGTCACCTTATCTATCTATTCACAAATAGTTGTGGGAATCCAATAAGACTGCATGGGATAGATGGGAATAGAAGCCCGCACAGATCTAGCTAGAGTTAATCTACCTGCTCGATTTAACAATTTGCCTTTCCAAGAAGCCAGTCTTTGATTCAATTTATCCACAATGAAATAAAAATCACTCTTTTTTGGCCTTTGATGCAAAAGCGAAAACCCTAAATATCTGCCCAAATTAAAAGCAAATTGAATAGAAGAAATAGAAGAAAGAGCCTCTTGCCTTTGTCTAGGGACTCTCTTCGACCACATAGCTCTAGATTTATGTAAGTTAACTTTTAAACTAGAAGCTTTATAAAAGGAATCTAATACAACACCAATTGTTCTCACATTAGAGGCAGAAGCTTTAGAGAACAGCAAAACATCATCAGCAAACAATAAATAAGAGATATAAGGCCCACCTTTAGATAAACGCACCGAGTACCAATCCCTAGCATTCACTTTATTCCTAATTAAATAGCTCAGATCTTCCATGCAAAGAACAAAAAGATAAAGAGACATTGGGTCACCTTGCCTCAAACCTCTAGAGGGAGAAAAGGCTCGCTAGTTGGCCCTATTCCATAAAATAGATAGAGAATATGATGAAACACAGAACATAATCAAGTTGATGATGGGGAGTAGGAAACTAAACTTCAGAAGAATAAATTTCAAGTAATTCCAATCCACCCTATCATAAGCTTTTTCCAAATCAATCTTGAAAGCAATTAGACCATTGCAATCTTTAGCTTTCCTCATGTAGTGCAACACCTCCTCCGTAACGATAGCATTATCATGAGTACTCCTGCCAAGAACAAAGCCATTCTGCATGGGGCCTATCAAATCCCCAACTAGAGGTCTTAATCTATTTACCAAGATCTTAGTAATCAACTTATACAAAACATTACAAAGGCTGATTGGATGAAAATCTCTAAAATGCACAGGCTAATCCTCTTTAGGAATAAGCATAATAAGAGTTTCAACAAGAGCAGGATTAAAGAAGCCATAAATAAATGCATTTCTAACCAGATGCCAAACGTCATCACTAACCACATGCCAATAATTTTTAAACAAAAAAGGCTGGAAGCCATCAACTCGTAGCACATTAAAGGAAGGCATATCTCTGAGAGCATTAAAAACCTCTTCCTTTGAAATAGGATTTAAGAGCAACCTGTTATTTTCCTCGCTAACTTGACGAAAAACCATATCCGATGAAATGGTCATATCCACCATCTTGGAAGAATAAAATAGACCATGGAAAAAATTAAGCACTTCTTGCTTCAATAAATCATCATTAGTACACTAAGAGCCATCTGAAAGAAACAAACCTGAAACTTTTTTTCTTTTTCTTCTGACAATAGTCTGAGTGTGGAAAAAAGAAGTATTCTTGTCACCAAACTTAACCCACTTCTCATTAGATTTCTGAAACCAAAACATCTCTTCTTGTTTTAGCACATCCCCATATTCCTTTTGGAGATTTCTCTCCAAAATAGCAAGAGAAGTTGAATCCACTTTCTCTAATTTTTGCTGCACATCTCAGCCTATTCTCAAGGGTTCTTTTCCTTTTGAATATATTCCCAATGACGTTTCTATTGAAATCAAGGGACTCTTCCCTAACTCTAATCAGTTTGCCAAAAACGTCCTCATTCTGACAAGCCCAAGCATTAGGTACCACAGCTTCATAATCTATATGCATAGCCCAAGAAACCTCAAAACGGAAAGGTCTAGGACCAATTGGAACACCCACACCCTCACACCTCAATAGAATTAGATGATGGTCAAAATAGAGCCTCGGCAAGGTCTCAACAAAAGCATATGGAAAAGTGTGATGCTAAACCACATCAACTAACACTCTATCTAGGCATTTGGCCACTTGCCTCCACCCTTGAAAAGTCTGGCACTAGGTATACTGACTACTAGTTGTTTTAATGTCCATGAGGTTACACATATCAACCTCCCTCACAAATTTCCTAACTCTATGAAGAGAAAACTCCCCACCCTTCAGTTCCTGGGGTAATAAAATCTCATTAAAATCACTAAGAAGCATCCACAGCATGGAAATTCTCTGCCTCATAGAACAAAGATAGTCCCAAAGAGCTTCCCTACAAGAAGGAATAAGACCACCATATATTGTCGAGCAAACCCAAGAATCTGCACCAATGCCAAACTGCACCGAAATAGCCTACTGGAAAATATCCACCATAGTGTAATTGATCCCATGCAAACCCAAAACCCAAATACCCCCTGAATGCCCATTAGCCTCATAAATTGCCAAAGGAACAAAACCGAGCTTCTTTTAGAAACCATCAACCTTTTTAAATTGACAATGAGGCTCCAGTACAATAAAGATATCTAGTCTCACTTTCTCCACTATGGACTTAACCACCTTCTTTCCAGCAGCATTCATTGCCCCCCTTAAATTCAAACTTATGATTATCATTGATAAATTCAATGCAAAAAAAGGGACGTAGTCCTACAACAAGCTACATGCTTGTTGTCACTCCTTGCACCTTGGTATGTTGCACTCCTTCTTTTTCGGCATCATTGGATACTGAATTGTCATTCTTCTCAATAACATTAGTACCTTGTGAAACCTCTCTAAAACGCTCCTTAGTTTGACCATTGATCATCCCTTTAGAACTATCTCTGCGATGCCTCTTCAATCTTGGTTTTGGCACCGTGGTTAAGGAGTTCGTAAAAACCCCAGCCTTTTCTTTCACAGGTTCATGATGCTTAGGCTTGGAAATCTTGCCTCCCTTCATGACCTTGTTAGGGTTTAGCACTCCAAACACAAAACTTAGCCCGCCAGGCTTCACACTTTCCTTTGGGTCAGTTGTTGTTTTCGGCCCAATGCTAACCTGCAACCCATTATTTGACTTTCCACGTGAAGTAATGGCCTGATTTTGCCTGGCTTGGATTCCCTTCTGCATGTAACAAGAATCATGACTGGGAGCCACAACATCCTTTCCCTTACTCTTTTGATTTTGTTTACGTTTATTTTGCACCACTTTCCACTCACCATTATGATCTACTTGATTCTCCAAATCTTTAACCACCCCTGATTTTCTCCAGCTTTCAAATTTTTTTCCGTCATTCAGCTCCTACAGACCTTCTCTCTCCTCTGACGTTGGCCTTCCTTTCGGCAAATGTTGCACCGTTGTTGCAATCGCCGGATTGAAACTGCAATTTCTGGCAACGTGACCATACTTGTTACATGCTGAGCAAATAAGATTGAGGCTTTCAAACTCCACCTCATGCCAATGATCTTGTACCCACACTCTCCTCTTAATAGCCTCTGCCAAATTAACCTCAACACAAATACACACATAATTTCCTCGATCTAACTTAGTAGTAGTTGAGTCGATTTTCACCGATTTCCTAATTGCTTTGGCAATTACACGTAGCATGCACTCATCATAATACAAGAAATTGAGTGCCGACAGTCTCACCCACACAATAGTGTGACCAAAACAAAAGTCATTGGGATTAAATTGAGCCGTCCATTATTTTACAGCAAGGTAGTGTCCTTGAATCATCCATGGACCACCCTCCATAACCCATGCTCTATCCTCTAGCACGTCAAATTTGACCATGAAGTACTCATTACTTGCACTTATGATGTCAAATCTTGCTCTAAGTTTCCACATATAAGCTTTATTGTAGCAAATCCTAGGGACTTTCCCAGCAACTTAACAATTAAACATCTCTCCAAGATTCTGAAGCTTGGCTAATGACTGAATCAGCAAAAAACACCTTCGGTTTCAGCGAATCATTATCCTTTAACTTAATCCAGGCCAAGTTCTCCATCAAAAGATTAGAATCCTTTCTTTATTGCTGTGGTGCAACTCTCCCTCCCAAAACTTTATCACAAAAAGATACTTTCCCTTGCTCGCCCACATCTCCACCCTTAACCCCGAAAACTCCAGTCTCACCATGCAACACCTTCTCATTCGAACCAATTTGATCTCTATTTCCACCATTGGCCACGCTCGTTCCTTGCCCTCCAACTCCCCCGCTCTCTCCTCTCTCTTCACTCATTTTCAGTATCTTTTCACTTTACCTTCTAGTATTTTTCCGGATTAGCTTTTGTAGTTGATATTAATTATGATGATTATTAAATATTAATCTATAATATGAGAGTAAAAGTAGATAAATTTTGAAATAAATTTTAATTAAGAGTATTTAAGAAATATCAAAATGAAAGCAATAAAATGGGAGTGGCATTAGACATTGCCACTCTCTAAAAATGCTTACTCTAAGTTTAAACAAAAATGCTATAAGAAAGCAACTATCGTATGTACCCCCCCCCCCCCCCCCGCGCCAAAGAAACTATCAATGTTACTTCCTCCGTTTCAATTTATTTGTCCACTTGGACAATTTGGTTTATTCTTAAATTAATGTATTTGGATACAAATAGAGAGAGTAATTATTAGGATACTTGCAGGTACAAGGTGGTTGTTTCTGTACCATGAATATTAATAACGTGTTTGATTTAATTGTTGGATAGTGCTAAAATGTAATTTTGGGAATTCAAAAGTTAAGCTATATATAAGTGATTTGAAGTTGGCGCTATACACTTGGGAAAGTTGGGTTTGGTTGATTCCTATTTTCATTTTTTATTTTAATTATAAAAATATCATATTATTTTTTTTATTTTTAGAAGTTTGTAAAAGAAATGATAAAAATATAATTTTATTATTTTTATTGTTTCCTTTATAAAATCTTAAAAACAAGAATAAATTTTTTCCATACTATCTGAATCTTCTTCATTTGACCACTTCTAATAACTTAAAAATAAGAGCAGATACTAGACCATTCCTAATGACTTAAAATCAAGAATAGATTGAAAATAAGTTAATATTTTTATAATTAAAATTAAAAATTAAAAATTAAAAGAAAAACTAAGCAATCTCTAATCCTCCTAAATATAAGACTATCGCTTATATAGATATTGCTACTAAAGATTGTTTTCAGATAGATTTAGAGCCTGTTTGATTTAATTTTTGAAAGAATTACTTTTAAAAAAATTAAGTTGAAAAAATTACTTTTAGATAAATTATTTTTATAAGAATTGATTTGTGTTTAATTTGAGTATATCAAAAATAAGTTTACAAGAATGATTTTTATTTGAATAGAATAAAGTAAAATTACTTTTAATTGTTAACGTGAGAATAATAGTAAGATTCTATTTCAAAAGTATTTTTCATATAATAAAAAATAACTTTAATATATTTCTTCCAAAAGTATTTTTGATTACTTGAAAAGTACTTTTAATAGAATAAAAAAATTATCAAATACATTGAATTACTATATAATTTCATTCTTATATCAACAAAAGTACTTTTGGAACTTCAAACATTAAACCAAACAAGCTCTTAATGTTAATGATCACAAAATCGTACTCAAAGATACATGTACTGTACTGTACAACTATTTATCTTTCTTTAGGTGACTATGGGTAAACATCCCTCTTAAGCAGGTCCAATATCGACGGCAATGTCCTGGCGCAAAAGAAGTTGGTATAGATTGCAATGTCCTAAATCTGACTCTCAGATACATACAACTATTTATTTATTTTTTTGAGTGATTATGGGTTAACATCCCTCTTATCGAAAAAAAAGTTGGTATAGATTATAAAACAATAATAACAATAGTAATAATGTATAATTATATTAAAGAAACAATATCGATTTTTTTTTTTTTACCACAACCTTGTCTTTTTTGTCAATTTTAAAATTTGAAAATATCATGTATAGAAGACAATTGAAAATATCAAATTGGTGTGCAATACGATTTATTTGAAATTACAAGGATTTGAGTGAGAACAACGCAACCAAATTTTAAAGAAACAGTAATAAATTAACAAATCACAAAAATTTAGAATAATTAATTCAATTTTTAACCCAGAAATAATAAATATTGATTCTGTTTGCTTCCGGCTGCAGTTAAGACGAATATATATGTTATTCTCTGCCTAGGTAGTGGACAAATTAGAAAAGACACTACCTGCTTCATAGTTCATACATTATATTCTTGTTTTGGTGGTTGTTTCAAACATTATATTTCTCCTTTACAATGACATACCTCCTCTATTTTATTAAAATATGAACTCTAAATTGTCCTGTTCTAGCTGTGCTATGACGCTTAAAATGTCGTCATTACCTCTACAAGTGCTGAGTTTTTTTTTTTTTTAAATTCTTTTCTATACATTTCTTTATGAACGTAATTTTAATTTACTAATTTTTATCTAACAATAGCAGTATAATCGGACTCATGGGGGCTGCCCATTGTGCAGATAAAACTTTCTCAACACCTTTTTTTTTTTGTATATATAATACTTGACCTTTAGACTTTATTTTAAAAAAGTAATTATGGAACCACTTAAACCACATGCAATTTTAATATTGACACTATAAAGTAAGTTTGATATTTATACCTAATGATATATTACCAAATTTATATTATAATGGGTTTGGCATCTTATGTGATTAATAATATAGCCAAATTTATAAAACTAATATAAAAAAATTTTATACTATCATCCAATCATATATTTTTATTTATAAAGTTTTTAAGGTTATAGATGATTGAATCAAATATTTTTACTTACAGTAATACACATACAACTTTTTTACATTGATGTTGTATCCAAATCAATACTTCTGCTGTCATAACATATGACCATCGAAACTGTCTAATAATGTAAAAAGCATTATAATTAGACTTTTTTCCCTTTAAATTCAAGGGAGAGAGATAGATCAATGATTATGATTAAGAATATTTAAGACTTAAGAATTAATAATTATGATCAATAATTAGTTCATTTGTATTTAAAATTAGAAAGATAAATAAAGTGAAAGTTAATGAAGAAAGCGAAGAAAGATGAAAAAATGCGATGAGAAAAATGTATTCAAAATATGCAAAAGAATAAGAAAAGTAAATAGAGAATATCATAAATATTTTTATTATTCATGAGCTATTTTTTAAAAACTTTCAATAAATATAAAATACTTGATTTTTAAAATAAATAATATATAATAATACAGAATGTTTAAAAATTATTTTATGGTTTATTATCTGAAAGTTGCCTTTATCTTTTTTCATTTTCTGTAGTGACATTCGCTTTACAAGTACCATTGTTTTCGTTTCCCTTATAATTAAGCAACACATGTGAGACAACATATTCTTCATATACTTTTAACCTCAAATTATTGGCGACTTTCCAAACAATAACTTAGCGTCTAGAGATGGAGAAAAGATAGTTTGAAGAAAGGGTGTCGGAAGGGTCATTATCTTAATTAATTAAATAGAATTTGTTAGCTCTTTTCTAAAACAATACAAAGACAGACTTTTTCTATAAACAAAATTTCTGACAAGAAGGCAAACTTAGGTGCAACTGGTAATTTAATTTAATCTCATTGCTATAAATGCGCCTTTGATAGTGTTGTTTATAGTAAATGATACCAGCAAATCATATATCATGCAACCGGCATTCGAAGTTTGGAAAATGACTTATATTCTTTACATATTATCAAGTTCCAGTCATATTATATAATATGATGGGAAAAGCTCTACAATCCATTTGAAGATTGCTTTACACTCTAACAATATATTGCCACGAATCGGATAAAATTTTAGGTATATAAGTACTCATTTGTATTGTCATAAGAATTCTTGTTTTCCAACTTTAGGATAAATTAGCATAAGATTAAGGAATTAATTTATTCAATATGTTAATAGAATCACAGTATCAAGAAATTAAATTGCAGTGATTAGTTTTGAGTAATTCGACTGTCAACTTAATTGAATTAGGAATTATATTAAAATTGGGCAACACACAGTTTGCAAAATTAAGTGAAATCACACCCTACACTTTTCTTTTTATTAATTCTTTTATATCCTTTATATTACTTTACTTTGTGTATTATTTATTTTTACTTTCAATCTTTATATATTCTATTGCCCAAATAATAATTGTTTTAAGAACTAATACTTGATTTGTAATACTTGTGGGAATGATAATCTTTCATTCACTCTTTATTACTTATGACATGATATATTTGTCGGAGCCAGTTTTTTAAATTGGTGAACAAACTTTTGGCATCGGTACCAGAGATTGTTTTAATCAATAGCATTAGTAATTTAGTTTTTGCTAATTGGGGTATTTTTTTTTTATAGACAAAAAAAAAATAAAAAAAAAATGAGTTCCATTATTTTATTGCTTTTCATTATTTTCTTTCACTACTCACCCCCTGTGAAGTTTTGCTTTGCTTTTAGTTCTTATCTATGCGAGGCACGTGAAATGGACGCTTTATTCATTGCGTACAAAGCGATGATTGGACAACATTCTGAGTTCACAAGACCAATATTGGAATGGTAGATTGGTATAATGAGCTATCTTCCAATGGTGCGTTACTCTTGTTGAGGAAATCATTTGAATGGGAAGTGCACATATGAAACTCCTCAAGCCCACAGGAATAGGTGATCTATTTGGACATCGTCCAATAGTCTTAGAACAGCCTATATTCCAACATGTATAACTCAAGATGGAGAATTCATCCTAATTTCTCTGTGGGCAATCAAGGGTATATGAGACCACTGTCACCTATTCATCTTTATCAGCCTCCGACTACTTCTCAAGAGACGAAAGCTAATTGGGAGTTAGTCATAGAAAAGCTTGCGCAACAAAATCAACAAGTTTTTGGTGTTCTTCAATAGAATTCTGAATCTATAGAGAAGCTTTCTCATCCGACTTCTGTAAGATTAAGAAATATAGAGGCATGTATTGTTCAAATCTCCAAGAATCTTTCTACAATACAACAAAAAACTCTACCTAGTGATACTATTCACCACACTATTGACTTGGCTTTAGAACAGTATCAACAAGTTGATACTATAGGCTAACTGCCTTTTTTTTTTTTTCGATAATTTATTAATGTCTCAACACTCTAAAGAGTGGAGAAATATACACTTGTCACATAATATAGGTTTACTCTAAACATAAACATTAGAGCCGCACAAAAGCCTACCCCGTTACAAACATATAAAAAATACAAAAAAATCAACTAAGTACGTTTATTACATCATTTCTTTCGTCTCATATCCCACACGTTTTCCCTGATTCCATTAATCATGGAAAACTCATTCCCAATGCTTACCTTGAAGCTAACTCCTGCATTATCCTTGGAATCACTCAAGGAGTAAATAATGCAGAGCACGAAGACCGTGACAATGTGGTGACCGCTGGCTTTCTTGGTGGTCTATTAGACCATTGCACTTCTACGTATCACATCACCTTCTTCCATCGAAAAATCAGCTAACCATTGTTTTAAATTGTGGACCGCATCACGTGATGCGGCCGCAATATTGCAATTGCGGTCACTGTTGCAACCGCATCACACCGCAATTGTAATGTTTTGCCTATTCACATAAATTGACTGCAACGTAACCGCATCGGAGCCGCAATGTAGACATTAGAAATGCAATGCGCCGATCGTGCCACAAATGCATCGCGCAACGGCTTAATTTCAAACGATAAACTTAAAAAGAAATTACACCGCAACGGCCGTAATATGCATCACGATAGTCGCAATGCCCGCAATCGCAACAACCGCAACCGCGACCGCATCCGCAGCCGCAACCGTAATTTATAACACTGCAACTAACACTGCCAATTCCAAAGAACTAGCAAACGAACAACCAAAACTTGTGCAGAACGCTGAGAAATCAGAGTTTCCACCTCATCCCATATTGCCTTGATAAGGCCAGAAATAGCGTCATTCTTGATAGGTTCTTTGAGGTTAATAACAGTACTCATGGACAACCAAGATGAGTTGCAAGGAACACAAGTACCTCAGGTACGTTCTTGGAATGAGCCAGATGGTTAGCTTAGAAAAATTGCTCCTTGCGGCCATAGGCGTACCTTCATTGGTAGATTTCCTTGCGCCTCCCTCTAGTTTCCAGCATGAACCCTCAGAGATCAAATAGACAATAGCCATACCACCGAAGCCCCGATCAAAGCTTTTATCACAGCATGCACCTCCTCCCACCTGCGATATCGTACAAATGCAAAACGATGATAAAAAGAGCGTTTTTGTTTCTTAGAAACAAAAAATCCACAACTTGACCAAAACACTCAAACTAATAACTAATTCATTGCTCGGTAGCCTTCATCGGGAGGTTACCCACAACGTGAAAATACCTCATCATATGACCTCTTCTGATTCCCATTTCATGGTCATCCTTGTCCTCACCTTCACCAGAATAAGAACGCCCAAAAGCTGTCGAGAAGGAAGGTGGCTGATGATCTGATTGAAGGGGAAGAAGAGAGGCCATACCACAGTGAAGGTTTTCCCGCTTCACCTCCCATTTACTAATACATCGAGGGTCTTTCTTTCTCTTAAAAAAATCAAATCCAGCAACAACGACAATCCGGCATCAAAAACCAAAATCCATAATATTCCAGCAACATGCAACAATCTAAAATGAACAGAAATAAGGAAAACATGTGCAAATTATAAAAAGAACTTAGATTTGTAGTATACTTTCCAAAAAATCAAATCTTTTACCACAGATTTGTAAAAACCTTTCCCAAAAATGATCACGACAAAGGATGATACACGGCGAGTGGCGGCCATCAATGGCGGTTCACGGTGGTTTGCATTCACAGGCTCGCAGTCACTTCGGAATACTTCGCGATTGGCTTCTGGCTCAACAAGAGTCCCCAACGGCAAGGGAGGAAGAGCCGCGGTGGACAGGGACAGATCCACGGCAGATCCACGATCTGTGGGCTAGCTGCTTTGTGGCCAATCAAGGGTATATTGGACTACCACCACCTACACATCTTTATCAGCCTCTGACTCCTACTCAAGAGAGGACAGCTAATTGGCAACAAAATCAACAAGATTTTTATGTTCTTCAACAAAATTTTAAATCTATAGAGAAGCTTTCTCATCAGAGTTCTATAAGATTAAGAAATATAGAGGCACATATTGTTCAAATCTCCAAGCATCTTCCTACAATACAACAAGGAACTCTGCCTAGTGATACTATTCCAAAGCCAAGTGAATAGTGTGGTGAAATGAATTTGAGATGTGGGAGAGTAGTAGAACATATAAACAAGGTGTTATTTTCTAGTATAGTTATCATTTATCAAATTTAATTTTTCGATAATTAACCATTGGCTCAAAGCAGAACAAGAGCGAAGGTAACGAAGAAAACGTCAAAACCAGTCCTAACAAGAATTCAAGAACCAATGCAGGACCAAAACAAAACAGAAAAAAGTTGAAAGTTGAAACCAATAACCATAAAAAAAATACAAAACTGGCTAAAATATACACAAGTGAAAGGATCAACGAAAACGATTAGATCTCACAAATAGTCACCCTTTCCATACAGAAACTAAGCCTGCAAGAATAGTGTAGTTACCATATTCATCAAGGAAAGAGATTAGCTTCCTATAATTGGTAAAATGAATTTCTTCCTTCTCCACTTTCTTACTTCAAGCAAATTTGAGCATGTTGATTAAGGAGAAAGAGGAACTCCTCACACCACCCTTTAATGCAGTATCAAAGTCTTAGTTTAATCTATAACACCACGTGATCCTAGTCTGGATTCAAATTGTCAAATACCACTGCATTCCTACGCTTCCATAGAACCAAACAACATCAAAAAAATAAGCAACTTCAAATTTTTCTTTGGAAACCGCTAATATCAACACTCATCCAGTCATCAAAGAAAGCTTTTAGCTGGCTCAGAATAGACCATGAAAAACCCCACTACAAGAGACACGAGATCCACACTTTCCAAGATTGTATACACAACCTCCAGCTAGCTAGCTGAGGGTGCTGATTATGGTATATCAAGGTTAACTTCTATTGTCATTAACTAATAGTTTGAGTTAAAGACTTTCTCCCACAGAAAACAATTTTTTCTAAAATAATAGACTTATTTCATAAAGTTTATCCTTACTTGCAAAACTATGACTATTTAGCCACTCTCAGAACTAGGAATTATAATGTCATATTTTCTGCTCTTTCCTCTAGTAGGGGTCTTATAAAAATCTAGCTCATAAATCTTACAATAATTTTTCTTAAAAATTTAATATCTATTTGTAAACAATGGTCCTTTGTGACAGTTCTAAAATTAATTCATGATGCTCATATAACATAATTTTTAAATTTCATAATAATAATAATAATGAAGAGTAAATTCATAATAGTTCTCATATGCATAAAATAGATATAATGTATAAACTAAGCTAGAGACACACTATCCACTTGCAGTGCTTGGCTAAAGAGATGACCTTCCAACTCTTCGTAGCAGAACTCAAAGACATTCCTAATGAGAAGCTGACATGATAACATAACTTTTAGAAACTATTGAAATTTGATAATTAACTCAAATTTTCCCAATGTGCCACAAATTTATAAATTACTAAGCCTTAGACTTCCTAGACCCTTCTCATGGAATAATCTTTAAAGAAAAGAATTGAAAACTATCAATGCAAAAAAAAATTTGGAGTAGAAATTACCCTTAAGCCAACTAGAGGATTCGGTAGCGAGAACTTTGAGTATCTTGTCCAAATGTCACCTTTGAGCTCCTACGCTCAACAATGGCGATCTCGTGGTCACGCTACGAGTAAGCATAAAATTTTGAACAAAACAAGAGTCAACACGAGACAAGACTTTTGTGTAGTGCTAACATGCGCTCAAATAGAACAATTTTCTAGTTCTCTAGAATAAAATATTTATTATTTTAAGGGATTCCTAATTACAAACCAAACTTCCTTATTTATATGGAAGCTGCTCTCCTGACATCTTTTACACAAGCAATGTGAGATTAAAGAAAAATGATTTTTGTACCATTTGAAATAATAGATACCCATAGATACTCTTTGTTTTTAGAGTTAAAAGAGTTGAAAAAGTATGATGCGATAATGACAAGATTATGGGGACCCACCTTTGTGTGTGGGTGTTTATAGATGTCTCTAAAATTGGATGTGCAAATAACACAACTCGAAACTAAAATAGTGGAACTCACTTTATAATTAAACATTCAACTTTCAATTCCAACACTATTCAATGTGGGACTAATGATGAAATAGAAAATAAGAAACAAAGAGACTAATTAAATACAATCTTATTTAGTATTCTTGTGACGAAACTCATTCCTATCCATCCCCAAGCCTAATATCCATGCTACTAAGACCTATTTAAAGTTGGAATATTACAATGAGTCAGTGAAAAAAAAAAAATCAGAAAAAAGGAATTCACGATGTGGATATGGTAATAAGGATCTATGTTTTAAAAGCTGAATTGGAGTAAATTAACTAGGTTTTTAATTCATATTTTAATGGGTTCAACAGGTTCTATTTGTAATTAAATTAATTTAATTATGTTTTTGGTAGTTAAAATATTATGTTTTTCTTATTTGATCCCTACTTTTTATGAAGTTTCCATTTAGTCCCTCAAAAATTATTTTCATTCCCAGTTGGTCCCTCCGTTAATGTTTTGTTAGTTTAGCCATTAAGTGGCAATGAGGCATTTTACTTGGATGCTGACAAGAACTATACAGGGACCAAATGGAAAAATCGTGATATTTAGAGAGATTAAATGAAAAGAATTATAATATTTACATAAAAACGTATTTATATTTAAATACATAAAATAAAACTTTAATTATAACATTAAATATTTTTAACTAATTATCTTTATAAAATATCCAATTTAACCTGTAATATGTTTTATGAAAATAAAAATTTTACATAAAATATAATTAAAATACAATCTACAATTGAGAGAAAAAATATATTGATTTTTAAAAAAATTATATAAAAATTAGTTGAATTATTTTTTGAATGACTATATAAAAGTTATCTTCTGAATTGTATTATTATATGTAGCAAAACTATAAACTTCTTCTATCAATTTAAATTTATGTCAACTCAATTCTATCTTTATATCTTAACATAAAACAGGAATATATTTTTTTTTAGTGCAAAAACATGTTAAATTTTAAAAGGAAAAATGTATTTTATACCCCTAAAACATAGGTTACTTGTATTGTACCCCCAGAATTTTAAAAGTGTTCAACTTGAATCCTAAACATCTTTTTATTTACATTTTAGTTCTTTTGTTAAGTTTTTGTTCGTCATTAACTAAAAACAAGTGCAGTTTATCCCTATTTTGGATTATGTACACTTTAGTCTCTAATTTTTTGTTTTTTAAAAAAAGTACAACTTAAATTCTAAACTTTATTGAATATGTACTATTTTGGTTAACAGAAGAACTAAAATGTATATTAAAAAAAGTTTAGATTTAAGTTGCACCACATTTGAAATTATGAGAATCAAGTGCAAATGACCTATAGCTTGAGGGTATAAAATGTATTTTTTTTTCAATTTTAAATTCGAGCGTATGTAGACATAGAAAATGAAAATGGAACAAATTTGTGATTGTAATTCGTATTTCATATTTTAACTTTTGTAACTTCATGATTTTACAGAATAAGTATATAAAGTGTAAATTTTTTTAATTTCATAAAATATAATATAAATTTTTGAAATATTACATGTTAAAATAAATATTTTAGAAAGATAATCATTTTTAAAATATTTAATATAATAATAATAATTTGTTTTCATAATTAAAGTTTTATTTTATGCATATAAATGTAAATATTTTTTATATAAAATATTATAATTTTTCTGTTTATTCCCTTAAACATCAACATTTTTCTGTTTGGTCCCTCTAGTCCATGTTACCATTCACGGAAGATATCATGAAAGCACTTAACGACAGACACTAATTAATGGACCACTAATAGAGGGACCAAACGAAAATGAAAACAATTTTTGAGGGACTAAACGAAAACTTTTTTGAAAAAGAATAATCAAACAGAAAAAACCTTATCTTTTGAGGGATCAAAAACATAATTAATTCTTAAATTAATATTACACTTTAATTAAATCAGAAAATATTTTAATTGAAAATATAGCCATGTTATAATCTAATTAGTTTAACTGAATGGTTCGGCCAAAATTTTAAACCGTTGATAAGGTTTAAGCCAATAAAATTGGTTCAACTAGGAAGATCATCAGACAATGTCATTGTTGTGAATATTTATGAGTTTAATTATTATGTATTAACCAATTAAATGTTTATATTTGTAAGACTTTTAAGGTAGTGCCTGGTTAAGTCAAATATTTTATAGAAAATTTTGTTACACTTATGGTGCATACAAATTAAATCCAATATTTATAAATATGTTACCTGTAAATCATTCTTAAAGCGTACAGCGAACCTTATAATGGGGTAACCTTTGATTCTCTGGATATTTATATTGAGATTAAAAAAAAAAAAAAAAAAGCTTAACATAAAATCTTCACAATTCCGTAGACAACTATTTGGATACAAATATGTGTGCAGCTTGAAATCTTATCACGAATTTATATATGCGCACTTGGCTGTAACAAGAAGCAACCAGGCTAGTCATTACGACTTAACAAGTGTCCTTGTTTTTTATTTTCCGCAAATTCCTTTTGCTTCTTACTTAATCGTTTTTAGTGTGACTTACTTTCAAATCTTTGACTATCCATCCACGAGTGGGAATTTGTTTGCGTAGCACTATCAATTTGTATTTTAAAAAGGGGAAGAGGAAACATCAACGAACATCATAAAATTATATGGTATATTGAATAAGATTAAAATGATCTATAGTAATAATAGAGAAAGGACCTTCCTATTTGGAGGTATCTTAATCTGATTCAGATTGATGAGAATAAATTAGTGCAATGTTCCACTCTACAACTGACCGATTTCTAACAAACACGGCAATTGCAAGAAAAATTAAATGACATTATTTTTTATTAATTTGTTGATTTCTTAGAGTATCTTTGCCCTTGATAAGTAAGAAATTAATCTCTTAGAAAACAGTTAGATGTCTAAATAAGGATATATTCCAACGATATTCTTTTCATATATATAAATTTTGAGATCAAACTGAGGATCTCATACCTAAGGGACCTAAATCTCTTCTACTCAGACCAACGTTTTGTTGGTGATATTATTCTTTACTGTTCAAGGTAGATTTTGGCTTATTATGTGCTACTTGCGAAATCTTTCTGGATACAACTTGCTATTGATGGATTAGTAATTTGGGGAGAGAAAACAGAAGGTTAGGATATGTATGTTTGGCGTAATCAAAAGTAAGAGTAAAGACTATAATCAATCTTATTTGAATTTACTAAATATATTTTGAGAAAATGTTTTTGGAATTACAGGGTCCATTTGATTAAGATTTTGGAAAAAGTATATTTTCACAAGTAGAATTAAAAGTAGAAGTAAAAGTAGAAATAAAAAATGATTTTGCAGGTAAGGACCCATTTGGATAAAATCACTTATGACTATTTTTAACTTTTAGAAGTCAAAAGTCATATTTTTAACTTTTTATTTTGTTTAGTTATACAACTATTGCTTCCTAAAATGTCATTTTTAATGTTTTTTGAGAAGTTAAAATATCCAACTTCTCAATAAATACTTTTTAAAATATTCTAAACAAATATTTTTATCACTATATATCCAAATACAAAATAAATTATATATAAGTTATTTTCACATAAGTGTTTAAATAAGCTATTTGTCAAAACGGGCTCTAAATGTAATTGTAGAAATATATTTTATTAGAATAAAAAATTATTAAATTATTTAAATGTAATAAATATAAAAGTATTTTTTTAATATAAAATTATAATTTAGTGGATAAAGAGTGATATTTTCAAGAAAAATTTAAGGATAGAATAGTAAAATAGTGTGAAAAAAGTAATGAGTTTAAAATTTGAGACCATTTTTTCTTTTTTTTACTACTTCTGCTTTTAAAAAAATAGCTTCATAGATATGTTTAGTTAAGATTTTAGGAGAAGTACTTCTTCAAAAATAAAATCAGAAGTAGAAGCAAGAGTTAAAATAAAAAATTATTTTATATTTAGATATCAAAATTGATTATTTTCTGCTTCTATTTTTTTTAAATAAGTATAAACAAATAACATTAAAATTACTTTTGTTTTCAAAAAAATTTGCAAAAAATACTTCCCATAGAAGAAGCACAAACAAACGGGAGTCTTGATTCCAAATACACACAATAGGACGTGCCAGTATCGCCTATCAACTACTAAATTAATATGCATCTAATTTCTGGGCGAGACTTTTGGCACTTTTTTCTATCTATCTACACTTTCGTGTGATTATTTTTAATTTTTATTTCTTTGATTATCTTTAAATGATTCTAAAGTTAAATATATTTTTACTGATCTCCTTATTTATGTTTTTTTAAGAAAAAATATTTTTCTTTTCTTTTTCTTTTGTACATCCGTGACAATAAAATTTAAACATATGATCTCATATAAATTATCTAAACTTTTCATTATTAATCAATTCCTAGGGACTTAAAAAATGTTTTACAATTAAATATATGAATTAAAAATTTACAATAATTCGATAAATTCTTAAAAAAGAAAATTAAATTCCAAAAAATATTTAAATATTTTTGTAAGCTAAAAATACTAGCTTCGATAAAAAAAAATCTAAAAAAAGTTATAGCATAAAACGTTATGTTGTTAAGCTTAAACAAATATGCTCTTTAACATTTTTTCTTTATAATAAAGAAGAAAATTTACAATCCTTTAAAGTTTTGAATCTCTTAAGTTATTAAATTGAAGGTTTCTTATTTGGGTGGGGCTATTGACACTCTCTTCTCTCTATCCACACTCCCCACTATTAAATTCATAACTTTTATTTCCTAATCTACCCTCGTCTAAATGAATTGATTTTATTAAAATTAAATTTCATTGAGTATATTATTATTTGTCTAATTACTCATACATTTATTTTCTTAAAACTCTTTCATCTACTCTATCGCATCACTTATCTCTCTAGTTCATTTTATCATATTTTACTTTCTATCAAATATACACTCCCTTAATTTATTCATATTTTTATATTTATTCAAAATTATGAAAAAAATTATTTGTAAATAGTTATGACATAAATCATACAAAAACATATGTTTTAAGTAAATGTTTAATATAAAAATATCTCAATAAAAATTTAACATCAGTGATTAATAAAAAAATGTATAATATTATTCATTATACTACATTTAGTTTTTTATCCTTAATGTAGAAAACATAATTGTTACAATTAATCAAAAGAAAAAAATATTAGTTTTTTAACTCAACAAGAAATAAATTACAAAAACCTGTGCATATAAACCAATATAATTACTTATTCTTAATTTTTATGTAGGTTTATTGGAAATTGATATGAAAAAAAATTAATTTTTTATATGTACGTTTTTTTTTTACGTGACATGCACTTATTTTATTAATAGTAGTATATATTTTTATTAATTATTGGATGTTAAATTTTTATATTAAGATATTTTGATGTTAAGTATTTTCTTAAAACTAATGTTTTTACATTTTATTCGTAAATATTTGCATATTCTTTTTTGGACATTTTGAATAAATATAACAACATTGATAACTTACTGTATGTGATAGAAAGAATAATCTGATGTGATGGAATAGAGGGAAAGGTTATGTGATGGAGCATAAAGAAGAGTTTTAAGAAAATAAAAGGAGTAAATAACCTTTTTGGTTGTAATACCTAGTTTAAATTAAATTGGCCGTTTAAAATAAAACATTGGTAATGGGAGACTTTAAAATCTTACATAGCTTGAGGTTTTGGGGTGTTTCCATTATTTGCCTTAAATTATAAGTTGATAGAGGAATTAAAATTAATTAGATGAAGATGTTTCGTTGTGAAATAAGTAAATATAAAAAAAAGGAAAAAAAAAAAAGAGAAAAAGAACCATGCTACACTTTTAGTAGGAGGGTATACCCTAAACCCTTCTTTTGTTTCTTATCTTCTTCCCTTTCCATGATAACTACCCTTCTGGCTCACCTCATCCCCCTTATTCACCTTTCACGTAACACCCCGATTTTAATATGAGGTGCCAACAATGTGAATTACAAGTTTGTTTAGTAAAAGTGTCTTTGGAAACCCTTTCTTTATTAGTTTAATGCCTCTTGGACCTTGTGGAAGCATAGTACATTGTATGTTAAAAAGGAAAAAAGATGAGTGCAAGATAATCCATGATTCTAGCATGGGTTTAAGCCTTAGGAAATTTCTTTCAAAAGTCATTCTCTTACTCGCTGGGGAGTTATCAGGGTGAAAATATGTTTAGAAATACCTTTTGGACCTTGGAAATACATGTTACAATGGTATGAGATAAATCAGCAAGTTTTGGGTTTAAGGGCCAGCACCAATGGTGGCTATTAGAATCAATGTGCTGGCTACCCAGCGGGCGTCTAGATGCCCACTTTCAATACCTTTTGGACCTTATGAGATAAATCAGCAAGTTTTGGATTTAAGGGCCAGCACCGAGGGTGGCTATTAGAATCAATGTGCTGGCTACCCAGCGGTCGCCTAGATGCCCAGTTTTCAATACCTTTTGGACCTTGGGAATACATGTTACAATGGTATGAGATAAATCAACAAGTTTTGGGTTTAAGGGCCAGCACCGAGGGTGGCTATTAGAATCAATGTGCTGGCTACCCAGCGGTCGCCTAGATGCCTAGTTTTCAATACCTTTTGGACCTTGGAGATACATGTTACAATGGTATGAGATAAATCGGCAAGTTTTGGGTTTAAGGGCTGGCACCGAGGGTGGCTATTAGAATCAATGTGCAAGTTTCGGGTTTAAGGGCCAGCACCAAGGGTGGCTATTAGAATCAATGTGCTGGCTACCCAGCGGTCGCCTACATGCCCAGTTTTCAATACATTTTGGACCTTGGAGATACATGTTACAATGGTATGAGATAAATCAGCAAGTTTTGGGTTTAAGGGCCAGCACCGAGGGTGGCTATTAGAATCAATGTGCTGGCTACCTAGTGGGTGCCTAGGTGCTGGCGGCAGCGCCTATAAAATGAGGGCTCATGAAGCTTCCCCAAAAGCTCGCCCTCTCTCCTTCTCCTTCTTCCTTCTTTTTTTCCCATCTTTTCTCCAAGCCCCATGTCTAACTCCCATTTCTTTCAGCTTTTGGCACCCCCACATGATGATCATTGCATTCAAAACTATGTAAAGAGAGAGGAAGACATGATTTCATGGTTTTGGAACTCAACTATGCAATACACTTCCTCTTCTCCTTCCTTTTGGCCTCCAAAGGTATTCCTAAAGCTTGCTCTTCAATCTATTTTAAGGATTTAGTTAGATTTTACCGAAAGCGTTGGATTTGGAAAATAAAGATTGGGAACCTAGGGTTCCAATTAGGAATTTTGTGATTTGAGAGTATTTTGAGTAAATCCTTAGTATTAGAAGCTAATTTGTGGTTGGTTAATGTTAATTATGGTGTTCAATATTTTGAGGAGCAATCCTTTGGCTTCTTGGCACCGTAGGAAGTGATCACCATCGCTTGGAGAGCTTGATGAGTTGATAATATGTCTATAATTTTCTCTACATATATAGGCTTGATAGATTATTGGTAAACGTTGATTTTGCCGTTTATGTTGGGTTTTATTTGGAATTCTGAAAGTAAATGTATTATTTATGTTATCTATAGTCGAAAAGTGGGACAAGCAACTTTGGAGATTGCTTCCTGATATTCCAATTTAGTTTGTTGAAATGAAATTGTTCTAAATGGTTTTATGTTGATTGTATACTTGAATTATGTATTGATTTGAATATCATTTTGGATTTTTTTTTTCACTTCGAGGATCTTTTGTCAAATAAGATATGTTACATTCAGAACCTAATGTTTTATACTATGACTATTTGAAGAGTGGAAGTTTGGAACTTACTTACTATTTTAAGAACTGGTTATGAAGTTCGATATAATGGTTTCCATGGGAGGACTCTTTGATAGACACTATAAGCTAATGGTAGCAAGTGTTAGCCTTGGTGAATCTCAAAGCTAACCTAGCTAGCAGGGGATGGTGCTAGCCCAGCATGTATAGCCAACACGTTTGGATTTATGTTCACACTAGGGATGAGTTGTTAGGGCCGCCTAATTGTGAAATGAATTATCAACACACTAGGGATGGGTTATCAGGGCCACCCAGTTGTGGGTATAAATTTTGGCTAAGAGGCCTCCCATGAGCTTTATGGTTTATGATACTTTCATGTTCATATGATTTGTTGGAAATGTTTCAAGTGTTTTTAGTATATCTAACCTTTATTGGTACCTGATTTTGAAATATGATTTAACGAGCTACGAATGTTTAATTTTAAGGATCTAATACGAACAAGGCACGTTCCATATAGAAACTTTTACATTTTCTTTGTTTAAGGTATTTTCCATACACATGTGTATTCGTATTTTGAAAGTGGTTTTGAAACATGACTTATAGAACTACAATGATATTATGGAAATGCCATCTGGATTATGTAAGTCAAGCATTGCAATTAAGCATCATTTTGAATGTATTTTCTTAGTAAATATAGTGCTTAAGCTTGTCCCACTCTCATTGTAAATATATTATCTCTCACTAAGTTTGTTTGACTCACTCCTTATTTTTTCCATGTTAGTTACAACTAGCAAGCAATCTTTTCTAACCAGTTATAGGCATAGGAACCTCAGTGAACCCCACACACTTGTCTATGTGGATTTTGAAGGTTATTATATAATTAAATTGTATTTAATTGAAATCCTATTGTATATGACCTTAGTCATGCTCCATAACCCGTAGATAGGGTCTTGCTTCTACTATATTTCTCAATAGTAATAGATTTAGTTTGTATGACCATATAGATACATCTATAGTTTATATTATGTATCTTGGCCTATGGTAGCATTCTGAGAATGCTTATGGATTTTGAGATATGATTTCTATAATTTGGACTGTTCATAGGAACCTGTATGCCTATGGTGGTAAACACCCCACTTTTAGGGAAAATTTTGCCCATTTTTCCATAAGAAATCCCTGTTAGGCTTGCTAGGGGGCAGCTATTCCCCATGCACCGATCATGGCCCAGCTTGGATCGTGATATTTCACCCACCGCTACCTTCTCTCTTGCTCTCCCTCCCTTCATTTTGCTCTTTCTCACTCAGACTCGTCTCATTCTCTGTTCACATCTCCCCTTATCTTGTCCATCTCTCTAGTTTATCTCCCTTTCTCTACGAGTTCTTTCCTAGTCTCGCCTATCTTCCCAGCTTGCGATCTCACTCTCTCGACTCATGATCTCTCTCAGCTTGTGGGTTCTGTAACACCCTATCAATTTAATATTATGCTTAAGTCATAACACGAAATTTAGTAGTTGTGTTATCGTGTTAGTACTCTGTTTATTATTTATTGATTATATATATATATATATAAAGCTAAAGCATCAGTTTATGTACAAGTGCAAAAGTTGGATACATATATTGGGCCAGTATACACCAAAAAGATGTAAGGCCCGTGTCAGTGAAATGCAATCCTACAAGGTCCTCAAAGGACATTTCAAACTAGCTGATCTAAGTAACTATATACATATGACTAAGTCTATGGCCCAATACTGTACACCACCAAAAGAGGACCATACTATACAAAGTAGCCTGCTGGTCGGAGTCTACTCCGTCAGGTAGCCGTTGGCCATATCAGGCCCGGCCAGAGCATAATCTGAGTCAAGTCCAGAGGAAGAGGAGGGTGAATCAGTCGCCTTGGAGGGGTCGCTCTCAGAGCTATGCAGTATATCCGAGACTACCTGTGGGGATGAAGCTAGTGGAGGGGCTGCCTAGGCTGCGGGTGCTGGTGGTGGTGGAGGAGGTGCGGGGTGTGCTACATGCAAAGGGATAGCAAAATATGGAATAGTAGGGTCAAACGTGGGGTGAAATAGTGGAATCGCAAAGGCTTTATGACTGAAAAGGTAAAGACGGAAACGACAAAAGCCAACTATGTACAACGAATCAAACATAGGGTCGTAGTGCAGCTGCATACTCGGGATCTCAAGGAAAAGTACTGTTGTCGCCTCCATCGCCTGAGTCTGAGAATGACACGGAAACATGAAACAAAGTAAGAATTTGAAGAAATTCTCAATAAGATTCGAGTGTTGTATTAAACTGACATCGCATTCATTCTCAGTTGTCTCAGTTTTCGTTTAATTATAAAAACAAGAAATTTGGTATTTAAGTAGACTACCCTCATTTATCAAGTTAAGATATACCTAGTATGAAGTAAGGTCCAATTTTACTTAAGATAGAAAAAGAAGCAAAATAAACTATTATATGACAACATATAGTATAAAGAGCAGAATAAATAAACAAGTAGCAGTAAATGAACATAATATTCAATTTATAAACAACCAACATAACTGTGCAATGCAGTCATGCAGGTACTCATGAGTTCTCTTATTCTCACTCATTCTTAAACTTAGTATCATAAACTTTTCTGTTACTTGGTCCCCTAGGAGTTCTTGGCCATTCAACTCCTAGGTAATAGTCTGCTTTTCAAGATCGAACTTGTTCTTATATAGAAATGTCGGGTTTTCTTTCCCCGACTTTCTCATCGATCTATTCCCCTTAACTTTAATCCAGGGCTGGCCCAAGTATTATGGAACTTTTATCATAACTCTTGTAAATTTCTTGCAAATATACACATGTATCAAAGTGTATTTCATAACTCATGCATAAGCTTTGCTGAAATTTTGGCAGCATGACGGATCATGTCTCTTCCACATGAATAGTGCTAGTACTTAGACAACCAATTTTTCAAAAAAATCACAATTCACAATTCAATATCAATCTCATAGAAATAATAGTTGCACTTGAAATTTTGTTGCTGCCTATGTACCTTCACTCTATGCAATTTTTGTAAAATAAGCCATAATTTCTATTTAAATCATTGGGACCTAAATTTTGGACATGTTGGAGTGTTGTGTGTCTATTTTCTAACCTCTTTAGTCCCATCTAATTTTGATAAGTGTAGCTCAAGTTATTAAAATTCTATCCCGGCCTGCCTTGTAACTGGCCAAAATTACACATTCAAAAGTAAAAATTCAATAAAAATCGAAAACTAGTTGAAATTATACAAAATTTATATCATATTAAAGCTAATAGAACCAGATTTTATTTGCAGAAAGTTTTATCTCATTTGCATGTGTAGAACTGAAGTTATAAGCTCCGTAATTTGACCCTTCTAGACTATCCTATTCTAGCCCGGTTTGGACTTAGGGCGATTTCATTGATTTACTGGGAGCACTTGGGATCAAACCTAACTCCAAAATTTTTATGGCATATTTTGCTATGTGTAAGATGTCTAAAAAAGTTTGTTGCACTTAATTCCAAGTTGTATAGGGCAAGTTTTGCTCTGGACAACCTCTTTTGCCTAGAATCAACCTCAAAAATCTAGATCCAACTTCCAAAATTCATATCTCCCTCAATACTAACCCTACGACCTTATATTTTATATGATTGGAAAGCCATAAATGTCAAGTTTCATATAAAAATACATTCATCAAACTTTGATGGCAAAATTTTGGTCCGTACACAACACACGACAGATGCCGTAGGGTTTTTTGCCCAACCAGCTTCTTACTTCTTTCTATTCTCAAATCTTTCCACTTAAACTTCAATTTAAACACAAATATAGCTATTAAACTAGCCAATAATCATCATCTATACCCAAATACAACATCAAGAAGTGAAGAAAAGTTGAAACCCCAAGTAGCTCTATAACAAAGGAAACAAGAAAAGAAGTTGAATCTTTGCCTCACGTAAGTGTAGTCTTGCTAGATTTGGGTTTTTAATTGAAGGAATCTTGTTAGAGCTTGAAGATTTGATGAAAGTAGAGTGAAGATGAGATGAGGAAGAAGAGAAATGAAGGGGGTTAGCTTGCTTAATATGGCTGAAATGTTCAAGGGAGCAAGATGGGATTTTGGTGTTTCATAACATAAAGCTTGAAAGGTGATTGGTGCTTGAAATAGGTGGTGGCAAAATTAACAAGTCTCTCCACTAATTCTTGATGCATGTGGCGCCACAAAACAAGGACAAGGTGGCTGAATTTCAGCCTCACCATTCAGGTTTTGATGTGTGAAATTCTACCATATCAACTATGTTCTTCTCTATGTGCATGACATCAAGGTTGTGCCTAAATATGTTATGCTACCAATAAGGTAATTCGAAAAATATTGACCTTTTCTTCCATGGGCCTTGATTTGATTTTTTTTTGCTTCTTACCAAAAGCATTGTCCACACTTTGGAGCACATCAAATACATCTGTTCCCTTCAATAATTGTGGTGGAGGCCTGAATTCTATTTTTCCATTAAAAGATCTTCTGTTAGACCTCCATGGATGATCCATAGGTAAAAACATCCGATGATTCATATAGCACATCTCGCAACTATGTTTCAAATAGCAAGAAGAAGTCTCATAATTACAATAGGGGCAAGCTAACTTCCTTTTTATACTCCAACCAAATAGCATAGCATATGCAAGGAAGTCATTAATTGTCCATAAAAGAGCTGCCTACATTTCAAAAGTTTGCTTTTTGGAAGAATCATATGTTTCTACCCCTAACTCCCATAGCTCCTTTAACTCTTCTATCAATGGTTATAGATAAACATCAATGTCATTGCCAGTTGATCGTGGTCCAGGTATAAGTAAAGAAAGCATACAATATTCTGGCTTCATGCTCATCCAAGGAGGTAAATTGTACACCATCAAAACAACTGGCCTTGTGCTATGAGATATGCTCATGGTTCGATATGGATTGAACTCATCACTTGCTAAACCAAGTCTTAAATTATGAGAATCTTTTATGAAATCTGGATGGAGGTTATCAAAGTTTTTCCATGATTGGCCATCAGCAGGATGCCTTAACTTCCCATCTTTAGAACGCCCCTCATCATGCCACCTCAATGTATCTGCTATCCTTGAGCACATAAAAAGCCTTTTGAGTCTAGGAATTAAAGGGAAATACCTTAGAGTTTTAACAACAATCTTACTGGGCTTTTTAAAAGGCTCAAGTTCGTTATCCACAGTAAGATATTCATTATATCGAGAAGCTCCACAAACATAGCAAAATGAGTCATTTATATACTCGCCTCAATATAACATGCAGTCATTGGAACATGCATCAATCTTTTCATAGTCAAGACCTAAGTCTTTAACCATAGTCTTGGTTTTATTAAAAGAAGTAGGAATGTTTAAATCAGGCATAGCTTCTTTTAATAATTCTAAAAGAGAAGTGAAAGATGCATTGCTCCATCCATGTAAACACTTCAACAAGTACAGACGGATGGTGAATGATAATCTCAAGAATCTCTTACACCCCGGATATGGTTCTTGGCTTGCATCGTCTACCAAGTTATAAAACACTTTTGCATATTCATTCGGGCCTTCATTTTCTCCTTGAACTTGTGCCACATCTCTGAATGTATCATGCAACAACCCATCAATATCATCATTACAGGTACCTTCACCATCCATCAGACTATCAACATTCACTGGGATGATTGGTTCCCCATGATTAATCTATCTCTTATAACCTTCAACAAATCCGTAGCATGTTAGATGATCATACACTATGCGTCTTCGATACCAATAAATATTGCAACACTTCGCAAAAGGACATTGAATTTCTTCTCCTTGGGGATCTCCAACTAAGAAAGCAAAGTCTAAAAAGCTTTGCACACCTTCAATATACTCTTTCCCGAATCGTGGTAAATCCATCCAATCTTTTGACACATCTTGAGAAAACCTAATTATATAAATATAGATATTCAAGCTCAAAATATACATTTGAACTTTATTTAATAAACTTTGTCCTATTTAACAATATGCCTAATGTCTTCTCCTAGTTGACTAAGATTTAAATTTTTAATCATTTAATGTCCACCTAAACTTGGGTGTCTTAAAATCTTATAATTTTTAAGGGCTAACTATTAAAAAAGGAATAGAAATCATCAACAATCTATGTAAAATAACAATGGACAAAATAACAAGCTATAACACTGTTCATTAATATTATGGGCTTAAAAAAAATTGACAAATAACTGATTAATTCATAATTTGAAACATTAAACTTACTCCTTGGATCCTTGATCATGAGAAGCCATCCAAAGCAAATCTAGTTTCACATCTTCAATATCCTTCTCCTGGTTAAAAACAATAGTTAGCTTCTCTTTATGAGCACCTCAGCCTAAAAAAATTAAATCTAACCCACGTACCCCGATTAAATTACCAAAAATTTGAAAATTATCTAGGAAAGATTGACAGTATCCTACCCAGAATCAAATCAAAGAAGGACCATATTTAAGGGGAAAACACACTCATCAGAAAAATGAAAACTCCAATTTTATTAGTTACAGCTAACACCATCATTCACCAAGGAAAATTCAAACCAAGAAAAATAAAGGAAAAAGAGTAAGGAAGAAACATGAATCTTTAATTTTTGGTCGGAATTAAGAACACTTGTGTGGGGTACTTCTTATTGTACTTGGTCAGCACTCTAGTCTCATTTCTTGATCAGAAGATGTCATTGATGGGTGCAAGCTAGGTATTATATTTTGTTACCTCCAACTTTTCTTCTTTTCGGCAGGAGTAGTTAAATGTTAACATTGCACATACAAGCAAACTAAAAATCACATCAATAACAATCAAACCTTTCCTACAAGTATGTTTAAATCATTGTTTCTTGTCATAAATTATATCTAAAACGTACTACTTAAATATAAATTAAATATTTTTAAATAGTTTTGTCTATATTTTGCTTAGTCTCCCTCCATTTTTAATTATTAAGCTGCCTTGCTTAATAAAACTTTTAGATGTATTCTCGGAATGTAACTAACAAGTAATAATAATTCAGTGTTCTACTACTAGTACATCAATATATATATTGCACAATGCACATGCTAAAATAATTTTTTTTTTGCCCCGATATGTTGTGAAAAGAAATTATTCATGTAGAAAATATGAATTTATAGTTGATAAAAAATTGAAATTGTTAGTCTTTAGACAGTAATTTAAACAAAAACAGAGTAAGGCAAAGTTAAAATCAATTTATAAATGAAGAAATATATTTTTATAAAACCATAGCTTACTCTGCTTTTTCAGGCTACTCAATAGTATATGAGGATCCCTCTCTTGATCTCTTCCTATGTTGATCACCAGAAAACCTTTGATTTTTCTACTCTATAGAATACTTTTATGGAATCAACTAAAAAACACTGAGAAAAACATGTCATATGGGACCTTCTAGTAAATTCCCTAAAGAAATGCAGAAAAACACGGTTTCCCTTAATTCTCTTTACTAGGTAATTAGATTTAGGAAATTGCTTGATAGTACAAAAGGAGACGTGGAGAAAAAATTGACATAGATTCCATCTTGTTTTCCATTATAATTCTAAATGAATCTGCACAAGACCAACAACGAATATAAACAAGTAAATTGAAAAACGTTGACTTTTTTTTTCTTTTTGTTCATTTTTGTACACTCAGCTATTGTAATTATGACTCATAGACATACAATTTTTTCTTTTTATTTTTGCTGCAACTTATCACCACCATAGAATCCTTGAAATTTGATTTCACTACTGTCAAAGCAGTATTTTCAAAACATAAAACCAGGAGGAGAGGAACCTGTAAGCAAACTTTAATTCACACCATAAACCACGTTTACACAGGCTATATATATGACAATTACTACCATCCAATTAACTCCTAAAAACTAATACCATAAACTGATAACAATGGACACACATAACTCTCGAAAACTGCTACCCATTGATAACTACTAATATCACCACTAACTTCTAAAATACTTCTACAAATATACCAATATAACATAACAAATCTGACTTTATCTAACAATTACAAGGTATGATATACAAGGTAAGTGAAGGTGGATTTGGTGAGATATACAAGGTATAATTTTAGCATACAATATTGTACCAATCTATAAATATACTGTTTATTTTTATGTGCAAAATTCAGGGCGTGCTCCCAAGCATATGTTACAAGCAGCAAGCAAAAATAAAATCCCGGATACCAAAGAACTGCCACTCAGAATAAATAACCTCATGAAATCACTATAAATTTCCAGAATAGATATTAAAAGGCATTAACAACTACTTTTATCTGTGCATATTCCATGAATGAGGTGAATAGATAAGCCTTACAACTTGACAAAGCAAAGTAATGGTACCTAATGGTAGCTCCTCCCGTGCCAGTTATATCGCAACAAGAACAATTTGGAATGATCAATCTTACTTTTGTTTTAGGTTGAGCATCTTTTTCATCCTTGTTATGAAGCTAATCACAAAAGGCAAACAAGTTTAAGGAAATTGTAAGACATATTTTCATTTTCATCATAACTAATTAATTGACATCATTTAGACTACCTCACTGAGCAACTTAGACAGAACAAGTTTCAATAGCTCTTAGTATTTCGTTTATTGCACCAGACATTAGAGTTCAGATATCAAATAATAAAAGGAAGACACAAAACAATACAATAGTATTAGAGTCTCACTTGCATGGAATCAAATGCAAGAAGAAAGCAAAAAATCCACAAGAACACAAAGATTACAAGAAAGCCCAACGGTGCTATTACATTTGAAATAAGAGTTGCTACAATTTGAACTTTGTAACTATGCATGAGTAATCTAGATATTACATCATTTCAGATTTTTTTCCACGAATAAGAAGATTTCATACTTCATATATGTATCTTACTAAGCAAGAAAGTAGAGAAGTCCTAAGTTACTCACAAGAAGGTCGAAAAGTTCCTCTATCTCTCAGTAACATAAGAGGTTGGTAGAAATTTACATTTTGTAATTTCACATACGCACTCTATAACATAATTCTCTTCCCTAAGCACAAGTATAGCTCATTCTTCAAGATTTAGGGCCTAAAATAGCAGAGCACATACCCAGAACATAGTGTCCCAAAATACACGAAATTTAGGGCCTAATTTCAAATGACTCAGTCAGCAAACTATTCCTTCCAAGCACATAACAATTTAACTCAATCATGATTGTCATGCATTGGTGTGACAAAAACTAGAACCAATACATTTATTTTAGTCCTTAAATTTTTTGAGAACCCAAAAAGAAGAAAGGGAAAAAAGGAAATTAAAGAAAAAAAATAAAAGGATTATGAGAAAATGAGAGGAACATGCTATGCTGGTAATAAGGTAAGTCTCTAATTTTTTATGTCAGATTATTTTCATCTAAACATGAACACTCCTAAATTCTTAGTTAGCTCTTACTATGTGCCTAACAGGATGTCCCTGCACAACTTGAAAGACCAGATTTGAGGTAATGTGCAATGCTACCTCATCATTAGAAATGACCTTCATGGAACTGATCCTGCAAAACTTCAATTCTTGATTTAGTTGAATCAACCAATCAAGTCCACATGTGGTAAGAATCATAGCTAGATATTAGGCTTGTGACTTGATCTTACTATTGCATGCTGTTTTTTGCTTTTCCATGAGATGCGACCACTACCAATAAGGACATGTTAATATGATCTTTAGTTAAAAATATCTAATTACATCTTGAAAAGTCATCAATGAAAGTGACAAAATGCTGATTTCCCAAAATAGTTCTAACATGACTAGCACCCCAAACGTTGGATATGACAAGAAAACATTTAGAAAGACCATGTTCTATATGGTTTTAGTTGCAGTTCTGCAGAAATTTTGGTTCTTGGTAGAGCTCAATGGAGTCTATTGATTCATGTAGTCAACCTATAAATAAGTCATTGTTGTAGTATTATTACTTGATTCTTTATATGCTCTCCCCATACAAACTTCTTTAACTATTACATGGCCAAAGAGCCAAAACAGAAAATGTTAATAGTGAATTTCAATTGTAAAGATCACATGATATTAAGACCTTGAACAGAAGATGTTAGCTCTTACTATCTGCCTAACAGGATGCCCTTGAACAACTTGAACCCTGAGTTTCAGAGTAGCAAACAGATTGGAAATGGGGTATTTCAAATTAAGACAGAAAAATATAAAAGATCATTCAAACTACTACATCCACTTCAACAACTAGCCCAAATTGCTATATTCACTTGAGTAAGAATTACCTACTTCTATAAGCCTCTACCTCATTCATTAAGTTCATAACCCCACGTGACTAAAACCCAATTTCACTACTGGGGCTCTCGATCACACAAGATTTTCAGCATTACAGCATACAACTAAAATTGGTTCAACATAAGGTTAAAGAAAAAGGGTGGTCTCCCAACAAAGCTTGGTTCTGCACATCATATAGTCATTCATACACAGATACAGTCCACATATAAATAAAAAAAAAAAATTGGGATTTTAGTCCACACAGATACAATCCATATACAGTCCGCACACCATACAGTCCACATACACAGAATATAGGAATATTACTTTCAAAGATTGTTAAAACCAAAGGAAAATAGAAAACAACCCAATAAAAGGGAGAAAATTACCGTTGATGAGAGTCACCTTCGACAAGGAGAAGCACTGACTCGGAAGGGTCACTTTTCATAGCTCCTTCGCTACTCACAAGTTCATGGTCATGGGCAAAACAAATTGAGGGAGACTCGAACTATGAGGATGGGCTCGTGGTGATGGCGTTTTCTGGTGAGCCCTCCAACGATGAGGATGAAAGGAATGCGGTGTCAAAGGATGAAAGGACGATGATGAACGCAGATGCAAATGAACACGCATACGAGGATGAAAGGAGCGCAGATGACGAAGAGGAATCGAGTGGCTTCAGGAAGCTCAGACGGTTGCTTGCGGTGTTCCAGTTGAGAGAGAAACAAATGCCCTATGAGAGAGAAAGGAAGAAACAGGGATGCTTCAACAGAAGAGGCGACATGCAATCTTAGAGAGAGAAAGGCAGCAACGGGTTTTTTTTTTTTTTTTTCAGCTATGGGTTTTCAAGCAAGACAAAGGAGATTGATTTTCAGGCAAGAGGACGAGAAGCAAAAAGGTGATATTTTGTTTCAGAGAAGCAACAAGCGAGAGACGTTGGGAACCTAGTTTTAGAGAAGCAACAAGCGAGAAAAGCAGAACCTATTTTGGGCGAGAGTTTGTTTCGATAGGAATTTCTTTTTGTTTATGTGAAAGCATTGTTATTTTTGTTTGTTTAGTTTTTGATTCCTTCTGGCACTCTAAATATAACTGGTGGGAACATTAAAATTATAGCGGGAACCTATAGACCACAATTTTGAAGCGTAGCTTAAATGAAAAATAGAAGCCACAGTCTACAAGCGTGCTCTATTAATAGTGCAAGTGTAGCTAATTTACTCTAAATAAGTCACGTTTAAGAAGCGTGGTCTTTTCAATCTATAGCCACATTTTACAAGTGTGGCATTCAAAGCGTGGCCAAAAATTATGATCTTAGCCCACCCCAGTAAAAATGTGGTCTTTGATAGAAAGCGTGGCCCAAAATAGTGTGGCTGAAGACCATATTTGTTGTAGTGCTTGCTAATTTGACATGTTTGGGCACATTGGAAAAACTGTTATATATATATGTCTTGAAATGTATAGTTATCTATGTAAATTTTATTGTCTCACTATCTTACTTACTTATAATATGAGTTTATCAGTTATCATGAATCTCGATGCTATACTTCACCACAATATTATCGATTATATGTGCTTAAAGGCTCAATTTTCAAAGCTACTATTTTCAAAAGAAAAAAAAAATTATACATTATTTTCATCACCCGACTATTTTATAATTAAAAATGTTCTGCTAGTTCAACTATAATGATTAATAAATACAGTAGCATGACTTAAGCATAATGTGATCTTATTAGGGTGTTATAGCCACTTTGAGTAGGTTTTACCTAGTCACCACTCTCACCTCGAAATTGCATGACCAATTCATTTGGTAAAAAAAAAAATCGTCTATTAAAAAACTTTTTATAGATAATTATATTAATTATTTGTATTAGACCATATGAAACATCTTCATATATTTTCTTGTGATGATATGAATACATTTACCTTTTATTATACCATAAAAATTAATTAATTGACGTGTTCCCAAATTGACGTAAATATCACTATATCACAATCTTTTGAGAAATAACAAGAGTTTAAAATAATACTTAATTTAAATTGTAAAATGTTCAATTGAAACAAAAGTTATCTTAATTAAATGAGTAAATTACACCTCCCTCCCTCGAGAAATACTTTTATTACACAACTCTCCCATCTATTTTCAAAATATATATTCTCCTCCCCTAAAAAAATAAAAATATGCTATACTTTAATCCATTTTAAAATTTTTTGTTAAATCTTTATTATTTTATATTTATTGTCTATTTTTTTTTTACCAAAAAACCCTTTATTAGTAATTATACATATTGAAATCTTTTTACAAAATAATATATATATATAATTAAGAGAACAAATTATTAATAATAACAACAATTTATGATGGATTTTTTAAAAAAAAGTAAGACCTGAAAACTTTTAATTTTTTAAAATGTTTTTAGACTACAATATGTGACAATCAATGTTAAAATATGAATGTTAACAAAATATTTTTGTGCTAATTTATTAAAATAAAAATAATTTCAATTTATATTAAATTTATATTTTAAAATCATTAAATAAAAATTAAATAATTTTAATAAATATGGTGTCATTAATATTGATATATCAATTCTCAAGAATTTATAAAAATGAAATAATTCTAATAACATTTAATAATGAATAATAACTAAAATAATAATAAAAATTTTAAAAGAAATATTAATACTAATTAATAAAATACTTTGTGTAATGGGTAGTTCATTATATTTATATACACATTTTAATTAATAAAGTATTTTGGACTAAAGTGTATGTTTTGAAAATACAGGGAAGGGTTGCATAATAAAAGTATCTCTTAGGGAAGGGGAGTGTAATTTACCTTGATTAAAGTAACAATGAGTTGAGTATTAATTTATTTTAAATAAGCATGATTATAGTTAGAGTATAACTTTTTAAAAATAATATGGAAATTAAATTATTAGACAATATTTAAAATAATCAATTTTACAATTATTTAATAGGTAATTTAAAAAATAATATTTACTTATAGATTTATAGAGTTATGTTATCATGTAAAAGTGGATTAGTCCGCCACAACGTGACGAAGTGCGATTTGAATATCAGTTGAGAGAATTGTTTATATTTAAGTGCCCTACAATATTCAAATAGAATTACCTCCGTTGAGAGAGTATATATGAGAAACAAAACTAAAAAATAAAAATATTAAAATATAATTAATATGAATTGGGAATAGACAATAATATAAAATGTATAAATAAAAATATATTTAATTTAAAATCATTTAAGGGTAATTAAGAAAATAAAAATTAAAACCAATTATGAAGAAATGTAGATAAATAAAATGGGATGCTAATAAGCTCACCCCCCAACTTTTTAAAAAAATAGAGATATTTTTTTTTTAAAAAAAATATCTCTCTTTTTTTTGCTTTTTTTTTTTCTGATTTCAGAGATGAAATTAGAATTAATCTCTATATATATATTGTGTATTTTCAGGTAACAAAATATCTATAGTCAAAATGTATATTTGTTTAAATACAAATAATCAGAAAGTTTATAAAAATAAGCATTTTAGCCTGCACAACCTACAGGCGTCGCACGCTTAAATTTATAGTTAATAATGCTTTTAATATGATTTATAAATTTTTTGTTAACGATCATGATTTACGAAGTAGACATACATACAATTGATTAATTTTTTATTTTCAGTAAAATGTTTTTAAAATTTTATTTTCTTATCCTTTATATAAAATTTTGCTTTAATTGCATGCATACTACTATCTATAGTTAATTTTTTTCAATAAAATTATAAATGTGTTTGGAGGTGGGTTACCTGAATATGGAGATTGGATGAGCTTTGAATGTGTTTGGGACTCCAAAGCTGCTCCGATCTAGATGTTGGAAAGCTAAAGTTGGATTTCCACGGTGGTGGGGGTGTACCTACAAGGACTCCGACGATCAAGTTAGGAAGTGCATGAGATACTAGGTATACGGTGTATTATGCGTACCTAAATTCAATGATGAGCCACTTATTTATAGCGAGCAGCAAATAAGGATGAGAAGGGGTGTTCCACAATTCCAAGGTGTACCTCAGAACTCTTAACGGCTTGATGCTCATTGGCGGGTCTGAGATATGCGGCAACACGTTTGGTGAGTATAGTTCTGGCATGATTGTGGATGCCATTCAATAATCCTCTCCTTGCACTGTATGAAGGGCTTCTTCATTTGGGTTTCAAGTTGGGCCTCGGATTGATAGCACATGGGCTCCGATTTGGGCCACTCAATCTTGGGCTAAGTTAGGCTTCTTAATCCTAGTCCGAAATAGTGGCCCCAACTTGGCTACCGAGATGACAATGTCGGGTGCTGAGTTTCCTAAAAATTATGACTCTTAATTTCGATCTCAGAGAGTGGATGACTATCCTACATTTGAGTTGACTTTTTCTTAGGGATGCGTCCTTTTCCTTCCCTGACACAGGGTCACATTGTGAGTCACATTTCATCACCCGAAGGGGATGTGTGGTGTTTTGGTGCCTTGTTTCGTGCGCCATCATCATTTGAATTGAGGTATTTTCTTAATTCTACCCCCAGCTTTAAGGCACGAAAAGGAGGGTTTTGCCCTCTGTGACTTTTGGGTTGTGTTGTAAGAGACGCCACAACCCCTATAAATCTCCCCCTCTTTTCTTCTTTTTCATTTTCTACTTCTCTCTATTTCATTGTTCAAGTAGCGTGAGAAAGAATTTCTCGTGGGAGAAGATTTTGTAGCATCCTTAAGATTCTTTGTGGTTCTTCCATGCCTTCTACACTAAAGGCATGCTTTTCTTCTTTGTTATCTCACTTTATTTACAGTCTTGCAAAAATGGTAGCGTAGTTAAGCAATGGTAGGGGAGATTGCCCACTACTCCGTCCTTGTCATTTTTACACCATTGGGGGGTTACTGCCCCTGACATTTCTTATCCATCACCTTTCTCTAGTGGCTTAAATCCTTTAGTGAGGGGAACCACTATAGACTTCTTTTTTCCTTTTCATTTTGTCCTTGGTTTTTCGAGTTTGGTAATCTAGAGGTGGTTTTCCTGTGTAAGTTCACCCTAAAGCTCGAAATGGGGAAAAAACAAAAGGCCTTCATGTTTCCTTCCTCAATTCATTGGATCTACTGCTTGGTGGAGCCCGAGGTTCTAAGAACTACCTCAGTCATGACTTTCGAGTTCTTGAGTCACTTTAGAAAGGAGAACTTGTGTACACCGAAGGGCAAATATGAAGAGGACCATATTCTAGAGGTCCTTGGTTCGAGTAAGAGGGTATGTTAAATCAACCACGGGAGAAGCCCAAATTGGATGTGGATGTACAACATTTGAGTTCCATTTACCCATTTCCAAACCACCATCTTACAATGGATCCTAGCTACCTCTTTTCAATTAGATTCGAATAGTTGAGCCATGATACGAGGCTTCGAGATCATTTGTGAGTATCTCGGTGTGTCACCTTCTCCCAATATATTCTTTTTCCTTTTCACCCTTATTTGCCCCACTGGCAGTGGTTTGACCGCGGGTTGGTTGTCCTTCCAAGCCCACATCAATCGGAAGGTGTTCTTTCTCTAAAAAGAGTCCTTCCATCATTTCAACCCCGTTTATTTTAAGGTATTTGAGGCTCCGGGCATAATTCCTTTCTAGGAGACTAAGGAAGGGGAGCTCTAACTCAATTGTTATTAGTGCAAGAACTTTAATTCTCCCGGAATAGATGAGGATAACCTCACACCCAGGGAGGAAGTCATCGTTCAGTTCCTTCTTTAGAGCTTTAGGAAGAATCATTTGAATTTAAAAAACATAATTAGTGTAAAGGTCGAAGCGGCTAAGAAGTACTTAGGTTTTTCCTTTTCCCTCTAATATTTGTATCCCTTCTATATCCCCTTGTTATTGACTTATGTTCTTTTTGCAGATGACATGGCTTCGAAGTTCACACTAGTCGAGTTTTAAAATTGATGTTCTTTTTGCAGATGACATGGCTTCGAAGTTCACACTAGTCGAGTTTTAAAATTGCATTCTTAAGAGGGCGCATGAGGGAGATGGAAGCAATAGCCTTGGGTCCGTAGGTTCCGAGGATCTAAAATTCATATCAACCCCAGACTCTTCTGTCCCCAAGATTTACTATCCGAAAAAGTAGAAAGGGAAGAAGGCAGCCAAGGAGAAAAAGATTACCCACATCGACCCTGAAGATTCTGCAACTTTGGAAAATAAGTCGGAAACCAATGTGTTGGCAAAGGATTTCCATTACCCAGAGTTTATGGATAAGGAGTTAATGACTTCAGCCTACCTCAAGCGGTTTTGGGGTGATGATGATGGCCTAGTGGAGAAGTTTTAGTGGGCCAGCCATATGTTGCTAAAGTCAACGATAATATTTAGGTACTCAGAGCTAGAAATCTCTTTTGGTGTCTGAGTTATTCAGGAGATGAAAGATTTGGAGGAGAGAATAAGCTACCTACAAAATGACAAGCTAGCCTTGGAGAAAGGTAACAAGAGTTGTCTTCCAAGGTTGATGAGTTAAGGGGGTAGGTGCAGTCGAAGGACTAACAACTAGAGAAGTTGAGGCTGCAGCTTTTGGAGCTCATGCCGATTCGTCTGGGGTGGTTTCCAAGGTGAAGGCTGAAGTCAAATACATAGAGGAGAAGTGGGAGAAATCAACTTTCAAGATCAAAGTCAATATCTTGGCTTAGTGCCAAGTTATTTGCCCAAAGGCCAACTTTAGCGAGGTCGAGCTTGACAAGCACGTCGTCAATGGGCGCATCGAGGTCATCCCCAAAGATGATCAGGAGGGAGATCTCGAAGGTTTAGAGTCCAAGCCGATTAACATTGTAGCTTACTCTTGAAGCCATCTCCTTTGTATTATTCTCTTCTAATTTTGTATTTTGTGCCTTTATATGGGCTTTATGTATTTGACATTTCCCGGTTTTCGAGTTTATTAATGAAACTAAATTTGCCAATTGTATGTGCCTTTTATTTTTCTTTTCGCCTAAGTTAAATAACTTGAAGGGAATATTAGTGACACTCTAATTGGCTTGTCAATTCACTTATAGAATTATCCGAGGTTATAAAGAAAACTTAATTTTTCTGAACTGGTTATGACCGAATTGGATTTTTTGAATTGGTTTTGTTTGAATTGGATTTTCCAACATTTTCAACAACTTGGTTTTTAACTAAGATTAACTAAGATTTTTCCTTAGTCTTTTAGTGACCTAGATTACTATTCTACTTAAGGGTTGTATTGTGTTTATTTGAGTTGTTTATTAACTAAAATTTTATGTACAATTGCTCCCGAGGTGTTGGACTTAGGTTTTGTGTGTCTCAAATAAGGGGTGCTTAGTCCCTTAGGATAACAATGAACATAAGTAATAGATGAGATGATAATGAATTGGAGGAACTTTGTTTAGGATAAATTGGTGAATACAAATGAAATTGTCTCGGACATCGGAAAATGAAAAACCAAATGGAGGTGTATGAACACCACTCGGCCCATGAAAGTCCTGCCTTGTTAAAACTTCCTCGGGAAAACCCAGTGGGACAAAACCTAAGGTAGGAAAAAGAGTGCGGCTAATTAGCTTGGTTTACATCATTAAATAAAAAATTTCTGAAGATTCGAAGAATTCCATGATCTCGGAACCTTGGATCCTAATAGTGTGGAGAGTTTGTAAGTTCCTTTTCCCAAGACTTCAATAACCCTATAAAGGCCTTCCTAATTAGCCGCTAGCTTTCCTTACCCAAGAGGAAGTGGTTTGATGTTGGCACGTTGGAGTACTAGGTCTCCTTCTTAGAACTTTCGAGGAATAACATTAGCATTGTATCTGTTGACTATCCGATGCTTCAACACCTTCTCTTGGATATGCGCCATCTCTATGGCTTCACTAGCAAGATCGGCTTCCTCTTAGAGGGCTTGTGAACTCGTAGATCAAAATATAACCCGTGAACTGGGCTTTTTGACCTCAACTGGTATTATAGCATCTATCCTATAAGTGAGCTTGAAGAGGGTTTCGCCCGTAGTTGACTGCAAGGTTATTCGATAAAACCATAGGATGCTATCGAGTTCATCAGCCCATGCCCCCTTCGCCTTAACAAGTCTTTGTTTTAGCCCTTAGAGCATGACCTTGTTGGCCGCTTTGATTTGGCCACTGGCTTGAAGGTGCTTAATGGAAGTGAAGTGGTGCTTAACTTTATAATTGGCAAGGATACCTCAGAACTTTTGGTTAATGAACTATGTTTTGTTGTTAGTTACCACGGAGTCTAGTATCCCAAAACGAGTGAAGATGATCTGCCAAATGAACTTCCGAGTTTGGGCAGCTGTGATAAGGGATAATGGCTCTGCTTCCACCCACTTGGTTAAATAATTAATTGCCATGATCAGATATTTCACCTGTCTCTAGCCGAGTGGGAAAAGACCTAGGAGGTCAATTCCCCACTTATTGAACTGCCAAGGGGACATGATCATGGAGAGTTCTTCTACTGGGGCGACGTGGAAGTGGGCGTGCTTTTGGCACTTCAGACATTTCTTCACATAGTCCATTGAGTCCTTGGTCATGGATGGCCAATAGTAGCTAGCTTGTAAGACTTTCAAGGCTAATGCCTTCCCTCCAAGATGATAGCCATAAGATCGTTCATGGACTTCTTTGAGTACAAAGGAAATCCAATCTGGACTAAGGCACTTTAGCAATGGTTGTGAGAGACCTCTTCTATGTAGCTACCCTTTAATGATAGTGTAGTATGAGGCTTCTTTGACCATTCTTTTTGCCTCCACCACATCCTCTGGATGAGTTTCACTTCGTCGATACTGAATAATTGGGGTCATCTAGTTTGAAGACCCTTAAATGCCCAAGGTTGGGAGCGCTTCTGCCATGGAGGGAGACTTCAATATTTCCTAGATCAAGCTCTAGTTATTCCCTCCGGGTTTCATACTGGCCAATTTGGAAATACTATTGACCCTGGTATTCTATTCTCTCGGGATGTGTCAGATCTCGAGGGCTTCTAGTCTCATCATTAGATCCTTTACCTTCGCTAGATATTTTTGAAGCAAAATACCCTTGACTTGGTATGTCCTATTGACTTGTGATGTCACGATCTAGGAATTACTACAAATTGTGAGTCGAGACATCATTAGATACTCGGAGTCTAATTATGAGGGCCTTATACTTAGCCTAGTTGTTTGAAACAGGGAAATCAAACTTTATAGAAAGCTCAACAACGATCTCCCATTCCTTTTCCAATATCACTTCAGCCCTACTTCATTTGGAGTTGCAAGCTCCCTTTACATACAGCGTCTACCTTGGTTCTGGAGGCTCTTCATCTTCCACTATTTCTTCGAAAAAGTTTGCCAAGGCTTAGGCTTTTATGACCGTTCTTTGCTGATATTGGATGCTGAATTCTGAGAGCTCAACTGACCATGCTACCATCCTTCCAACTAAGTTCGGCTTTTGCAAGATTTGCTGAGTTGGCTGGTTAGTTCTGACCACTATTGTGTGAGCCTAGAAATACCAGCGGAGTCTTCATGCAGTAATTACCAAAGCAAAGGCAATTTTTTCCAACTTTCGATGTTGGATCTCATGACCCTGAAGTACTTTACTAATGAAGTAAATAGTGTATTGTTGTTGAGCATCTTCCCATGCTAAAGTGGTAGCTATGACCAGGTAGCTTACTGATTAATTGGATTTTTATATACTTATTTTCCCTCATATTTAATTCATTAATCCTCTTTTGTGCCTAATTGGATTGATTTGGACCATTTTGTGTTGATTGGGTTTTAGTTGGGCTTAATTTCAATTTTCCAGCATTAGGCCAATTCTGACACTGCCTTAATTTCTGGGCCATAACTTGAGTTATAGACCTCATTTTAATGTGATTCTTGATTTATAGGAAAGCTGACAGATAGGTCCACATGAGAAAAGGTCAGAAGCCAATTCTAATGATAAGGAGCTAAATTTGGGCCTAGAATTAAGCTAAAGAGGTGCATTCGTGGATTCTAAATAGGCTATAGTGTTTAGACAATATCTTGGTCCACACAAGCCAATTGAGCCCGTTCTAGTGGCATTTTGAATTTGACATCCAAGGCTACAATTCACTTTCAGACCACAAATCCAAAAAGATGTGTTTTCATAGCCAAATATATAAAAGAACATTACAGGCTGAATTAAAGAACTTAATTGCATGTTTCTAGCATAACTTTCTTTCTAGAATTCAGAATTTTGCAAATAAGATGTCCAGATTCATCTGAGAAATAGGGAATTAATGTAATAAACTATTACTAATTTAGTTTAGACATTTTTATTCTATAAATGGCTGAGTTTAAGTGGAACCACAACATTGTAACTCTTAGACAGAATTTGGAATAGAATTTTCAATTTTTCTCCCTTTTTTTCTTTCTCCCACACCCCTCTCAACTCTGAACTTTCATTATCCTCCATATATGGAGGAGTAGACTTCTATCTAATCCAAGGATTCAAAGAAGCATTGGTATTCTTGAGTGTTGTTGCTTCAAAGTTCATCAATTCCAATTCGGTTTCTTCTACTCCCTTTCCTTGTTTTTGATTCAATTTCGAGTTTGAAGGTTTTCAATTCAAAATTGTGATTAATTGCTTGATTGCTTGCATATTACTCAATTGATTAATATTGTAATGCAATTGTTTGATGAGTAGAATTAGGTTTCAAGTTTGAACTTGAGATTAACTGCATTGGTGCTTGAAATTAATATGAATTGGTTGGATTCTAGAGGTTTCTGAGTTTAATTATTTGTGTTTATTAAATTCATGAAGTTTTTCATGTGTAATGCTGAGGTTGAATTGAGGTTTCATTCGAACTTAATGTTAATCACTGATTTGGTTTGATGATATATTTCTAGAATTCAATGATTGAGTGAAATTTGCTTTCTTTTGATTCTTGGATTGGATGCTTCAGATTCTGTTCATTTCTTTATTTCGGTTTCTATTCATTTTGACTTCTATTCATTTTGTTTTTCTAATTTTATAAAAATAGAAACCCTCCCCCAAATTTTGATCTTATAGCATTGTCATCATTGGGAGACGATCTGAATTACAACCTTTGCTACAAATTTTTGTAATTCGATTTTTACAATTTGACCAAGCTCGGCACTCGAGTCAAATTTTGGCGTCGTTGCTGGGGATGATTTGATTGTGTGAATATGTGTTAATATCACTGCTAACTTTGTTTTTTTGTGTCTTTTCTTAGTTGAATTTTATTGTGCTAGTAGTTGAATTTTTATGGTTTTTGACCATTGACTCTTTTCAGTTTAATATCAGGGGACCTTATCCTAAAGGAAAACAACCTTCTGAGAAAAACTCAAGGGATTGATTTTGCCTTTGTTTTTGCCAAATTTGATCATTTAGATAGAGTTTTTGATGTTTTTTGTTGTCTGATTGAGCTGATTTTTGGTAGGCTAAAAGGAAAGGGGTGTTTTTAGTTCATGTCACTGCTATGCAGTGATGCATGCCTTTTTTGGCCAAATTCCTTCACTTAGACTATTTTTTTATTTTTTAAGATTTTTCTTTACATTTTTGGACTCCTTGAGGGTCAAATATTTGAGCTGTGGTGGTCCCATAATTTTCAAAAATCATTTGGTAGTGTTTTTAAATTTTTGTTGATTAATTTTGACAATTTGTTTGCAATTTTTAGTGTTTTATGTTAGGAGGTGACATAAGTGTGCATATGGTTCTATTTGTTGTCTTGTTAGTATATGACTAAGTCTGACTCGAATCCTAATTTAGTTGAATTTGATCCTAAAATAGAGAGTACTCTTAGACAAATTAGAACATCTAGGAGAAGGTTGTTTGACACTAGCTTTGCTAACAATTTTATTTTTGATTTACCTGTTTCTGATTTTAATCCTAACTTTGCTAATAATTTTGTCTTTGTAGAAAATATGGCTAACAAGACATTGAAGGAGCTTGCAGCACTTGATGTTAATTATCAAGCTCTAGCCATCCAATATCCTAACTTGGATGCAAATTTTGAGCTGAAATCTAGTTTGATACACTTGCTGCCCAAGTTCCATGGCCTAGCTGGAGACGATGTGCACAAGCACTTGAAGGAATTCCATGTGGTATGCTCAACCATGAAGCCACATGGAGTTGATGAAGACCACATCAAACTGAGGGCCTTCCCTTTTCTCACTTGATGGAACTGGCAAAGACTAGCTATACTATTTGCATCTAGGCTCTATCACATGCTGGCAAGACATGAAGAGGATGTTATTGGAGAAATTTTTTCCTGCCTCAAGAGCTACCACCATCAGGAAAAACATTTGTGGAATAACGCAGATTAGTGGTGAGATATTGCATGAGTATCGGGAGAGATTCAAGAAGTTATGTGCTAGCTATCCACACCACCAAATCAGTGACCAATTGTTGATTCAGTATTTTTAGGAAGGCATCTTGCTAATGGACAGAAGTATGGTTGATACTGTTTCTGGAGGAGCTCTAGTAGATAAAATACCTGTTGCAGCCTGAGACTTGATTGCTAACATGGTTGCCAATGCAAAATAGTTTGGTACCCGAACCATAGTGTCAACAAGAGGAGTAAATGAAATGCAAACCTTATATGCAAACCAGCAAAGGATGGAGAATCGAATTAAGGACCTGACATCCTTGGTTAGGCAGTTGGCTCTTAGTCAGACACAGCAACCATAGCAAACCATGCCACCAGTAACCAGTATTTATGGGATTTGCTCTATACCATGACATCCAACAGATCAACCAGCATTTGTGGCATTTGCTCTATACCATGACATCCAACAGATCAATGTCCACAACTGCAAGAGAACAATGAAACTATTGCAAGAATTTTTCCTAGCAGACCTCACCAATAACAGCAGAGGAATTATGATCCTTTCTCCAATACTTACAACCCTGGTTGGAGAGACAACCCAAACCTGAGGTATGGTAACAACTTCAATCAGTTTCAGTAACAACCTCAGTTTAGGCAAAATTCTGATGGACCAAGCTTAGGGCAATATCATCAACCAGTCAAGCATGACAAGCCATAAACCAACAATGCAAAACTAAGCTTGGCAGAATTGGTGAAGCATATGGCAATTAGCAGTGTTCAGTTCTAGCAGAGAACAGAAGCAAGCATCCAAAATCTGCAAATGCAAATTGGTCAATTAGCCACACAATTGTTAATGAATTGAAGTCACAGGGTTCTAGAAACCTCCCCTCCCAAACCGTGACCACTCCAAGGAATGTGAGTTGCATTACCTTGAGATGTGGCAATGAGTTGCAGGTCCCAAACTAAGCAGAAATGTCAGATTTTGCTAGGAAACTAGGTTCTGAAGCAAAAGCAGATTCAGTAGAAATAAATAGAAATGATGCAGAGCCAACCAAGGCCAGCAATAGCAAGCAATCTGAACCAAGCATCCCTCTACCTTTTCCAAATAAGGTGACATAAAATAGGTAGCTGGCAGAAGCAAAATTGGATAAGGAGATCATGGAGACTTTTAGGAAAGTAGAAGTCAATATCCTACTCCTAGAAGCAATCAAGCAAATTCCTAAATATGCCAAGTTCCTTAAAGACTTGTGCACTCATAGAAGGAGGTTGAAGGGAAATGAGAATATGAGCATGGGCAAAAATGTTTTTGCTATCATTCAGCTAAGCATTCTTCCAAAATGCAAGGATACGGGAACTTTCACCATTCCATGGATCATAGGAAGCAAGCAATTCAGTCAAGCCATGTTGGACCTTAGAGCCTTAATTAATGTAATGCCTAAGTCGGTTTATCAATCTTTGCACATTGGAGAGCTCAAGCTAACAGGAGTGGTGATTCAACTTACCAACCGAAGCACAACTTATCCTGAAGGAGTCTTAGAAGATGTGTTGGTAAGAGTAAACGAACTTATTTTTCCTACTGATTTTTATGTGCTAAACATGAAGGATGATATGCATGCTAATCAACCAACATTAATCTTAGGGAGGCCATTTTTGAAAACTGCTAAGACTAAGATTGATGTGCATTCTAGTACTTTATCCATGGAGTTTAGAGATAGTAAAGTGCATTTTAATTTGTTTGATGCCATGAGATAACCACCAAAAAAGCATTTTGTGTTTCACTTAGATATCATTGATTCATTGGTTGATGATGTGCATGAAAATTTATTCGCTGATTTCCCCAAGATTGTAGGCATTAGAGATGAATTTCAATATTATGATTGTGATGGAATTTATAATGTATGTACTATTTGTGTTGAAATTGATGCATGTTTAAATGATTCTAATGCTGCAAGATCTGAATCTGCCGATTTAAATTCTGGATGTTCTAATTTTGCTCATTCTGGTTCTGCTACTAAGTTTGCTACAATTTTTGTTTCTATTCATCCTACTTTTGTCATTACTAATTCTGCAATTTCTGATGTAGTTTCAGGTGCACTTTTTGATGAAGTTTTAGCATCTTCAAATTCTGCAGATTTAATTTTTGCATATTTTGATTCTATTTTATTAAATTCTGCAATTTCTAGTTGTGCAAATTCTGCAGTTTCTGGTTTAACATTTTTTACAAATTCTGTCCCTGAAAATTTTGCTGCAGTAAAAACTGATTCTGCAGTTTCTGTTTCTATTTCTATTAATTTAAATTCTCAAATTTCAAATTCTGCAGGTTTTGAGTTTTTTAAATCTGATTCTCAATCTGATTTGCAGTTTCTGACTCTATTTGTATAGTTTCTGAATTTTCAATTTCTACATGTGCTGATTTTGATAATTTTATCTCTACTGAATTGAAGTCTGCAAGTTCTGATTTTGCTAAATCTAATTCTGTTTGTGCTGCTTTTGATTCTAATTGTTATAATTCTGCACATTCTGATTCAATTTCTGTAGTTCTAAATTCTGGTTCAATTAAATTTGGTCATTTTGAGATTTCTACACATCATGATACGTCTACTGATTTTGTTTCCATAGGAGATGATTATGCTATTGTGTAGAGTTTTTCACAAATTGTAATTGTTGAAGCAAAACCAGCATAAGTGGTACCAAGATTAGCACCATCAATGATAGAGCCAACCACCTTGGAGTTGAAACCACTGCCAGTAAATTTGAAGTATTCATTTCTAGCACCAAATGAGAAGCTGCCAGTCATTATAGCCCATTTGCTGCCAGAACAAGAAGAGAAGTTGCTCAACATATTAAGGCAGAACATGAAGGTTATAGGCTGGACATTGGTAGATATTCCTGGAATTAGCCCCTCCACATGCATGCACAGAATATAGTTGGAAGAGGGAGTGAAACCAATGAGACAACCGTAGAGGAGACTAAACCCTCTGATTTTGGATGTAGTGAAGAAAGAAGTTAGCAAGCTTCTGGCTGCTGGCATCATTAATTCAATTTTAGATAGCAAGTGGGTGAGCTCGATGCAGGTGGTTCCTAAGAAAATTGGCATACCAGTAGTGAAGAACTCCTGGGATAAGCTGGTGCCTACAAGAATGTAAAATAGCTGGAGAGTCTGTATAGACTATAGGAAGCTGAACTAGGCCAGGGATGATCACTTTCCATTGCCTTTCATTGATCAGTTGCTAGAGAGGTTGGCAAGGCAGTCACATTACTATTTACTTAATAGGTTTTTTGGCTACTTTCTTATCCACATTGCACCTGAAGATTAAGAGAAGATAACCTTCACCTGTCCATTTGACACATTTGCATACCGGAGGATACCCTTTGGCTTATGCAATGCCCCAGGTACGTTGCAGAGATGTATGGTGAGTATCTTTTCTGATTTGCTAAAGGATTGTATGGAAGTCTTTATGGATGATTTTACTGTTTATGGCTCTTTATTTGATGCATGCTTGGATAACTTGGCTAGAGTATTGGGTACATGTATTGAGTCACACCTTGTATTGAATTTTGAAAAATGTCATTTTATGGTTAGGCAGGGTGAAGTCTTAGGACATGCTATCTCTAGTGAAGGTATTGCCATTGATAGGTCCAAGATTGATGTTATTGCTTTTCTACCTTACCCCACATATGTTCGAGAAGTACGTTCTTTTCTTGGACATACAGGTTTTTACAAGCAATTCATCCAGGACTTCAGTAAGATTGCCTTTTTGCTGTCTAAGTTGCTGCAAAAACATATGGACTTCCAGTTTAATAATGATTGTAGGAGAGGTTTTGACCAGTTGAAGCGGCACCTAATTCTGCTCTTGTTCTTCAGCCGCCAAACTAAGAGTACCTATTTGAACTGATGTGCGACGCTTCTAACTTTGTAGTTGAAGCAATACTTTCACAGAGGGTCAAGAAGATACCCCATGTCATAGCTTATGCTTCCCGAACCTTGGACTCTGCACAGGCTAATTACACCACCACTAAAAAAGAGCTTCTAGCCTTTGTTTTTGCTTTAGATAAACTATGTGCTTATCTTTTGGGAACTAAAGGGACTGTGTTTTCTGATTATGCAGCATTAAAGTTCCCACTGAAGAAGCCGGATGCTAAGCCCAGGCTAATTAGGTGGATGTTGCTATTGTAGGAGTTTGACATAGAGATCAAGGATAAGAGTGGAGCTGAAAACCTAGTAGTGGACCATTTGAGCAGGATCCCACAGTCCCTAGAGTCTCTTCCCATCTGTGAGAACTTCCTATATGAGCAGCTTTTAGAGCTGCGAGATAAGGACCTATGGCATGCTGATCTGGTTACTTCTGGGTTACCTGCTTATTTTAAAAGGCATCAGATAGATAAACTTAGGAGTAAGGCTAAGCACTATGTTTGGGATGATCCTTACTTGTGGAGGATGTGTAGTGATGAAATTATCAGACGTTGTGTGCATGAGCTTGAGATAGCATCTATTTTACAGTTTTGTCACACTTTTGCTTGTGATGGTCACTTTGGGCCACAGCGCATGCTAGGAAGGTCTTAGATGCAGGTTTTTACTAGCCTACATTATTCCGCAATGCTTACACATATTGTAAGAATTGTGAACAATACCAAAAGACAGGTAGTATTTCCCATAGGAATGAGATGCTTCAGCAACATTTATTATTGTGTGAGATATTTGAAGTCTGAGGTGTTGACTTTATGGGTCTTTTTCTTATTTCTTTTGGTTTTGTTTACATTTTGCTGGCTATCGATTATGTCTCCAAGTGGGTGGAGCCAAGGCCACTCGGACTGATGATTCTCATGTTGTTATAGATTTTGTTAGATCATAGATATTTTGCAGGTTCCGGGTGCCCAAGGCTATCATCAGTGATCAATGGAGCCATTTTTGTAACCGAAACATGGCAACCTTACTGAAGAAATATGGTGTTATCCACAAGGTTTCAACTCCATACTATCCGCAGACCAATGGACAAGAAAAGGTGTCAAATAGGGAGTTGAAGCAAACCTTGGCGAAGACAGTGTAGCCAAATAAGAAGGATTGGAGCAAGAGGCTTGAGGATGCACTATGGGCTTACCGCACTACCTACAAGACTCCTTTAGGCATGTCTCCCTATAGGATTATCTTTGGTAAGGCCTGCCACCTTCCGGTAGAGATTGAGCACAGGGCATATTGGGCAGTCAAGAACTGCAACCTTGATTTGAGCCAATCTGGACTTCACAGGAAGTTCCAACTTCAAGAGTTAGAGGAGATCTAGTTAGAAGCCCATGAGAATTCCCACATGTACAAAGAAAAGATCAAACTCATCTATGATAACATGTTGTTGCGAAAGGAGTTCCCATTGGCCAAAAAGTGCTCCTCTATGATTCTCACCTCAAGGTCTTTTTTGGTAAGCTTTGTTCTAGGTGGCTTAGTCCTTATATAGTGACTAAGATTTTTCCATATGGTGCTGTGTAGATTTTGGAGCCTAGAATAAATAAAGCTTTCATAGTGAATGACCATCGTTTGAAGTATTTCATGAGGACACACCCTTCATTGAGGAGATCCGCTTGCTAGCAACAACTTACACTCGATATGGGAGTTTCTCTTTTCCTTCCCTCACCTCATTTTACTTGCCTTGCATTTCCATTATGCATTACATTGAGGACAATGTAAAGTTGAAGTGTGGGGGGATGGTTTAGTCATAAGTCATTTTTCATAGTTGGTCTTGCATTATAGATTTGTTTCCATGGTTGCTTTTACCTTGTTTTGTTGAAAAAAAAATTACTTGGTTTTGATCTTGTTCTCTATTGTTGAATTGAAAGTTGTTGAGTTAAGGCATTAGCCATTAGGGAGGATAGAGTTCCAACATGATTTCATTTTTTCCTACCCCTCTTGATATGTGTGAGTTTGGTGATTGATCTTGATTTGCTATAGGACTGAGTATGTAGGACTTAACCTTGTGAGCTTTTAAGCTTTATTTTGGATGGTTGCATTTCATGCCATTCTCTTCATTCTTGTGTGTTTTCCCTCAAAGATTTTGTCATTCTAGAACTTGCCTTGATTCTTCTTTGAGGCTACAAAATTTATATGCATTCATGAACATAATAGAGGAATTTTTTTTTTTTTCATTTTAGCCACTTAGCCATATAGCCTACTTTACATTTCTCCCTTGTTTAGTCCCTTTGAGCTTTGTTGACCATTTTTGGATTTCTAGCACATTACAAGCCTTGAGTAGAAAACCATGTTATACCCAATCTTAGGGAATAGGGAGTGCATTAGTTTCATCATTATTGTTATGCTTGGGATCAAGTGTGGGGTTTACAAGGATGCAAGAAAAGAACAAAATAAAAAAAAAAAAGAGAAGAAAATGAAAATAAAATGGGGAATTTTGATAAAAAGAAAATAGGGGTCAAAGAGAGTTAAGTGTGTTATGGAATGACTTCGAGAAACATTCACATTTGCGAACTTTACTTATCTATTAACCAATTCTATTTTTATTCTCTTAGATTTTGCCTTATCATATCCTCATATTTCCTTACCCTTTATCTTAGCCCTATTACAACCTTGTATAAAGTCCTCTTGATTTGTGTTTGCATGTGATGATAAGTAGTGAAGAAGTAAAAGATTAGTAAGCTTATGGCAATGTATTTTCTATTGAGATGATTTGAGTGAAACACTTTTACCCATACACTTGAGAGTTGAGAGTTTCATACACCATCTTATGAGGCCTTTCATACTTGATCTATATGCACTTTGAAGGATATTGCTTGGCTTACATTTTTGAGAAATGGGGTGTTAAATGATTTGATTGTTAGAAACTCTTGATGCCTTATATGTTCTTGTGTTCCTAAACTTAGCACTTTTGATAATTCTTTGGAGAATTATCTTGTTTATTTTAGTTATTCTATGATTTTTAGGTTGCATGTTTTTATTTGCTTAGTTGAGTCTTGCATGAGAACATACAAGAGCTAAGTGTGGGGAAATTTGATTAATTGGATTTTTATACTTATTTTCCCTCATATTTAGTTCATTAATCCTCTTTTGTGTCTAATTGGATTGATTTGGACCATTTTGTGTTGATTGGGTTTTGGTTGGGCTTAATTTCAATTTTCCAGCATTAGGCCAATTCTGACACTACTTTCCCTAGGCCATAACTTGAGTTATAGACCTCATTTTAATGTGATTCTTGATTTGTAGGAAAGTTGAGAGATAGGCCCACAATTTTTATGAAGAGGTCAGAAGCCAATACTGATGATAAGGAGCTGAAACTAGGCCTAGAAGTGAGCTGAAGAGGTGCACTCGCGGATTCTAAATAGGCTGTAGTGTTTGGGCCATATCATGGTCCACAAAAGCCCAATTAAGCCTATTCCAGTGGCATTTTGAAGCTGACATCCAAGGCTACAATTCTGTTTCATACCACAAATATAAATAGATGCATTTTCATAGCCCATTCCATAGAAGAACATTATGGGCTGAATTAAAGAACTTAGTTGCGTGTTTCTAGCATACCTTTCTTTCTATAATTCAGAATTTTACAAAAAAGATGTCCAGATTCATCTGAGAAGCAGGGGATTAATTCAATAAATTGGTACTAATTTAGTTTATACATTTTTATTCTGTAAATGGCCGAGTTTAAGTGGGGCCACAACATTGTAACTCTTAGACAAAATTTGGAATAGAATTTTTGTTTTTCCTCTCTTCTCTCTCTTTCTCACGCCCCCCCAACTCTGAATTTTCGTTATCCTCCATACATGGAGGAGTAGACTTCTATTTAATCCGAGGATTCAAAGAAGCATTGGCATTATTGAGAGTTGTTGCTTCAGAGTTCATCAATTCCAATTCAGTTTCTTCTACTCCATTTCCTTGTTTTTTATTCAATTTCGGGTTTGAAAGTTTTCAATTCAAAATTGTGATTAATTACTTGATTGCTTGCATATTACTCGATTGATTAATATTGTAACGCAACAGTTTGATGAGCAGAATTAGGTTTCGGGTTTGAACTTGAGATTAACTACGTTGGTGCTTGAAATTAACGTGAATTGGTTGGATTCTAGAGGTTTATAAGTTTAATCATTTATGTGTTAATTGAATTCATGAAGTTTTTCATGTGTAATACTGAGGTTGACTTGAGGTTTAATTTGAACTTAATGTTAATCACTGATTTAGTTTGTTGATATATGTCTAGAATTCAATGATTGAGTGAAAATTGCTTTCTTTCTATTCTTGGATTGGATGCTTCAGATTCTGTTCATTTCTTTATTTCAGTTTCTATTCATTTTGGCTTCTATTCATTTCGTTTTCCCTTATTTTATAAAAATAGAAACCGCTGCCCCAAAATTTTGATCATATAGCATTGTCATCATTGGAAGATGACATGAGTTATGTAACACCTTACCAGACAAAATACTATGCTTAAGTCATAATAATCTATCTGATAAGAGATTACGTGTAATACTGATTAAATTTCTCTTTCTGTATTAATATTAAGGTTTCGCATAAGAATACTTGATCTCATAACAAATTTCTCTGCGTGATGGCAAAATAGATACTAATCAATCGGTAAACTGAAAATAACTTAACATAAATAAAAATACAATAAGAACAGAATAACTGCAAACGGCGTCATAGATATATACATAGGTATCTGATTTTAAAGTTTGTCAAAATGAGGCCGCTAATGCAAAATGAAACGGCCAGTATCTATGAACTGCACCCTGACTGGTCCCCATGGGACATTTCATGTACATTCCTAATATCTACCCATCTAACCATGACCCAAACTGTCAAAAGACGCCGGGTATGTACATCTAACCCCACTACAGCATGCACACTATCTAAATAGAGTCCGATGAAAGGAACCCGTTCGCCATGGCGGCGTCAGCTGGAGGATGCCCGGCACTGGGAGCAGAGGACGACGAAGAACTAGCTACCTCGGACAGATCCTCCTCTGGGGTCGAGGCTGACGACATCGGCTGCGGTGGTGAAGCAGGAGGGGCCATGGGAACTGGAGCTATCAAAGTGCGGCCGGTGTCACATCGTGGCAAAGTGGGAAATGGATGGGCCATATAAAGAGGTATAGCAATGTAGGGGACAGCAGGATCAAAAAGAGGGTGCATAACTGGTACAGCAAAGTCCCTCTGGAAGAAAAAATACAAACGAAACTGGCACCTGCCAGATATATATATAGAGTCTAGAAAAGGGTCGATGTGGATGTGAAGCTCAGGAAACTCAATGAATAGAACCCCCGCCAAGCGTGCTCCATGGTCCGAGAATGACGCGAACATACAATAGGGTGAGAAATGAATATTTCTCAAGAGAAAATCCTAACTTCTATACATCCATCATCATTGTTATTCCCAGCTTGTTTCATTGCATAACATTTTCTTCAAATAGTATCATAAAATGATAATATTCAATTTAAATATTTGCTTGTACAACATACACCGAAACAAATTCAAGTTTAATTAACAGATATACTAATGTACTCAATAGTAATCACAGCGGAACAATAGCATGTTATGACTAATAAACAGAGATCTAGAATAATCAATACCGTACATATGAATGTGCAATGAGAAGATGCATCTTATTCTTAGAGGCTTTCGCCTATTATAACTTACTTCCATCCTTGGTCCCCTGGGAGTCATTGGCCATATACTCCTGGGTAATAGTCCGCTTTTCGTGACTGAGCTGCGTTCCTATCTGAGGATGGCCGGGTTTACTTTCCCCGACCTTCCCACTGATCTATTCCCCTTAATTTATTCCGGGGCTGGCCCAAGTGATATGGAATTTCTTGTAATATCATGAAAAGAATGCACATCTAGTTTGTCTCTTGAATATGATGAATTCAAAATATCATAAAGTTTCACAACATATGAACTTCTTACCGAAATCTTGGCGGCATAACGGATCAAGTCCGCTTCCCCATGAATAGTGCCAAACAATCAGTACAGTCACACAACTAATAATTTCAGTATAGGCCAGCAGATATGTATAAATACTTATAACATCATTCAACAATTGCAAATCAAGCATTAAGAAGGTTTCAGCTTGTCCTACCCTGCTCTGCCCGAGTTTGGCATGCTCCAATTTTTATTCAATTCAACTCATTAAATTCTCATTTTTGGATATGTTATAGCCTTATATGTCTACTTTCTACTCTTTTTAGTCCCATCTCGTTTTGAGTTGTATAACTCTAGATATAAACATTTTATCTCAGTCTGTCCTGTTCCTAGCCAGAATGGGGTTCCTATGGAATAAAATTCACTAAAAATCGAAAACTAGATGAAATCATGCGAATTTTATATCCAAATGAAGCTAACACAATAAGCTTTAAAATGAGTTATTCATGTCATTTGCTTAAGTGGATTTTGAGTTATGAGTCTCGAAACATTACCCTACTGGGTTGTCCTGTTCTAAGCCAGTTTTAATCTAAACCAACTTCATTGAGAAGCTGGGAACAAATGACAACGAATTAAATTCTGAAATTTTTATGGGATGTTCTCTCATGTGTTAGCTTTCAAACATCTTTGGTTGCACTCAATTTGAGGTTGTATAGGGTGCGTTACACCCTTCTCAACCCATGCTACCCGAGTGAGAACCCAGATTTCTAGGTCTAACTTCAAAAATTCATAACTAATTTTATACTAATCCAATGACCTATTATAATATATGTGTGGAAAGCCCTGAATATCTAGTTTTACCTAAAAATGGTCTCGTTAATTTTTAACGGCGGAAGGCGAAGCCGTATACTCCGCCGTACGGACTGCCGAGGGTTTTTGAGTTTTCCAGCCTCCTAACTTTTTCATATCTTCATTCCTTCTCACTTTCAATTCAGGTGTTAACCTCATAAACAGCCCATAACTCAGCTATAATTCATCATAATTATTCAATCAACATATCAAAATTAAGAAATTGGACCACTATCAATCCTTCAAGAATCAAAAAGTCAAGTAAGAATTTAGAACCTCTACCTCTTACTATGAATGATTTTGGTTGAGTTTGTAGCTGGAACTTGAGTGAATCTCAAAGTTGGGTGGAGTTGGTTGAGTGAAAAGAAAAGAGAGAGCTGAAGTGAGTTCTAAGTTACGAGAAGTGGGTCTGAATCGAGGAGGAGAGAGTGTTATATAGGCATGAGTGGGAGTTAACTTGGAAGGTTTTGATTGGCCTCAAAACATAAGGCCGAAGTTTCAGCCACCTTGCTCTCCACGTCGCCTCTTTGTGTGGTAGAATTGCTCTCCACGCCGCCAAAGTGGGACTAGTTTCCAAAGATATTCTGAAAATGAAGTCTAACTCGTATTCTTTATAAAATCTAACTCGTGAACATCCCCATATGAAGTCTAACTCTGGGAAGTGTATCCAGCTTATTTGAAACTTGAAAGCAAAGCCTGATGTGAAGCCAAGCACTTAAAGTCAAGTCGTGAATTGTAGGACCTCGATCTCGAAACTCTAAGGATAGAGAAATGAGAGCTCTTGGTATCTAACCCAGATCGGATTTGTGAAAATGTGACTTGACCGAGACAAGTTCAAAAATCTGATCTCGTGTCCATTTCTGGTAGAGATAAAATCGGACGTCGGACTTAGTGTTAGGTCGGAAATCTTAAGATCGGAAATTGGAAACATCAGCCACTTGAAATTAAATCAGAAATCGAAATCCATACTGATGAGGTCGACATTCTTACACGCTTACACAAGGTCGGAAATCGGAAAATGCAAATGGCCCTTAAGCCTTGGAAACGGTCGAATTTGAAACTATGACTAAGGTCGGAAGTCGGAATTTACAAGACAAACTCGGAAATCGGAAATTTCAACATTAAATGAGATCGGAAGTCGGAAATCGGACGTTACAAGTTACACCCTTTACTACAAATTTTTGTTATTCAGTTTTTACAATTTGACCGAGCTCAGCACTCGAGTCACTTACAGAGAGCTCTAAAAATAATTATTTGTCGATTTCTAGCATGCTCAATATGGGTGAGCAGTAAAGGTATCCTTTGAATTCGGCGAATGCAGCTTCACACTCCAACGTCCACTCAAAGATACTTTCTTTCTTCAAGAAAGAGAAAAAGGGGAGAGCCTTCCGAGCTTATGTTGCCATAAATCTAGAAAGGGATGCAATCCTTCTAGTTAAGCACTGAACTTCCTTTACCAAGGTAGGACTCCTCATTTCTAGGATTACTTGACACTTATCAGGGTTCGCTTCGATCCCCCGATGTGTGAGTATGAAACCTAGGAACTTTCTGGCTTCAACGACGAATGCACACTTCTGTGGATTCAACCTCATGTTATGCCGTCATAGACAGCTGAAGACTACTTCTAAGTCAAAGAAGAGGCTACCTTCTTCCTTGGTCTTGACTAACATGTCATCTATGTAGATCTCCATTAAGTTTCCGATGTGCTCTGAAAATACTTTATTCATTAATCTTTGATAAATAGCTCCTACTTTTTTCAGCCCAAATGGCATAATCTTATAACAATAGTTAGTCATTGGTGTTATGAATGCCGTTTTTTCTTCATCAAGAGGATGCATCGTGATCTAGTTGTATCCCAAGCAAGCATTCATGAAGGAAAGAAATAAAAAACTAGAAGCATTGTCCATTAACCCATCTATATTCAGTAGTGGGTAGGGGTCCTTCAGGAAGACTTTATTTAGGTTGGTATAGTCAACACACATCCGTCACTTCCCGTTAGACATTTTCACCATGACAACATTCAATAACCATGTCAAGTAGAAGATTTCGCAAATAAACCTAGTGTCCAAGAGGCTTTGGACTTGCTCTTGAATAGCGAGGGCTCTATCTAGACTTATTCTTCTTTTTTGGGCCACTGGTAAGGGCCCAAGGAACACCGATAATTGGTGACACATGAATTCTAGATCAATCCTGAGCATATCAGCTACTGTCCAAGCTAACAAGTTCGTGATGGACTTGAGGCAAAGTTAGGAGAGCCTTGTTAATCCGAGCTATTTGGTTGGGCTCTTTCTCGATTTGGACCTCTTATAACTCACTATCTGGCTTTGGCCTTTTCCCTTCCCTTTGCCTTACATCTAGGTCTACCATCATGACCTTCGATGAACTTGGAGGGTGAATACTATGTTTGGATTCTCCCTTCTTAACTTTTTGGACCTCTAGGCTAGCATTGAAGCAACAACTAGTTGTATCTTGATCCGCCTTTATAATGGCGATCTCCCTATTATTGGTGAAGAACTTCATAGTCAAACACGCCGTGGATATGATGGCACCAATCTTATTCAATGTTGGCCTACCGAGAATGATGTTGTAGGTCGAGAGGCAGTCAACGAAATCAACTTTGACTATCCGGGTTCGAGGTTGAGTTCCTAAGGTCAAATAAAGGGTGACGAACCCATTTGGGTGGACCTTTTCCTCAGAGAAGTCGATCAGCTCTTCTTTGTGAGTTTGCAAGTCAAAGTTTTTCAATCCGAGCTTGTTAAAGGTGTAAACTGCAATGCCCAACTGAAATAGTCTCATATCTTTAGATGTTTCAAGCTTTAAGGTTTTGATGAATATCGAATCAAACTTTAAGTAAATTTCTTGGACAGTAAATGATTCGTTTTAGCTAAATGCATTCTTCTATGAATAAAATCATCTACTTTGAAGTTAAATGATTATTGTACCAAACAAAGCATCTAAATCCATGGTACTTCACTTGAATATGATTATATTGGAACAACCGCTATGTGTCCCATATGTTTACTCACTCAGAAATGAGATAGAAAGCTCAGAAGGATGGTGATATAGCACCAGAAAGGCAAAACATGCCACGAGAAGGGTCAGCCTCATTTAGAAGGTTGACTTGATCTAGAAGGGTGACTTCTTATGAAGTATCTCACCTTGAAAGCTTCTTCCATATGCTTCATTGAAAAATTCAAAAAGTCAAATATGAATTGACAAGTTGCAAAAGAAGTGCTGACAAGTCTGAAAAGTTGGTGAAGACTTCAACGGCTACTTTTCCTCTTCAATGTCATCTCATCTTGTTGAAGAAGAAAGTTGTACCTTCTCTTTCCAATCATAGACTAGTAGGTCAAAGTAGCACAAGGCTCAAGATCTATAAGCTCCAACGGTAACATCTAGAAGTCTATAAAGCTATAATATGAAGAAGAAGAAAGAGACATTGTTCAAATATTTTCTAAGCTGCAACAATTTCATTCTTCAACCTTCTTGACTTTCAAATCCTCCAGAAAGTTACTCATTGTAACTTCTATTTTAAAATCTTCTCTACTGATGTGTAATAGATAATATTCTCATATTGAGAATTCAGAAAAGTCACATACTGTACGATTAATACTCTGTAAAGAGCTTTTAGTGTGAGTATAAACACAAACCATTTTTTTTTATCAAATCTCTTGTAACTAGACTCGATAGTGGTCAAAGTGAACTTGGAAAGGATGGGATAAATACTACTTGATTGTAAAGCTTGGAAAGGCTAAAAAAAGACTAATCAACTATAAAAGCTTGGAAAGGCTTGGAAAAAGAATACTCGTGGTATAAAAATCTCAACGAAGAGTTGAGGACTGGACGTAGGAGATGTAGCTCCGGCAAGTATACTGAATCGTACAAGTAATAAAGTGATGAGAAAAGTATCATTCCCACGAAGATAGATCAAATACCGGATAGTTTAAGGGATGATTATTTGGAAGGAATGAAATTATGAATGTAAAGAAATTTAAAATAAAAATAAGAATTTAATAAATATGAAAAATAGTAACCAGGATGGATTCAAGAAAGGTTGGCTAAATATAATGGAATAAATGCTAGGGCTAATTAATTTCACCTATTGTAGACGCCTTGCCTATGAATTTCTGTTAATTCGTTCTATCCTAATTGACTCACGGTCGGTTCCCCTTAATTTATTCCTAGCTCTCTCGAGGTCAAGCAATACTCTTTATACTAAACTGATTGTCTAATCTCTTAGCACAAACTAATTTAGGAAAAGGTTGAAGTTCTATGGGTTCCTATGTTGACCGCATGAACCACGTTTGTCTATCTCTAGTTTTCGCTCAGCTCACGGTATTTATGTTAAGCAGCTTTGTTTATAAACCCTATCTCTAGTTATTACAAACCAACGAATCAATTGAATGGTGGCCAATCACTCAAAAGCACTAAGCACAAACAAAAATACTAAGCAATTGAAATAGAAACAAGATTAACATTAATCCATAAAGAAATTTGTCATACAAAAGGGTCCATCAACGCCCTAGGAAGAGAAGTTTAGTTCATGTCTAAAAAACACAAAACAATAATAGAGTGTAAAGATGAGGGAATAGAAAAACAAAAAGCCATGGAGAATTCTAGCTAGAAATAAGGAATTCAGGAAAATTTGGATCTCTCCATGTTGATGATTAAGCGTCGAAATCCTTGAATCTTCACTTTCAATCTCTTTGGAAGAAGTCTTCTGTCTTGGGAAGGGTGTGTGAGTGTCTAAGGATCCCTTTGTGATCTGTGTAACCTCCTTTTTATAGTGCATAGATCCCCCTTTGAACTTTTAGATCGAATTGATAATCTGCTACAAACGGGCTTGCGCTATAGCGAAAGTGATTGTGCTATAGCGCAAGCCTTAATTCTTGGCTCATTTGCAAAATACGGTGTCGCACTATAGTGCGCTGGGTTGCGCTATAGCACAACAAAAATTGTTGACAGAGTCTGCGAACATGGTAGCGCGCTTGGTTGCGCTATAGCGCAACTTAAAACCTTGGGAATTTAACAAAACAGGAGCGCGCTATAGCGCAACATGAATGTGGCATTTTCTTCCTTATGTGGCAGTGCGCTGTAGCACATTGGCTTGCGCTATAGTGCAAGATGCTGAGTCTGAATTCATGGCTTGGCCTATTTCAGCTTCCTTTGGGCCCATTTGCACCTACAATAAATCAAATAAACCCAAAATAAGTATCCAAACAAATAATAGAAAATAATAAAAGATAAAAAATATGAATTAACCCAAATTATGTACTCAAATGCAACAAAACAAAAGCTAAATTAAACAACCATAACTCAAATTCAACAAAAACTAACTAAAAATATAACTCACCAAATGGAGTTATCACAACCCCCAACTTAAGAACTTGTTTGTCCCGAAGCAAGACTCAAAACAAAGACTGACAACAGAAAAAAAAATATATATATAGAAGACTTAAACAAAAACACTTAAAACAAAGGGATTCACTAAATAAAATAGTCAAAATAGACGTTATTGCCTATGAACTGCTCATCACTGCTCCATAGCTTAACTTAAAAGTCACCAAGAATCCAAGTTCGAGTACCAAGACCATCTAATTGTGCCTCCACATTGTCAAAAGAATAGATCTAGTATGTGTATAGAGAGAAAGCAACGAAGAATTGACTCACCCTGTGCTTATGCAGTGTTTAAGAAAAGACAAAAAATATCACAATATCCACAATCGTCTCTCTCTATTTCTACATGAGTATCACTTAGCCAAAGATCAAAAGGACTTTTTATCAGCTTGTAGTGATAGGCCAAGGTAAAAGGTAGATGTAATAGTCATTTAAGCTCAATGTTACCCTCAACTTTAGGAACCCTCACCCCTAACTCATTCTCCTTAGGGTACCCCAAACTTAGTTGCTTGGCAACTATCATGTTTTTCTTGTTGAACCTTGGCATTATATTTTCCTTGTATTGCCAACTTTTCTCTATATTTGTTTTTTCATTCCTCCTTCCCTTTTCTTTTTCTTTATTTTTTTCAAATATTCACCCACTTCACTTTTGACTTTAGAAAGCATGAGGTTGGTATAGTAGAGGTATTACCTTATTCAAATGAGTTTAGAAGTTAAGGCTTGAGGGTAAACCATGGGATCAAAAAGGAAAAGCAAGGAAGGGCATTAGGCTCATAGCGTGGTGGTTCAATCCAAGAATAGGCTTTAAGGCTCAAATAGCGTGACTAAGGATCAATGACCAAGGGTGGGCAATGAGGCTCAATTATGGCTACCAAACATGGCCTAAATCACTTCTAAGGCTAAGATTTATTCACATATATTTCAAGAGAGATTCACATGAATAAGAATGCATGTCTGAACCTAAATAAAGCATAAAAAGCATAAAGATCACCTATCCTAAGTTGCTAACTCTTATCAAAGTACAAGAAAATGATCCTTCTCAATTCAATAATAAAAGCACTAGAAGATTTTCAAGACTCAAATCAGGATACAAAGTTACTTAAGAGTTAACAGATAGAGCAGTCTTTCATATCATAGGCATAGGCACTACATCTATTTGATTGACAACAAACATTAAGAAAAAGACTAAAAAAATGAAAATATTTTTGATTTTTTTTTTTTTGAAATAGAAATAGGACAACTAGAAGACTAGAAAATTAACAATAAAAATAACTAAAGGAAAATAAGCAGGAGCAAAAAGCAAAAGTACATCATGGACTTTCCCAACCCCTAACTTAAAAATTGTGCATAGTCCCCAATGCACTAAAATAGAAACAAAAAAGGAAAGGAAAGGAAAGGAAAGGAACTCCCCAAATCTAGTCTTCCTCAGACTCCTCAGCTGCGTCTTCTGCTTCTTCCTCTGACTCCTCCTGTGCAAAGGCCTCCTCATCAGTGAGACGCTCAAGCTCTGGATCTGCTGGAGGTAGAGGTGGTAGCTGCTGGAGGAGCTCTGGCAACAGCTGCTGCCTCATAAGTGCCTCTAGACCCTGGATGCCTCTATAAATAGAGGAATACTGCCTATTTACTCTATTCTGGAGAGTGGTTCATGTGCTCCTCATGTCTAGGCACAGCTCATCAATCTGGGCCTGAAGCTGAAGCCATGGTGGTTGGGACGCATCAGTGTCTCCGACTTGTGGTGGTGGTGGCGATGATGATGATGCATCTTTCTGTCTTTCAGCTTGTTGGGTCCTCCTAGTCCTTCGAGTCGCTTTGTTCAGTGTCACAAAGAAGCTCTCATTAGAAATCTTTGGACCTCTGTCCGTCATGCACTTTGCGGGATCTACAATAACACCCGCCTGCAAGGCTAACGCAGTGATCAGGGATGGGTAAGGCAAAGAATAATTGCTGCTCGGTATAATCATCATCTAATCCTTGATCAACTGCCCCAAGTTCACCTCCCTCTGAGTGATGAAGTAATACAGTAGTAGGCACCTCTCCCTAGTGATAGAATGGGTGTGCCTGCTAGGCATGAGGTGAGAGAACATAATCTGAGCCCACACTCTGGCTGTTGGGTTGAGGTACTTATTCAGCAAATGCTTCGAGCCTGTAGACAGAGTATCATAGTAAGCCTACTCGCTATTCGGCAGGGCTATGGTCTGAAAAATCTCATCCTAATCTACATTCTGCCCTCTTAATGTAGAGAAATAATTTTGCTAGATATCAGGAGTGCACATGAAAAAGTTGATGCTGGAGGGACGGAAGTCTACCCACTGGCCTCTCACCTAGATGTGGCTTTCAGGTTGGTTGGCCCCACTAACCACTATCAGGTTGGCATAGAATTCTCTCACTAAGTTAAGATAACCCAATGGTGGCTCGTCCAACAAGCTGTGCCACCCTCTCCTCTCTATCTCTTCTATATGTGCTCGGAATGTACCCAAACTCAGCTGAACGCCCTTTTCTACCACTAACTCCCATTTGTAGAGGGAGGAATTATACCGATGCTGACAATTCGCCCTGATGAATCGATGCCTGTCAAAATCTACATCGGCATGAGAGGGCTCGGAAAAAGAGGAGGCTTCGGTAGTCTTGGTTCTCTTTCTGGATGCCATGGTCCTGAAAACTCAATTAACACAACCAAAATAAAAAAAAAAAATTCAAAGGCAACCAATCAGTAATCAATAAATCATAACAAAATGTTCCAAGATAATGACCCCCAACTTACTTACTGGCATAGTCAAACTTAATCCATAAAGGGAAATAATTCAGAATCCAAGCACTACAATTCCATCTAACATAAAAGAGCATATGCAAGGATTCTGAAAATAATCAATGAGAATATGAATCCTAAGCACATTCAAATATGGACAATGTTAAGTAAAGCTTCCAATCCTATTTTAGAACCTAATTGTCTGAAATCAAATATGCATAAACACCCAATTGACTCATCTCATATTCTCAATTCAGAGCCAAACATTCAATAACTCAAGCCAATAACATAATATAGCAACAATGATCACAACTGACTCAAGTACTGTGTTTAATCAAATGAAACAGCATCAATTCATTCTACCATAACAAAAGCACATGTTATTTATGATAAATTCGAGGTGAGAACTAAACATGGCAATGTAGGTGTCACTTACAACATCAAAACTCAAAACTGAGAGAGTAAGAAGATGCAAACCAAGTATGGATGACTCTCAACAACTCTCAACAACTCAAGTGAAGCAACTCCTTTCAAAAAAATTGGTGAGAGTTCTGCCTCCCACCCAAGAATTTCCAATTCTACGAGTTAGGGTTTAACTGGAGAAAAACCAGTGGTTATGATGGAAAAATAGGTGAAAATGTGAGGGGTGAGGGGCAATTTTGAGGTGAGGAATGAATTTGGGTGGAAGGAATTGAATGGGAAAATGAGTGTTTGTGTTTGGGTGTGTGAGGAAGTGAAGAGAGAAGAGACTTCGTGTGTGTGTGTATGTTTCTGTTGGTGCTGTAGCGAAGCTACAATGCGATCTTTAAATCTGTCATGAAAGTGGGCTTGCGCTATAGCGCAAGGTATCACGCTATAGCACAACCAAATTTTCCTTTGGTGCATCACACAAACGGGCTTGTGCTATAGCGCAACATGTCGCGCTATAGTGCAACCAAATATTCTCTTTACTTTCTGCAGACTCAGGCTTGTGCTGTAGCGCAAGGCATCGCGCTATAGCGTAGGAAAAATTTTCAAAATGCATACTCCCTTCGACAGCGCACTATAGCGCAATGCAGCGTGCTATAGCATGCTATTGCTGCTGCAACTTCTGCATTTTCTCTGCTACACGCCCAATTCCATCACTTCCTCCACTTATGAACTTCCTAATTGCTCCATGAACCTAATTAAAAACAAAACAAACTAGACTTGAATAAATTAAATTGATTCTAGACAAAATTATACCTAAATAAAAAATAACAATAATAGAAAAACTAAAATGATCCTAAATAAGAAAAGTTAAAGGAAATCAAAGAAAAGTTAGGAAAAATTGAGTTGTCTCCCAACAAGCACTTTGATTTAATGTCCCTAAGTTGGACATGACTCTATCTAACAGCATGGATCAGAGAGAAGAGCTAAAGCCTTGAGTTTATCGTAGCTTCCATCAACGTATGGCTTCAACCTTTGGCCATTGACTTTAAAAGTGTCTTTTGTAGGATGTGTGACCTCAATGGCTCCAAAAGGGGATACTTTAGTGATCTCAAAAGGTCCTGACCACCTTGATATCAGCTTCCCAGGGAATAACTTTAATTTAGAATTGAAGAGTAGGACTTTCTGACCTATGTGGAGTCTCTTCTTAGTATATTCCTATCATGCCACTTCTTGGTTTTCTCTTTATAGAGCTTGGCATTTTCATAAGCTTCCTTTCTAAACTCATCCAACTGATTAAGCTGTAGAATTCATTTCTCACTTGCCTCCTTGAGATCAAAATTGAGCAGTTTTGTTGCCCAATATGCCTTGTGCTCTAACTCAACTGGCAAGTGACAAGCCTTCCCAAAGACCAATCTATATGGAGACATCCCGATGGAAGTCTTGAAAGCTGTCCTATAAGCCCAAAGAGCATCATCCAACTTAACTGACCAATCTTTCCTTGACGAATTAACAGTTTTCTCAAGGATTCTCTTCAACTCTCTATTGGACACCTCAACTTGGCCACTTGCCTGAGGGTGGTAGGGAGTGGTAACCTTGTGCTTCACACCATATTTGGCAAGAAGGGCTTCAAATTGACGGTTGCAGAAGTGTGTGCATCCATCAGTGATTATTGCTCTTAGGGTGCCAAATCTTGAGAAAATATTCTTCTTTAGAAACTTTGTGACGACCCAGGCATCATTAGTAGGAGATGCCATGGCTTCCACCCATTTGGACACATAATCAACTGCTACCAATACATATTTGTTGCCAAAGGAAGTGGGAAAGGGGCCCATGAAGTCAATACCCCAAACATCAAACAGCTCAACCACCAAAATGTTATTCAATGGCATCTCATGCCTCCTTGAAACATTCCCAGTCCTTTGGCATTCATTGCACCTTCTCACATAGTCATTGGCATCTCTGAAAATAGTAGGCCAATAAAACCCACACTAGAGGACCTTAGCAGCTGTTCGGGTGGCTCCGAAGTGACCCCCAACTGGTGATGTGTGACAATGGTAAAGAATGCTAGCCACTTCCTCTTGAGGAGCACATCTTCTGATAATCTAATCTGAGCAATGTCTATAAAGAAATGGCTCCTCCCAGAAATAGTATTTGAGGTTAGAAAAGAATTTCCTCTTTTGGGAGTATTAGAGGCTCTCAAGCAGAATTCTCTTTACCAAATAATTGGCATAGTCTGCAAACCATGGTGCTACTTGTGTTACCCATAGCTGTTCATCAGGAAATGTCTCTCTAATCTCTTCCTCCTCATGCAGAAAGGGAGAGGTCAGTCTAGAAAGGTGGTCAGCTACCAAGTTCTCTGCTCCCTTTTTATCTCTGAATCAAATTCTTGAAGTAGTAGAATCTATCTAAGGAGCCTAGGCTTGGCGTCCTTCTTATCCAACAAGAACTTCAGGGCTGCATCGTCCGTGTAGACAATCACCTTAGCACCTATCAAATAGGAATGGAATTTGTCAAAAGCAAAAATAACAGCCAAAATTTCTTTTTCAGTGGTAGCATAATTAAGTTGTGCATCATTCAAAGTTCTACTGGCATAATAAATAACATGCAATAACTTATTCTTCCTCTGTCCTAAAACAGCATCTATGGCATAATCACGAGCATCACACATGAGCTCAAATGGCAAATCCCAATTAGGTGCAACAAGAATAGGAGCTGAAACTAACTTGTTTTTCAAAAGTTCAAAGGCATGCAAGCATTCATTATCAAAATTAAAAGGAACATCTCTAACTAACAAATTACTCAAAGGTTTAGCAATTTTAGAGAAATCCCCAATAAATCTCCTATAGAATCCAACATGGCCTAAGAAACTTCTAACTCCCTTCATATTGGTTGGTGGAGGTAACTTCTCAATGACTTCAATTTTGGCTCTATCCACTTCAATTCCTTTAGCTAAGATCCGATGTCCAAGAACTATGCCTTCTGCACCATAAAATGACACTTCTCCCAATTCAAAACAAGGTCAGTTTCCTGACATTGTTTCAAAACCAAAGATAAATGATACAAACAATCATCAAAAGAAGAACCAAAAACTGAAAAATCATCCATAAAAACCTCTATAAACCTCTCCACCATATCATGGAAAATAGCTAGCATACATCTCTGGAAGGTAGTTGGGGCATTGCATAACCCAAATGGCATTCTCCTATACGCAAATGTCCCATATGGGCAGGTGAATATAGTCTTCTCCTGATCCTCTGGGGCAATGTGTATCTAGCTGTAACCAAAGTAGCCATCCAAGAAGCAATAGTAAGCATGGCTTGCTATCCTCTCCAACATCTGGTCCATGAAGGGTAGTGGGAAATGATCCTTGCGAGTGGCATCATTAAGCTTCCGGTAATCAATACACATCCTCCACCCGGTGACCATACGAGTTGGAATGAGCTCATTATTCTCATTCTTCACCACTGTAATTCCTCCTTTCTTGGGTACCACCTAAACTGGGCTCACCCAAACACTGTCTGAAATGGGATATATGATCCCTGCATCTAGGAGCTTCACCATTTCCTTCTTCACAACCTCTTTCATAGTTGGGTTCAGCCTCCTCTGTGGTTGGACCAGTGGCTTGAAGTTATCTTCCATGAAGATTTTATGCATGCAAAAGGTGGGACTGATACCCCTCAAGTCAGAAATCTGCCACCCAATAGCTGCATTATGATCTCTTAGTACCCTTATTAACTTATCTTCTTCTACACTACTTAGTGAGGCACTAATAACAACAGGATATGTGTCATCCTTACCAAGGAGTGCATATCTCAGATGGATAGGAAGTTGCTTGAGCTCTAATTTTGGTGGCTCCTCATCATTGGTTGTAGTTCCTTATCCCATGTCAGAGTGTCAGAAAAAGGCTGGGAAACTACCGGTTGAGCTTTCAAAAGTTCATGGCACAGCTATAAGTTGCTGTCCTCCAATTCTTCTGCCATCTTAGAGTTCACTAGGTATGCCTCTAAGAGAATGGTGGTGGAAACAGCTCCAAAGGAAGAGGTCACCACCTCTTCAACGACATCAACTCTAAGGCAAGAATCAGCTTCCAGGGAAAACTTAGTTGCATCAAAAACATTGAAGGTGACCTTCTCATCTTGTACCCGCAACTCTAACTTTCCCTCTTGGACATCTATAAGAGCTCTCCCAGTGGCTAAGAAAGGTCTCCCAAGAATGAAGGGGACTTCCCTGTCTTCCTCCATGTCAAGCACTACAAAATCCACTGGGAATATGAGCTTATCCACCTTTACCAGAACATCCTCGATAATGCCTCTTGGATGCTTGATTTATCTATCAACCAGCTGTAGTGACATCATAGTAGGCTTGACTTCTCCAACTCCAAGCTTCCTGAAAATAGACAAAGGCATTAAATTAATACTGGCACCAAGATCACAAAGAGCTTTATTAAAATAAACATCACCAATGACACATGGAATAGTAAAACTCCCTGGATCTTTAAGCTTGGGAGGCAGATGGTCTGTAAGATGGCACTGCACTCTTCAGTGAGTAGGACAGTCTCATCATCTTTGATTTTTCTCTTCTGAAAGAGGATTTCCTTCATAAACTTAGCATAACTAGGCATCTGAGTTAATGCCTCCATGAAGGGTATATTAATTTGCAGCTTCTTGAATACTTCTAGAAATTTTGCAAATTGTTTATCATGCTGCTCTTTCTTCAGTTGCTTCACCCTCTGTAGATAAGGAATGAGAGGGTCATAGGTAGGTGGTGCCACATACTTTGGCGCCTTTTCTTCTTCTCCCACACCCTTGCTACGCCTCATAGGAATCTCATATTTCTTCCCTTAGGTAGTTTGCACTTCAATCTTAGCAGGTTGCTCTTCTTCCACTTCTGGCACCTCAAGTTCTTCTAGTTCTTTGCCACTTCGCAGAGTAATTGCCTTAACTTGCTCTCTTGGATTTTTCACTGTATTGCTAAGCAAAGTACCCTGTGGTCTTTTAACTAGTTGTTGGGATATCTGCCCCAATTGAGTTTCAAGGTTTCTAATGGAAGCCTCCTAGTGCTTGAATTGTGCTTCAATTCTGTTCACAAAATTAGAATCAGTCTGCATGAATTGTTGGAACATTTCTTCTAAGTTAGATTTCTTCTCTTGGACAAGTGGGTTGTATGAATGCCTGGGAACACCCTGATTCCCACGGAACTGACTGGAATGACCATAGTCTCTGTATCCAGGAACATAGCTATTGGAATGAAAATTGTGCCTCTAACCATTCGTGTAATTGACTTGGTCTTCAGAAGTAGGCTCTGTGGCACATTCTCCATTAGGATGATTCCTTGGCAAAAGTCACACCGCAAGATCGGTGCTGGGGAAGTGGTATTAAGCATATCTAATTGCTTCTGAATGGCTGCATCTTGGACAGAGAGAGTTTGCATCTGGGCAAAAGGGCAGTGATAGTGTCAACTTCCAAAACTCTCGTCTTCTAAGTTCTCTCACTAGGTCTCTAGTAATTGTTGCTAGCCATTATTTCGAATAGCTCCCATGACTGCTCTGGCGTCTTATTATTCAGAGAACCACCAACTGCTGCATCAACCATAATTTCGGTGGACATGAGGAGACCATTGTAGAATGTTTGGATTTGCATCCAGAGTGAGATGCCGTGATGTGGACAGTTGGCCAATAATTCCTTATACCTCTCCCAAGACTCATAGAAAGATTCTCCATCTGCTTGGGTGAAGGAAGTAATGTCATTCCTCATCTTAGCAGACTTGGCAGGAGAAAAGTACTTCTCCAAGAATTTCCTGGCCACCATATCCTAGGTAGTGAGTGTCCCTTGTGGTAGAGACTTCAACCAAGCTCTGGCCTTGTCCCTCAATGAAAAATGGAATAGCCTCAACCGAATAGCATCATCAGTGGCACCATTAATTTTTATGATGTCACAGATTTCCAGGAAGTTACTGAGGTGTTCGTTTGGATCCTCACTAGGTAATCCGGCAAACTGGCAGTTTTGTTGCACGAACTAAATGAGTGATGTTTTCAGCTTGAAGTTGTTTGCTTGGACAAGTGGTCTCATAATACTTGATGAGCACCCTTCAAGAGTGGGTGCCAAGTAGTCCTTCATGACTCTATCATCATGCTCATTTTTATTGGCCATGGTAACTTCAGGGACTTCTTCGATTGCTCTCCGTGCTTTCCTGAGTTGACGCAAGGAATGCTTGATTTCTGGGTCAAAGAGCAAGTCTTCAATAGATTGGCTCCTTTGCATAAACTGCAAAAAAATGGAACACAAGAGCAGATGAACAAAATGACAAGGCTAAATAGAAGTAAATAACCAAATAAAATAAAATAAAATATAATATGAAATATCCAATCTAGTATCCCGTCAACTAAGAATGATATTGATACTATCCCCGGCAATGGCGCTAAAAACTTGATGTGACTCCGACAAGTATACCGGATCATATAAGTAATAAAGTGATGAGAAAAGTATCATTCCCACGAGGATAGATCAAATATCGGATAGTTTAAGGGATGTCCATTTGGAAGGAATGAAATTGTGAATGTAAAGAAATTTAAAATAAAAATAAGAATTTAATAAATATGAAAAATAGTAACCAAGACGGGTTCAAGAAAGGCTAAATATAATGGAATAAATGCTAGGGCTAATTAATTTCACCTATTGTAAATGCCTTGCCTATGAATTTCTGTTAATCCGTTCTATCCTAATTGACTCACGGTCGATTCCCCTTAATTTATTCCTAGCCTCTCTGGAGGTCAAGCAATACTCTTTATCCTAAACTGATTGCCTAATCTCTTAGCACAAACTAATCTAGGAAAAGGTTGAAGTTCTATGGGTTCCTATGTTGACTGCATGAACCGTGTTTGTCTATCTCTAGTTTTCGCTTAGCTCACGGTGTTTATGTTAAGTAGCTTTGTTTACAAACCCTATCTCTAGTTATTGCAAACCAACGAATCAATTGAATGGTGGCCAATCACTCAAAAGCATTAAGCACAAACGAAAACACTAAGCAATTGAAATAGAAACAAGATTAACATTAATCCATAAAGAAATTTGTCATACAAAAGGGTCCATTAACGCCCTAGCAAGAGAAGTTTGGTTCATGTCTAAAGAAAAGAAAACAATAACAGAGTGTAAAGATGAGGAAATAGAAAAACAAAAAGCCATGGAAAATTCTGGCTAGAAACAAGGAATTCAGGAAAATTTGGATCTCTCCATGTTGATGATTAAGCGCCGAAATCCTTGAATCTTCACCTTCAATCTCTTTAGAAGAAGTCTTCTATCTTGGCAAGGGTGTGTGAGTGTCTAAGGATCCCTTTGTGATCTGTATGACCTCCTTTTTATAGTGCATAGATCCCCCTTTGAACTTTCAGCTTGAATTGATAATCTGCTGCAAACGGGCTTGCGATGTAGTGCAAGCCTCAATTCTTGGCTCATTTACGAAATACGATGTCGTGCTATAGCGCACTGGGTTGTGCTATAATGCAACAAAAATTGTTGACAGAGTCTACAAACACGGCAAAGCACTATAGTGCGCTTGGTTGCACTATAGCGCAACTTAAAACCTTGGGAATTTGACAAAACGGGAGCGCGCTATAGCGCAACATGAATGTGGCATTTTCTTCCCTATGCGGTAGTGCGCTATAGCGTATTGGCTTGGGCTATAGCGTAAGGTGCTGAGTCTGAATTCATGGCTTAGCCTCTTCCAACTTCCTTTGGGCCTGCTTGCACCTACAATAAATCAAATAAACCCAAAATAAGTATCCAAACAAATAGTAGAAAATAATAAAAGATAAAAAATATGAATTAACCAAAACTATGTACTAAAATGCAACAAAACAAAAGCTAAATTAAACAACCATAACTCAAATTCAACAAAAACTAACTAAAAATATAACTCACCAAATGGAGTTATCAGTAGGCATTTGTTTAGCCGAACCAAGATAAACCTTGCTGTATGATCATTCTATCTCTTTCACTTTACTTGCAGTCTTCATTCAATCCTCAAATTCGTGTAGCCTTTAATTCATTCAAATATATTCTTGTATAAAATAAATACTGATTATTTCTAATCACATTGCTTCCGCATTCCAAGTCTTGGACTTGAGAAAGTTGTTTTGAAATGTTTTCAGGTTCAAAATTTTAGTTAAGACATGATTCAACCTCCCTTCACATGTCATCTCTTCTAACAAAAGGCATCTCAAAAGATAATGTTTGTTGAACTTCCTTAGTCCGCAAAGACCCTTTTTATCTAGGCGTTAGCCATTACCGCCGAGATAATCATGGGGTCATTGTGTGCTAGGATGACTCCTTCTAAGTCCAAACTTGAGAAGATGATCTCAGAAGTAGGTGATGGCTTTTGCTTCTTCTTTATCTTTTCAAAGGACAAACTTAGAACCTCCTGAATGTGCTTTTTACAGGCAAACTTTGTCATGCCACTTCCTGCAAAGCCTTTAACAATAACATTGATGGTTCTAGTTATCGACTCGTCTTCTTCGTTGCTTTCTCGATGTTCAAGTTTCGAGGCTCTCTAGTTCCTCGGGTTCCATCTTTCCTCATCCTTCATGGGGGATGTTCTTTTCTTTCAAGGGCTTCTCTGTAAAGCGATGTACTTCGCCAATCTGCTTTCCCGTATTGACTACTCCACTACATCTCGAAGGTCATAGTAATCCTCTGTCCTATGCTTGAAACCGTTCTGATACTCGCTAAACAAGGACCTGTTGGTGCTAGTCAATGTCTTGAAAGTCTTTGTTTTGGGAAATCTTTCAACTTGTCCAGCTTCTCTATATAGGATGATGAGGGACACGTTGTAAGAAGTATACTCATAGTATCTTCTGACCCTCGCATGCGTCTCTTTCTTCTAATGCTCCTCTTGGTTAGTGTTCATCTTATTCTCAGTCTAGTTCCTTCCCGAATTAGTAGTGGCTTTCTTTGTTTCTTCAAGGAAGATATACTTCTCGACGCTCATCTGAATTTCCTCGGGGGTTTTGGCTAGGCACTTGGACAACGAGCTCTTGGAAGGTTTGGGTTGTAACCTATTAAGTAGAGTGAAGACTACTGCCTAGGTTTCTAGCTCCTTCACCAACAACATCTTTGCGTTGCATTGCTCGAGAAAATCTTGGAGTGACTCTCTTTACTGTTAGGATATACCAAGCAAGCTGGAAACTGGCTTCGGCTTGAATCTCCAAGTTGTGAAATGAGCCAGGAACCATGATGAGACGTTTGAGAATCTATCAATGGACCTTGGGGGTAGAAAGTTGAACCACTTAAGTGCTGCTTTCTTCAACGTGATCGGGAAAGCTTGGCACTTAACAAGGTCTAACACCCTAACCAAGGTCATTCTCAACTTAAAGGTGTCCATGTGCTTTTGGGAGTCTGTGCTCCTGTCATAGGGCTCCAAGTCAAACATAGGCTTGAACCCTTTAGGGAGCGGAACCCCCATAATGTAATCTAAGAATGGTATCTCATCCCCATCCTCTAAGTCCTCATACCATTTTGAGTAATGCCTTGATTGCCGACCTAAACTACTTGGCCAAGAGGGTCATGACTCAGAGCGCTTCAAGCGATGGCACACATGTTCAATCCGAGGTTCCTTTTAGGCGGCATTATAGTCATCCCAATGTCGGGGCTTTTTATTATGGTTGCACTCCCTATGATGCCAGGGCTCATCGTGGTCTTAACTCCTATGATGTTGGCGGTGCTGCTTTTGACATCATCTCTCCTCCTCAACATTCCGCATTTGCTCCAAGTTTCGCACCAACTCTTGAATGCAGGCAGCTTGATCCCGCATGATGTTTGTCATCTTAGCAAGTGGATCAGGGTTCTCTTGGGGTTGTAGCTCCACCTTAGACGTCATGACCCGTGTTTGGGATCAGGGAGCGATTTGCTGCCGAATTTTGCGCATTTGGTCTCCAGTGTCCAATGTCAATTCGGAAGTCGTTTGACCATCTACCTGTTCTGGGTGGTAAGGTTGATGGTTGTTAGTAAGGTCATGTACCGTTGCATGTTCTGGTCTGCATTGAGTAGACATAGGTTGAAAATGCCATGGAATGGTAAGATTGAAGCAACTTAGTTCCCCACAGACGACGCTAATGTTCGGAGGTGGGTTACCTGAATTTGGAAATTGGATGAGCTCTAAACGTGTTTGGGACTCCAAAGCTGCTCCGATCTAGACGTTGGAAAGCTAAGGCTGGATTTCCATGGTGACGAAGGGTGTACCTACAAGAACTTCGATGCTCAAGTCAGGGAGTGCAAGAGATACTAGCTATAGGGTGTATTATATGTACATTAGTTCAATGATGAGGCACTTATTTATAGTGAGCAACAGATAAGGATGAGAAGGGGTGTTCCATGATTCCAGGGAGTACCTTGGGACTCTCAATGGCTTGATGCTCGTTGGTGGGTCCAAGATATGCGGCAACACATTTGGTGAGTACAGTTGTGGCACGATCGTGGACACCGTTCAACAATCCTCTCCTTGGGCCGTATGAAGGGCTTCTTCATTTGGGTTCTGAGTTGGGCCTCAGATTGATAGCGCATGGGCTTCGATTTGGTCTACTCAATCTTGGGCTAAGTTGGGCTTTTTAATCCTAGTTCAGAACAAAATGTTTTTGTGATTATATATGATTTTTATGAATTTAAGTTTTAAGCAAATGTGTATCAAGTATATTTTTATGTTTATTTTGAATTTTTTAGTAGTATGTTAATTCCTAAAGTAAATACATGTATAATATGCTTTTTGTTAGAATTTTCTTTTTACAATGTATATTGTAAATTCTTTTATAATATTTTCTTGAGTTAAGAATATATTAACTTGTTCAGTTGAATAATTCTACATTACCGCTTAATATGACATTATATTTGATGGCATCTACATCATCATATATGACTATTTTCTATTAGAAGATGCGACATTTACACTACATAGAAGAGTTGTGGAAGTACCTAATACATTGTGATAGATAAAATCAACATATTGTCATGGGGGTGTTGATTGGTGATAGATTATTTTGGGTAATTGATTCATTTGAAGGTAAAATTAAATCAAATCAATTACTATTTTTACTTTTGAATTTATAATTTTTCAATTTAACCATTTAAATATTCAACCAAATCATTTAATTAACTTTTTTTTTCCTTCTATCTAAGCTATCAAATCTTTATCTTTTAGTTTTTAGTAATAAAGTTACTTTTTATCTTCTTTATTTATATTTGTTTATACAATTTATCTATTCATACTATTATTAAGTGTCACATACCTAACCTTACACTATTTTCAATTGTTATATGATAAAATTTTAAAAAGATATATATTTTTTACTTTTTACTTTAATTCAATGGTTTGAACCAAACAATCCAATTTAACTAAATTTAATTACATTGACTTTATTTTTCTTTCAAACTCTAATCAAACCAATCCGATTACTTCTAGATTCTAGTTACAAATATTAGAATAAAGAAAATACTGAATTGTCAACTCATATGAAGCGAAATAAAACGAATCTTTGGATCATCATAATCCACAGTATTCTGTCATGCTCATCCCCTGTGTGCAAATGACTGCATTCTCAAGTCGCATTATGCAAAAGCCGCCCAATATTGCTTCTACTAGTGCATGCTCCATCCCTAGTTTCATGAGCTCTCGTTCTATTTACTTGCATTGGAGCTCTTTAATTAAGTAGAGCTTATAACCTTTTTTAATATTTTTTTTCCCGCTCGAAGTAGAGCGTATACTTTCAGCGTATAAAACTTGTCATGTTCTGATAAGGACCTGGAGCAGAATGAACCCAAACTACGTTGAAGCCTCTATACGATGGCAAGGAAGGAGAAGGCACAATGAGTGAAGTTATGGGCCAGCGAATGTCATTGAGCCCAATGGTTCAAGACAGGAACTAGACTGAGAAGGACTCCCAAATGGGCCTAACACTATTATATTCATTTGTAACCGCTGCCAATTCACGACCCAGAAAAAGAAAAAGGACAAATCCACTTCTAATTGATCCATAACTACCTGATGCAAATTGTCATTCGAATAAATCATTTGTGTAACAAGAGTACTGATATTTTGTACTCAAAATTTGAGACTCATTATCTGAGACACTCTCGTAAAAAATTGAGGGGTCTATTTTCGGGTAATTTGTTATACACTTGTGCCCAATAACTCTTTTCTATTTAAGTGTGTTGAGTAGAAAAATAAGTACAAATATCATTTTTTTGTGTAACAATATAATTAGTGAGTTGGGGAGGGCAAAGGGCAAGAAGCTCGTAGAAGGATATGAAGTCTCCCTGTAGAGTACAGACTCCAAACAGGGGCAAGTCATTCTCTTTCTTGTATCGTTCTCATTCTTCCTCAATAAAATTTATGTTTATTTATTGAATTTTCTCAGCCCAGGTTTACGACGTTCATGATCATGTGGAATTGGCAATCAAGAAAAAATTATTTAAAACAATATATCAATTTCCAAGCAAGGCATAACAATCAAAAGAACAAACTAATACATAAGAAACCAAACTCTATTCAAACCAGCCCACATTTTCAAACAATGGCGTTGCCAAGGCGACGCGAGCTGGATTTAGTCCCCGTTATCATGCATGCATGCTGTAAAATTGGCCAAGGCTATTTTTCTTTTGCTTCTAAATATATAATATTGGTTGGATTCAACAAAGCAATCATAAAAAAGCTATTTTAATTTTGTACTTTGAACATCTTGTTTGAGAGTTTACCTATCTCTTATTTTCTGTTCTTCTACTCATATTTTGACAACTATATTATCATACATTACCATCCAAGATTTTCTCAAAATCAATTTTTGTAAACTACCTTTAATATTACACATGGCAACTTTCTACCCATGAATCATAAGTCCTCTCATAAAAGACCACCCCAAAACATATCGCCATCCTTTAAAGACAATTTTATGTCGTCACAAATCTTTCATCGTTTTTTTTTTATTACTATGAATTCATCTAACTATAAATTGTTACATATTTTCCTGAACTTATATCATGTTGTTGGGTGGTTGAAAAGTGTATTTCGACTAATGGTGAGGAGTGCTTAGTCGTCAATCTTAGTGTGAAAATTGTTGACAATGGATGAAGTGTGAGCCTTCATCGAAAATATGCATGAATGTTTTGATAGTCGAAAGTTTGGTAATTGTCTTGATTGATTCATTGTTGAGTCTGAAGACTTATGAGGCTTATGATGATGATGCATGGAAGGTTGAGGTCATATTTTTGACAAAGAATATTTAGACATCAGTATGAAGTCGGAAACAAGGCTATGCTCAACACTTAGTGAAATTTATGAAAAGTTTTTGAACGGTGAAGGTGTTGACTTTGGTCAACAAAATGCATATTGCTCAGTCAAAAAAGGGAGCATAAACCCACAATTGAATGCTCCAAGATTCTAGGAGCGGTTACCAGTGGTTATTGGGTCTAACTTGGCGCATCAGAACATGGGGAATGGTTGCCCACATTTATCCAATCCAGTTAGAACGTGGGAAAGATCGATAATTGAGACGTATCAAAGAGTTGATTCACGGCAAAGAGTCTAAACTTTGCCACTTGTTAGAGCAGTTACCTGGAGTTCAAGTATAATTTATCTATAAGTAAGACCCTTGGGTCATTCAATCAGTCATGGTTAAACACTCATTAAGTACCTAATATTAGGACTATTCATTACTGAACCAAACCAAAATTTACCACAAAACCAAATTGAAAAAATCAAAAACCAATTTTAAACCAAAAAATTTGGTTTTTTTTTTTCCAAAAATACCAATCGGTTCGGGTTTCAATTCCAGAAATTGAAAACTGACCAAATAGAACCGAACGGATGTATATCATATATGTAGCACATATTTTCATATTTGCCCCTACTTATACAACATGTTCTCAAAATTACCCTTAGTCCCTACTAACTTAGTGACTTACTCTCACTCACTCATCACAATCACACAGTCTCACTCTCTCAACTTGAAGTCTCACCATCACTCTCTTAGCTACTCTCTCACTCACTTGAAACTCTAAAATTAAATCAAATTCACTTCATCTCTATTCCCTCATTCCCTTTCACTAACCACTCTCAATCTTTCATCGCTGTCCAGTCCTCAACCACCGCACACACTGCCCTTCCCCTCACAACGCGCCGTCAGTCCATCGCCTCCAGTCTTCTTCTTCCTATGCCTCTGTGTGCAGCCGCTGTGAAGATGTTTGAGGCTTTTTTTTTTTTGTTTTGCTTTCTATTTTTGTTTCGCTATCTAGTTTTGCTTTCTTTTTTTTTTGTTATTTAAATTTTAAACATTGATTTCTATTTTTTTTTCAATTTTAGTTTTTTTCATTTAACCTAATATTTTTGAACTTTGATTTGAGTTGATTGTTGATTAATGATTCATAAGGGGTGTAGTATGTGACATTGTTGATTAATGATTTGATTTGAGCTAATATTTTTGAACTTTGAATTGAGCTGAACTTTATACCCTTTTAGCTTTTGAGGTTTCTATTGTTATATACTTGTAGAGAGTTTGAAGTTGGTTTGATTATTTATAATTCTGTTGGATTTATAAATGTGCCTTTTGATTATTAATTATGATCAGTTTGTAGTTTTTTTTTTAATGTGAAATAGGGGTCAAAGGAGGGAACAGAAAACTAGCCAAACCACACCAAATTTGGTTCAGTTTGGTCTGTCCACAAAATAGGGAATTGATCGATTGGTATTTTTTTATCAATTGATTGGTTCAGTTCGATTGGTTTTGTGTCTAAAATTGAATTGAAATCGACCGCGAACACCACTACCTACTCTCCGCACATTATCGCAACAATGGAGCCATAGGAAACATTGAGTACAAAACTATCACCTTAGTCTAGTTTTTCTTTTTCTTTCAATTTCATTTCCAATTTGCCAATTTATTTGCATTATATTATTTCATTTCCATTTCAGCATTTCATTTTCATTTCAATTCTTGTAATTAATATTTACATTATGTTCAATGAAGTTCATCAATCTACAATCCTCAATTGAGAAATATTTTTTATGATTTAGTAACGCTCCTATGTCAAATCTTCACTTCACACAAACCTTGCATTCTTTAAAAAGAAGTGATTCCTTTTCTAGAATTGAGAATAGAGTCAAAATTGATCTGTCAAATATCTTTTTCGACGCTAAAATCAGCATCAAAACACATGTTACCATCATACATGAAATTAAACTTTAGCTAGTTATGTTCCAATAAAGGGTTGTTCTACAAACTAAACATTCCCATTTCTGAAGCTTATTTAAAGACTTTTGTTCATTGGAGAAGCATTTCCGTCGCTAACACCTATAATGAAGGTGAAACATTCAAGCCACTAACTGCTTGCTCCACTATACATTTCCCAAGCCGGTACTTCATTACATCTTTCAAAGGAATTTCTCCTTTTGAGAAGTTCTTGTGTGGACATGGAGTACTAGATTAGATATGCTCTTAACCACTTATAAAATGACATTTCGACTTTAAGGGTATGTTGGGTTGGGGACGAAATTTTCATGGATTAGCTCATCAATAAAAATTTCACCCCCATTTTTACCGTCCAAACAAACACACCCTAAGTGTTAGAAGGACTCACAACTAATTATGAAATATCATTTTGCAAGTGGTCAAAGCATATTCAACCTAGTACTCTATCACCACATAGAAATTTCTCCTTTCAAAGACAACTTTGGGGTATGTATACTGCTTTGGAATTGGCTTTGAGATATGGGTGTTTCCTTGTCATGGATTGAAGAAGATTTGCTTTGTACTATGCAGTTTGTGACACGATCAAGTTTATGGCCCTTCACATTCATGTGAATGACTTTTGATGGCGATCTATCATTTGTCTTCTTTTGTGGATAAAAGTAAAAATTTCTCATTGTTTCAAAAGAAAGGAAGAGAGGAACTTATTGGCACGCATGCTACCTAATCTCCTGGATTTAGGTCAATCTTCATACTTCAAAGGCTCCACCAAGAGGATGTAAACGTTTTGGTTAGATGACATTGCATGCAGAGGCGTTACCTTGTTGGATAAAATTGATTTTAAGAGAGGGGGGAAGCCAACTGATCCATCAATTTTTCTTATTGTATCATCCAATCCATTTGACTCAAATATATAAATTTGATCAATTTTAATAATCTAAATTAGATTGAAATAGATCAACTTTTTTGCTTTATACCAATGTGAGATTAGTTGAAGTGTCTAGATACTTCGACACTTTAACCATATATCTTTGGTTTGAATCCTCGGAATAAAGAAAATTCTCGTTAAAAGACCTGAAACCCTGTCTGGGACCTCTACTGGTCGAGCTAGATTAGTCGGATTCTTGATTAAAGGGCCTAGTGAATCAGTAAGCTTCACCCAAAAAAACTTTTTTGTTTTATTAGAACTTTTTTAATATACATATTCATCAAATATGAAAAATTCATTTTCATCAAAATACATCAAATACAAGTCTAAATTAATTTAACAAATACACAAATTTATCAAAATACACCGAAGTATAAATTCAAAATCTGCATACAAGTCCAAATTAATTGTCAATCAATAAATATCTAAATATTAAGGAGGAATTAAGTTTGTTTTTGGGTATGACAGAAAATTTTCTAAATAAGTATGAAAATATAGGAATTTCATAATAAAATATTATTCTAAAAGCATATATATAAAATTTTAATTTAGTTTGAATTAGATCAATTTTCAAATTTAAAACAAATTCAAATCAGAAATCTTATTCCATCTAATTAATTTTTTTTCAATTATTTATTTATTTTATTTGCAATGTTCCAATTCAAGTTTTTAGATTTTGATTTAATTGGTTTAGTTTTGAATACCCATAATTATAAGACTATCTTTCATGAGTATCCTATTCTTTCTAAGACGCTTTTTCACCTTCTTCACACTGCAAAATAAAAGAAAGCTTTAAATAAGTTTTTGATCCCTATAGTTTTCATTGATTTTGGTTTTAATCATTATTTTTTTGGGCTTAGGTTTTAATCTTTAAAATCTCTAAAATTAAGTTTTTGGTGCATGAAATTAATAAATGGTCCTTATAGTTTTTTTTCTTTTCAGGCTTTAGTCATATAGTTGCGATTTTTTCATAAAAGTTGGTCCTTATTTTTCATAAAGCTTATGTTCCTATAGTTTAATTTATTTTGATTTTGGTCCCTCAATGATCAAAATGCAAATGGTAAAAAACTATAGGGACTTATAAAAAAAAAACTATAGGGACCAAAACCAAAATTTGGTGTAACTATAGGGGTCAAAATGGTATATTTAAACCTAAAAGAAACAGATGATTAGATGAATATTAAATTATTATGGCTTGTTTGGTTTAGATTGCAACCACTACCAATGGTTAAATATAACTTCCTGAGGTAAATTTCACAAAAGGAATCTGATAGTTTCTTACATCGAATGCATGCTAGCATTAATTCAAAGGTAAAAAAACATACTCTAAAGAGTCATAATTGTTTACATATATGTTGACCATGTGTTTTTTTGGTTTTTTTAATCAGGAAACAAATATACCACAATAATCTTGCTTCTTGATCTTAATTCAAGGAATGGAAGATCAAAGTTGCTTTGATGATAAGCTTTTACGAATGCAAAAACTAGCAGCTTAGAATGATTGAAATATATAAACAGAACCACATAAATTGTACAATAACTAGAATTTGAAAAAAAAAATGAATAGAAAATGAACATGAAGAATGAATAGAAACAAATCAAAACAAGCAAAAAATGAAATTAAAACAAGATAGTTGGGAGAAAGTTAGCTGAACTCCTCGTGATCTTTAAGTGTCAACATAACTAGTAGGATATGTGAGCTATTACAAGTGTGTTTCCAACCATCTAATCCTAGTTCCCCTTCTCCTATTTATTACATCTCCAAACTCTAAGATTGTGACATGCGGCTCTTTGACAGTTATTTGACATCTAGTGGCCCCTCCTCAATCTTCATGATCTCCTAGTCAGTACATGTTCCATTATTGGCTTATAACTATCTCAAAATATGTGATAATGGTCGTGAAGCTTGGCCATGTCCTTGCAACGGTGGTAACTACCCACGAACTTCAAAGTAATAAAACCCACATGGTAAGTTTTGATATCTAATCCATTAAACTTAGCATAAATCTCATTTTTGGCGAAGCAAACTAGTCAACACCTCTTCTTACTGATATGATTTGGACATGATGCATAACAATGAACTCACTTACCCTTTTTGGCCAAGCATCTAACTTGTCGAGATCATTTTGAACTTGAGCTTGATCTTTGCTAATCTTTTATGTTGAACGAGCAACATTTGTCAATGGTGCAATCCTAAAATTACTTCAAGTCAACTATTCTATATGTCAATACCTTTAATGTGGATTCTAATTGTCCATGGTCATCCTTGACGAGAAGCTTAATCTTCATGCTTGGATTTCATGACTACAGTGCTTCATAGTCAACTCTTAACGTCTTTTCAACTTTTCATACTTGGGAAATTTCCCTCTAACTTGATGGCCCAATATTTATCCTTCGACAGCAAAGGAGGAAAAGGATAAATATGTTTGCTATTAATTGACGATTCATCTTCTTTCTTTATAACTATTAATTTTGGGGCATTTAAAAATTTAAAAACTAGAGTTCCTAAGAACTTGCCATTTCCGAATGTATCGTCATCATCATCATTAACTAGTACTAGTTTTACAACTTTTATTTAAACTGTTGCATCAGAGAACTAATGATTCCTTTTTAATTTTCCCAAACTATATTTTTTTTTTCTAAAGAAGAAGGTGAAGTCGACTAGAGTAGCACAAGAACGGGGGGTTGAATTGTACTTGGAAACATTTTCAAATTTGAAAACTAAATAGAGATTTCTCATGTGTATTTCAACTTGTATAGTGGAAACAAATAGCTAGTTTGATTATCTTGAGAACTTGGTTTTATCAAGAGGCCTTTAGTTTGTTATGGAAAGGACTAAGTTTGGATGATTAGAAAGAAAAGATGAAATGTGAATAAATAAAATAGAAGAGAGATTGAGTTAAGAAAGATCACACAAAGATTTGTCCTGATTCGGCCAACCACCGGCCTACAGTCCCTAACCAAACTATTGAAATTTTTCACTAAGTCTGAGTAGTCTTGTACAAGCCTTTCCAAACTTATAATCTGAGAATTCTTTTCCCCTAACCTCTCTAGGCTCTTCTCTGACCATTACCGAGTCAAGGTTACAATATAAATTGCAAAAGGTTTGTGTTTGGGACACTACCACTAAACACACAATGTGTGGATATTCAATATTGAAGATTGTGAGTTAAGGTTTCTCAAATCTTTCAATAGGATATTTACTAATAAAGCTTTAAAAAGCACTCTTAGAGCTATGCCACACTATCATAAACTATCGGAAGATAGTATTTACAAATAGAAGCTATGATTAGAAAGATGAGGAATGGGTTTAAGTGTAAGTAATCAACTCGACATTCATTCTTTCAATCTTCCAATCTTACTTAATTTATAAGGTTTGGATAATAAGATCATTTGGGATATTAGAAAGCTCCAATAGTTCTCTTTTGTACTTGTGATAGCCATTTTCTTGTCTTATTTAGCTTCGAGTAAGCCTTTAGAAAATGGCAAGTTGATAAGAAGCTATTTTGGAAGATTGCTTCACTACACTTCTGTCAATGTGAAATTAGACTTTCCTCTTTCTTTATGCTTCACTGGATTCTGTATTTCTTAAGTTCTTTAGAAGATATTTCTAATTGGATAGTTGCACAAACCTTGTTGAAGAGAGTATTCTAATGTGCCTTCTAATGCAACTTTTTGAAGTGCATCCTTATGAACCAAGTGACACAAAAATTGACCTTTTTGAGCATTGTTTGATCCTTCTTGGATTGAAATGTCATTGAAGTCCATTGGTACTTGGTGAAGTTTCTTCAAGTAGACTTTCAAAGGCTTGGAAAAGCCCTAGATATTTAGCTTTAAGTATTATGTCTTCATCAAAGACTTTAAAACTTTGAGCTTTCGAAATGAGATATCATACTTAATGTGTTATAAGCATATGGGTTTGTTTCTAAGAACAACACTCAAAAAAAGCATTAGAATATCATATAAGTTTTAAAGATTTGTTTATTATTCATCAAAACCATGAGTGCAACTCATTAGAAGATAACTTCTAAGTGGCTACTAAGGGCTATGGATCTAACAATCTCTTCTTTTTTTATGATGACAAATAAAGCTTAAAAACTTAGTGGAGATTGGAAAAAATGGTATATGAGCGATTTAAATAGATAGTTCTTTCGAGAAACATAATCATAGATTATAAGATTAAACAGAATTGAAAAAGCTCGTGTGATAGCATGTCTTCGAATCATGTGTTTATCAAAGCTAATGATATTTTAAAGTTTAAGTATATTTTATTAGAGAATGTGTATCAAAGCATGTAAGATATCAAAGCATAAACAATGTATTGAAGCATTAGAGCATATATTGTATAATTATAGAAAATTTTATGAGATGTTACACATTCTAATACACTCACAATTGACAAGAATAATTTCCCTTTAACTCGACATTATTTTGCACTAACTACATGATCCCTTTCTAATGACAAATGACTCATACTAATTCTTCATAACTAGCACTAACTAATGGACACATAACCACCAAAAACTCAAACCTCTATAAACTTCAAATTAGCTAGTTTTACTATTATTTTTAATTTAACATTCTTTAATTTAAAGATTGCTTCTTCATGCTAAGTTTTGCTCTCAATGTTCAAAAATCTTCAAACTTAAAGGTCAGGGTTGGTAAAAATATTAGAAATTCGATCTTGAATCTTCACATAATTGGGTTTCATCTCCTTCTTGTCAACATATATCTAATGAAATGACATCATGTGGCCTATGTGTGGTCTTTGATCATGAAATATTGAATTTTTAGCAAACACTTCATATATGATAATATCATGCTTTTGCTTGTAGCTTTTTGCAATTGTTCTCGCTTTATATTTTTCCAAATATCTCTGTTAGCATTCCTTTTTGCCTTGAACACCTATTTGACCATAATTGCTTGATGACCCTTAGGAAGAAAAGATAATTCCCAAATGTTATTTTCTCAATATAGCTTTAATATCCCTATTCTACGGCTTTTCTATCTTCAAAAGCTTTATCAATGTGTAATGGCTCACTATTAACAAAAAGCCAAAGCAAATTAAAAGGCTCTATTACATTATATAATTATTCAAAGTTTCTTATATTTCTAGACCTAACTCTCTTCAAATGATAATGATGCTTCATAACCAGATGGTGCAGGTGGAGTTTTCTCTTGGACAAGTGTCATGATCTCTTGATGTTCCTCTCCAAAGTATGGAATGCAATCATAACTTTTTCCATTATCTGCTACTTCCCGTCTCCACGTGGCTTGTCTTCATCAAATTTCACATCATGAATCAAAACAATTTTGCAATTGTTTGGGTTGTACAATTTGTAGCCTTTGAAAATTACATCATAGCTAATGAAAACATACTTCACACTTTGATCATCTAGCTTGGGTTTTCTTTGGTTAGACACATGGACATAAGCAACACTTCCAAACATCTGCAAATGGCTGACACTTAGTTTGGTTCCACTTCATACTTCTTCTGATGTTTGATTATCGATTTTCATTGTTGGAAAGAAGTTGAACAAACAAACTACACAAGAAACAAGTTTAGATCCAAAATTTCTTAGGCACATTTTTTGCTTTCAACATATATCTATTCATATTAAGGACTATTCTATTTTTTCATTTTGCTATGCCTTTTTGTTGTGGTGATCTAATAACCATTAGAGTGTGACCAATTCTATTCGTTTCACAATATTCATTAAATTCTTTTTATTTAAATTTGCCTCCTCTATTGGGTCTTAGAGCTTTGATTACATGACCACTCTCATTTCTACAAGAGTTCTGAAATTTTTAATGGCTATAAAAGTATCTGATTTTTTATTTTCATTAGAAAAATAAACCCAATTATTCCTACTAAAATCATAAATAAAATGTATCAGGTACTAATTTTTACTGAGTGATGTTGAACTGATTATGCCACACAAGTCAATGCGAATAAAATATGCAATGGCTTGGTTGCTCTTGTAGTTATTCCCCTTGGAAAGCCCACTTTTGCATGTTTACCAAGGAAACATGCTTTACATAATTGATTAAGATAATTAATGGATGACATCTTGCTTACCATCTTCTTTTCTCCCAAGGAAATTCAAGTATCAAAAGTGATCAAACTGCATATCCTAACATAATGCTTCATCTCTCATGTTGGTCTTCAAATACCTTGCTTCAACTATAGTAACATTCAACAAAAACATTCTCTTTCTTGTTATAAACACCTTAGCAATCAAGTTAACTTTATGATCTAGAAGTAAATGATAACAATCTTTCATGTGATTTTCATACCCCTTTTTCAACAAGTTGTCTCAAACTCAAGATGATACTTTTAAGTTTAGCTACATGATAAACATTTGTAACTAACTTGTGGTTGCTATTTTTAAGAGAAATTAAAATGGTACCTTTTCCTTGAATATGGACTTTTGCAATGTCTCCAAATAAAACATATCTCTTCACCTTCTCATCAAATTCCACAATTTTTCTTTGAAATCACACATGTTATTGCTTGTTCTATTATTTACAATGAGTTGACTCTTCTGCTTCTTCTTTGCCAATAAAATTAGTTCTTTCTTCAATACCACTTGTATCACAAAAGCAAATGTTCAAATTTGTGACAATTATAACACTTAATAGGATATTTGTCATACCTTCTTTCGTTGATTGTAGCATACTTTCCTCATCCTATAGTAACTCATCTTCCATGGCCCTTAGTTGAATAAGGCCTTTTTTTTTGCATTAGTTGGGTTGTCACGATTGCCTTTTCATCTTCATCTTTGGACAGGATCACGTCATCTTCCCCCCCCCCCCCATGTTCATGTCTCTATCCTCTTTGACTCTTGTCTCCTCTATCATCTTTCAACTACACCATGGCTTTAAGGACTTGCTCCAAATGCTCATTTTGCCTTCTCAATATTTATTGTCTTCTTTGGTTTGTTAGCTTCAAATAACATAATCCATCAATACTTATAGTGTTTAGGTCATTTGAGTTCTCAAAGACACAAGTCGCATAATCAAGCAATAGAGTTAAATAGAGAAGGATCGTATCATTTAGGCATTCGTCTTTCAAATTTTCTTTGTATCTCTTTATTTGATTAACATTTGCCAACACCCATGAACTATGATCCGAAAAAAAAAAAAATCAACTTTCATCATGTGCAAAACTTTATATTCACAACTTAAAATTTAATGTTGTACTTTCTTCACCTTGTAAAATCATGTATGTTTCTTTCACAGTGGATACATTAGCCACCTTCTCAAATATCAAATCATCAAAACCTTGATGGATAAAGGAGAAGGCTTGTATGTCATTTTTCTTTGACTTTGTCGATGGCTCCTCATTTGGAGACAAAATAGTCTCATTTTATGATTTCTCGACAATCTCCTAGAAATCTGGAGATAGTAACCTCTTCATATGACAAGACCAAAAGTCATACTTAACTTTTGTATGATGAGAAAATTAAAATGGAAATATTCCATTAATCCGGTACCACTTTGTTAGAGTGAAAGAGAGTATAGAAAGAGACATACAATTTTTTTTTAAAAAAATTACTATAAATAGGATAATTATAAAAAAAAATTATAAGACTTTACATATTCTATAACATTCAAAATTAATAAGAATTATTATTTTGATTCAACACAGAATAGCTTCTAGCTATCTCCCATATTACTTACTTTTTGATCATCTTATCATTTCCTAATTTAGTAAACCCCAAATTTGTCCATGAATAAAATAGAGTTGGACATAGTAGTCTCTTAGAAATAAAAACCAACAACATAGCCCTTAAGTATCAAAAGTATGTTGGTTATATTAATTTTTTTCAATCTTTAACTATAGCAGAGATATTACTCTTTGAAAAGGACCAATATAACCAGCTTTTTTCAATTCTTAAGAGTTTTGTTGGAATTTCTATTTTTCATGAACTATTGATACTATTTTATCCTTGGACAAATTTTAGAGTATACTCTCTCTTAATTTGATTGGGTTATGTATCATTTCTATGAATTAATGTACCAAAAACTTATTGAAATGGGCCAAGGATCGTGGTGTGTGTGTGTATGTGCTCCTCTAATTTGGAGCACTAATTTTGATTCAATTTCCTCTAGTGGCCCATGAAGATAATGTTGAATAAAACAAGATAAAAATAGTAGTACTTTGAAGTTAATGATGATTTGATGCTCTTGGTGGTTATGTGACCATTGGTTAGTGTGAGTTATTGGTCATTAGGAAGAACAATATTAGAGTTGAATGAGTTATTTATTTTTAGGGAAAATATAGTTGGATTTATGGAATTAGCATGAGTTAAGAAAAAAATAATTATTGTTAATTGTGGTAGTTATAGAATGTGTAAAGTGTGTCATGAAAATTCCTATAAATATCCTATGTACTTTGGAGTTTATTGAGCAAGAGACATATGAAATTATTTTGCTTTAATTTTGTGTGGCTTTTCCTATTTCCTCTTCCACTCTAACAAAGTGGTACCAGAGCCTGTGAGTATTGAGAGATGGCAGCAAATAATGGAAAGTTTCCATTTCAATTCGCCTTACAAAGGATAACTATAACTATGACTCTTGGTCTAGCCATATGAAGATGTTACTCAAATCCCAGGGTGCTTGGGACATTATGTAGAGTGGTTATTCTAAACTAGAGAACAAGGCTACTTTATCTACAACTGAGAAGGAGGCAGAAACAAAATTGAAGAAAAAGGACCAACAAGCCTTGTCCCTTATCCATCAAGGTTTGGATGATTTGATATTCGAGAAGGTGGTCAATGTGTCAACTGTGAAAGAAGCATAAGCGATTTTGCAAAAATCTTTCCAAGGGGTAAACAAGGTGAAGACGGTGTTACTTTAAATTCTATGCTATGAATTTGAAGTTTTGCGCATGAAGGAATCTGAATCTTTCTCGGATTATAGTTCAAGGGTGCTAGCTAATATGAACCAAATGAAGAGGTATGGAGAAAAGGTTGCAGATAATTGCATGAATGATAAAATCCTTTGCTCTTTGACACCAAAATTTGATTATGTCACTTGTGATTTTGAGAACTCGAATGGCCTAAATACCAAGACGATTGATGGATTATTTGGGGCCATAAAAGCTAAAGAAGAAAAAAAGTTGAAAAGGAAAAATAAGCCTTCAAAGTAAGTCCTCAAAGTCAATATTTCATTGAAAGGTGATGGAGGAGACAAAAGTCAAAGAGGATGTAGATGTGGATGAGGAAGATGGCTTGGTCGTGGCCAAGGTAGAAGAGGAAGAGACAACCACCATAATACAACTAATGGGGAGAGAAGTCATTGTTTGTCTTAGAATTTTGGAAGACGAGTCATTAGGGGAAAAGAAGCCTATCCTAGAACAAATGAAAAGAGGTATGACAAGCCTCATATTGAGTGTTTAATTGTCATAAATTTGGCCATTATGCTTTGGAATGCTGTTATGATACTAATGGTGTTGAAGAAAGAGCTAATTTTGTTGACAAAGAAGAAGTTGAAGAGCCAACATTATTGTTGGCACTCAAAGATGATGAAAAGATGATAGAAATTCATGGTAACTGGATAATAGAGTTAGCAATCACATGTGCACTCACAAAGAAAAATTTATGGAGCTTGATGAGAATGTGAAGGGTAATGTTTCATTTGGCAACATCTTAAAAGTGTAAATTCAAGGAAAAAGTACCATTTTAAATTCTCTTTAAAATGGTAGCCACTATAACACCCTCCCTATTATAATACTATGCTTAAGTCATAATACTATAACCGAGAATTTGCCACGTGTGGAGGTTCTATTATCTTAACTTTGTATTTCTTAAATCTAATTCTTGCTGCATAGTTTAAATAAAAATATACGCGAACTTTACATCTTCAATGCGTTTTACCTAAAATTAAGGCTTATTTTGCCTTTTCAACATTTTTTCTTCTTTAGCTTGTATGACTCCAAATAACTTATCAATGGTCATGGTGTCTAGGTGATTTGTGTTCTTAAAAACACAAGTGACATAATCAAATTTTGGTATCAAAGAGTGAAGGATTTTATCATTCATGCGATTATCTTAAACCTTTTCTCTATACCTCTTCATTTGGTTCGTATTAGCCAACACTGTTCAACTATAATCCAAGAAAGATTTGGAGTTCTTCATGTGCAAAGCTTCAACTTCATAGCGTAGAATTTAAAGTTGCACCTTCTTCTCCTTGTCTACTCCTTGGAGAGATTTTTACAAAGTCCCCCATGCTTCTTTTGTAGTTGACACATTAACCACCTTCTCGAACATCAAATCATCCAAACCTCGATGAATAATGGACCAGGCTTGTTGGTTCTTTTTCTTCAACAATATTGCTGCCTCCTTCTCAATTGTAGACAAAGTAACCTCATTCTCTAGTTTAGAATAACCACTACACAATGTCCCAAGCATCATGGGATCCGAGTAACGTCTTCTTATGGCTAGACCAAGACTCATAGTTATAGTTATTCATTATGAGATGAATTGAAATGGAAACATTCCTTGGGTTGTACAACTTATAGCCATTGGAATTTGCATTGTAACCAATGAAAACATGTTTTACACTTCAATCATCTAACTTGGATCTCCCTTAGTCAAGCACATGGACATAAGCAACACATCCAAAAATTTGCAAATAGTTGACACTTGATTTTGTTCTACTCCATGCCTTTCATGGTGTTTGATCCTTCACATTCTTTGTTAGAAAGCCATTGAGCAAATAAACTAAAAAAGAAACAACTTCAGCCCAAAATTCCTTGGGCATATTTTTGGCTTTCAATATACATCTAGCCATGTTAAGAACAGTTCTATTTTTTTTTTCTCTCCACTACACCATTTTGCTGTGGTGATCTAGGAATTATTAGAAGGTGGCAAATCCCATTTGCTTCACAAAAATCATTAAATTCTTTAGATATGAATTCACCTCCTCTATTAAATCTTAGAGCTTTGATTACATAACCACTCTTCTTTTCTACATCAACTTTAAAATTTTTAAATGTTACAAAAGCTTCAGATTTTTTCTTAAGAAAATAAAACCAAGTCTTCCTACTAAAATCGTTAATAAAAAGTAAAAAACATTTATTTTTACCAAATAAGGTAGAAGTTATTGGGTCGCACATATTAGTGTGAACAAGTTATAGTGGTTTTGTTGCTCTTATAGTGGCTTCCTTTGGAAAGCTTTCTCTTGCATGCTTCCCAAGGAGATATGTTTCATATGGTTGATTAGGATGATTAATGGAGGGCATCCTGTTCACTATCTTGTTTTCTCGCAAGGCTTTAAGTGCATCAAAGTTCAAATAGCCAAATCACATATACCAACACCATGTTTCATCTCCCATATTGGCCTTCAAACACCTTGCTTCAATTGTGTTGAGATACAACAAGAAGATTCTATTTCTTGTAATAGACACCTCAGCTATCAAGTTAGCATTTTGATCTTTAAGCCAATGATAACAATCTTTCATGAGAATTTCATATCTCTTTTCAACAAGTTGTCCTACACTCAAAATATTACTTTTTAATTTGGGTATATAGTAAACATTTATTGCTAACTTATGGTTGTAACATCACGAAGAACAGTGCATTCGACTAACGCTGTTAACTAATTTATTTCGATGCATTATAGATATACGAATGATCAATATCGAAATACATCTATTAAGGTTAGAAGAATTTGAATGTCCTTGTAGAAAATTTTATGTAGACAATTAGCAATGTTTCGCTAATTTAAGAAAAATTGGGTCGATTATGATATTCTATAATGTAACATCCACCAAAATTCTTTTATCATTTTTTGCCTAATTATTCGATTTTATTGAATAATTGAGAATAAATAGAATTCAGTTAAATAATTATTTAGAATTACTTGATTAGCAATTACTTGAGTTTAGATATGGGGAAGCTAAATTAGAAGTATAGGAGATTCCATAAAATTTTATTGAAAACCGATTTACTGATTTAAAGGAAATCGGTAAGATTAAAGTATTTTAAACTGTCGGAACCGAACCAATAGAATTCCAATTCTTTAACCCTACCTTGAGTGGCTAATAACTTAGCCACTTAATGCAAGAGAGTGGTGCCACTTTGGCCACAATACATGAAGAAGCTTGGCTGAATTTCAGCCATACATGCTCAACCAATCACAATCTCTCATTCTAACTACTTCCATGCTTTTATAAACACAACTCCTCTCCTTCATTCAGCCATTTTCTGCGCCTCCTCTCCTCTGCTCCAGCTCTCTCCTTCTCTTCTTCACTCACATAACTCCATCAAACTCTCAAGTTCAACCAGGTTTTGCTCACCGAAGCCCCAAAAATCAAGCTAAATCACCCATAACAAAGGTAGAGGTTTAATTCTTGCATCAATTCTGTGATCTTGGATGGCTGAGGGTGGATTATTTCCACAATCTTTGATGTATAAATTGAATGATTATGATGATATATGGCTATTTATTGGCTGTTTGTTTGGTTAAAATCGAATTGGAAGCAAGAAAGAATGAAAATAGGAAGAGCTGAAGGGCTGGAGAACCAAAAACCCTTGGCAGTTCATACGCCGGAGTGTACGGCTCCGCCTGCTACCAATTAAATTCGATGAAATGATTTTTATATAAAACTAGACATCTAGCGCTTTGCATACATATATCATATAAGGCTTTTGGATTATTATTGAGAGAGATATGAATTTTTGAATTTCAACCTACGTTTTTGACTTTGATTCTGGGAAGACTGGGTTCCTCAGGGTAGAACTCGCCCTATACTACTTGAAATTTAATGAAACTAACTTTGTTAAAAAGCTTACACATAGGAGAATGTTCCATAAAAATTTCATAATTAGATAAGGTCCCGTTTGTTCCCAGTGATCCAAGAAATTTGCCCTATGTCCAAACCGGGCCAGAACAGGGTAGTTCAGGAAGGCCAAAATTCGGGGCTCATAACTCAAGCCCTACTAAGTCAAATGGAATGAAACTTTTTGTAAATGAAACTTTGTCCTGTTAGCTTGAGACCAATTTTGTATGATTTGAATCAATTTTCGATTTTTAGTGGATTTTTACTTTTAAGTGTCTGATTCTGGCCAGCCACTAGGTAGGCCGGGATGAAACCTAAATATCTTGAGCTATAGTTATCCAAATTAGATGGGACCAAAGAGGTTAGAAAATAGACACATAACACTTCAACATATCCAAAATTGAGGTCCAAATGAGTTAAATAGAAATTATGGCTTGATTTATAAAAATCAGGTTGTGGACCTTATCAAGCGTAAACTCTGCCTTAATGAGATTAATGTTATTATGAGTTCAATGTTAAAGTATGTATGTAATGTTGTGACCTCTATGATAAATTGGTGTTCTGGTGTACTGGCACTATTTATGGGGAAGCGGACACATTCGGTTATGCTGCCGAAATTTCGGTAAAATCTATGTATGAGTTATGATATGCATGTTAATACATGTGCGTTTTCAAGAAAGCTATGAAAGTTATGATAAGAATTGTGTTATTATGAAAGTTCCATGCTACTTGGGCCAGCCCCGGATAAAAGTTAAGGGGAATAGATCGGTGGAAAGGTCGGGGAAAGCAAATCCGGCATTCCTGTATAGGAACGAGCTCGATCTTGATAAGCAGACTATTACCCAGGAGTCTAAATGGCCAAGAACTCCCAAGGGACCAAAAGATGGAAAATGATGAAAAGTAGTGGAAAAGCTTATGAAGGAAGAATCAAGAATGAGTATGCATGATTACATGAATGAATGATTACATGGGATGGTTATGTTAAGATGTTTGCAATTGTCTATTATGTTTATTTGCTGCCGTTTGTTCATTTATTCTGTTTATTATTCTGTGAATCATTATTAGTAATCTATTCTGTTTCTTATGCCCTATAAAGTAAAACTGAACCTTGCCTCAGACCAAACTTTTCCTTAAACTCATTAAAATGGATAGCCTAGTTTGAACACATGCTTTCAGAATTAAATAAAAACCGAGGCAACTGAGAATGTATGTGACATCAGAAAACCACTATACACGAACCCTACTAAGAATTTCTTTAAATTCTCACTTCGCTCTGTATTTTTCGCATCATTCTCAGACACTGGTGATGGACTCCACAGCCACCCTCTTCATTGAGATCCCAGATTTGCAGCTTCACCGTGATTCAGTATTGGATTCTTTGTATATAGCCGATTCTTATAACTTCTGCCTTTACCTATTTAGCAATAAGAACTTTGCTGTCCCTCTACATCATCCTGTTTTCGATCCTGCAACTCCTTACATTGCTATCTCACTACACATGGCACACCCACCTCTAGCTCCTGCTGACCCTGCACCCGAGTCACCTCCACAGGCGGCTCTAGACATACTACTTAGCTCAGAGAGTGACCCTTCCGAGGTCACCGGCTCATCACCCTCTTTCTCCTCGGGACCCAGTGTGGATTACTCTCCAGCCAGGCCCGGCATGGCCAACGGCTATCTGACGGAGTAGGCCAGCCGCAGGAGACATTGTACAACATGACCCTCTTTTGATAGCACGCAGCTTTGGGTCATAGACGTAGCAGTAGGTTGTGAAATGTCCTCTTAGGACCATAGGATCATTTTGGCTGATACGGGCCTTATGTCTTTTTGGTACGCCAGACCCACTTATGTGTTCCACTTTGAAACTCTGTACATAAATTGAAGCAATGGCTTCTGACATATATATATGTATACAGTTGATGTTATTGTACTATTTCTTATCTGTTGTGGTATTTTGTTCAGTTTCGTTATGCTCATAGTATAGCAGCACGCCATTACGTCTATTTACTCAAAAAAATAAATAAATAAACAAATAAATAAATAAAAATATATATGAGGTGTGGTACGAATCATGAAAGGTAAGCAGTGTGTTAACACGGAAACACAGTCTACTTAATTTCATGCTATGACTTAAGCATAACATTAAATTGGTAGGTGTTACATATAACGCAAGAATCGAATCGGTAGAAATCTGTACTATCGAAAGACATGAGTACTAGTTAAAATTCCTAGAATACATGGTTAGAAACTAGCCACCTACCCCATGTTTGTTAGCTAAATCATAGCCACATGATGCAAGAATCAACAAAAATAAATATTCCAATGGAATCCACCAATCACATTCTTTTTCCACTTTCTAACATAGTCCACAAGTCGCCAAAACTTTCCCTCCTTGTCTATGCAAATTTCGTCCAGCCTACTTAGTTATACACACTCCATTTCTTTCATTCATCTCACTTCCTTATCCATCTTCTCCATCATCAACCAAGTTTCTAAGAAAACCTTACCTTCTTTTTCTCAAAATTCCTATTCTTTATTTGTGTTCCTTAAGAAACCTCAAAGACCACCTCATAAAGTTCTTGTCATTGAACCATATAGCTTCAGCCCTAGAAGAACAAGAGAAGACATCATCATCTTAGTGCTTCATTGAAGAGAAACCACCAAGAGACTTCAATTTTACAAGATACAAGTGGTGTTTTAGGTAGGATTTTCTTAGAGTATTTGATTTCTTTAATTTAGGTGACTGCTAGGGTTTCTTATGTCACCTTTTATTTGATGATATTTGATGTTAATATGGCTTGCTTTGATTGATTTAAAGGAGGAATTATTGATTTGGTTTGATGAATTGATCAAAATACCAAAAGAATATACGTATAGAAAAGCTAAGAGAAAACCCTAAGTGTACTATCCATACAACAAATGGTACGGTTTCATCTATAGGTATCAAAATTGAGTAAAACCAATTATATATGAAACTAGACTTCAAGAGCTTTTCAATCATATAAATTATAGATTCATTGGATTTAAAATAAGAGAGTTATGAATTGTTGAAGTAAACTGTTGAGTTTCACTTATTAACTTGACCAAAGTGTATTGAGAAGGGCATAACTTACCTTATATAACTTTAAATTAAGTGAAACAAATTTTTTTATAAAGATAACATCTAATCATACCATAAAAATTTCATATATAAATACATTGCACGCAATAATTCTCTAAAGTTACCCTATATCCTGTTTGAGTTAGAATAGGCAATACAGAACAACCTAATTGGGGAGCTCATAACTTGAGCTTTACTTACTCAATGAGGATGAAACTTATTGGCATTGAAAGATGATTTAATTAGCTACAGTTTGGTATAAAATTCGTATAAAAATGATAAGAATTGAAATTTTAGTAATTTTCTAAATTTAGGTGCTCCAGTCTATCTTGAAACAGGGCAACCTTGGGTAAAACTTTAATAACTTAAATTATATACCTCAAAACTTAATGAGACTGAAGAAGTTTAAAAATAGACTAATAAGGCTATAACATATTAAATTTTCAAATCAATATGAGTTAAAATGGAATTGTAGTATAATTAATCAAAATTCGATTAAGCATTTACTTAAAACCAATTAAGTGTGATTTACAAGTGATTAGACTTGATGGAATAAGATTAAGAGCATAGGAAGCCTCACAGAATTTTTCTAAAATCGGTTTACCGATTTAAGAGAAATCGGTAAGATTTCGGTATATTAAACTGTCGGAACCGGACCAATAGATGAATCATTGTGAGAACCCTAGAATGAATGGCTAGGATTCAGTCACAACACTCCTATAGGTGGCGCCATTTTTAGCCAAGAAGTAGCCACAAAACCAAGTTGAATAACCTACTCAAATCCACCAATCACACAACTCCTTGCTCCACAAGTTTGGGTTCAATTCCTTCTTTGCCTTTGTGAATTTCGGTCAAGATAAGAGGCTGACTCCCCTTCATTTCTCTTCCATTCACACTCCTCTCTACTCCATCTTCAACTTCTCTTCAAGTCTCATCAAGAGTAGCTTTCATCTAAGGCACCAAATCAACTAAATTTCAACTAGATAAGGTAGGAATCCTATTTCTCTTCTTACTTTCCTTGGTCTGGGACAGTATGGGGGTCTTGGATATCTTGTGATACTGATGAGATTTGAAGTGATGATGATGAATTATAGTTGATTATGCATGTGTGTTGTGATTAGAATTAGAATTGGTATGAAAGAACTTGAAGAAAAGAGAAAACTCAAGAAACAATTAGGGTTTTTCCTCGGCAGTCCATACGGCGGAGTGTACTGCTTCACCTACAACCATTTAAATTTCATAAATATATTTTTATATGAAAATAAACATTCAGGGCTTTCCATACATATATAATATAAGGTCATTAGATCAATATAGAGATAGTTATGAATTTTTGAAGTTTGACCTAGGAATCAAGACCTTCATTCGGGCATTGTGAGTTGACAAGGGTATAACTCACCCTACACAACTCCAAATTTAGTGAATCCAATCTTGTTTGAAAGCTAACATATGAGGGAACATCCCATAAAAATTTTAGATTCAGATTTGTTGCCAGCTATCCCCAGTACATCAATGAATTTACCTTAAGTTCAACCTGGGCTGGAACAGGGTAGTCCAGTAGGGTCAAGTTTTAGGACTTATATCTCGAATCATACTCATTCAAATTATATGCAACTTATTTCATTTGAAAGCTTGCTCTGTTAGCTTTATATTGATATAAATTTTGCATGGTTTCACCTAGATTTCTATTTTTGGGGAATTTTATCTTATAAGAGTGTAATTCTGGCTAGAAATAGGGTAGTCTGGGATAAAACACAAATAACTTGAGTTAATATCGGAAGTCGGAAACTTAGTAGATAGAGAGTTAGATCAGGTATACTTAAGGTTGAACTCAGAAACTTAGTACACAGAGAGCTAGGTCGGGTATACTTAAGGTTGAACTCGGAACTTAGTGAATAGGAAACTAGAACGGGTATAGTTAATGTCAGAAACTTGGAATTTAGGAAACACACTTATAAAAGCCTTAGAAGACCAATGGTGGGATAAGGTCGGAGATCGAACATAACCCCAGAAATCGAAAATTATATACTCTTGGAAGATCGAACATAACCCCTGAGGTCAGAACTTGTATAAGCTCGGAACTCAGACCCCATTTAATCTTAGAAGTTGAACTCGGGAACATCAATAGAAATTAAAAGAATGCAAGATAGATTAGGACTTAAGATTTTAAAACTTGCACCTATTGATATTGTTATATTCTTGGTATGAATATGATGTTCTGTATTGTATTTGCTGTTTGATTAAAAATTTCCTGGTTGTCTAGCACTATTCATGGGGAAGTGGACATGATCCGTTATGCTACCGAATTTCGGCAAAGATTGCAATTAATATGAACTTCCAAGTTATACATGCATTGGTCAAAATATTAGACAAGCAATGCTACCCTTATAAGAATGAGGAAGGATTTCCATGTGACTTGGGCCAGCCCCTAAACAAAGTTAAGGGGAATAGATCAGTGGAGAAGTCGGGGAAAGTAAACCCAGTGACCCTGTATAGGAACGAGCTCAATCCTGAAAAGCGGACTATTACCCAGGAGTCTTATGGCCAATATACTCCCAGGGAAACAAGTATGGAAAAATATGAGTTAAGGTCAAGCGCATTATTCCTTATGCATATCCATAGTTTCTTTTATCATGCATTGAGAGTTAATTGCATCTATATATATATATATATATATATATATATATATATATATTATTGTTCACTTTATGGCTGTCACTTATCTATGTCAATACACAGATCTGGTTGTTTATTCTTCTGTTTAATTTCCTTTATTTCCTTAAGTAAAACAAAGCTGTGTTTCGAGCTATGATTTATGTAACTAATTGAGTAGGACATCCTGTTGATGTAATATTTTCTTTTAATTAACCAAAATCCGAAACACTTGAGAATGACAGCGATGACAGAAATGCATAGATTTAGGAATTCCTACTGAGAAATCTCTATTTCTCACCCTGCTATACAATCACGCGTCATTCTCAGATCATGGAGAACACAGCAACTGGCATCCTATTCATTGAGTTTCCTGAGCTCCACATTCATCTTGATCCGTTCATAGACTCCGTGTACATATCTGGTAGATGTTAGTCTCGCCTTTATTTCTTCTTCCAGAGAGACTTTACAATACCACTCATGCACCCGCTTTTTGACCCTGTCGTCCCTTACATTGCCATCCCTCTCCACATGGCTCATCCCTTTCCACTTTCACTCGCAGCAGCAGCACCAGTAGCAGTAGCACCAGCCATGGCTCCGCCAGCCTCACCACCACAGCAAATACCCTCGGTCTCGATGTCTAAGGAGGATCCATCTGAGGTAGAGAGTTCATCTTCCTCATCCTTTACTCCGAGCGTGGACTACACTCCTACGGATGCCGGCATGGCGAATGGATTCCTTTCTTCATAATCCATCTAGTTGGAGTACGCGTCGTAGCAGTAGTAGGTGTACAGGATAACCCTCTTTTGACAGTTTGGGTTATGAGCATATAGATAGAAGTTAGCAGTTGTACATAAAATATCTCATGGGGACCAGTTAGGGGGCTATTCATGTACACAAGCTGATTTATTTTGTGTTAGCGGCCTCATTTTTTTTTACTACCCTGTACTGTCTTATGTATCTTTTGACAACTTGGCAAAATAGATGTTTATGTATATAGGATGCAGTTTCCAGTATTTCTATTTATTTCGCATTTTTATTTATGTTACTTTACTTCCGGTACACGATTAATTAATAATGAAACTAAAAATGGAATTTAATCAGCTAGTCACACGTAATAACTTATCAGGTAATATATTATGACTTAAGCATAGTATTTTGTCTGGTAAGATGTTACACAGATCATGCAGACACCTTAAAGATGACGATACGTAATGCCTAGATATGATAAGTAAAAAAAGCTAAATAAAGATAACAACACTTGCATCAAGGAGTCATTTGCATTTATCTATGCCTTTTATCTAGTTGATCTTTAACTTGTTATGCATCTATGCATCTTTATGTATCTTTGTATCTTATTCAATTATTTTTTATTCTACTATGTTAATGATCAAACTCTTTCTTTGCTTACTAAGTGTGTGAATAAAATGAACTCTGCTTTGAAAAATATGGTTTCAAATTATAAAATTGGAATTTATGCTTTATCATCTATACTGTCCACCTCTTTATAGATAAATCGAAGAAGCTAAAAATGATTACGATGTCACTATCTAATAGTCTACGAAATCCTACTTAGAATTTTTGAATTCTCATGCCTATTTGTATATGTTCGTGCCACCCTTAGACGATAGCAATAACGGTGGTGGTGTTCTTCATTAATGTTCCAATATGGCTATGGCATCATGACCCTACTTTATTTCTTTTTGTTCTGCTATATTTTGATAAATGTCCTTGCGTGGACCTTTTTGAGTCCTGGTCTACTTGATGTGAGTTAGATGGAGGTCTCACCTCAAGTGCATCTAGAGACTTGTAAATGCAATGCTAGTGAGATGTATATATGATACTAAATGTTATGTATATAAATTTTTCTTAGTGTATACCTGATTCCCTATTGTAGCTTCTTGTTTATGGTTACCCTAGAAGCACTGCCCCTTATTGAGATTCAATTCTCATGGTAATTTTTCCTTGGTGCTTTCAGATGCGCATCATGATCATTTTAGAGGTGGAGGTGACAGTTGTCCATGACCCTATCACGCGTCAGGGATTCCTGGTGCTATAGGACATCTGCCCACTGTCTTATGCTATTACCTGATATAGTTCTTAAGACCTTTTATATTTTGTCTCCGCTTAATGGATAAACAGATCCTTCTATTATCCATTGGTCTGTGTATGGATCAAGCAGAGTTATCTTATTTTGATTGATGACTATACCATATATGACATCCTAGGTCCTAGACTTTATTTTCATTTTGGATGACTGTATATCTGACCTTTCAGGGAGTAGACCGTAGATTAGTAGACCTTGATGGCAAGCTATATATAAATTATGATGATATTTAGTATATTATGCATTGCTTCTGACTAGTATGCGTAATTAAAAACTCGATTTAAATAGTGATAACTAGAACATTAACAAGATCAGTAATAAAAGCTAATAAGAAAAATGAAATTTTGTAATTGAGCTATGGAACACATACTACATTAGTTATTAATCATAATTAAGAAAGATTGGGTTAATAACTAAACTAGTAGGGTGTTACAACATCTCTCCCCATTGGTTGAATTATCATGGTTGTCTCTCCTCTTCTATCTTGGCCATGGCCAAGCCATCTTCCTCATCCACATCTACATCCTCTTTGAGTCTTGTCTCCTCCATCACCTTTCAATGAATAATTGACTTTGAGGACTTACTCTTGTCGAGCACCAAAAAACTCCCAAGTTTGTACAGGTAGATTTAAAAATAAAAATAACATACATCATACAATTACAGCACATACAAATAAAATTAACAAATTAATTAGACAGGCAACAAGCAAATAAATAACATGCTAAATAATCATAATAAAAGAGATTTAACAAACAAATGCATAGAGAAGATCAGCAATAAATATGCTATGACAAAATAGTAGGAAGACTCGGGTTTATTTTCTTAAGCAAAAATCTGAAGCTTTTGTAGCATTTAAAAATTTTAAAGCTCTTGTAAAAAAGAAGAGTGGTTATGTAGTCAAAGCTCTAAGATTCGATAGAGGAGGTGAATTCAAATCCAAAGAATTTAATGGTTTTTGTGAAGCAAATGGGATTTGCCACCCTCTAATAGTTCCTAGATCACCACAACAAAATGGTGTAATGGAGAGAAAAAAATAGAATTGTTCTTAACATGGCTAGATGTATGTTGAAAGCCAAAAATATGCCCAAGAAATTTTGGGCCCAAAGTTGTTTCTTGTGCAGTTTACTTGCTTAAGGGCTCTCCAACAAAGAGCATGAAGGATCAAATACTGCGAGAGGCATGGAGTAGAATAAAACCAAGTGTTAACCATTAGTGAATTTTTGGATGTGTTGCTTATGGCCATGTGCTTGATCAAGGGAGATCCAACCTAGATGAAGTGTGAAACATGTTTTCATTAGTTATGATGCCACAAGTTATACAACCCAAGCAATGGCAAGATTGTTGTGAGTCATGACGTGTAGTTGGATGAAGAAGTCACTAAGAGATGGGAAGCAAATGAAGAAAGCACCTATGATTTCTTTCCATATTTTGGAAAGGAAGATCAAGAGTCCATAATACCTATTCAAGAATGAACTCCACCACCATCACCTGTTCATGAAGTATTATCATCTTCTAAAGAGAGTTCCAGTGAAAGGCCTAGAAAAATTAGAAGTATTGAAGAATTGTACAATGAAACTGAGCCATTTAATTTATTGTGTCTTCTTGCTGACAATGAATCTTTAGACTTTGATGAAGCCTCCAAAGGCAAAAGGTGAGACAAGCCATGGAAGAAAAGATTGAAGCTATTGAGAAGAAAAACACTTGGCAGTTGTCTATTCTTCCCAATGGTCATCAAGGAATTGGAGTGAAATCGATGTTCAAGGCAAAGAAGAATATCAAACAAGATGTTCAGAGATATGAAGCAACACTCTTTGCCAAAAATAATAAGAAAAAGTGTGAAATTATTTCTGGAAAAATGTTTGCAAAAAATTCAATATGCCATGATCAAAGAAAGCAAATTGGCACAAGGATTCATTTTATTAAAGAGTATGTTGAGAAGAAGGAGATAGAGCCCAATTATGTGAGAACTCAAGATCAAGTTGCTAATATTTTTACCAAACCCCTCAAGTTTGAAGATTTTAGAAGATTGAGAGTAAGACTTGCATGAAGAAGAAGACTTCAAATTAAGGGAGAGTGTTGGATAAAATACAATAAAAATAGTATTAATTTGAAGTTAATGGTGATTTGATGCTTTTGGTGGTTATGTGACCATTGGTTAGTGTAAGTTATTGGCCATTATGAAGAATAATGTTAGAGTGAGTTATTTGTCTTTACAGAGAATAAAGTTGGGATTATGGAATTAGTATGAGCTAAGGAAAAATAATTTTGTTAATCATCATAGTTGTAGAATGTGTAAAGTGTGTCATGAAAATTCCTATAAATACACTATGTACCTTGGAGTTTATTGAACGAGAGAGAAATGCTCTTCCTATTTCCTCTTCCAGTCTAACGGATAAAACCATGACTTTTTCTGTTCCTTTTAATTTCTACGGGAGGACTAAGACGTGCTCGTGGTAACAAATCATCATCTACGTTAGTCCCACGGTGTCATACTATCTTGATTGTGATAAGATTGAAAGAACTAGAACCACAAATTCTTTTCCGAATTTGGGAACCACACACTTGGTCACTAGACTCACTACACTTTTTCCACAACAAGGGAAAGTTATTTTTTCCAACTTCACAATCAAATCAGAGAAAACTATTTTTTGTTCTGCATTTTTCCAGTCCAAGTGTTTCCCTGATTATTGGCAACAAGAAAAATGGCTGAAGCAAAGTTGAACTTCAAGGACAAAAGATGGTCACTACATGGGATGACAGCTCTAGTAACAGGAGGAACCCGAGGCATTGGGTTGGTTCTCTGATGTCAATCTCTTCCCTAGCTATAATGGTTGCACATTTATTTTGATTTTTATTTTTTGCTTTTACTTTCTTCTGTTAACTCATCACTTCCTTTCCTTTCCCCCCACCTTTTTTCATTGTGAATTAGGCATGCAATTGTAGAAGAGTTAGCAGAATTCGGAGCAGCTGTTCATATATGTTCACGTAATCAAGCAGATATTGATAAATGTTTGGAAGAGTGGAAAAGCAAAGGATTTAGTGTCACAGGATCAGTTTGTGATGTATTATCTCGTGACCAACGTGAAGGTTTAATGGAAAGTGTTGCCTCCATCTTTCACGAAAAGCTCAACATTCTAGTAAGATCCTCACATTTGGATTAGAATTTATCAAAATTTTGTCTTATTTTTAGTTTTACAAACTTGATTGAACAGCAAAGTGATTGATGGTGTTCGGATACTGGATAGTGTTCGCAGAAATCATTTTTAATTGCTTATTAAAAAATAAAATAAGCATAATTTTGTGCGTGTTTGGCTTAAAAGAGTTAAGGATTAACAGCACCTGCCGCAAAGCTTGGACTCAAATTTGATTTTTCAACGGAGACAGCAACCAGGGCGACTGAACTTTTGATGGCCTAAATCATGTTGATTGGTGATTTTGTTTTATTTTATTTTTTAGTAAAAAGTAATTTTTTAATTATTAAAAAAATCATTTTTTACAGAAATTATTCATTTTATTTTTTATTGAAAAGTTAAAAATAATTTTTCTTAATACTTTTGAATAGAACTGAGATAAATAGTTTCTAATAAACGTAACTTTTCTAGTCAAAAGATTATTATATTTTTTTAAAAAAAAGCCTAAACAAATGCACTATAATTTTTCTCCATTAAACATAATATGATATTGTATTTTGAATTTATTAATTTCCTTTTCTTGTAATGTAAAATTATAAAGTAAAACTATTGTAGTTAATAAAAAATGTAATTATTAAATTTGATGGTAGATAATATTACTTAATGTGAGTATTTTACGAAAAATATATAACCTATAGGAAAGGCTTCGGTAGGTTTACCATTGAGCTTACACTGGAAGAAACAAATGTTACAGCTGTTCAAATTTATATGATTAGCGGGAAAACAAGCAAACATATGATTGCAAATGTTTCGTGAATCGGTTATGCTAAATACATGAAAGATAAAGGTATAAAGAAGAAGGAGTATAGTTAAAAAGCAATGTCGGATAAGAGCGAAAAACTTAAAGCTGTAAAAGGATTCTCCAATCAAAGAGTTTAGTATAAAATGTTAGAGTGGAGTTTCTGTGCTATTAAGCATTATTCTTCTTTAATTTATTCAAGTCTCCGTTACTAACCTGCATACATCATATATGGTTGATTCTTCTATTCTTTTTCTGCTTCAGATTCTTGTTTTCCCGAAATCGATTACATTTGAGTTGACTTGTTGGTGGTTTTCTTTTAGGTAAACAACGCTGGAACAACTGTAGTTAAGAACGTCACAGATGTTACTGCTGAAGAAATGGCAACTGTAATGAGTACCAATTTTGGGTCTGGTTACCATTTGTGTCAACTTGCATACCCACTTCTAAAAGCTTCCGGATATGGGAGCATAGTATTCATATCCTCCATTGCAGGTTCGAAAGCTTTGCCTCTTTCTTCTGTCTATGCAGCATCTAAAGGTATGTTTCCTTTTCTTCACATCCCTTAACTCGGAATCTAACGTGAAAATTTTGAGTCGCAGAAGATGTATAATCAATTTGAATCTATGATTTTAACAGGAGCCATGAATCAATTCACCAAGAACTTGGCACTGGAATGGGCAAAGGATAATATTCGCGTAAATGCTGTAGCACCTGGAACTGTTATGACCTTGCTTTTGAATTCTATCAAGGTATGCAAGTTCTTCCTTAATAAAGTTTATCCATGGCCAGGCACATATATATATGATGAGAAATGTTATAAGGTCAGAATTATATTATTAAAATTTTACTGTAAATTTTTAAATTTAAGAATAGTAACTAGATTTGCTAAATTAATAATTTTTTTTTTTTTGGATACTGAGATTGTTTATTTATTAACAAGCTTAAAATAAGGTCAAGTATTTTTTTTTTATTTTTTTTTCAAACAAAGATCTGTTTAATATTTTTTCTTTCAAGATTGATTCGCAAAGCCCCTTTTTTGTTATACTTTACCTTATATAGTGGCCCATGAAATGCATTAATTTTCCCGAGTTGAATTGAATTTAGTCACATGCATATCTCCTATAGTTATCACTCTCTTCCGTTCTGCTGCATATTATGTTAACTAGCTTTAATAAACTGTAATTGAAATAGATATAAAATTTATAACATAACTTATAAACTATCTTATATGTTTCTTCTAGATATTTTAATAAGAGGTTAAGAATAGTATTCCAAGGTTACTTGTAAATTATGTGAAAAATCTCTTCTATCAAAAATAATAAAATATATAGATAAAGCTCTTTTTTTTTTGGGGGGGGGTCCAGGATGTATAGATAGAGCTAACGTTTGACAAATGAAGGTCTATATTCTTATTATGTTAAATGTACTTTTCTCATGGCTTATTACTGTTCTGAGGCAACCTGTGTATCTTTTCTTTATCTGTTATAGCTATAGAAAAAGAAAAGAAAAGGCAAAAAAAAAAAGGGGGCTATCTAGCCCATCATTGTACTTTATAGAGGTTTGTAAAGATATATTTTTAGAATTTACATAGATATACCAATAGTTGATCGGTTAAATAATTTGCACTTATTTTGGTTAAGTAAGTTCTCATATTAAAGTTTCTAGATATAAAAAATTTAATATTGACACAGCTTTATTTTCATAATAGGTTGAGCTGACTCTATTAAAGTTCAATTTAAGACCAAAAAAAAAATTCATATAATTATTTACATATCTTAAATTATAGTAAAAGTTTATAACAATTCACATCAAATTCGATGAGACGGCATAATATACTTGCAAGAGCGTACATTGGTTCAGCAATGATACTCATAAGAGTTGATTGTAACTGCTCTTGTTATAGGAATCTGCTGATGAAGGGGACAAGGTCATCGATGCAATGGTGTCTCAAACCCCTGTGGGTCGCGTGGGAGAACCTAAAGAGATATCGGCACTGGTTGCTTTTCTTTGCCTTCCGGCTGCTTCATACATCACAGGACAGATTATAACTGCAGATGGGGGTTTCACAATTTAAATTGTGTTGCCACAATTTTAAGGAAAAAAATTATTAAATACTAAAAACAATTGCTAAATCAACTTGGTTTGGTAGTGCCTCTGTAAGTGTTATAATTTTTGTACGATAACTTTTAGGTTCAATTACTTTTCAGGTATTGGTATGTTTTGGAAAATTCAAATAAGGTTTTATATTTTATAAGTTTACTATTAGATCCTTGCGATTAAAATTTCATTCGCATTAAATCACTATTATAGAGAATTAAATAAAAACTTTTATATGAACACATTTTTTTTTTTTGGTCTGGATATAATTAAACACCCTAAAAAGTGTCGACTATAGGAGCTTAGACTGGACTCTAGGCCCATAACTCTGTCCTTATTTTAAGAGTAAATCTATATTATGTATCTGAAAGATTTTTATTTTAATAATTTAATTCTTAAAAAATTAAATATATGCACTCAAAAGATTTCATATTAAACGTATTAATCTTTATAATAGGAAAATCATACATATATTATTCTTTGAAGTATCAATTTTTTAACATATTAGCCTATGAAAAAATTAGCTTTTAATTTATTAATCTTTGGTCCTAAAAAAAATGATTTTTAATATATTAATTTTTTGGAAACTAATATGTTAAGAGATTAATGTATTTAAAATGAAATATTTTAAATATTAAAATATATAATTTAATATTCTAAGAACTAAAAATGTTAAAATAAAAATCCTTTTAGGGAAGTGTAGATTTACTCTTGTTTCAAATAAGAAGACTTGTTAAAAACCCAATGCCGACCATGTCCTAGTTATCTCATCAATCCCCAAAGTCTGGATTCCACAAGCTAGCTGCCACAATCCAGTTAAGGGGACGTTTCAAGAGTCACGGAACTAACCATAAGCCTTGTTAAGTAACAATCTTATCTATTTCACTTTTAAACAACACCTCTCGCGCAGGCTGGATACAGTTCATGCAACTAAGACACCCGTATCCATATTCTTTTATTTAGAGTTATTTAATTATATATTATTTAACTAATAAAATAGTTGACTTTAATAATTAGTATCTCTAAAGTCAAATATTTAGTAGCATATAATTAAATAACAACATAAAATTTAATTAATTTAATTTAAATTTTTGAGTTTATTGTATTAATCTAACCTTATGAACCAAGTGTATGTTTAGGAAGATAACTTTTCATTGAAACAGTACTTTTTCGTAAAATTTGTTTTCAATATAATTTGACTTTTTTATATCAATATAGATTACATTGATTATAATTTTTAGCTTATTTTCTTTATACTTGGAAAAACCTTTTTCAAAAAATATTATTTTTGAGCATTTTGATTATAATCACAAATTGATTGTTTTAAGATTATGGCAGTTTTATAAATTAAACTTAAATATTAAATATTATATAATATAAACAAATCATTTCTTATGCTTTTTGATGAAGTACTATACAAAAGCAATATTCTTATACAATCCAAATAAAATACTAATTCAAAATTACTTTTTAACTAATATATCCAAATATGAAATTGATTATATGATAGTTGATTGGTTTTTAAAATAATCTTATTTTCACAACTAATCCAAATACATCGACTCATTTGGATAAACTTTTTTTTACAAAAAAATACTTTATCAAAAGTAGAAACAAAAGTAGAATAAGAGAGATTTTTACATTTCAATGTAATTATTAAAGTACTTTTTGTTAAAAAAAAAGAAGTACTTTTGTTTAGCTATAATAAATATAAAAGTATTTTTTATTACAAAATTATAATATAAGGATATGAAATTCTAGAGAAAGTAGGAAAGGTGGTAGTATTCTCTTTGGGGAAAAAAAAAAGATTTAAAGATAGATGGGTAAAAATAGTGTTTCTACATTTATTGGTAAAAATAGTGGTTCTGCATTAATTGATATTTTACTTGACAACTTGTGTTTGCTTTAATATGATATTACAAGTAAAATTTTAACTTATATTTGCTTTATTATAAATTGATTATGTTATAATTAGATATTATAAATATAGTTTAGCATTATTTTCAATAAAAGTAAACTTTTGCAAGTTTATAATTCGAATTTACTTGACTCTATGAGTTTAGATAAACTCACAAGTTTGACACAATCTTACATACTGGTTAGCCCACTTCAAGTTGTGCCAAATTCGGTTAGATTGAGTCGGAATAAAAAAAATTTTATCTTCAATTTTTATTAGTTTAATCCATTTATTTTGTTGGGTTATTTTATTTTGTAAATTGAATTTGATTCATACTTCAATTTTTCATTTTGATTAATTTTATGTCAAATAACATACATATTAAACTAGTTTTGAAATTAGTTTCAAACTAAATATTTTTCAATATTAAACTAACTTAATTATATATACCTAATTTTATTTTACACTATATTAAATTCATTTTTTAACATACCAAACAATCCGTTAAATTGTTGTTCCTATGTTGGAATTGGGCTGGTAGTAATGGGCTTGATCGCATTATTCTCGAATCAGATACAAAGGTTTTTTTTTTTTTTTTGAAGAAATCGGATGTAAAGTTCAAATGAGTGGTTGATCAGTGGTGAAAACTTTATAGTGGACCCTTGCTAATTTAGTGTTGCTCCTTTCTCGCATTCAGGGGCTGCTGCAACGAGGATGGCGGGTTGTGGTTTGTCATGTTCTAGGTCAACCCAACTAGGTGCGGCAGATTTCCTTGCTAATAATGATCATTCTTTGCTTTTAGGATTTAGGAGTTTATTGAATAAAAAGAAATTAAATAAATAAGTTAATACAATATATTAAAGACACCAAATAACTAATAAAATTATAATATAGTATATTAACTCATACAATTACGCTTTATACATTGTGCCAAACATACTCTAAATAATTGAATTTTAATGATTAAATAAAATTCTGCATCAATATCATCCCTATCTTATTGGATTAAAATCTTCTTATATTTGTTTTAAACATATCCATATAATATTAGGAGAGAGATAAATACAAATATTCAAATTGAATCTTACAAATTTTAATAAGATTCTGTTTATTTAAAGTGTTTGTATTTATCTTTTTCATAAGTCATATTCAAAATAAGGTGAAAGCTCCTAAGCCCCACACTTCACAAGGTGCACAATGTACCTTGACATACAACGGGATGTACCCATGCACCACCAAAATATATGTGATCTATGATAATTTTCTTCTTACTCTCTCTCCCATACCAATTCCACCCTCAAGCATATGTTTCCAACAACCATACTCAGCTGAGATTGTTGACGCACAACACTGAAGGAAACACAGGTGGGCTCCTCCACCGGCATTGGCGCCCACTCCCCTCTGTTGGAATGTTCCTTTCAACCTTGCCAACAAGATCAGTACCAACAAAATTGTTGGAATGTTTTGGGCAGTTTATGGGTCCAAAGGTGAACTGCTTTATTGTTTTAATTAGTTGCTTTATTGTTCTTATTGTCGTTAGTTGTTGATTGTTAGATAGTATCATTTTAGTGACATTGAATGGAGAGTAGGGCGAGTGTTTGCTCTTGACATAGCCATGTCTAGTTTGATGTAAAGGCCTCCTTGGTTGTGCTACCTCTCCTTTGCTTCCCGCCGTGGGAACCAACCACCACTACTCAGCCACGATCAAGCACCCCAGAGCCATGCGGTCAAGGGAGAGGTTGCAAGCGCAGGCGTGGCGAAGGGCGGAGGCCGGCGACAGTTGATTGAGAGCATGTTTGGTTTGGCATTTTGAAGCCCAAACCCTAGTTGAAACTTATTGAATGCTGACACTTTTTGTTCGGGTGTTTTTTTCACTTTAGCAATTCAACGGAATTTTAGCTTTTAGCCCACGTTTAGGCTGAAGCAGCAAATTGTTGCTTTTGAGTCGTGTTTGGGCTGTTGCTAATTCCAGAGCAAGGGTTTAATATTAATCTTCCATATTTACCCTTCTCTTTGAGCTCATACGTATCTATATCTGAGAGCATTATGGAAGGAAAGCAAAAAAATTTAAGAGTAGAAAGTTTCAAATTTCCTTGAGTTTCTAAATTAATTTCATTAGCTGAATTCTCTTTTATGCATTTTTTTATGCAATCAGTTGTGAATTTTTTTTTATTTATAATTTAATACTAATACTAAGAGTTATTCAAATATCTTAAAAATAATTTTATTTATAATAATATTAATATACTTTTAGTTAAAATATTTAAAATATTTTACTAATAATATTTATAAAATATATTAAAATAATATTTATTTTTATAATATTAATATAACTTATTCAAATATCTAAAAAAAATAAACATGAAATAAAGGAGTAATATTAAAAATATAATATCCATGTCCAAAAAATATTAAGAGTATAATATAAAATTTATGTCTATTTTAATAATTACTTATCTAAAAGTGATTTTAGTTAACACCACCCACAAAACAATCTAGTAGCAAAGTATCATCCATGCCATAGTTTCTAGTGGCCAATTCATTAAAAGTATCATAATAGTCATTAATAGATGAAGTCTGACGGAGTTTGAGTAATTCTTCTCTAGGATTATCAAACTGAGATGGACCAAATTGAATTTGAATGGCAGTAGACAATGCAAACCAATTAGTTACCTGATTAGATTTCTCCATCATGTGAAACCAGGGAAAGGCCTTGCCATCGAGATGGACCGAAGCTATGTCAATATTCTGATCCTCCGGAGTGTCGTAGATCTTGAAAAATCTCTCAGCCTTATAGATCCATTGCATCGCATCTTCCCCCGAAAACCTTGGAAAATCCACCTTCATCTGTCGAGGTTGAGCGCAGGTCGAGTTGTGTGGTTGATGAGAAGATACACGCTGTGTGGAGGACGCCACTGACTCATGATGTTGAACCACTTGCACTTGGTTGGACGCTAATGTCTGTCTGGGTCATGGCGTTGAGCTGTTCTTGTTGTGCAGCCAGGCCTTGAGAGATTCGTGGCAGTTCAGTAAGCTGGTCCTGATGACCATGTAACTGTTTTGTGAGCTTCTTAATATCCGCTTGCATCTCCTTCATCCGTGTGCCGTCAGCCATTCCAGCTCAACGGAAGCACTAGTTGATACCGATTCAATTACAAGGCAATGAAAAAGAGGGCAAACAAAGAATCAAACTGTTGGAGTGTATATGTTCAGAATAACGAAGTATGATAACAGAGGTGGGATAATGAGTTTCTGGTATAAGATGATACAAGATTAGCTATATTATGGAAATAAAAGTAAATCAATCACAGCAACACAAATCGTGAATTCTGCACTGACGCACAAAGGGATTTCACCTGCAAAGGACAAGTATATGTTAGGTAGTGACAGAGAAACAGCCAGATGAGAAGAGAGGAGACCAGGAAGAATTTCTCACTTTATTCTCTACTCTTTTATGATGCCAAGGAAGGCTACGGGGCATAATCCTTGAGCCACCCCGGTTCCTTGCGATTTCTGCCGTTCCTTCTCACGTTTCCCGGTTTGAGCCATTCTGTTTCCTGAATTATAGGATCCTTGGCCACGTGTCCTTGTTGATCAACGGCTTTCCTTTTTTGGATGTTTGTATCAATAGATATATCTTTCATTGGATAACAAGATACATTATGTATCTCATAAAGTGTGGGGCATAGCAGCCTTCTCTCCAAACAAACTCCTAATCCTATCTGATTGCCCTTATCTTAGGGATAAGATTTCATGAATTTAGAACCATACATTCTCTTCCGCATTTAAGAATCTGCAGACCAGCCGTACTCTTTCCCAATCCAAGGATCCCGTTGATTAGCAGCAAGAACAAATGGCTGAGACAAAGTTGAGCTTCAAAGGCAAAAGATGGTCACTCCATGGAATGACTGCTCTAGTGACAGGTGGAACCCGAGGCATAGGGTCGGTTCCCTAACTTCAATCTCTTTTTTAATTTGTTCACATATTTTTTGCTTCTACTTTATTCACTCAGTTCTCATTTTCCCTTTCCTTTTTTTTTTTTTCGCCATTGTTAATAAGGCATGCCATTGGGGAAGAGTTAGCAGAATTTGGGGCAGCTGTTCATATATGTGCACGTAATCAAGCAGATATTGATAAATGTTTGAAAGAGTGGAAAAGCAAAGGATTTACTGTCACGGGGTCAGCTTGTGATATACTGTCTCCTGACCAACGTAAAAATTTGGTGGAAATTGTCTCCTCCATCTTCCACGGAAAGCTCAACATTCTAGTAAGATTCGACCATATAATCCTTTTCTCCCTTTTTCAAAGAAAAATTTAGGAGAAGGAAGAGTGTCACATTAATTTAAAAATAAATATCTGTCATAAGTCTTTGCAATATTTCCAGATGAGCAAATTATTGGGCCAACTACATCCTTTATATAATATAATTAAATAAATATTCTGTTTATTCCGTTGTATAAAGTCTAATAGTATAAGTTTGTACTATATTATTAATCTTTGTCATTTGTTTAGAATTTAGACTGTCATATGATAAAATAAGACTGCACAACTTACTTGTTTTTTTCCAGTGATTACGACATGAATATATCACGCTTCATGAGGTCTGATAAGGCTCGATATACAAGATTAATATTTTATTCAAGCATCTGCTTCCAAATTTATTACAAAATAAATTTTTAACATTCATTTATCTATAACAGTATTTTCGTTGAGATGAATTTTAAAACATTATTCAAAATCAAATCCATTTTTATTGAAATTACTATACAATTAATATTACATGGGACAAAATTATATAGTTATACACCGTGCGACAAACATTTAATTGAATTGTATAGGAATTGGAAGAAAAAATATAGATACTTTTAAACTATTGTCAAAAAAAAAAAAAATCAAATTCAGCTGAGGGACTCGAAATTAAGCAAAATGAGAATAAGCTGGTAGAGTGGAGCTTAGTCGAAAAAGATATTAAAGAAGATTATATGGGAATATTGGCGAAAAAAGAGTGTAAAGAGAAAGCAACACAAAATTTGTCTACGGCCCTTACAATTTAATTGGAAGAATTGGATACTCCCAATAATCTTTTTTTTTGGCAATGATATAATATGAACAGTAACAAGGGGGAATATCAATGAACAAATTTTGGAAATTTTTAGTTATGTAATGGAAATTAAAATATTTTCTCTCTCTAATTTTTTCTCTCTCCAGCATGAAGGAAGAGAAAATTTTGAAGAGATGTAATGGGAATTAATATTCAATTTTTTGGGCATTTATAGTTATGCAATAAAGATTTTATAAATAAACTGTTACTCTAGTATGTATTTGAGTACATGGTGTTTTTTGGATTAAAAATCTCCACTCTTCAACTTAAAATCTCTCCAAGTTTTATACATGAATCCATGTCTAAACAATGATATAATAGAAAAGTTCTAAAGAGAATAACTTAAAGTTGGAGAGATATTGTTTTTAACTTCCCATTATATAACTAAAAATTCCCTAAAAAATGATCTTTAATCTCCACATTATTGTGCGATGCAAAAAAAATTTTGAAAGTATGCAATCCTCCAGCTTGTGAAGACAATAGACAAACCCAAATAAGATAGAGGCAAAAATTAATTTCCTAGTAATAAATTATTTGGTTTTTCAATTGAATTGGAAAGATCCCTTAAATAGTGTGTAATTTATACTGTATTATTGAGCCTTGTATTGCCAATTTTTTATAATGTCAAACTTTATTCTATACAATGTTCCAAATAGGACCCAATTAAGCCAGCCAATTACTTCCATCTTACAATCTTATTAATTGAATGAATTGGCAACCACATAATTTTTTTAAAAATTTAATTTTAATACATCATAAGTATAAAATATTGTATACTATAGACCAATTATATACTATTATATATTAGATTATAGACATAGTATTATAAAAGTCAAATATTTTTTATAATATAATAATTTATGATAAAATGACAATATAAAAATTTTTTGTACAAGAGAAAATTTGAGTAGCAATTGAGGAATGTAAGATGAGAGGGCTATGGTAGAGAAAATTTAAACAACAAAAACGACAAGGCTAGCAGAGAAGGTTTGGGACTGCATTAGGAAAAAGATTGCAGATAGACCAAAGACATGGGACAAATAGTATGAACAGGAGAGCATGGAAATTAGGTCAAGAAACAAATTGAGACAAGATACTGCAGCTGGAGAAGACATCTTATTCAGTATTCATTGACAACTTATCATAGCTAATGATAAAAGGGTGGTTATATAAGTTATTTGGGTGGGAGGGGAGATTCACAAATGTTTATATATCTAGAAAGCAAAGAGGAGCCCCAAAGTCACCCCTTACCTTCGTTAGATATGCCACCAAAATGAAGCTGAAAAGGCAATGTCAAGCTTAGATGGCATGGAGATTAGGGGGCATAGGATTTCTATTAATGAAGCAAAATTTATGAGGAATGGAGTACTAGCCAAGAAGCAGATTGGAGCACATCCTACGGTGGACCAACACAGAAGGTTTGGGGGTGACAGTAGTGTAAATGGATGAACATACAAGGAAGTCTTAGGTGATAGTTAAAAAAATGATAAAAAAGAGCAAGTTAAGTGGAGAAAGGTGGAGAGATCGCATGACAATAGTTAAGGGAAGACAAAACTCAATGGTGTGGATGAGGTGGTAAATGAAGAAAAAATGCAAATTGTTGAAGGTCTGATCTGTAAGGACAGATGGAGTGGTTGGAAAGAAGTGTAGTGTGGGAAAACATTGAGATCGATAAATTTCCCTTTATTATTTGAAAAGGTGGGGAATAAGTGGTGGAACATTGTTAATGTGAGAGCGGTTAGGGCATATAAAGCCTTAGTAACATTTCATTCCAAAGAAAGCATGGAAGAAACCATGAACACTACAAAGGATCTATTACTAAATTAATTTCAGGAGGTGAGAAGTTGGTCTGATGAAGAATGGTGCCAAACAAGAAGGGTGTGTTAAAGAGCATTGGTAGGAGGTGATATGATCTATGTGTTAAGTATATGGTGTTATGTGTTTTCCAAGCCCTGCTCAAAGAACCTAGAATTCATCTAAATCTGATTCCTCGGACCTAGAAAGTCCAGTACAAACTAGTCCCCAAAAAGAGGAATATTCCGGTTGACTCCAATGAAGGGAAATACAGTAGTCACTCTGGAGATAGAATGGTGGCGGATGATTATTGTGAAGTCTTGGGAATAATAACAAGTTGGGCCTAGTAACCAATAAAAACTTGAATGAGTATAACCGAATGGCTTTTATTGATGGATGATGAGGAGTCTCAAGTGAAAATGGTGAGTTTGGTAGACGACAGGAATTTTGAGGAGGTAATAAAGGAATACTGTTCAAGCCAAAAAGATGGGTGAAAACACTAATGGGATAGAAACTCTTCCAATGATAATCTTAATAGAAAATGGGTCGGTTCAAGCCCAAGAGACAAGTGAACACTCTTTTTTCTCTATACCACCTAGTTTTGGACCAGGTAAAGGAAAGTTTAGGCTTGCACATTTTGGAAGAGTGAAGGGGATGTCTCAAGTCCCTGAAATACAACCAAAAAATGTGGAGAAAGACAGTGATCAAGACCCGATAGTTGAGGTAGTGAATACATGGGAACTTGGCAAGGCAGTGGGCTTCTTGGTTAATAATGAGGAAGGAACAGCTCTGGAAGCAAAAAATGGTGAAAGACTAGAGAGAAAGAAGAAACATGCTACAAAGGAAAGTCATGGAAGAAAGAAGAATCGACAGCGTAAAGGAGGTAAGTCAGGGACAAAAGGTGAGTATTCAATTCCTTAATGAAGATAGCATGTTGGAATGTCAGAGATTTGGGGGGTGATAGGAAAGTTGGGATACTTAGAAAATTCAAAAAGGAACATAATCTTTCTTTTCTAGGTATTATGGAAACTAAGAAAGCTTCTTGAAACTAGTATTAAGCACCTAGAATCTGGGGAGGGATAATTTTAAATGGGCTTGTATTGAAGCTAGCGATTCAACGGGGGGAATGCTAAGTATCTGGGAGGAGGATTTTATTGAGATTATTGAAGAAATTAGGGTATAAGATGGCTATGTATCAAAGGCATTATCAAGGAAAGTTCTTTTCTATATGCTTTATGTTTGATTTATGACCCCTACAATAGAGAAGATAATATTTAATTATGACATGAATTTACTGAGTTGACGATGCAAGTGGATGTTCCTTTTTTGTTCATGGGCGATTTTAATGAAGTACTCAGACCTGAGGAAAGGAAAGGAGGCACTAGTATGACAAATAATATTAGTGACTTCAAAGAATGGGTTAATACAATGGAGTTTATTGATATGCCACTATTTGGCAAAAAATTTACATGGCTTAAGGTTCAAGTTTATTGGAGGCTTATAGTAGTCTTACTAGGAACTGAATGGATGGAAAAGCTCAAAGACCTTAGAATTATGGGTTGCCATTGTGCACTATCAGATCAATGTCCACTTATTCTAAAGGAAGAACAAGTTGACTGGGGCCCAAAACCTTTTCGTAATTTGGATTCCTGGTTTTTTTCACAAAGGTTTCATTGAAATAATAAAAGAAGAATGGAGAGGTCTTGGCAATATGCAGCCTACTAAAAAATTTAAAGCTTTGAAAGGCACATTAAGGAGGTGGAATAAGAAAGTTTTTGGAAATATTGATGAGAAAATTTGACTATTAGAACCAAAGCTTGCCATGGTTAATGAAGAAGCTAAGAATGGTAATATGGATGAAATGTTGATTGCGAGGAAGAATGCACTAATGAGCTTAATAGAGAAATGGTATGATTGGAGGGATGCATATTGGAAATAGCTATCGAGATAAAAAATGGCGAAGGAAATGGATGAATTCTAGATATTTCCATGTAATAGCTTCTGCTTAAAGAAGGAGAAATTTGATTTTGAGGCTGAATGTTAATAGATATGTTGTGAGTAGCCTGAAGAGGATCAAGAAGGAGATTAGATGTTACTTTAAAAGACTATACAATCAAGAAGAAGTCCTAATTTTGAACTTTGATGGTGGTTTGGTTCATAGCATCTCTACAAAGGAGGCAGCCAGCTTGGAAGTATTTCCATCTAAGGAGGAGATTAAGGTAGTAATCTGGTCTTGTGATCCAGCTAAAGCTCTGAGTGTAGATCAGTTCAACATGAATTTCATTAAAAGAATTTGTAACACCCTCTCAAGTACAAGATTACGCTGCTCATAAGTCGTAATCTGTAGACTAAGTTATTCTTATTACTGAAAGAGACCTTATTTAACAGCAACTTCAGCTGTCTTCGGAAACTTCTTGAACTATCTGGAGACAACACGGAAATAGGATTGAAAATTATAAATTCTCAATAGGATTCTCTAAATATAATGTCATCGTTGTCATCTCCAGTTTGCTTCGGTTTATTATGAAAAAGGTGAACATGCTATACAAACTATTTAATTTTATAGTGCAAAAGTATATTATCCGAAACAACATTTATTTTACTCATACACTTGGCATTTGGGAATGCCTACACAAAATTAATCCATGAATAATACCATGGATAATAACTGCAACATATTATAACACACATAGTATTAATATACTGGGAACATAATATCTGCACATAACTTAACTTATACTTGAATTCATGCATATATATAAAACTTGCTTTTCTTTCCTCATCTTTCTTTTTCATCATAAAATCTTTACGTGCCACATTCCAGAGTATGATCGCCATGTCATACCCCATCAGAGCGTGATCGCCATATCACGTTCCTTAGGAATATGGGATCTTCTGGACTACACCAGGCTACGCCACGCCTCATGTAGCTTCTATCCCCATACTCACACTAGTTCGACGCTTATGCCTCATGTGAGTGGAGTACGCGTAATCTTTAATCTTTAGTCTTTAATCTTTTACTTTTTATCAAGACACCTGTGCTGCATGATCGGTCCTGCAGATCTTTATTCGCCTTTAGCTTGACCTTGGAGTGAGCTCGTCAGCTCCACACGTGACTATCGTCACGCCTACTCACCCACAAAGGGACCCACTGCCTCTAGGTTGGAGGGATCTCATTCTGGCCACGTGCCTCTAATTGAAGGGATCTCTTCTGGTCACGTGCCTCAAAACCGAGGGATCTCATCTGACCACATGCCTTCAATATAGAGGGATCTCATTTGACCACGTACCTCCAATATAGAGGAACCCAAGTTTTAGGCTTCACGGAAGGATTCAATGCAGAATCGCTCAAAGCCGGGGATCCACATTTTATCTTATTTATTTACCGCTTCACAGCGACCTCAAATAACTGCCTCCAAGTGAAGGGACTCACATTCAATATATTCACATTCTTTTATTCTCATGCATACTCAAGCATAGTCATACTGAATGTACTCGTACATATACTTCATTTATTTTCATATATCATTGCGCACATAATCTTCACGTACATATTCATGATATATAAAGGCCCATAGCCTCTTTACCATTCCACCGGCACTCATACATATGCTACATCATTTACCCTTACATATCTTATATCATACTTATGCCATTCTTGAATATAGAGTTTCCATATACATATTCATACTTTAATTTATCCTTACACATAAACATTCATAGTCTTATGGATTTCTGCCATAAATTTGGCAGTATAATGGATCAGATCTATCTCCCTATGAATAGTGACAGTTCTCACGGACAAGTCAATCATAGCAATATAATCAATCTAACATATCTATCAAGGTAAAATTTGCAACCATGAACTCAAACCTTGCAACCATCAATTCAAACCTTATATGTTCACTCTCACTTATGAAACCATCAATTTGGTCATTTCTGCCAATCTTACCCACTTCTGCCTGAATTTTATATAATCCACCTTTACTTTTATTCAACTCATTTAAACTTGAATTTTGGATATGTTGTAGCTCTATATGTCTACTTTCTAACCACTTTGGTCCCATATCATTGTGATTTATATAACTCAAGATATTTAACTTTTGCCTCAATTTATCTCATTACTAGCCTAAATTACACTCTTGGAAGTATAAATTCACTAAAAATCGAAACTAAGCTCAAATCATACGAAATTAGTCTCATATTGAAGCTAACAGGACAACCTTTCATTTGCAAAAGTTTCATTCCATTTGCTTTAGTGTAGCTCGAGTTATAAGTCACAAATTTGGCCTTCCAAACTACTTACTTTTGGCTTGGATTGGACATAGGGCAACTTCCTCAAATCACTAGGAACAATCAGGACCATAACAAACTTGGAATTTTATATTGAGATGTTCCCCTATATGTAAGCTTTCTAACAAAGTTGGTTTTACTCAATTTGGAGTTGTATAGGGTGAGTTATACCTCCTCAAGTCACCCTGCCTAGATGGAAGTTCTGATTTCTAAGTCAAACTTCAAAAATTCATATCTCTCTCAATACTAATCCAATAACCTCATATAATACATATATGGAAAGCTCTGAATGTCTACTTTCATTTAAAAATAGTTTCATCGAATTTAACAGGTTGTAGGCGGAACTGTATACTCCGCTGTATGGAGTGCTGTGGAATTCCTCATAAGACAGCATCCTAATTCTTCACTCCTTCTAATTTTCTTCTTCTAACCATAATTCTAACTCAAGATCTCCTATTAATCCAATCATAATCTATCATAATAAATCCAATAATTCATCAAATACATGAAGAAAAGTACAATTTCATGCAATCATAGTGCAAGTAATTCAAGAATAGGAATAAAATCTTACCCTTTTGGAGTATGACTTGAGCTAAGTGCTGAAACTTGAAGTGTTAGAACCTTGCTAAGCTTGAAGGAGTAAGGGAGTTGATTGAGAGAAGGGAAGAAGGAGGCTGGAACAAGGGGAAAGGGAAACATAAAATCAGATCAAAATGGAGAAGAGAGTCTGATTTAAATATATGAGGGTAGTTTGGAATTGTGGTTTTGATTAGTTGGAATTTTGTGGTTGAAGTTCGACCATGTCTTCCACTTTTATGGCTAAATCGCTCTCCACGTCATCCCACAAAGTCTCATGCCTGCTCTATCTGAAATCGAACTCATCTCTATTATCTTGAAGTCTAAACTCGTGCCATTTTACTTGAGTTTGGTGAGTCTGATGTCGGAACTCGTCCCATCTTGTTGGTGACTTGAGGAAATCTTGTCTGGTTTATTCGAAACTTAGAAGCAAGGTTGGATGTCGGAAGTTATACAGCTCGCACTCATATAATCTCGGAACTCCCCATTTGAGTCCGGGAATATCAATGCTTGGAACAAACTCGGAGATCGGAACTCGTGTATGACTTGGAAATTAACTCAAAGATTCGAACTCATGTCCATTGGGTCCAACTCTAAAACCAGAACTCGTTACATTCAAATCCGAGGTCGGAACTTGTGAATTCGGAATTACAATATCAAGCCCAAATACTTAAACTCGGAAGTCAGGATTTTTAATAAAAATGGAAATCGGTACCAGAATAGGAAACCTTATGCCTGAATCTAGGGAGTCAGAAATTATATACAGTATATTCGAGACTCTAAGTCGGAGGTTGGAACTCACGTATATCTTGCTTGTAACTTGGAGATAAATTGTGAGATCAGAAATGGGGTCCGTTTTCTTTTGAGGCATGAAGTCGGATATCGGGAATCACTCCATGTTGTTCGGACTTCAAGGTTAAACTCGGAAGTCGTGGAAATAATCCAGATGAAGTCGGAAGTCGTAGACTAACGTGAGCCAAACTCGGAAATCGAAAATTATCCATATTATGTGAAATTCGAAGATGAAGTCGGAAATAGGAATTGATCAAACTTGAGGGTGAAGTCGGAACTCGGAAATCGGGATGTTACATTACTACCCTCCTTAAAAAAAAAAATTTTGTCCTCAAAATTTGATTACAAAACTAACTATTTATTACCATACGAGTTTGAAGAAAAAGTTCACACATAAGCACACCGAAGTTGAACAAACATAGTCAAAGAAAAATACAGTAAACAGTTAGCGAAAAGTGAATCTTTGTTCTGGATTATCCCTAATTTTCGCGATGGCTCCTCTGGGGAAGTAGTCCTTTCAGCTTTCAACCTTGGATGTTACGGCTTAGGAATAGGTAGTTGATGGCCAGGGCATTCTCTAATCATATATCTTGGTTTTCCACACTTAAAACTTACCTTCTGCCTAGCCAAACAAGGCCTTCCTCCATGATACCTTCCACACTTAGAGCATGCTTGCCCTGCGCTTGGCCTCTGCAGTTGTTTATCCTCACGTCCATTAAATTGATGCAGCTCCTTTGGTGGTGAGGCATATTCGAGTTCCTGGTTTTCAGGTGCTGGCCTTTTTCCACAACCATCCATCCTAGCATTAGCGAGCTTCTTGTTATATTCTTCAACTAACCGACTTTTGTTTACTAATACAGCGAAAAATCTTATCTCCATTGGTCCCACCGAGGCTAAAATTTCTGCATTTAATCCTTCTTCAAATTTGATGCATTTCCACTTCTCGTCAGGGTTGCGCTGATAGATGGTGGAAAATTTACAGAGTTCTTTGAACTTAATAATATACTCTGAAACACTCATATGTCCTTGTTGAAGCTTCATGAATTCCAACTCCTTAGCGTTTCACACCGATGCCAGGAAATACTTCTGATAAAATGCCCCCTTAAATATGTCCCATGTAATGTCAACTTGGGGCTCCCCCAATAGTCTCTTCGTGCCATTCCACCAAAACTCGGTGTCCGCTTCCAACATATAAGTGGCAAAGGCTACTTTCTGTTGATTAGTGTAGGCCAAGATAGAAAAGACCTTCTCCATTGCCTTGACCCACTCCTCGGCTTTTTCTGGGTCGAAAGCTCCTCAGAAACTAGGCGAATTTGCTTTCCTGAACTCAGCAAATTTAAGATAATCCCGGTATGCTCTTAGGTCATGTGGATTTCCCCCATGACTGGCCTTAGGCCACCTACCCAACTAGTCCATCATTTGATGAGCTGCAGCGGCTTGCTCCCGCATAGCATGAGATAGTTCACGCATTATGTCCATAAAATTAACAGGATTTCCTGGAGTGGGTACAGTTCGTGGCCTACCACGCCCCCTAGAAGCCATTAGTTCCTAATCACACGCAATAAAATATTGAGTTGATCAGGCTCAACAATAAGTTAAGTGTGATAGCAACTAATAACATTCACAATTAGGCGGTCATGCATATCTAATTCCCTATATCTTATTTGAACAGATAAGATTTGTCACATGACATTTTCTAAGGATTTCTAGAGTGCACTAGAAACGTAGTCAGTCCAAATCCTCAGGTCCGGGGAGGATCGAACTGCTCTGATACCATTAAATATAATACCCTCCCATGTACAGTACTATGCTTAAGTCATAGCATTGCACCCTGTAGTTGTTACTATTACCTGAGCGGACCTTATCTAACAGCAACTTCAGCCATCTTCAGAAACTTCTTAAACTATATGGAGACAACATGGAAATAGGAGTGAGAATTATAAATTCTCAGTAGGATTCTCTAAATATAATGTCATCGTTGCCATATCCAGTTTGCTTCAGTTTATTATGAAAAAGGTGAACATGTTATATAAACTGTTTAATTTTATAGTTCGAAAGTATACTGTCCAAAGCAATGTTTATTTTACTCATACACTTGGCATTTGGGAAGGCCTACACAAAATTAATCTATGAATAATACCATGGATAATAACTGCAACATATTATAACACACATAGTATTAATATACTGGGAACATAATATCTGCACATAACTTAACTTGTACTTGAATTCATGCATATACATAAAACTTGCTTTTCTTTCTTCATATTTCTTTTTCATCATAAAATCTTTATGTGCTACATTCCAGAGTATGATCGCCATATCATATCCCATCAGAGCGTGATCGTCATGTCACGTTCCTTAGGAATATGGGATCTTCATTCGGTACTTACACTAGCTGGGTCATGCCATGCCTCATGCAGTTCATCCCTATACTCACACTACTGGCCAATGCCATGCCTCATGCGAGTGTGACCTGCATATCTTTGATCTTTATTCTTACTTTAATCTTTATCTTTACTTGACACCTGGCGTTACGTGACGCCATCCCTAGGGTGTTATCGCCTCGCACTGCTGAGTGAGCTCGCTCCACCCGTGACCGTCCACGCCGACCACCCACAACGCCGACACCCTCTAGGTTGGAGGATCTCATTCGCCACTTAATTGAAGGATTTCTTCGCTTCACGTGCCTCAAAAGGGATCTCATTTGACCGCCTTTCAATAGAGGATCTCATCTAACCACGCTTCCAACATAGAGGACCCAAGTTTTAGCCGCTTTCACAAGAAGGGATTTAATGGCAGTGAAGGGACCTACATTTTATCTTATTTAGCTGCCTTTACAAGGAGGGACCTCAAATAACTGCCTCCGAGTGAAGGGACTCACATTCAATATATTCACATTCTTTTATTCTCATGCATACTCAAGTGTAGTCATACTGAATGTACTTGTACATATACTTCATTTATTTTCATATATCATTGCACACATGATCTTCACATACATATTCATGACATATAAAGGCCTATAGCCTCTTTACCATTCTACCGGCACTCATACATATGCTACATCATTTACCCTTACATATCTCATATCATACTTATGTCATTCTTGAATATAGAGTTTCCATATACATATTTATACTTTAATACATCCTTACACATAAACATTCATAGTCTTATAGATTTCTGCCGTAAATTCTAAGAAGATAATCTGATCGATCTCGTGAATAGTCTTGGTTCTCACGGACAAATCAATCATAGCAATATAATCAATCTAACATATCTATTAAGATAAAACTTGCAACCATGAACTCAAACCTTGCAACCATCAATTCAAACCTTATATGTTTACTCTCACTTGTGAAACCATCAATTTGGTCATTTCTGCCAATCTTACCCAGTTCTGCCCGAATTTTGTATAATCCACCTTTACTTTTATTCAACTCATTTAAACCTGAATTTTGGATATGTCATAGCTTTATATGTCTACTTTCTAACCACTTTGGTCTCATATCATTGTGATTTATATAACTCAAGATATTTAACTTTTGCCTTAGCTTATTTGGTCACTGGCCCGAATTACACTCCTAGAAGTATAAATTCACTAAAAATCAAAACTAAGCTCAAATCATAAGAAATTGGTCTCATATTGAAGCTAACAAGACAACCTTTCATTTGCAAGAAGCTTCATTTCATTTGCTTTAGTATAGCTCGAGTTACAAGTCCTGAAATTTGACCTTCCTGAACTACCCTATTTTGGCCAAGATTGGACATAGGGCAACTTCCTTGAATCACTGGGAACAATTGAGACCATAGCAAACTCCGAATTTCATATTGAGATGTTCTCCTATGTGTAAGCTTTCTAACAAAGTTAGTTTCACTCAATTTGGAGTTGTATAGGGTGAGTTATACTCTCCTCAAGTCACCCTACCCGGATGGAAGTTCTGATTCCTAGATCAAACTTCAAAAATTCATTTATCTCTCAATACTAATCCAATAACCTCATATGATACATGTATGGAAAGCTCTGAATGTCTACTTTCATTAAAAATAGTTTCATCAGATTTAACCGGTTGTAGGCGGAGCAGTACACTCCGCCGTACGGACTGCCGTGGAATTCCTTACTAAGACAGCATCCTAATTCTCTACTCCTTCTAATTTTCTTCTTCTAACCATAATTCTAACTCAAGATCTCTTATTAATCCAATCATAATCCATCATAATACATCCAATAATTCATCAAATACATGAAGAAGAGTACAATTTCATGCAATCATAGTGCAAGTAATTCAAGAATAGGAATAGAATCCTACCTCTTTAGAGTATGACTTGAGCTAAGTGCTGAAACTTGAAGTGTTAGAACCTTGCTAAGTTTGAAGGAGTGAGGGAGTTGATTGAGGGAAGGGAAGAAGGAGGCTGGAACAAGGGGAAAGGGAGACGTAAAATCAGATCAAAATGGAGAGGAGAGTCTGATTTAAATACATGAAGGTAGTTTGGAATTGTGGTATTGATTGGTTGGAATTTTGTGGTTGAAGTTCGACCATGTCTTTCACTTTTATGGCTAAATCACTCTCCACGTCATCCCACAAACTGCTCTCTACGTCATCCCAAAAGTGGAATACGCTTCCGTTTTATCTGAAATTGGAACTCGTGCCATTTTACTTGAGCTTGGAGCTGAAGCCGGATGTCGGAACTCGTCCCATCTTGTTGGTGACTTGAGGAAATCTTGTCTGGTTTATTCGAAACTTGGAAGCAAGGTTGGATGTCGGAGGTCATACAGATTGCAATCATATAATCTCGGAACTCCCCATTTGAACCCGGGAATATCAATGCTGGGAATAAACTCGGAGATCGGAACTCGTGTATGACTTGGAAATCAACTCAAAGATTCGAACTCATGTCTATTGGGTCCAACTCTAAAATCGGAACTTGTTACATTCAAATCCGAGGTCGGAACTTGTGAATTCGGAATTACAATATCAAGCCCAGATACTTAAACTCAGAAGTCAGGATTTTTAATAAAAGTGGAAATCAGCACCAGAATAAGAAACCTTATGCTCGAATCCAGGAAGTCGGAAATTATATACAGTATATTCGAGACTCTAAGTCGGAGGTTGGAACTCACGTATATCTTGCTTGTAACTTGGAGATAAATTGTGAGATCGAAAATTGGGTCCGTTCTCTTTTGAGGCAAGAAGTCGGATATCGGGAATCACTCCATGTTGTTCGGACTTCAAGGTTAAAGTCGGAAGTCGTGGAAATAATCCAGATGAAGTCGGAAGTCGTAGACTAATGTGAGCCGAACTCGGAAATTGAAAATTATCCATATTATGTGAAATTCGAAGATAAAGTCGAAAATGGGAATTGATCAAACTTGAAGGTGAAGTCGGAACTCGGAAATCGGGATGTTACAGAATTCGGGGAGAAATTGGAGATGACTTTTACAAAACTATCTTTCTTTTTTTTTTTTTTTTGCGCATGAACTTCCAAAGGATTCAAACGTGATATGGGCTACAATGATTTCAAAATTTGAAGATGCTAATGCAATGAAAGATTTCAGGCCTATTAGTATGGTGGGGAACATCTACATCGTGATTGTGTAGATTTTAGCAAATAGAATATAGGTGGTGATGCCTAAACTAATAAGTGAGACACAATGTGCTTTTGTAAGTGGCAGGCAAATTCTTGATAGGGCATTGGTAGCAAGAAAAGTGGTGCATTAGCTAAAGAAGAAAAAAGCTCTAGCTGCATTGATAAAGCTCAATTTCCATAAGGCATATGACCAAGTAAGATGTGCTTCATTGATAGTGTTCTTGAGAAGATGGGTTTTGGCGATAGATTAAGATCTTGGATCAAAGAATGCATTACAACACCAACCATGTCAATACTAATGAATGCTCCCCAACTAAGCCGTTTGCTATGGAAATGGAGCTAAGTAAGGGGACCCCTTATCCCCTTTTCCTTTTGTATTAATTGATGAAGTACTCAATGAGGTGATAGCAAAGACAGTAGAGAAAAAGAGAATTGATCCATTGCTGGTAGGAAAATCAAAAGTGATGCTTTCACACTTGCAATTTATTGACGATATGATCCTCTTTTGTCCCCAAAGCAAAGACTCAATAAGGAATTGCATGGGAATGCTAGATTGCCTTGAACTGATGTCAGGATAAGGATGAGTGGCCAAAGGAGGAAGTTATGGGCAATTGTTTTCTTTGTTGTGAGATGAACAGTTTGGAAGAGTAGAAACAATGGTATCTTTGATAATAATAATAAAAAAGTAGCAAATTTGGTGGGGACAATTGAGGGTATGTTTGGTTTAACTTTTGAAAGAATGACTTTTAAAAAATATTTTTTAGAGAAATTACTTTTTGAAGAAATATCTGTGGTTCATTTGAGTATTTCAAAAGTAAATTTAAGAGAAGTATTTTTGTTTGAATAAGATAAAGTAAAACTACTTTTAAAAATATAATTACCAAAAAGGATATAATATAATTTGAAGTGAGGGTGTTGTGGTGGTTGGGGATGTGTAAATGAGGGTAGTTATGTAATTTTAATTTCTCATTCTCTTCCCTCAAAATGGATGTTTCATTAAAAGGCCTTATTTCCATCGTAAAATGATGTTTTAAAATAAGAAGTTAAACCAAACACAATTGCATATTGTACAAACTACATTTACTACCGATAGAAGGCCTTCTACCATTGCCCAACATTAATCCAAATGGGCACTGAAATGGGGAAATACTGGTATGATCAATGGGCTGGATATGTAATTTCTAAAATACAGCCAAAAATTGGGGACATCCATCCAACAAGTAATGCTGCAGTCAACAAGTGAGATACAACAAATGATGAAGGTGGTAACATATTGATATTAGGCTGATTTTGTGGAGTATTATAGGAGTTGGTAGTTATATGGGCTAATTGACATGTTTTATTTTGTTTCTGTATGCTTCACTTTGCTTGTTTAGTTTGTACTTCTCCTCTCTTCTTCTTTTGGAGAGTGAGAATCTATTCACTTATGACAATAATATAATTTACAGGTTTGAAATTAGATCTTTTCCATTAGTATAAGATTTATAATTTTATTGTAAACTTTTATTAAAGTTGATTATTTTATCAAAATAAATAATAAACTTGTTTCTATGTACCAAAAAAATTATTTACGTATAAAAAAGAAAATTTTTGAGAAATAGAATTCAATTTAAAAGGTATTGAGAAGTAGAAGAATTTAGAAGTCAACATGCTAGCTTTTCTTCAATTTATTCAAGTCTCCATTATCAAACTTCAAATTGTCTGTTTTAGCTTTTTCCCCCTTCTTTTTTGCTAAATTGATTATATTTGAGTTGACCTCAATCGATTTTTGTTTAGGTGAACAATGCTGCAACAAATATATTTAAGAGTGTTACAGATCATACTGCTGGAGATATGTCAGCTATAATGGGTACCAATTTTGAGTCTGGTTTCCATTTGTGCCAACTTGCACACCCACTTATGAAAGCATCTAGACATGGGAACATAGTATTTATCTCCTCGATAGCGGGTTTGAAAGCTATTCCTGTTGGTTCTATCTATGCAGCCTCCAAAGGTAAGTTTCTTCTCTTCTCCCGTCAAATGACTTGCAAAAGAAAATACTCAATCTGCATATATAATTGTACTCACTACTCAGGAGCTATGAATCAAGTCACCAAGAACCTAGCTTTGGAATGGGCAAAGGATAACATTCGAGTAAATGCTATTGCACCTGGACCTGTTAAGACGCCACTTTTGGAGTCCTACATGGTATATATGTAGAAACAAACCATAAAATGCTATAGTAAGAGTTTTTCTCCAATTTTTTTTCTCAATAACTATTCAAATAATTTTGGTTTATGTATGACAATTAATTAAGTAAAATCCAATCTAAAGTGACTATTTAGAAAAATCAAATTTTTTTGTTAAAATATTATAAGTTTATTAACTTTTTAATAAACATATAATTTGTTACTTCACTTTATTTAATTATCTTACCATAACTCTTGTAGTTTGTCAAATTGTTAATTTTTTTACTCTCTATTTTTTATATATATACACTATACTGGCACATGAAAACATTAACTTTAATTGGTTGAATTTAATTTAATACTCCCTTTATTTCAATTTATCTGTCTATTTGGACAATTTGATACATTCTTAAATCAATGTAGGTTGATACAATATCCAGATACATTGATTTAAAAATGTATCAAGTTATCCAAATGGACAAATAAATTGAAACGGAAGCAGTATTTTGTTACATATTTCATTTATATTACCCATCTCTATAGTCTCTACTTTATTAATCTCATAGTCTCTAAGGTAAATTCTCATGTTATAGGAAACTCCTGAAGGGAACAAGTTTGTGAATGATATAGTGTCTCGTGCACCTATTCATCGCATGGGAGATCCTGAAGAGATATCAGCATTGGTTGCTTTTCTTTGCCTTCCAGCTGCTTCATACATCACTGGACAAGTTATAGCTGTTGACGGGGGTTACACAACTTAGCCACCTATAAAGGATTTGGCCACCAATAATACCGAGCATTTGCGGTAGTGTGTTTTTTTCCCCCGAAAACAAATTGCTCACACTATTTGGAACTAATGGTGGTGTGATAAAGCCCTCCTCAAAGCAAAAATTCTAGGTTCAAACGGTGACACTTATCGTAGATAAAATTCTCTTGTTGTCATAATCCACTTCCTCAGCAACAACTCGATTTTGGGTAAATTTATATGTTTAAATTAGCTTTTTTAAGGTTTAAAATAGTTCATACCTAGTTTAATACTTGTGCAATGGAAAATTATATTATTATTGTAGTATATAAAATATAAAAATTGATTATATATAGCAATGTTAACACCAACGGAAATATAATAATAGGACAATACATCAAATACTATAAATGTATTAATAAAACAAATAAATTAAAAATAACATATTAAATTTAGAACAGAAAGTTATTAATATTAAAGGTATAAATTTAAGTATAAATAGAAGGAGTATATATGATAATATTTACGTTATGTGCCATATGTAAGTACGAAGAGGCTAAGTGATCAACGATTTTGGTTCCTTAACCTAATACCGGCAAGTGCATAGGGCGAACCAACTAATAAAGTAGTGAATAGAGTGTCGATCCCATGAGAATTAGATTAGCTAGGTATCAAGTCCCTGATTTAGATTCTATTTAGGCTCACGAAAAGATATATACATCGCTATTAATAAGAATAAAGGCAAAATAATAAAGATGCAATTAAAAGGAAGAATTACGAAAATAAGAACTAGCAAGATAAAGAGAACACTAGGGATCCAATTTCATTTAAATTCCTTTCATATACTAATTCTATTCTAAACCCAACTTCCAAGATATTGAATTCTAAGGCAAGAGAAATTAATATTTTATGATTCCTCTCTTACTGACATCCCACGCTACTTTATCCTATTCATAGACAAATAGGTGAATAACGGTTTCTATACCATGCTTCAAGCATGTACCTAGATTCTTTATAGTCTACATCACTCTAGAATCAATCTATGAGCAGCCTATATATGTCCATAAAAAGCATTAAATACAAACATAGAAATGTCAATTAGAGAAAAAGAAATACATTAAACAAAGGTTCAATACATCATCATCGATCAAGATTACATCATCACCCTAGCAAAACATGAGTTTAGCCACTAATGAATAAAATAAACATTCTAAACATGAGAGAAGAAAAGAGAAGAGAAAAATATAGATCAATAGTTGCAAGTCTTCTCTTCCTCCAAGAGATCATTTGTGTGCTCCTTTTAAGTCAGGAGACCCAAGTTATTTTTTTGTAACACCCTTCTAATTACGACATCATGCTTAAGTCATAATACCCAATTAGATATTGCTACTTCTTTTCTTCTTCTTCTTATTATTATTTTTGAAATACCTTTATAGAACATAGGGGTAGATAAACACAACTAACTCCCTATTGTTATATCTATTACAAGGTCGTAGAAAACTTGTCTCGCTCTTTACATTGCTCGAAGAATCAAAATATATTACCACTAAAGGATAAATACAAATTATGTTTACATAACAATTGGGTATACCCAAGTACATCTACACATTGAAGTAGCCCTAGTCATAAGCATTCCACCATCTTCAAGGGATGTAGGACCCGCTCTTCCTTGCTATTGCTACTTACTATGTTTGGAGATGACACGGAAATATATATAGAAGTGAGAATTATAAATTTTCAGTAGGAAAGTCCTAAGCTATAACAATCAGTATCATCGTTATCATCCTAGCTGCTATGGTTTATTATGAAAAGTGTATGCCATATACATAAATATAAAGGTTCATTTAAAAAGTTCAAAACCATTCCTTCTGAAGCAAATTCATTTTAATCACTTGTAGCAATATCATGCCAATAATAGGTAGAATAAATCATAACTGAATGACACATGATGTAAAATAATGGATAAAATAACTTTCTGGATACGCATATCATACTTTCTTTACTTATCTTTACTTTAGCATGTGCACTTTACTTGTACCATGCTCAATACAAGGGGGTCTTGCCCACTTTAGGGTAATAGTTTGCTTCTTAGGAATGAACTCATTTCTACACATGATCGTTAGATTCACTCCCTCTAACTGTCATACAGAACAATTTCTAGCCAGGTTCACTCTCCTTGACTCATTCAAGGGGATGTCAGATTCACTCTCTCTTACCATAAATCGATTCGCTCTCTCCAGCCAAGTAATGTTAAGCGAGATCCGCTCTCTCTGGCATAATTTAAGTAGTAATTTATTTGTCTTGAAAGTGGTGAAATTAATACTCATGTGCATAATGCATGTCTTATCATGCAACTATATACTTATGAAACTCGGTATAATTCCATCATACATTCATGCTTTAAATTATAAGGTGGCTTACCCCACCATATCACTAAAATATTTCAAAGATGCTCTTGATTTTTTTTCTTTTATGAATTAAGTAAAATCTTACTAATTACAAATTAGTGAGAACATATCTTGTCACATGATTCAATCCTAACCTCTTTACACAATTATCAGCAAAATGAATATAATAAGTCACAACATTTAATAAGATAAATTATCATTTCTAGCATTATTAGTGTCAAGCAAGATGGAAGTGCATCATAATACTAAGATAGATAAGTAGTAATATAATTATAATAAATAACAAGAATAATATCAAGTATACTGTCAATCATTTTTACTGCTTCTTGTTTCCTTTCTAATGTTTGAAATCTTCACGGTCTATATTATATATCTGGATTTGCGAGATATCTCATTGCTAGGAAGTCCCCTAGTCAAATCAGTGAGTGCTAAATCTTTATCCGCTAGCATTGCAGGGCCCAAGCATCACATAACGATCACCAAATCCTTATCCGCTAGCATGGCAAGCCCGAGGTGTCACTTAGTTAAATGTATGACTTGTCCACTACACGATAGGGCCCACACACTCGCTTATTCATTTATTTTCATATAGCAGTCATATCATATAGTTCACACAAATAGTCTTATTCACAATACATAGTACACATAATGTAATATTCATATCATAAAGCCATCAGTTAAAGCACTCCAAATTCATTTAGAAGTTCATGTTATCAATTTCCAATCATAACGATATTCACATGCATGATTCAGTTCAGTAGTCTCACATCATACTCAATTTAAGCAAACATAGCCATGATCAATTTCAACCCATTTAATATTTGCATTCTTTACTAATAACTCATACTACAAGTGCACATATAATAGCACATATTTCAAGCCAAACTTCTATATTTCACATTTGAACATACATATGACAAGAATAGGCATATTCTCATGCAAATTCGGGGATGCAAATACAAATCAAATAGAAGACTTGAAAACACTTTCAAATAATAATTTAAGAAAATGCTTTGTTCTCAAATCAAGCTTTAAAAAACCTCTTCAAGCATTGAACTAGCTAGCCTATATGGAATTTCTATTGGTACATTAACTTAAATCTGTATGATTAGTGTTTATTAATGTAATTAGAAGTGTAATTAGGTCCAATGTCCGTAGTCCAAAGTCCATAGTCCAAGGTCCAAAGCAGAGGTACTCCAATGTATAGGTATGACCATAATGTAAGATCCAATGCCCTTCTGAGACCATCTCATGGTTTAAACCATATCAGCCTTTAAGGTTTTTATGAGCAGCAAATCAAGTTTTAAGTAAAAACTTATGCTATCAATGATTTGTTATAGTAAATACTCTTTTATGAGTGAGATCATTTCCTTTCGAATTGAAAACGAACTTTTAACAAATGCAAAACATTTTATTCTTTCATATTCCTCTTAAATATACATTCGTTGGAATAAATACTTCATGGAACTTGTGATCTCTCACTTAAGAAACAGATCAAAAAGTTTAGAAAAATGGATTTACATCATCAGAAAGGAAGACAAGCCTTAGAAAGATGCTTAACCATTCAGAAGGATCACACATTCGAAAGACTCTATCCCAAAGGGTGACCATCAGAAGATGCTTCTCACGAAGTATCTCACATTCAAAGCATCTTTAACACAATTTAAGGAGCGGATTCAAAACTTGATGTAACATGATCCAAAAGAAGTGCTGACAAGTCTAAAAAGTGGGTGAACCATTAAACAGCTACTTTTCCACTTTTATGATATTTCCAAAGGTTGAGAAAAGAAAACAACTTATTCTCTGTCCAATCTTAGACCAGTGGATCAAAGATGCACAAGACTCAAGATCTGCAAGCCTCAACAGATATATTTTGAAGTCTATATAAAGCTGAAAATCGAAGAAGAATTTGCTAGATAATCGTTAAATATTTTTCTAAGCATTCAAAGCCTTCAGCTTTCATTCTTCTCAACTCTTTGAATTATTAGAAAGTTACATATTGTAACTTCTGTTTGAAAAACTTTCTCTATTGATTTGTAATAGACAACTTTCTCTCATTGAGAATTTAGAGAAGTAACACATACTGTAGTTCATTGATCATACTTTGTTGAAAAGATTTAGTGTGAGTGTTCAAACACAAACTCAATGTATTGAACTTTGTAACCTAACTCGTTAGAGGTCATAGTAGCTTGGAGAAGCTTGGACAAATAACATTCATTTTATAAAAATCTCAACAAAGTGTTGAGGACTGGATGTAGGCAAGTGGTTGGCCGAACCAGTAGAAAAACCTTGCTACATGATCTTTCTATCCATTCTACTTTTTATTGATTTACTTCACCATTTAATCAAATTAGTGTGCTAAATATTTTACTACAAAAACAAATTTTTTTCAAAATAAAATAGCCTTATTTTTAACTAACTTGCTTTCCCATTCCAAGTCTCAGACTTGAGAAAGTTGTATTCTATAAGTTTTCAGGTTTTAAATTTCCTTTAAAGCACAATTCAACCTCCTTTCTTGTGCTACTTTAACCACAATTGACATCAGAGCCTACCTCTAGAGTTGAGCTTCCAAACGTTTGCAAAGGATAAAGATGTAGCAAATGGCATAACATATCAACCATATTACTGAAGGATACTCTATCAACCACCCTCCTTACTTCAATAGTAAAGATTGTCCATATTGAAATGATAGAATGAGACTTTTCATTGAGTTTACAAGCATTGACATACGAGAAATCATAGAGAATGGTGACTATGTACCTACTATTGAGCAACCTGTGATTATATACTTACTATTGAGCAACTTATGTCTCAAGTGGTTACTGATCTAGATCAACCTCCACCAGTTATAGTTACAACCATTCTAAGGAATTAATTGATCGACACAAAGCCAAAGTTCAAATGAATGCCAAGGCAAAATATCTTATATGTGCCTTGAGCAAAAGTGAATATGATAAGATCATTTCGTGTGACTCTGCTAAGGAGATTTGGGATAGACTTGAAGTCCTCCATGAAGGAATTGATCAAGTCAAGGAGACCAAGATTAGCATGTTGGTTCATCAATATCAAATGTTCAAAATGTTTGAGAATGAAATTGATGAGATAACAACTATATTTATGCATATCATAAATTAGTTGAAAGCCTTGGGCAAAAGATACTCAAATGCTGAAATGGTTAAAAAGATTTTGAGAAGTCTTTCTAAAGCTTGGTGCTCCAAGGTAACAGTTATTCAAGAGGCTAAGGACTTAAATTTACTTAGTTTAGATGATCTCATTAGGTCTCTAAAGACTTATGAGATTGAACTAAATGAAGCCTCAGAGGAGTCAAATAGAAACGGAAAATCCAGTGCACTAAAGATTAATTAGAAAAAGTCTAGCTCATCCAAGGCCATGAAAGTTGCAAAAGATTCTGATGAAGATGAAGAAGAGTCTTCTGATGATAATGATGAAAAAGATGAGATTGCACACTTGGCAAGGAAGATATCAAAAGCATGGATCAAGAGAAAGAAAAAAGGCTTTGTCCCTAAAAAGGAAAAAAAGGGATAAAGCCAAACAAGATGAGGTCATATGCTTCGAGTGTGAAGAACCTAGACATATCAGGTCAAAATGTCCAAGGTTAAAGAAGAACCTCAAGAAGAAAACTCCGAAGAAGAAAGTTATGATGGCAACTTAAGAAGATTTTGATGAGGAACAAAAGGGTCTGGAATCCCAAGAAGAAAAAGAAATTATTGCAAATCTTTGCTTCATGGAAGACATAGTTTCAGAAGAAAAAAATGAGGTGTCTAACTCTGAACCTGAAATTACATTTGAGAATATTCAGAAAGCTTATGATGAACTCTTAGATGATTCTCAATCACTTGCTTCTCGCTACGCCTCTCTAAAGAAAAATTTTCAAAATTGTCCCTTGAGTTTGAAAACCTCAAGAATGAAAATGAGAAGTTTGGGCATGAAAAAAACAAATTATTAAGTGATAATATCCTTCTCCAGAAGGATATAACTGCCCTAAGAAATGAAGTTTTTGAAACTCATAAGAAAGCATCTTCTAATGTTTCTGAAGTTTCAAAAATTATCAAACTTCTCAAAACAGATCTTGAGAAGATGGTTAATGGCTTGAAGAATCTAGATATAATGCTTGGTGGCCAAAAATCATATCTTAATAAAACTAGACCAGGTTTTGAGAAAGAAGATGATGAGAGATCATCTAAAGAGCCCCAAAATCAAATTCTTGCATATATCTAATATTTTAAAAAGGGACATACTTCTGAAAAATACTTCTCTAGAAAGAAAGCTAAAAAGCAGAAAGTAAAAAGGCCCAAGAAGACAACTAACCCAAAAGGATCTAAGAAAATATGGGTACCTAAAGTAAAGATTGTTTCTGATACAAGTGTGTCTTAAATCACACCATTAGAAGGAAATAAAGTGGTATCTGGATAGTCGATGCTCTAGACATATAACTAGAAACAAATCCTGGTTTAGAAACCTCAGACCCAAGGATGGTGAAATTGTAAAATTTGCTGATGGTATCAAGCTCAGAATCATGGGTATAAGTAACATTGGTAAGAATGATTCTAATTTGATTACAGATGTTATATTGGTTGAAGGATTAAATCACAGCCTTTTGAGCATTAGTCAATTTTGTGACCAAGGCTACAGAGTTGTATTTGAACTTTCTCGTTCCATTATAAAAGATTCCATATTTGATAAAATCATTCTTACCATTAGAAGGCATGATAATACTTATGTATTATATCTAGATGACCTTCTAGATAAGAATGTAAAATGCTTAGCATCATGAAAAGTGGTTTTGGCATAAGAAACTTATATGAGATTAATCTCAGAGGTTTCTCACAAAGAGCTAGTCAAAGGTTTACCTAAAATCAGTTTTGACAATGACTCAACCTGTAAATACTGTCAAAGAGGTAAACAGACCAAGAATTCTTTCCATAGCAAAAATATAGTTTTAACCACTAGACCCCTTGAGCTTTTACATCTTGATCTGTTTGAGCCAGCTAGAATTGTCAGTCTATGTGGTAAGAACTATAGTTTAGTCATTGTAGATGACTTTTCTAGATTTATATGGATTATGTTTTTGATCTATAAGGATGAAGCATGTAAGGCCTTCAAATATTTTCAAAAAGGGGTTCAAAATGAAAAAAGTTTTTGTATTACATCCATCAGATTAGATCATGGTGGTGAATTTGAAAATAATTCTTTTGAAATTTTTTGCAATGAAAATGGCATTTCTTGCAATTTCTCTTTTCCTAGAACTCTTCATGTAACACCTTACCAAACAAAATACTATGCTTAAGTCATAATATATTATCTAATAAGTTATTACGTGAGGTTACCTGATCACATTACATTATGATTCAATAATAGTTATCCATAGAGTGTTAATTGTTCAATAAATCATTTAATTTGTCGGTAAGTTCTATATCAGAAATAATAAATCAATAAATAAAGAAAATCTATAGAATAAACAGAACTCTCTGACTATATCATATATATATGCACAATAGATGTCACTTTTCTAAGTTTTTCAAAAGTACATAACTGGTACAAGGTATAACAATGAGGCCGCTAAAACAAAATAATACTGGCTATCGCTACAATCAGAACCCTAACTGGTCTCCATGGGACATTTCATGTACCAACCGTCTACATATAACATCCACTAAGCTACTGCCTATGGCCCAAAAATGCCAAAAAAGGGCCATTCTATACATATCCTATTATTGCGCTGCATAGGCACTCTAGATGGGCTCCGAGGAAAGGAATCCATTCGCCATACCGGCATCAACGAGAGTGTAGTCCACGCTCGGAGCTGAAGACGAGGAAGACGAGCTCGTCACCTCCAACAGATCCTCCTCAGACAGTGAGGCAGAGGGGATCTGCTGCAGTGGTGAAGCTGGCGAAGCCATAGGGAGCTGCTCACAGAGTCTTCTTTGTTGTGGGTGGAGGTGGGAACGGATGTGCCATGTGGAGAGGGATGGCAATATAAGGGACGGTGGGGTCGAATAGCGGATGCATGAATGGTACAGCAAAGTCTCTATGAAAAAAGAAATAAAGGCGAAATTGACATCTACCGGATATATACACAGAGTCTAAGAACGAATCAAGGTGAATATGGAGCTCAGGGAACTCAATGAACAGGACTCCCATAGCTGCATTCTCCATGATCTGAGAATGACACAGAAAATATAGCAGGGTGAGAAATAAAAATTTCCTAGTAGAAATCCTAATTCTATACACTTCTGTCATCGCTATCAATCCCAGTTGTTTTGATTTTTCCTTAAGTGGAAATAGTATACTAAGACAATAATATTCAATCTTATTTTGTAATATGAAAAGTGTAACCCGAAACAAGTTTCATTTTAAATTAGAGCAATAAAAGGACATTTATACCCAACGTGTCAACATAATTAAAATAGTAGTCATAGTTAAACAGTATATAATATGAGAAACACCGATAACTATAAAAGTAGTTAGAAATCAACAAACACAGTATGTGTATATATAAATATATATTGAAAATGCACTTTGTCTCTAAGAGCTTTCAACTCTTTAACTTATAATTTTCATTCTTGGTCCCCTGGGAGTCATTGGCTATATACTCCTGGGTAATAGTCTGCTTTTCAGAACCGAGCTCGTTCCTATACAGGATTACCGGGTTTACTTTTCCTGACTTTCCTATTGATCTATTCCCCTTAAACTTATTCAAGGGCTGGCCCAAGTAATATGGAATCCTTTATAATATTTATGAATTGCATGCACAATTAACTTTATCCTTTCAAACATCATGTGCTCAGGCAATTATAACTTATACAATCATATGAATTCTTTATCGAAATTTTGCCAGCATAACGAATCGAGTCCGCTTCCCCATGAATAGTGCCAGACTACCAGTAAAATCATTCATACATGCAACTCAATATGGAACAGCAATTATATATTCACAATATCATTCATCAAAGTCTATACAAACATCAATAGAGTTTTCTGCTTACTTCATCCTATTCTGCTCGAATTTTGTATAATCTACCTCAATTCAACTCATTTTAACCTGGATTTTGGGTATATCATAGCTCTATGTGTCTAGTTTCCAACCCTTTTAGTTCCATCTCATTTTGATTTGTATAACTCAAGCTATTAGTATCTTACCTCAAACTGTCCTATACTTAGCTAGAATTGCACTCTTATAAGTGAAAATTCACTAAAAATAGAAATATCGGTGAAATCATATGAAATTTATATCAAATTAAAGCTAATGGAACAGCTTTCAAATGAAATAAGTTGTATATCATTTGCATAAGTATATCTTGAGATATAAGCACCATAACTTGACCCTACTGGACTACCCTATTCCAGCTCAGTTTGAACTTAAGGCAAATTCATTGATGTGCTAGGAATAAATGGCAATGAATCTTACTCTGAAATTTTTATGGGATATTTCCTTACATGTTAGCTTTCAAACAGCATTGGTTGTACTCAATTTAGAGTTGTGTAGGGTGAGTTACACCCTTCTCAACTCATATTACCCAGATGAGAATCTAGATTTCTAGGTCAAACTTCAAAAATTCATAACTAATTCTATACTAATCCAATGGCCTTATATTTTATTTGTATAGAAATCCATGAATGTATAGTTTCACATAAAAATGGATTCATTAAATTTAAAATATTGTAGGCGGAGCCGTACACTCCATCGTACGGACCATCGAGAAAAAACCCCAACAACTTCTTGGGTTCTTCTTGAATTCATGTTTTCCCTAAATTAAACCATCAAGTCTTCAACTCAAACTCACATATACACCTAAAACCAACATTAATTCATCCTCTCCTCACCTCACAACATCAGATTCTTGGATGAACTAGGAACCCTAGGCTGCCCTAAATCGAAGAAAAGAAGAAGGAAGTTAAGATTCCTACTTTGTCTACTTGAATTCTTGGTGGTTTGGTGTCTTAGATTGATGAGACTCTTGATGAGACTTGAAGAGAGGTTGAAGATGGAGTATAAATGAGTGTGAATGGAAGAGAAATGAAGGGGGGTCAGCTCCTTATGTTGGCCGAAATTCACAAGGGCAAAGAAGGGATTAAACACAAACTTGTGAAGCAAGAATTCATGTGATTGGTGGATGTGTGTTGGAGCTTCAACTTGATTTGTGGCAGCCCTCTATGGGCTGATGTAGTGCCATATATGGGGGTTTTTTGGCTAAATCTTAGCCATCCATCTTAGGGCACTCATAGCATAACTTCTCTTGGTCCATTTCCGACAGTTTAAAATACTAAAGTCTTACCGATTTCTTTTAAATCTGTAAACCGATTTTAGAAAAAAAAATCCTATGAAGTTTCCTATGGTTCTAATCTAATTTCATTATGCCTAATCATTTTAAATCACACTTAATTAGATTTAAATGAATACTAAATCGAATCCTAATTAATCACAATTATTTGATAAAAACCGAACAACTAGGTTAATAACGATAAGATTTCTTTTGAGGCGTTACACTTCAACAAAATGGGGTTGTTGAAAGGAAAAATAGATCTCTGCAAGAAATGGTAAGAATCATGCTTTTTGAAAGCAGTCTATCAAAAGGATTTTGGGTAGAAGTAGTGAATACTGCATGTTATATTCAAAATCGTGTTTTCCTAAGGCTAATACTCAAGAAAACCCCTTATGAAATATGGAAATGAGGAAAACCTAACATCTTTTACTTTCATAATTTTGGAACTGAATACTTTATTTTTAACACCAAGGCCAAACTATCAAAGTTTGATCCAAAGTCTGATCTTGGAATTTTTCAAGGATAATCTTCTGTTTCTAAGGCTTACAGGATTTACAATAAGAAGACTTAGACTGTACAAGAAACTATACACATTACTTTCAAAGAAAGAAAGAAGGATGTAGATCAGAAAGTTGTAGATCTGGAAGAAGAAATGGAGAATCTGTCTGTGAATAATGATGTTCTCAATCAACAAGATCTTCAAATAGCCATAAGGAATTAAAGTCATGATTCTGAACTTCCTATTCATCAACATGTTTTTGATGATATATCAGAAGAACCAGAAGAATCACCTATTAAGAGAAGATGCATTGGAGCAAGAGATTTGAGAGTTGTCTCTCAAAATCAAATTATTGGTGAACCTTTTCAAGGAGCTAGAACTAGATCTTCTCTCAGAACAGAATCCAACTTAGCCTTGATATCAGAAATTCAACCAAAATGTGTTGATGAAGCTCTGCAAGATCAAAGCTAGATTGAGGCCATAAAAGAAGAATTAAATCAGTTCGAGAAGTGCAAACTTTGGACTCTAGTGCCCTTGCTTAAAGGACATTCAGTAATTGGCACTAAATGGGTATTTCGAAACAAACTTGATGAAGGTGGGAAAGTGATTAGAAACAAGGCTAGACTAGTGGCTCAATGATACAACCAACAAGAAAGCATTGCTTATGATGAGATATTTGCTCCTATAGCAAGACTTGAAGCTATCAGAATGTTACCTGCCTATGCTGCATACAAAGGGTTTGTTTTGAATCAAATCGATGTAAAATCTTCTTTCCTAAATGGTTTCATTTTTTAATAAATTTATGTCAAACAACCTCCTAGTTTCCAAAATGAAACTTTTCCTCATTACGTTTTCAAACTCTCTAAAGTTTTATATGGTCTGAAACAAGCTTCAATAGCTTGGTATGAAAGACCTAGTTCTTTTCTTCATAAAAATGGTTTTAAAGAGGAAAGGTTGATACAACTTTATTCATCATGCATGAGAAACATGATTTTTTTATTATACAAATTTATGTAGATGATATAATATTTGGTACTACTAATCAGAGTTTGTGTGAGAATTTTTTTGGGCTTAGACAGGGAGAATTTGAGATGAGTATGATGGGAGAGCTGAAATATTTTCTAGGATTGCAAATCAAGTAGCATAAAGATAGGATCCTCATTCATCAAGAGAAATATGCTAAGGATCTGCTCAAAAAGTTTGATATGGTCAAAGCTAAGAGCATCAGTTCTCCTATGCACCCTTCTCAAGTTCCAGAAGCTGATGAAAATGGAAAGAAAGTTTTTGATAAATTTTACAAAGCTATTACTGGTTCATTGGTTTATCTTACAGCTAATAGACCAGACTTGCAATTAAGTATAGAAATTTGTGCTAGATTTCAATCAATCCAAAATAATCACACTTGAATGCTGTTAAAAGAATTTTGCGATATTTAATAGGAACTACTAATCTTGATCTACGGTATGAGAAATGTACTGTTTGTGATGTCACAAGTTATTGTAATGCTGATTTTGCTAGAGACAGAGTTGAAAGGAAAAGCTTGTGTGGCTATTGCTACTTTCTTGGAAAATTCTTGATAACTTGGTCTAGTAAAAAGCATAACACAATTACTCTTTCAACTGCTGAAGCTGAATATGTATTTGCAGCAAATTGTTGTGCTCAAATTTTGCGGATAAAGCATCAACTTGAGGATTTCAACTTGAGGTATATCAAGATTCCTATGTTGTGTGATAATACTAGTGCTATCAACCTTGCTAAAAATCCAATTCAGTATTCTAGATCTAAGCACATAGACATTAAGCATCATTTTATAAGAAAACACGGTGATATTGAGCTAAGTTTTGTAAACAAAGAAGATCAAATTACTGATATCTTTACAAAACCTTCGGCTAAAGATCGATTCTATTATATAAAGAATCTTTTGAACATGACTAACTTTTTAAGCATGCATTCTCATTGTATATGTATTACCCCCACTTAAGCTAAAGCTTAAAGCTAAGATTGCTACTCCAAAGTGAATTTCCTTTCTACAGAAAGACTCTCAAGACTCAATCTCAAAACATATTTAGAAAAGTCAGCTAAAGTGTGCTTTAGAATGTGCATATCAAAACAAGCTGCAAAATATGTTTAGAAAGATGGATTCAAAATGGGAATAGATAGATCAGATCAGAAAGGTATGAAGATCAATTGAGAAAGATGGGTTCAGAATGCTATGTTCAGAAAATGGTCTAGATCATGGGTTCAAAATGAAATATCTCATCAAAATGATGACCTAAGTTTCTCATCAGAGACTAAATTAAGAAGAGATGTAGCCGTTTTTGAAGGTAGGACAATTTGGTAACTCCCCACTATGCCACGTTACTATCATAACATAAGGCGAGAAAACCAAAAGCCTCATTAAACGATGCTGTTGTGACCTCGAAACCATTCAGATCCTCTTAACACTAGTCACTATCAATAACCATCAAATACTCTAAAACCTTTCATCTTTCAAGTTACAGGAAATCCACACACTGTTCATATTCTCCGTTCAAACTTTCAAATCTTTGTCTTTCATTCTTATTTTCAACCTATGCACTCTATATACCTTATGCCTGTTCCCATGCATGATATTATGACTGTCTCATGTATTCTAAGGCCTCGTTTGGTACGCCTGATAGGATAGGGCCTGATAGGATTAAACCTGATAGGATAAGGCCTGATAGAGTTTTGATACTATACAGTGTTTGAAATGTCATTGTATGAAACACTGTATTGTATAAAGATAATAATATCCTGTGTTTCGTGATACACTGTATAAGATAAAAATTTATTTTTGGACAAAAATACCCTTTAATTAAAAATTAATATATTCATTTTTCTTAATATTAAGAAATTATTTATGACAAAAGTACCCTTTACACAAAAATAAATATTTATTTTTCTTATTTTATTAAAAAATATATTTTACTTAAAAATTGATACATCCAAATTTTATATTATATTAATTTTTGAAAAATTAAAATCCTCCCAAGACTTAATTTAAAAAAAAAAAAACTCATGACCAATGCATATAATTAATAAGTGGATTTAATTTAAATCAAATTGAAATCATATCAAATTGATACCATCCCTGCTTTTCCCAAGCAACAATGGAATTATAAAAAGATCTTATAAATAGACATGAGAAATAAGAATCATAATTGTCTCACCATGTCATTCAGTTTGTATATAAATATGAAATATTTGAATTAGTCTAATATAACTTCAAAATTTCTACATATAACCACAAATATTATCACTCACGTAAATATTTGCATCTCATGGCATGAAAAATAGCTTGAATCTGTACAAAATTTCATGCCAAGTAAATGTCATTAAGTTGTAATAATAAGTACCACCAAACATAACAAAATAACAACAAGTTCTCGTAATAAGTATAATAAAATTATTACAAAGTATTGCAACTTGTAGTCTATTGCATCTTCAAGTCTATTTCTAGTTTTTAAAATATTAGTCCCACTAGTTATCATAAAGCAAATCCATCACAAATTAAATCCTGCTAGTTATCTTTGAGCAAATTCTTCACAAATTGAACTCTACGTTCTCCTTGAAAGCCCTAAAATAAATGTACTAATGGAGGGTCATGCATAAGCAAACAACCTGCTTTGTCTTGCTCTTCCTGTGTGAGACCATCCATTTTCATCAATGCATCAACAACAGCCCTTGAATCATCATAAAATGATTTTGCAACCTTCACACCTTCAGCCATAGACCTAACACTTTCAGCCACATCAGTCATCCTTTCAGCAGATTTTCCAACAACTTCTACAAGCTTGTTGGCAAACTTGTCCATGCTATTAGCTAATATATTTTCCCCTCTTGACCTTTTTCTTACTCGTTGACTTTCAGAATGTGTAACTTTGGTCTTATTCTTAGCTTGATTTACGGACATTGATTGAGTGACATCTTGAATGTCATCATCACTTAGCCCAATAACATCTTGTAGAAGTTCATTGTTTCCATGAGTGTGTTCTTCTTTGTCTAAGTCCTCAACCACATCAAATAGAGCTCAAGCAATTTTTCCAGTTGCCCGATCCTTTCCAAAGATTACCATCAATCGATCAAAGTAAGGAAACGTTTTGTTCTTGTAGTTTCTCAAGTTTGTATCTTTCTGCATAAAAAAAGAAAAAAAAACAAAGTAGTCAGATTTATTAACTAAAGTAAAACAATGGAGAAAAATATATGATACAATCAATTAAAAAAAATACAAAACCTTATTGGCTTGGATATAGGCATTCCATACATCATCACTATCGACTAAAATCTTTTTGTTCACATCATCCCATCCAAAGCCACTTGTGTTGAGCATGTCATATATATTACCATATTCTATTTTGAGCCTCCTCATGATTGACTCAATACGTGGTTTCACCTTTATGCCTGATTCAGGAAATTTGGCTTCTAATTTTTGTTCCAACCATTTAAAAGTACCATTTTTAAATTGCTCAGCATCAGCTCTCTTATTTAGGGTAACTGCCTCCTTTAATAAATCTAGTAATGCATTGAACTCTTCATCACTCCAAACTCTACGTTCTCCTTTAACTTTGCCAACTAGTTGAGTACTTTCAGATGCCATACCTATCAAATATATCCACATATAATACAAGTGTAGAAAGCAAAAATAACTAACTAAATTTAATCGGCAAATAAATAAAATGGCATAGAAATCACATGTACTTTTATAAGTTCCAATACACAAGTGACAATAAAGTATGCCACCAAAAGTATCAAAGTACATATCAAATGACTAAAAATCATAAAAGTACATAACAAATTTAAGGTACAACCGATAAAACTTGAGATACAAAAACAAGCCTACATATAACCTCAATGAGCAACCCAATCATTATACATTTCATTTGCCAATGCATCTCTCCATGCGCTCCAAGCTTCACTCGGTTCGATGGTTTCTATGTTATCATGTAGTTCTGGCTCGACCTCATCGTCAATCGACATGTTATCCAACTCTGTTTCTAATGGATCTACAAGCATCTCCCTCCTAATCAGATTGTAAGCAACAAGCAATAATAATTCGATTATGAGTTTTAACTGGATAATAACTTGGACTTCTAAGAATTGCCCAACGCATCTTCAATAGCCCAAATGTTCTTTCTATCACATTTCTAGCTTGAGCATGTCGCTTATTGAATATTTCTTCAGGAGTTGCTAGAACATGTCCATGTCTCCATTCACTAAGGTGGTAACGGGTTCCCCTATAAAGGGCAAGAAACCCATCCGCATTAGTATATCCAGCATCTACCAAGTAGTAATATCCTATTTCATCAGACAAGTACAAATTCAATAACAATTTTTATTATAATAAACTTATCAATTTGAATGTAATTTTCAAATTCTTACCAATTAGAACTTTAAGACCATTTCTTCTATTAATTGCATCACGCAATACCCTAGCATCTGAAGTAGAACCTTCCCAACCCGGCAACACATATATAAATTTCATATCTCGTGAGCACACACCTAACACATTTGTGGCAATTTGACCTTTTCGATTTCTATATCTTGGTTTGTCTACAGAACATTAAAACTAATATAGGTTCCATCTAAAGCTCCAAGACAACCCTAAAGTAGAGCAAAGGACTTTTAAAAATACTAATTAAGGTGAAATAAATATATGCCATAAAAGGAAAAGAAAAAGAAATTTTAGACTTCAAAAATAGATTCATACCTTAAACCATTTCCACCTATCATCAATGCAATCCTCGGGAACAGGATCTGGTGCCCTAAGTAAATTTCCTTGTAATCTCAACACAGAATTTAATACTAAATTGAAGTATCTACTAACAGTTTCCCTGAATATTGAAATTTAAACTTAATTACACGATTTTTAGCATGGTGGGCTAATATGTGTAAAAACATAGCAACTTGCTCTTCTATTGGTACTAACCCATTTTCCTTTAGCCTACCCTCAACACGTAGGAGAGAACACAACACTCGAAATGTATTAGTATCCATTCGAAGTTGTTCCACACAAGCTACATCATCATTTATTAGCCTCCTTATGAATGTTTCCCTTAACTCTTGCCTTACTCTTGGTATTAGTCGTCTCCTTAAGGATAACCTCTCATGTTGCATTTGAGCCACATGACAGACATTTAGATATGAGATAACACATGCAATTATCATTTCTAAAAAGGTGTGTTCCATAATCAAATACATAGATATCACAATAAGGAGCTCACTAATATCATTAAGCCATCCATTTGGATCATTTAGCCATTAATTTGGGTCAAGCTTTTTATTAGGATCCATATCACCTAAAAATTGAAAGCTAATCATTAAAAAATCACATAAAAAAATTAACTAATAAAGTAAAAAATTAATTCTATAAATGTACAGTGAGTATAGAATTACTTCTAAAATATATGTCTTTTTTTAATTTTTTTTTCTCATTTTCTAAATACCATATACAAAACAAAGTGATCAGTTCTAAGTGGGTACTTTCATAACTCAAATACCAACAACAACCCATAGAAAAAGCACATGACTAAACAAAAAAAAAGCAAGAAAACCCACATAACTACTATTATGTATTAACATAACATAATGCAAACTAAATGCTTGGCAATAATAGTACCATGTGGTGAGATTCAAACCAAGGATAACTTATTCCTTTCTTCTATAATATTTGCTATCATCATCATTAATATTTAGCTTATATGACTAATGACTTATTGTTACATCACTGGATAGCAATCGAAAAATATGCAAAACAGAATAACATAAACAATTACAAAATAAAGCTAATAATATTTTAAAATTGAAAGCTCCTATTCGATTTGATCTTGGAAGGTAGGAACTAACTATTGACTTCTTCATGTTTGGCATTTTCTTAATGGAAAAGTAAGAGCATAGAAACAACTTCTTTGGATCTTCTATTTAGACTTGACTTGATTAACTAGAATAAGAAAAATGCATGAACATTATAAGAGTACTTAATTATAAGAGTACTTATTAATTTTATCTTTAACCAGAATAATATTTTCCTTTCATACAAATATTTTAAGCCTTTTTTTGTTTTTTTGGGGGGGGGACAATGTTGGAGTGGATAGAATATTCTAGGACCACTAGAGGTCAATAGCTAAACTCCAAAAGTTAACATTAAATAATGTTAGAAAGAGAAAACATAACTAAAATATAATTAAGAACTAGCAATTTTGCAGGCAAAGTAAGCCCACAAGGAGACAACTACTTACACTTCCAACAATTTGCTGCATTTTTTTTTTAAAGATAAGTTGATGATAAAAGCTCAACTCACAAATAAGTGAGAAGTAACTAGAGATACAAAGTACCAACTACAAGACAAAGACACAAAACATACATGCACTCCTACATTTGATCCCACCCTAACTATATTACTCCTACTTTACACATGCATTACTACATAATAGAAACAGCTGTACATTATGAACTGAAAACTGGTTTCAAAATTATTTGAATAGCATCATTATTACTAACACCAATCTTTGCCAATATTTCAATTAAGAGAAGTATAACAATAGATTGACTAGTTGAGAAAATTCAAAGCATATATCGTTGGACTAGTTTGCTATAAGCATATAGCATGGAGTTAAATTCATAAGGGTCATTGAAATATATGCTTTCAATAGACTATATATAAGGTCATTAAATATAAGCATATATAGGCTTGTTCCAAATGCCGCTATTTTCCTTTAAGAACGTCAAAACATAGCACTCATGGAAATAAGCATTGCTATCTTCCAAATGCTACTATATATATAGACTATATATAGGGTCGTTAAATATAAGCATATATAGGCTTGTTCCAACTTCGAATAACAATGGTGCCAAGCTTTGCTCAGCAGTATTGCCAAGATTTAACATATTTCAGAAGCATAGTATCTGATGCCAAATATTTAGCATTTTAACAAAGAGAAACCATGAAGGATTTGGATGAATAAATATATCAAACACCTAAAAGACAATAACATAGATGAAGCAATATACGAGAACCTCAACACTAATCTGTAAAATTTCTTATGAATCTCTATGATAGAAATAGAAACACAAACTTGACGCAAAAAATTTAAAGAAAAAAAATTGCAAGGGTTTGCTTACCTATTCAAATTCTGAGATGAGAAATAGAGAAAGGGTTTGGTTGAGATGAAGAGAATCAAGAACTGCAGAATTAGAATAAAAAAAAAGAACATATTATAAATTTGAGAAATTGAAATAAAAAGTGAAGGCCAATGCAAAAAAGAGGGAAGAAGATATTGAGAGAGAAATGCTAAGAAGAAGGAAACGCTACAATGGTGAGGTACCGTGGTAGCAGCAGCAAAGTTGAGAAATAAGAACTTACAGCAATGGCAGAGATGAGAGGAAGAGGAGTCGACGTCAGGGCTTTGTGAGTGGGGTGAATAGGAAAAGTGTCTCTTTGGCTTATACATCAAAACTTAATCAAGTCTAATCCCACCCCCACAGACCTGATTAAGTTATACATTAAAATGGTGTATAAGGGCTGACGTATGTCTATATAATACAATGTGTGCCCCAAACAATGTATAAGTTTATAATATATTGTATAAGCTTATCCTATCCAGTCTAATACAGTGTACCAAACAGGCACTAACTCAATATCTTATACATTCATTTAATCATCTTACCTATATGTTGGACTATCTTATATATTTATATGTCACTATTTTCTATATACCCTGTTAGGTGTTTCTCAAGCTTTAATTATTTGAAAATGGCTTAGTTGTGCTATTTGTGCTAGTTGTGTATTATTATGCTTATATATATGAAAGTTGCCTGTCTAAACTTGGAAGATTTTGGGTGCATGGCAATTCCTTGGAAACACCACTCCTATTGAGATTAGTATTTCATCATGTTTTCTTAGTGTTTCTAGGTACCTAACATGATAGCAATTGGGTTCATTGGGATGCTCAACGCCTATAGAGTAGTAAAAAATTCTTTTGATGTATATTGATTACTGGGCATGAGCACAAAGTTATATGTGAACCTTGGTTAGTTGAGCAATTTTATGATTTTATATATGTATTAATTTTATGGTTAGACTAGTCAAATGGATTAACAAGTAGTGGAATAGAAGATATAAAAAGGACTATAATAAATGAGTAAAGTATTCATAATCGTGCATTAAGAAAAGATAAGTTTCCTGACGTTTAAATAAAAATAAAAAAAGAAGATAAATAACTAGCGAAAGTAAGGGAGTTAATAACATTTACTAGTTAACTGTAAATTAAGTAATTAAGCAAAAATCTAGTTAATTAATAATTAACTGTCAATATATTACATCCCTCATGATGATAACAAGGAAAATAGAGCACCAACATTCTGAAATTAAAGTGAAATAACGGGTAGAGTTGAGTGCTGTAAGAAGTGTGTGATATTAAAAGCACAAACCTCTTAATTTATAGACATTTAGTTGCTTGAAATCCAAGTTTTACATGAGTTGAACTTTTAATTTAAGTTGGGAATAAAGATCAGATTATATCCCAAATAAAAATATTATAGATAATTGATAATTAGATAAATTGTTGAATTGTTTCCAAAACTAAACTACTACAATAAGATGAGATCAGTTTATATCACACAAAGGGAAAAAAATTAAAGATGTGATTAGTTTATAGATATTGCAAATCTTTTATCTAAGATTTAATTTCCTAAGGATATGCCAGTGTTCCACTGTTTGAATTTTAAATAATTGAATGGAATAAAAGAAAATAGAATAGATAATTTTGTCCTATTCTATCATTTTATCCTATTTTCTTCCCCTCAATAAATTCCGTTTTTATCATTTATTCGTAACATTACTCATTAATATTTAATCTAATCTTGGTGAATTTACAGTCTTATACTATATTACATCTAAAACTAATTTGTATCCAGTGGCTGTGATTCTACAATAGTACTTCAAAGTACCAGGGAAAGAATTTTCACAACAGGCCTACAATATTGTATTGCTCTCAGAGAATGCCCACATGTCGGTGCTTCTTCAGATTAAAATTAATTTCTTGCAAAATCTCATCGCATCATGCATGCTCTTTGTCAGTAACGCATTATAAATTTCTTAGTAAAGTACGTTACTGTAGTAATTATTTATAATTTATAATGTATCATAATAATATGGTTAATAATTAATTAATACTTATTAATTATTAATAAAATAGAAAAACAACTCGGCACAGGCATGCAGACGTGGCTGTTTTTGTCCGCTCATTATGCTCAAGTCAAATCTCAAGGGATATGCTTGTGCCACGGACCACACACCACAAACCCGTATCGCACCTTCTTTTTCTCTTTCTCAACAATTTTTTATTTTTTATTCTAATTTCAAACAATTTCTAGAACATTCCTAATTGTGCACCTAATTGTCAATTATACGTCTCGATCCTAATCCTAATCATGACATAATTACCATTATCTTAAGCGAATACTTTTAACAACAACAACAACAACAATAATAATAATAATAATAATAATATTTTTTTATAGAAGAATACTAATAATTGTAAAAATTAATTTTAATATATTATTAATATTAAAATACTTATATTATCATTCAATTATATTTTATACAGTAAATTAAACATAAATTATATTTTTTATTTATAATGCAACATATAACTTAATATCAATTATTCATTAGGATTTAATTTATATATATTATTAATATAAAAAATTTTACACAAATATTTAATTATATATAATTACATCAATAAAAATATTTAATTTAATTATCTATTATCTCAAAAATTTATAAATATAAATATATAATTAAATAATAATATAAAATTTTTTTATATTATTAATATACATCAATTAAACTTAATTAATTATTGTAAAGTATTGATAATATTTTAAAAATTTAATTTAAATATATTAATAATATAAAATAATTTTATATTATTAATTAATAAAAATAATAAAAAATATTAATTTATATAAATAATTATTTATTATAATGAGAAATTTATTATAATTTTTTATTTTTTTTATTTTTATTAATTAATATTTTTAATATATACTAATTAAATTTATATTTTAAAAAATTGAAAGTACTTATAACTTTATTTTAATCACCTTTTAATAAAGTACAGCATGACACGTGTCGCTCTACGGAGGCACCTCGAGCGCTAGTCATAGGTCCCCCGTCTTCCAGAAAGTTCCACAACGTACGCGTTCCTTCAAATGCGCAATCCGCAGTGCGGTCCTGATTGCGCCACGTAATCCAAAATCCACGTCATCATCCGACGTGGCCACCTCTATAACCTTGTAATTGATACGCTTCCTTTCAACTCCTCCTCTTCCTTCTTTGCAAGCCTCTCTTTTTCTCATCTTTTCTTTCTCTTTCGCTTCAACGAGCAGCACGCGTTGTCGTTTCATTCTCTTTCTTCTTCTTTCCGTACAGAGAGTTCTATCTTCTTCTTGTGCCTGCGTTTTTGAGCTTCCAGTTGTCGTGTTTCAGATCGGAGATTTTGATTTTTTCCTCGGTTCTCGCCATGAACGGAAACGAAGAAGCTGTGGAAGATGCGAAGGTGGAGGAGGAGAAGGAGAAGGAAGAAAGCACGGAGAAAATGGTGTACATGTGGGGTTACCTTCCTGGAGCTTCGCCGGAGAAAACTCCTATACTGTCTCCGGCGCCTGTGCGCCTCTCCAATCCCTCACTCGCTGGAGATTCGTGGAAGGACGTTTGCGGCGGCGGTTGTGGATTCGCCATGGCAATCTCAGGTTCGATTCTTCGATCCTTTGACTCTATGATGACTAAAATCCAGATCGAAACCGTACAATTTCGCGAACCTTGTAGATCTAAATTCGTTAGAAACAGATCCTCGAACTCTTTTTTTTGGTTCCGATTCGTTTCACTGAAATCTGAAGAACTGTGTGATTTTCGTTGACTTGTGTTTTTGTGGTTCGATTTTGATTTTTGCAGAGAAGGGGAAACTCGTGACGTGGGGCTCTGCGGATGATGAGAGCCAGAGCTACTTGACGTCGGGGAAGCATGGGGTAATGTCGTTAGTGTTCTGGTTTTGGGAATTGATTTTGCGCTGTGAATTTTGGTGTTGGAATTGATTTTGCAACTTGTTATATATGCATGTCTTGTTTGAAGGAGATTCCAGGGGCTTTTCAGCTCCCCACTGATGCTGCAGTGGTTAAGGCTGCTGCTGGTTGGGCTCATTGCGCCTCAGTCGCTGGTAATGCTTCTAATCCCTTTATATATATATATATATATGGTTTAGTGATTATTGTGTGTAAATGTTGAAGCATTGTAGTTTTTTGTGATTATGAATGTCGTTATAAAGAATTTCATGTTTGTTAGGGGTAAATAATATGGAATCTGAGGGCACTTCTTGGATTTTGGAAATTTGAGATTTGAATCGGTTTAGTGGAGCCCAAAATCAGAAAAGAGAAGGATGCTGATTTGTAGTTTTAATTTGCTTGGGTTTCACCTTTACTCTTTATGAAATTAGCTTAGAAGAGTGATTTTCTACTATGATACATTTGTGATCGTGATTTTTAGATTAACTAAGTAGGATGTAGCATATATTGAAGCAAATTTTTGTTGCTTTCTTATAAGAGGCTTGTTAAAGAGTTTATGAAGTACAAACATGATATGACATGAATACAGTGAAAATGTTTAAAATTTATCTATATTACGACATGGCTATAGTAAACATATATAAAATTAGTATAAAATTAAAGGTAAAGTCTCATTTACATCCCTTATATTTTATAGTGATTTCAATTTATCCCAAAAGTTATTTTTGTTTTATTTACATCCCTAACTTTTTTCAAAATGCCTTAATCTTGCCATTTCGGCATTCAAATTATAAAAGGAAAAAACTGATATGAAGTTCAGGTTATAATATTAGCGATGATGTGTTCATTACTTATCTGAATGGGATGATATTGTTTATCATTATTTTTTTTCCATATTTTTTAGGATATGAAAATTTTCTTTTTAATTTAAACCTTCTTAATTCTCAATTAATTTTCTCCTACTAAAATCTATACCCGAAGTTGTTCGTTTGGAAAATTGAAGGCAAACAATCTCTATTGGTGGTGTTTGGATATCATTGATATCGAAATTTGATTTTATTATCAGTTTTTTCTGTTTATAATTTGGATGTTATGTATTGAAAAGGCAAGATTGAAATGTTTTGAAAATATTAGGGACGTAAATAGAACCAAAAAAAACTTTTAGGACTAAATTGAAATCGCTGTAAAATATGAGGGACGTAAATAAAGTTTTATCCTAAAATTAATATAAAATCATAAACATTTAATTAAAAGAGAGGAATAATGATTTTAATATTTGCAAAAATTATTATAAATTGTAAACATAATAAAATGTAAGCCACTAGAAGTGTGCAAATAGTCAGGGTTTTGGGTTATTTGCATAAGATCATTGGTTCAAACCTCAAACATAATAAAATGTACTTATCTAATTGGTTGTTATGGAATTTCTATTTCTATTTATGAAGGTAAAAAGGTTCAAAAAATTGAATTGAAAACTCATAAAAATATAATTAAGAGGTTAGAAAATATCTATGAAGTATTTAACATGATACGTATTTGATGTACACAGAACAATTATTTTGAAATATCCATTGTTTCTAGATTATTGATCAATTAGATGTGATAAAAGTAATAGAAGTAAAAGCTTTTCTTTGCGTCACAAAAATTTTATTTGTGTTATTATAGTATTGATTAACTGATAACACTGAAACAAACCTTGATTATTTGGTTCATTGGCTATATATATATATATATAGTGTGTGTGTGTGTGTGTGTGTGTGTGTGTGCGCGCGCGCGCATGTGTTAATCTGTTGAATAACATTTTATAAATATTGAGTTTGATCAATCCAACTATTGAATTATATGATATTATCTTGATAATCAAGCATAACAAATGTATGTCAATATAGGGACAATATTTAATTATATTTTTGAAAACATATGTATGTCAATAGAGGGACGGTGATGTATCAAATCATTTTAATATTGTGCAAAATTTTTTATAATTGAGGTACGTAGTGGAAACTTTTAGGTCAACGGTTGGATTGAAGAAATCCAATATACATAAAAATGTTATTCAATGGATTAAGCATGCCAAGATTTACTCTTGGAGTAAGTAGAATCTCAATGTTATAAACTGTTTAAATGTTGAAGTCTTAAAAAAAAAGCCCAAAAAGACAAATAATAAAATAGTTGAAATTCTTTTTCCATCATCTTTAGTTCTTGATATACTTTTCATTCTCAAGATCTAGTACTTTTGTGTGGTTGATTAGGTTAGTTCAAACACCATGGCTAGGATGAGAGGAAACGGAAGCTATTTCCATTTTTTTATCTATTCCTGTATTTCAATGTCTCATTTCTCCTTATTCACTTCAAACATGATGTAATTTTTTTATTAATATTTAATTTTTACTCTTTGAGAATCGAAATTATAAATTACACTTTAAAGTCAGTATGACTTGATTATTGAAGTTGATTGTATACAATATCACTTTGTTTGAGTACCACATTTGCCTGATAATATATATAAATTAAATGGTGTTGTGTCTTAAGAATAGGATACAAAAGCAATATAGATGAGAGTCTTATGGACAATGAAGGAAAAGAGGATAAGGAAAATAAAAATAATGAATGTAAAAACATTAAAACATAATTTTGGCAGAAAAACTATTTGGATAATGAGCATGATTAAATAGAAACTTTTAGGGACAGATAAAATGAGGAAGATAAAGGATGTGTTTGATAGTTGTTAATCAGTTGTTTAATAGGAAATAAACAAACGAGATCACAAAGGAGGTTAGTAAGGCACTGAGGTAAGAAAGTTTATTTATATTAACCTAAACATTGCTATTAAAAAATAAAAATAGTAATTAAAATTGCATAATAGTGTTATTTGTGTAGCATTTTAAAAAATATAGAATGGACCTAAGGCACAAGCCTTAGTTGCCTTACAATTCATCCGGCACGGCTAATTGAAAAGGGATGAATGACTTTCCCGCCCTTCTATCTGATCCAAAATTGAATAGAATTGAAATGCATATACGAAAATTACAAAAGCAAATGTGTGGTGTGGAAACACAGTTTTAACAATCTGTGAAACGAATGTATGGTGTCGAATACTAGATCATAGAGGATTGAAATGGAATATGCCTATTGTTGAGAAGGTAAATGCTTTTAACCATTTGTGAAGCAAATGTATGGTGTCAAATACTGTTCATAAAGGATTGAAACGGAATATTGTTGAGAAGGTAAATGCTTCATTTGATGTTTTACATTAAGGGTATGTTTGGTAGATTTCCCCCCACTTTTACCCCTCTACCAAACACACCCTAAATGGAAAAATCCATCCTGAGTACATGAAAAAGTTTTGATTTTATGTGCAGTGTGCACAAGCAGCCCCTTAGCTCAAGGAGTATTTTTTTTCCCCCCTTACTTGGTCAAATCAACTTTCAGATGGAGGGTAGTCCGGTAATTAGAGGTAGAGGGAGGCCTAAAGAAAGGTATAGGTGAAGCTGTTGAAAGAGATTTAGATGTTAATAGTTTGAATGTACACATGATTTATGATAGAATAATATAGCGTTGTATGATCCATATAGCTGACTCAACTTAGTGGGAAAAGACTTCGTGCTTGATGTTGGTCAACTCAGCTTTCATAGCATATCAAAGAATGACTTGAACTAATAGCTAACCCTGTTAAGCAGTGGCCAAAAGACAACTCTAATAGTTTGCCATGGAATTTACTGCTTCATGTGCAGAAGAAGGTGAAGTCTATGCATGGGGATGGAAAGAATGTGTGCCTTCTGGAAAAGTTATTACTGATTTCATTGCTGGGGGAAGCCTCCAAAAGGATGTTGCTGGGAAGCAAAGCTCATCAGTAGCTGAACAAGGTGCGAATAATCACATATGCATGCAACAAAATAATTTAACATAAAAGAGAGTTCTCTGATTTCATTTCAGGGAGCTAATGGAATTTGAGACGTTAAACAGGAAGCCCACAAAGCTCAAACACAAGTAGTGGGTCAGATTCTCATCATGACAACAAGAAAGTTGGAGAGGAAGCTGTAAAGAGAAGAAAAATCTCATTTGCCAGACAGGAATCTGACAGTCCAGCATCTGGAGATGAATTCTTTACTGTTTCCCCTTCTTTCGTTACCCTTGGTCATGGGGTCAAAATTACCTCTGTAGCGGCCGGTGGGAGGCATACATTGGCACTGTCAGGTAGTTCCCTTTGTGTCCATCTGTACCTAATGATTATGATCTTCTAGGTGTAGGTGGCTCGTCCTTGTGGTTACATCATATAGTTTTGTAGGTTCTATGAAGTGCGAAGATATGGAAGGTTTTTGATGTAAAGCAAGACACCTGATGCATCATATTTTTACCGAAGTTTTCAGATGTGGGACAGGTTTGGGGTTGGGGCTATGGAGGTGAAGGACAGCTAGGTTTGGGTTCTCGAGTAAAGATGGTGTCATCTCCTCATATTATACCTTGTATTGAGTCCACCTCTGGGAAGGATAGGTCATCAGCTGTTCATCAAGGAAGCAGTGCCGGAGCACAAGCTTCAAAGATTCCCGGAAGTTATGTGAAGGAAATTGTTTGTGGAGGTCGGCATAGCGCTGTGGTAACAGGTCAGCATTTCACTGCTGTCTTGTAGTGTTGCAAAAGCATCTCTGATTGTTTGTTATATGAGCTACATTAAATATTAATATCTTATGCTACAAAAGCTATATTCAGTTTGTGAATCTTATATAGGTTAGTTACTGAATTTCAATATTCATTTTAGTTGAGAGTTTCAAGTCTCAGTTAGAAGGAAGGTCCGAGGACCGTCTTAATTTGTAATAATTGTATCTAAATTCTTTTTGTAGATGCTGGGGCACTTCTTACTTTTGGCTGGGGTCTATATGGTCAGGTGAGCTCCTTGTTATTGAAAAGTATTTTATATTTTACTTTGTTGATCTTCTGCCAAGAGGAAAGGCATTTTATTTTATTGCTAAGAATAAATTAGAACTTGCACATATAAAAGCTCCAATGAGTGGAGATTGTGAGACAGATTATTTATTTATTTATTTATTTTCCGTGTGCTGTAGTTAGCTTCGATTTGATCCAACTTTTTTATTATAATGTCACCACCTAGTGAGGAAAGGCTTTGTTATTGTCTTAAGCCTGGGATTGGCCAAAGAAATTGTGGCAAAAGTAGATCCAAAAGGGTGTTTTTTTTTTCCTTTTTCCTTAAAACAAAAGACAGTTAGTGTTTGTAATAGTATAGTTATGGTCATTATTAGCTCTTGAATGAGAAAGAAAATTGTCAAGTCGAAAAAAGGTGAATAGACTAAATATATGCAGTTTTTCTATATCAATAGAAGATAGGAAAGAAAGTGCATAAGGTGATAAAGTGATTTTAGGAAATCTTATATGCCATAGCATGCAGATATAAATCAGCAGATAAGACTACTATATCGAACGAAACAAGGGGAAGCAAAATAACCTTTTCAAACAAACTGATGCTAAGGAGAATTTAGGATATGCTTTACTGCTTATGCTCATAATTATATGTGGGAAAATGCATCTGAGAATTTTTATTTTTGAGGGGGGAAAAATGTTAAAAGAAAGATCTTGGGATATGCCAAATATTGAATTTAGTACTGCTTAATCTATAAAGTAGTTTTTATCAAAAGATATCCAGAAGGTACTGCTCGAAAGTGTTAAAATTTAAGATTGGTGTCAATGTCATCATGTAATTTTTGGTGTTGTGGCCTCTTACTTGAAGTGTTGATGCTTCACATCCACAGCTACCATGATATACAAGCCATGTAGCTTGCCTTTTCTTGGCTTGCCCGATCTTTATGGTTTGAATATTATAAATTTACTTCTAATCAAATAATAACCACTATGAGGAGGAAGATTATCTCATTTAATGGTTTATATTCTTATAAAGCATTTAACTGGCCCATCTGTAATTTCTTTACCTTTTTGCATTTAAATTTCCTCTAGTGTGGACAAGGGAATAATGCTGATCAGCTGAGACCAACTCTAGTTCCTTCTTTATTGGGAACTAGTGTGGGAAAAATTGCCACGGGACTTTGGCATACATTGTGTGTTACTGTAGACGGTCATATTTATGCATTTGGTGGGAATCAGTTTGGACAATTGGGAACCGGTAGTGAACAGCCTGAGGTACATTTGCCTTACCTATTGGTCTGAAATTTGTTTTCTCTACAACAAATTTTAAACAGAGAAATACATTTACAACTTTTTTTTATGCGTAATGATGTGTTAGATAGCACCCCACCTAATGGGACAAAGCATGATTATTGTTGTTGTTGTTGTTATGTCAAATAGCACCAGAGTTATGTTAACTTCTGAATTTATATATAAACTAGCTGTAATGAGTATCTCTTATTTAAAGTTGTTGCAGTTGACATTATTTTAGAAAGATGCATGATTTTGTAAATTGCTACCGGAAGATAAAATTATAAATTCAAAAAAAAAATGGCACTCTTGTCTAATGCAAAGCATGATGAAGTGCCACACCTAACGATGACCAAGTTCTAACAATAATTGAAGAAACAATGATACATTTAGAATTCCCATACGTGCCAAGTCTGTATATGCTTATGGTCAATCAATCCAAAATTTTCAGCTTGTTATTAACGTAAAAATTTCCTTATATATCATTTTTGGGTTGTTAAATGTTAACTTTAAAGGCTAATTATTTGAATGTAGTAATTATCTATAGCAACATTCCAAATTAGCTGAAAATTACTTATTTTACCATGTTAACTAAAATTATTTATGTCTCCTTGTTCAGACTTTGCCTAGACAGTTGGATGCTTCCCGTTTTGAGAATAAGCATTCTAGTATAGTTTCTTGTGGGGCTCGTCATAGTGCTTTGCTAACAGGTAAGTCTTGGTTTGTGCATATTAGTGATGCTATGTCTTATTCAAATCAGAGAACGTGCAAAAGAGACTTGTGCCTTGAATGATGAATCATTGCATGGGCTAATACAAATTTTATACCCATTTCAACTATGATGGCCTATGCACATCATGAGGCTGCTTAGTCTCATCCTTCAATTAGTACCTCCATGCATCAGCATCTTGACTAGAACATATTTATATTATCCTTAAGTTCGTTCGAAGACAAACTCTCATTATTTGTGGACAAGAAAGCAATTCTGTACATTCTACGAGAATTCAAATTCGTTTATTACTACTTACATCATAGGTTTTGTCATGTTTCACACATATTCTTATAACAATTGTTCCCTTCTTTTCATATTGAAGACGATGGTCATCTATTTACTTGGGGATGGAACAAATATGGCCAGGTATTTCTCGACATCTGAATTAGCTGTTTAAAGTTGAGGTATGATTGGTGATCGAGTTTATTTATGAATTCTAATTATTATTTACCTGGACAGCTTGGTTTGGGAGACTCTGCTGACCGAAACATTCCTTGTCAAGTTTTTATTGCTGGTTGCCGACCAAGAAATGTTGCCTGTGGTTGGTGGCATACACTGCTCGTGGCTGATAAATTATCGATTTGATCCAAATTGTCCAATAGCATCAAGGGGGTTGCACAGTTTTGATAGGTTACTGACTAATCGACATTTCATTAGTGGAATGTAGATATGTCCAAAATCAACCAGCATGTTCCTTGGTTTGTTTCCTCTGCCCCTATTTCTATCTGCCTGTTTTCCCTGTTTGTAGCTTTCCATTTGTAGAATGTAGCTTGGCATTAACTTGGAGATGCAAGTGTTTTTGGTTTGCATACAGATATTAAGGCATACGAGACTGTTGAATTTATAGCGCTTATAGCGCGCCCTTTAAATGAATGTGAGACCAGTTTTTATTCCTACGACGGTACAGCTTAGTGGTCTTGCTTCATGGCATTCTGGTTTTTTTTTTTTCGATATGTAAATAATATATTTTGTGCCATGGAAGAAACTGTCTGTTCACGGACAGTATTGTGATCCCATTGTAATGCTTTTTTATATCGTGATAATTGATCAATAATCTGTAGGGAGTAACGTGTCTTCATGGCTTGTGTTGCTTTTTAAAGTTAACATTATTCGTCGCTTGAATTTTCCAAGGATCGTTCAAAATGAAGTCTATGCTAAAGCTGGTTCGGCAAATTTTTGTTGACTTCAATTCCAAGGTGTAAATTCAACTGTCACTGTCTGTCTATTAGCTTAATGCGCAAACTTTCTGAAATGTCAACTGAGTTGTCACTTTCTACGTGTATATTGGATGTATTTTTTCAAGCCTTGTAATAACGATCCTATAAAAAGCATTTTGACGAGGCTATATTTTATAGGATAATCGTAAGGTGCAAAATATAGCTACTTTTACTGTTATATTATATTAGTTTTTTTCCTCCATGTAATGCTACGGGGTAAATAAGTGTAATGTGTTATGTATTTGAAAGTTCGAATTTTTGCATAAAAAATTTGAATTAGAAATAATGTTTATATTTAAAACTTTCCTAAAGTGATTTATAAAATTTACATATCTTGTCAACGAGTTGTAGTTTGACATTTCTCTGATCTCGCGGATTTACAGCTTTGAGACGAGTTTGATTTCCATCCCTTCCTCATTTCCATGAATCTGCTGGACTCCTCCAACTCCTTTGAGAGTAAAATTTTCCTATTCTCTATCCCTTCCTCATTTCTATAAGACTTGCGTTATGTTGTTATGTTGTGTGGACCGGCAAAAATGGATACATTCGATGTATTATTGATTTTTTTTTTTTTGAGTGACTAATTTTGTAAACTAAAATTATTAATTTATTTGATTGAGTTAGTAATCAGTTGTAGTATATTATTATAGGATATTTTGTATGTAACTGGTTGATAATTCAATCAAATAAATTGTTAACTTTATTTAAAAAGTTGGTAATTAAGAAAAAAAAGTTAATATTTGTATGCGGTTGATAATTCAAAAAGTTAATAACTTTAATTCATAATACTAGTAACAACAAAGTTGGTAACGCATTACAAATGCGTCTTATCTGCACGTACAAATAAACTCTCTTTCGATAACTATTCTAATATTTTCCTATTTTCATTCACACGATTTAATTATGGGATGTTGTTAACGGAAATAAATTCAAACTATTTAAACGGTTAAACCACCTAAGCATTGGTTTTCAGTTTGTGTTCTATATTGTTTTATTTAGCTATTAAATTGTGTACCGTAGATGACTGTTGACAGTGAACACATTGTGATTTATTGTAATAACATTTTAGTAGCCGACGCAATTTTTATTTAAGCCAGAGATGTCGCAATAAAAAGAAGGAAAAGATGGAGCTAACCCTAAAACAAAAAACATTAAGCGAATTTTCTCTTCACAATTTTCCCTCAAACTTTGATAAAACGTAAAGGATGAAGGGGAAAGAAAAAGGCCACTTTGATTTGGGTTTGGAAAAAGTATGGGTCGATGAAATCAGTGAAACCTATCAGGGTCACGGAATAAGAAGAGACAAATTTTTAGTAAACCAATTTCCTGTACTAGAAATAATAAATTCATGTAAAGATATTTTCTTCTTCTCATGATACTCTCATTTCTTTAATGACAAAGAAGATTCCAAAACCTCAATCAAACGACCTGGCAATAATTAAAACTCAGAATAAGACATACTCATGATTAATAGCATTCACGCATCCTTGTGTCCCTAGTCCCTACGGTACGGTTCTACTTTTCTAGCAAACACGTCCTCGTTCTATATAGGTCATAATGTCACATCCGAGATGAGTACAAAAGCTAGTTGGTGACTTGCTAGTCACTCCTTTGCCAGCAGCACTCCTATGAGTCCTTGTTTACATATTCAGGTACTAGCTTATCATACACAACGATTTGCACTACTAGAAAGAAGTCCCACTTAAATATTGTTGTAACTTCTAGTTGATACATATGTGACATATATGGAAATTGCTAAAATAAAACTTGCCATTAGAACAGAGGCTACATCTTATTGATATATGGATGGAAGGGTCAGGTATTGTATGAGACAGGGTTCCTTCTAAGCTGCAGAAGATGCAGTAAAGGACACAAAACATCCATTCTGTGAAAACCTCTTGGAACCTGAGCAAGTTAAAGAAGATATATCTTAGAACATTGCTAAATTTCAAATTTAGAGTTAATCAAATCAGGCATGTTTCTCTCTACCTCAACAATGAAACAAGCCCAGGCAGTGCATGAACGGTTTTCTAAAACACCTTTCAAGATGGTAAGCTCCAGCTTCCGGATCACCTGAGCAATCTCCAAGAAGAGTCCATGCTCATTGCATACCATCTGTGTGAAAATAATTGTAAGCAGTTAAATAAATGTAATTCTGTATGATATTTGTTTTGGAAAATCTGAGAACGAAGTTCTAGTATGCAATGGAACAAAAGGGCAACAACAACAACAACAACAGAAACAAAAACAACTAATCATTGTTCCACTAAGCAAGATCAATTACATGGATCAGACGATGTAATAGTGTTTTGTCATATATCATGTTTACAATAGAACAAAAGGGCAAGGTTTAAAAATAGCAAACCTCTATGAGCATGTGCCCTGGGCATTCCAGATCTTCTATGACAATGGGCCATGCTCGTTCACTTTCCAAGTCAAATGCACAGCTCCTACCCGGATGGCTGCAATTGATTTTCTGTTTGTTGCACTTGGGTACCTGTACACCGATTTGCCTAATGTCAAGCTTAAATGAAGCGGTACCAGCCAAAGTTTTATATATTTCCCAACTACAACATCTTTTCTTGTCTTTGGATTATAGGGGCAGAAATAGGCATACAATTCACATTTCACACATTTTCAAATGTCTTGGTCTTCCAAACCTATATGTTGCGCTAATTACAATCCACTATTTTCTTATACAGAGAGAAAAGAGGAGGGAGGGGGGGGGGGAAGAGACGAAGAAGAAGATAAGATTATGTAGCTTTTATATGGAAAATAAAAACAAAGGATCGCAAGTCACAAATTGTGTTAGGTGACAGAAGAAAAAAGTTCCACACGCTATGAGATAACATATGAAACACAATGAGTCTTACCTCCCGATGTGCAAATCGTTTCAGTTTCTCAGCTTGGCTTGTTATCTTTCTTAAGTATAGCATGTGCTTTATGGCCCGTTCCAAGAGGTTGTCAATGCTACACTGCAATATCACATGACCAAAGACAAAAAATATAGATAGTGCAAAAGGAACTCACAAAGTTAGCTATGGTCCTGGAACATAAAGACTTACCCTACCACCATCTGGGACAAGTTCCCTCAACTCCTTCATCCTGTCCATTATCAACTGTCTATCTCTTGGCCTTGACCTTTGGGTAGTACCAGGTCTTGCTCTTTTCTTGCAGGTGCTAGAGATCTTTGGTCCGCTAGCAGGCCGCATACGACTATAAACCTTTTCCTCCTGTGCCTCATCAATCAACAAGCTTGAATTTCCATCAAAAGATGGAGATGTAATTTGGTTAGTAAAATCATCTCCACACTTGACCATAACCGCAGGCTTAAGTTGGCTTCTCAGATCTGAGTTTTTCATAATCAAAGTGCTTTCTTCAGAATTGATTTTGGGATGATTGGAACCAGTAAAGGCTACTGGCTTGCTTGTAGGAGACCTAGCACTGTTGGATATACTTGAAATATCATCAGAGGCACTGAATAAATTCCCAACAACAGCATCCAAAAGATATTCCGGATCAACTTCTTCAGGAAGTTCCAAACCCTTAATATGATCATGCTCTACTTTATTGGACATCAAAGTTGAGCTACTGTAAGTATCCTCAACAGAGATATATTTAGACATAGATTTGCTTGTCCGTCTATATGCAGCCGATCCAAGTGCTTTGTGCAATTCAGATTCCGAGGGAAAAGTGAAGTCATTCACATTCATCACATCATCATAACCAGTATCAATGCTTCCAAATTGTTGCTCTATCATATTTTTAATGGAGTAAGAACCTAATCCATCTGACATCTCTCCAAGTACTCCCACATTGTTGACCCACTGAGAACAGGACCATATTTCTTTTTCCATATGATCTTTTGTCTCCACTTGACCAATGTGTCTTGGATCATATGACAACATTGCTGGGTTCAACCTTGTTGATGCATTTGCAATGGGTGCAATTCTACCTGAAACTTCACCTTTCAGTATACTGTTTGTAACAGAAGATGATCCATCCAAGATATCCATAAGAGTATTTGTTGGGGCTGAGAATGACCAGTCTTGATAATTAACTCCAAAGTTCAATGCTGTGGTATTTGCTGCCAGAAGATGAATGGAATAGAATTTCTCCTTGATATTGATAACGAATTCCAGGTCTTCAGGAACCTACAGTCTTGACAGGAAAAGAGAGCTTCATGTGAGCAGAAAAAGCATAAAACAAAGCATTTGCACCAGATACACACGTGCTCACTAATAAAAACTCCAATTTTTGCACCTAAGCCTACAGGTGAACAATAAAAACACAACACCTGCACAAGCTCTTGCAGATATGCAAGAATGCTGATGAAGAGACATGGACCAAAATGAAGTAACTCATTCAAGGTGTAGCGCATATCACAGATACGTGATCTAAGAAATTTGCAAGCAAAGGATTTATAGGTATTCCCAATGGTGCGGGCTATCATGAATTCATGATATTACTCTGAAATTGTAAAACACACCTTGTCTAGGTCAGGATCTAAATATGAAACATATACGCACCGCTTCAAATGAACCAAATTGCAAAACTCCTTGAGGAAGAACTGGTACCAGCACAACAGTCTGGGAAAAAAAGAAGAAAGAAAAATCAGATTCTCAACTTGCTTGAATTGGCAACAAAAATTGCAGATATATTAGGCAACCCATGCCTGATGCCAGTTGAGTTAACTAGTCACTCGAACATTGATTGTGCACATGCACAACGCTTTATAATTTTTCCAGAAATTAGAAATGGAAATCAGATTTGTTCTTGTAGTATAAACTAAATAATATATAAAGTCAAGAGATTGTTACCTTGATGCCAGATGCAAATTGAAGAAGCCACTCATCAGGACACTGGAGGAAGGAAAATAGTGCAGATATTAGGCATTTCAAGATTGAATGATCTACTAGTTTTACATTTACTTCTATGTGGAAATTGCATGGTTAGAATCTCACCTCAGGGATTAAATCAGTGTCAAATTTACTGGTAATGATATCCTCACAGAAAACCCAACCATGATCCCCAGTAAGAGCTACCTTACCAACAACCCTGACAGAATAATACCAGAGTAATTAGAGTTTGTATCATATTCCTAGATCACAATACAAAAACTTTTACGGTGTAAACAAGATTATTATAATTAATCTAGCATCCTAGCCTTCCTCAAAGAAGGCCTAGATTAGTGCTACCTTATGACATGTTATGCACAATGGAAGCAATATGAGGAACCACTGCTTGCTTTAAACAAATATGCACACAACTACAATTTCAGGCATGATGTATCTATAAAACTATGAAGTGATTTAGCATTGTTAGATACAAAACCATTCATATTCCTCTATCTAATACCTTAAGCTTTTAGGAGAGCCTCTATGACTGAGTGAATTAAAGTTTGATCTTTGTTATCCCACATTCTTTTGAATAAATGTTAAATTTTAGCACAGGGTAAAGGTGAACTTGTACATTTTCATGCTTCAAGCCCAATGGGCTATTGCATGACGGGGCATATTAGATATAAAACCATTCATGTCCCTCTACCTAACAACTTAAGCATTAGGAGAGATAGTTCATGACCAATATCAACATATGTTCCCCTAGAACCATCCGTTCTTCTAAAATTAATAATTATCTTTCGTTTTTTTTTCTTTTTTGGCTTACTCCAGTTGTGAATAGATAGATAGACATGCATAATTTGCGGGAAATCTACATACTAGAATAATCTGAGGGAAATAAAGAAGCACACGATTGGCAACAAGTCTAGTATCTGTAGAGCATAAGTTATTACCCCTCTCCCAAGCTGTATTTATGATGAGACATCTCATTCATGAGTAGTCCAGCTGAATAATCTCCTGAATCATCAGTACTTTCACCGCTTGAAGAATATACTTCATCTGGGAATTTGAAATTGATGTCACTCCACATACTTTCCGCAGCCTCATTAGTTTTCTGGTAACCATAGTATCCATCTTCCCAGGTCAAAGTCCTAAAAAGAAGAGACTTGTGTCATAAACCACAAAATTAAACTAAACAACTACCATAATTTCATGCAACATACTAAAAGTATAAGCCATTTACAAAAATAAGAAGAAAGGCTTCTAAGTCAGATTCATGATAAATGACATGCTAGACGTGATAATGGACATTAATTTACTCATGAGCTCAACCTACAAAAATCTACTATGGTTCACTCATAATTTCCAATTTGACCAATGGGATCTTGACCCTGAGATTCTAAATTGTATTTCTCAACAAAAACAGAAATAGGTGAAAAGAAACATAGAGTTATGGACTTCAAAGAGTGACCTGTTAACTTCACCCAAAAAAGAATGACCTGTTAAGTGGGTTGCCGTTTTATTTATCATAAGAACACACCAAACAAAATTCAGTTAATAAAGCAATAAATGTTCAACCCTTTTTAAAGAAGTAATTCCAGTCTACATAAAAGCAACTATATAATCCAAGCGATCCTATTTATCATGAGCCATCATTAACTTGGTCAATTCTACTCGGAATATCACTACCTCTTTAAGCTAAGAAAACTACGAAACATCTCACTGGAGCACAAAAACAGAAGCAACTCAATAGCCAAAGAACTTACATCGGAAAACGGTGGTTAAGCTTCCAAAAAACAGCATACTTCCATTGTGTACCATCACAAAAGCCCTTCAACAAGTGCGTTATAGAAGTGGCTTCCATCGGTTCTAATTTTTTTTTCTAGGACTTTTGGTAAAAACAAAGCAAGAAAGCACAAAAATCACAGGCCAATAACAACTTTCAAACACACACCTAACTTCCTCTGTATGAACCTCTACCCGCTTGTTTAATCCTCAAACCCGCTCTTCTTTTGATCGGTGGCCCTTTTGTACCAAGTAGCAAGAAAACAACCATAGCTTGGAACTTCCAACACAAAACTATGAGAAAGTAAACGTATAGAGCCGTCCTGTCAAACAATCAACAATGACTAGAAAGGCTCAAGATTGCAATCTTCTGTGCCATTTTGAAACAACTTGCACGTTGTCAACGTGATTTAGATGAGAAGAAGAGCCAAATCTGAGAATCAACCCACAAAAGCAGCTCAATTTAGAAGAACAATTCCTGCACAACCAAAGGCCAAAACTTTAGTTAAGGATTTGATGAAAGAAGTCTTTTTGATTGCTGGGAAATTTTGATGGGAAATGAAAATGGAGTGAAGTCAACTCATGAAATGAAATAGCCCACTAAGATCAAAATTCATTCTCTTTTTTCTCAGCAGCCAAACAAACACATTTGAGTTGACAACAAACAAACAAACAAACAACCCTTGTGCTGCTTGCCACTACCACTATTGATCATGGAACCAAATAATTTCACCATATGCACAAATTCATTACACTCCATAGGAGAGTTGTCCAAGTGAAGAGATAGAGGGGTAGCAGCACTTTGTCTTTTGCACTCAAAAAGTCTACAAACAAAACCCACAAAAATAATAACACTCTGGTTTTCTAATTTTGGGAATGCCAAACAGCAACAAGCCCTTTATATAAAAATCATAGCTTTGCAGTGAGACAAGCGACTGATGACTATCCCCGGACTTGAAGACGATTCAGAAGCAGAATTCATAAGATGGGGGGTGGAGCTAAGTGGGATGTGGGTCCCACAGACAGGGAAGAAGCTGCTTATGATTCTACAACACTTTGTGGCGCGTGGGAAAGGGAATTTAGCACTAGTTCACAAAACATCAACAGTAACTGTAACGCAGACAACTTCTGCTCTTTGCTGAATCTTCTTCTCGGGATTCTCTGCACTCTTCATCGAAAAAAATAATTGCTACGAAAAAGCATTCGATATTTTTTTTTTCGATTAGCTAATAAATATTTTGGAATATATGTTGAAAAACAAAATTTATTATATGAAGAGTTAATTTTTTAAAAAAATTTAAATGTTAAAATTTTCATTTTTTTAAATTCTTAATAAATACACGTAAAGTTCTTATTAACAGAAAAAAAAAACAATTGTTACCAACATGGTCAAAATAATCCAAAAATGGAATTAATAAAAGGGGAAAAATGTCAAAAGTAACTCATTAGGTAAATTGATTATTTCTTTTTCTTAAAAGAATAATTATTGATGATATTTTTTGTATAGAATTTAATTTCTCCAAATTATATTGTTCTCATTTATTATATTCAATAAAATACTTTTATGAACGCTGGGATAAAGTCAACTAACTCATCAAATATTATTATCATGATTAAAAGCTATTCAATATTTAACAAAAGGTGGCTTTTATCTCACACCTCATAATTTAAAATTCTTTGCATGACTTCGTAAACCAATAAAAATGTCAGACGCGTAACACGCATTCGGACCTAAAGTTAGTATAATCATGTCCATTTTTCAAAACTTAAAATACCATACCCATTGGCTGTGTATTTGTGCATAGCAATTTATGGTTAAAAAATATTATTTAAACATATAAGGTGTAGAATACTATATCAATTTATATTTTATCCATTATTAGATGGAATATAAATTTCACTTAAACTGAATTTATAATTTATCTAATGGTAGATGAGATGTGAATCGATACAATATCTCACATCCCATATATGCGAATAATATAAAGGGACTTTTATAACATACACAATCTATTTAATATTAAATATATCTAAAATTATGTAACTCAATAAAAATAGATCAATTTTTGAAAGTATAAACATATTAGTTGTACCAAAAAATATTTATACATATTAATTATTAAATAAAATGTAAATAATCTAATGATCTAATAAGCACTTATTACCTAACAAATAACAATTTCTTTATTTGCACATTATTCCACCAACTCAAGTAATGTAATGTTCACCAATGTTGATTTGTCAGAATTGAATTGGATTGGACAGCCGATTGGTTTTCTTTGATCTTATTAAAAACCAGTTGGAATGATTGATGCAAGAAGGTCCGGTTTGATTCGATTTAAGGAGACAATTCTAACTGAAGCCAATTAATTTGTGCATAACACCATCGAATCAGATTTTATTTTATTTTATTTTTGTTAATTGCACTTTATTCTTGTGTTTTAAGTTATGTGCACTTTAATTTTTATATTTTAAAAATATGTATCCCAATTTTCTGAACTTTTACGAATATGCATTTTATTCAAAATAAATATATTATACTTTCTTGAATTTTTGATCATGTATAAATTGATCTTCTGAACTTTCCTAAATATGTAATTTGATATTCTGAATGTGTGGTATTTTTATTTATAATTGATGAAAAAATTAATAAAAAGTTGGGATGCACGTTTTTAAAATATAGGAGGTAAAATATATATAATCTATAATACTGAAGATAAAGTGCAACTAGCCCTTTTTTTTTTTTTCCTCAACCGAAAAATAGACTGTAATTGATTTGGTTATGTTGGACTTGTGGTTTATATTATTTTTGAGAAAAAGAACAACATATTCTCTATAATGAGTAACATTATTAAACTTGCTTTCTAGCTTTCACTCGCAAACCCAACAGCCAAATCTAACGATGACAAAATATGAACAAAAAATATTGTATGAACAAATATTACGTCGAAATAAAAAAAACAAATAAATTTGTGACAATAACACAGAATATTATATAAACAAACATTACATGAGAATTCTTAAGACCAACAAAATATCAACAATAATATTATTCACAGCTCTTATCAAAACGCTGGTCACAGAATAGCTAAGAGGCCATCAGCAGGTTCAAAGAAAGCAAACAAAACAAAGAGAGCAAGGGGCTATTCGAGAGCAATTTTCGAGAGAGCAATACCTTTTTCAGTTTTCGTTTATCAGTACAGTAGCTTTCTAGTTAATTAAATTTACTTAATTAAATTAATGTATTAGATAAATAATAAATTACTTATAATTTATCATGATCCCTGTTTTAAGCAAAAGATCAAAGAAAAAATTTTAAAATATAATATAATAATAAATGGATGGATGGATGGAATATCCATCCATAAAAAAAGTAATGAATGGATATCAACACTTGATTGGTATAAGTATTATTTATTAGATGTGTTATGGATGATTAAATTTTTTTAAGAGTTTTGCTAATTGATAACGTAAGAGTACTAGGTAAAGAGTTAAGAGTGAAATTTTAGGGTTTAACGTAAGAGTACTTGCTAAAGAGTTAAGAGCGAAATTTTTTTTATCAAAATATAAAATTTTTAAGTTTTCAATGTATTAAATGTATTTTGGTAAAAATGATACATTTCCTAATTAATTCGTTGAATTTGTTTTTACATCTTTAATATAATAGCTGACTTTTTATGCATAATTTTTAGTTAGTTGACTTTATTGTTATGCCTGCATTCTTATATTTCGACTTTGAAATTGAGATTATTTTGGTTTAATTTTTTAAAGAAACTAAAGAATAAAACGATGTATGACTAAAATGTTAGCTTCCATGAAGGTAACTGATACAATCATGTCCACTTATTGCCACAATTTTCAAGTTATTAATTGTGAAACTTGCTACACGTTTGGCACATGTCATGCCATCCAAAAACCATTTGATTCCCTCTTCCTCTACGTAGATACTTCGCATGCTTTGTATTGCAGAAGCAAAGCATAATATACCTTTGTTTTGTGAGTTGAGTTCAATTAGGAGAGTTGTTATTAGTATCATATTTATTTAATAACGTGCTCTTGGTGTCCTTTCTTAATTAGAAATGACAAGACCACCATATGATTCATAGGAGTAGTAGGGAGCTCCAATCTCTTAATTAATAGTCTCAAATTCAATCTCTGAATATGAAAAAACATGTGCTGAAAGAGTTCGCTCTTTTAATGGATCCTTTGATTTTTCAAACCAGACGTAATTGATAGGTCAAAGGCCAATCAAATATCGATAGTCAAAGAACAAAATAAAATTAGAAATGAGGACAAAACAGTATAATAATAATAATATAATGGAGCTATATCACAAGAACCGTTTCCACGAAATTAGGTGTATTAAAAATAATGTAGCGCACAAATACAAAATTTCTCAAGCAGAGCTTAGGAACGAAAGGTTATTTCGGCTGGAATCAATGCCACCAGTACAAAATTAACCTTCAATCGTTTGACTTTGATGGAGGATGAGAATAAATAATTAAAGTCTACGCTTCCATTAATGGCAACACAAGCATTAATTAGACTGTTTAACTCAAAACGTGCGGCTACATTCAGTATGATTGACTTCCTCATTTCCAATCAAAGTTTATTCTTCATATTATTAATATACTCAGAAAAAAATTGTGGAGAACTAAAAATTGAAAGAGTTAATATATTGTTTTGATTCAGGAAAGAATTGAGATTTAGGGTTTATTTAGATAATATTATTTATAATTTTTTTTAAACATTTTAGAAGTTAAAAGTCATATTTTTTACTTTTTGTATTATTTGGCTTTACAGCTTATTACTTCTCAAAAAATCATTTTTAGTATATTTTAAGAAATTAAAATATCTAATTTCTCAATAAGCATTTATTAGAATACTCTAAACAAGCAATTATGTTACTACGCATCTAAATACAAAATAACTTATTTATAAATTACTTTTCAAAAGTTACTTTCATATAAGCGCTTAAATAAGCTATTTAGCTAAATGGACCTTTAACATATTAGTCCCTTAAAAAAATTGATTAACAATTTTATCTTTAAAATTAAACACATTGTAACAAATTTGTCCTTGCATTAGAGTTAACATACATTTTCACCCTAAAAGAATTCGGTTTCTAACAAAGTAGTTCCTAAAAAAAATGCTAACACTCTCATATTTAAAATTAAACGTGTTTAGCAATTTTGGCATTTCATTTTATAATTGGTCCTTTATTAGTGTGTTCTTTTATGTATTATTAAAACGCAATAGTTCAAGTAATTTTAAGTCAAAAACAAAGTGATATTTAGTGAATGAGAGTTAACAAAAGGATTAACTTGTTACAATATATTTAACTTGAAGAATGAAAGTGTTAACAATTTTTTTTGGGGAGACTAATTTATTCAATCCCGATTCTTTGAATAACCTGTATGTATATTAACTTAAATTAAAATGAAGTGAGATTCACTGTATATAGTATTTGATAGTATTGTAATTTGTTAACGCAGAAAGAAGCACCCATGATTACCTGAAAAGTCGATGAGTATCATCTTTAGACTGTTTCAGAGAACTTGTATTAAAGAGGGTTTACCCGAAATTTTGACGTAATGCGAGTTGAAATGTATGGTGCATAGGTATTTCAAATTTGGCGGCATATCTATATCATGTCCGTGTGTACTACGTTAAATATTAATAATTGTATGGTATTATTTGTATTTATATTTGTGATCTATTCTTTTTATTTTTTTAAATACTCACTTCCCTCAAAGTACTACTTCAATTTGAGTATACAAATTGAAGTCTTGTTATCACCAATTATTCCCCTCATAGCACTTTTTTTTTTTTTTTCAACCGTGCTCTATTCAAAATTCATTGCTTAGAATTGCACTTATCCGAACAAGCTATTGTGATGGCAGGCAAGAGGGAAGTGATGGAGTGCCCAGGGCGCCGGGATGAGAACCGGGGAAAGCATACGACAAGGATGCCAAAAAAAAAAAAAAAAATGGGGCTGGTAGAAGGAAAAATCATAGGATCATGACAGAGGTCAAAACTTGACAAATTCACAAACAGTTAAAAGGAGAAGAATGTAATTCACATAACTCTAAAGCTGTAAACTTATTGCTAATGTAATGTCATTGTGTTTCTTAGCACCAGTTTTTACCTTAGATGAAGCTATGCACCCTGAGCTATTTCACAATTTCTGGCTGCTATGCACCATAGGAAGGCCCAACTGGCACATATGTTGTAAGCAATATGCAATGCCCATGGCAACTCTAGGTCTTCCCTATTCCAAGTGCTCAGCTTCTTTTACTGGAATTCCCAACAGACCAAATGAGCAAAGATTCACATTAGTCCCCAAAGTTGTGCACATGTTTTGTATTAGTTTCTAAAATTGAGAAATTAACTTTAGCTTTTGAAGTTGCAAATTGTGGGTCATATTAGCCCTTGAGCTAATAGACCTTAGTATCTCATCTCGCTAAGTGACATAGTGGCATGTCACGTGATCTCTGAAATAGCATTGGTGACAAATGGGTTCAAATTATCCCTAAAGTTTCTAAATGTGTTAAAAAAAGTTCTAAATTCCCAAATTTCCAATTGTCCATTTTATAATCCCTAAATCCCCATCTTTCGTAAGTTCACTAACTCCTCCCCCATTTTCACAACCTCAAGGCATTGCCACTTCAGGTGGGTCATCTTTCATAGACTTGACCTCGAAATTGGGTGGTTTTGGTCTTCATGGAAAGCCACAATTTTTTATTTTTAAACCCTTTTAGAATCTTTTAATCTCGAGTTGTATAAAGAAAGTTATGCCCATTTTACTAAATGTTATTGAGCCCCCTTCAACTTCAACATCTGCAACTTCCCTCAAAATTGCTCCAACCACATCAATTAAGCTCCATTTTGCTCTCTAACACTAATAAACCTATAAAAGAAATAAGATAACATAAAAGCACAAATATACTCATGAATCAAGTTCAAGCGATAAAGATAGATAAAATAAATATATGAAATTGCACTGATCAAGGAGCAGGTAGCATGCCTTGCATTGAGTCTTGTTTAGTCCAGCTTATTTATTAAACAAATAAAATAAATATATTTTTAAAAGCCTATTTAACCAAAACTCCCAAGCTATAGGCTTTTAGAAAGCCCAAGTCTATATATTTAAATAATAAAGAATATGTTATTATTACATTAGTATTATTATTCATAAATTTATATATGTTATTTTATTTATTTAATATTAAAAATTAAAACTTAAATTTTTAGCTTGTTTAAAACTATTGTCCTATTAGTTTATTTAACAGCAACCTACCAATAACTTCTTTAAAAGTCTTATTGATTAATAGGCATCTAAATAGACTTTTTTTACCAAGTAAGACTTTTTAAAAAGGTAAAGTCAGACCATAAAATAAGGTGTACATTAGGTAATAAGATAATGTTCAAACAATGCATTTGGGAAACAAAGTAAGACAATTTAAAGTGAAGCCTAACTTGACCTAATTACCTATCATGTTTCCACCCCTATCTATGAACCAGGTGTGATGTGTCGGTAATGTGTTATCTTATTCAGGGATAATGGGTCTCTAGCATAACTTGCAAGCTCAAGATAATCTCATGGAGATTCCTCCATTTATATGCTTTTTTTTTTTTTTTTAAACGAGATATGCTTGTTGTTAGGTTATCACCATAAACAACTTAAGATTGGTTAAGCTTAAATTTTGTTAGCTTAGTTAAAGATTAGTTAAATTAGTTTGATGATATGTATATAATTAGTTATTAGCTCGTCATGTTGTTATTAGCTCGTCATGTTGTCCACTACTTCAAACACGCTAATTACCGTTAGAATTATCGACATATATATATATTTTTAATTTATTGACGAAAATGAATTTTTTTCAAATGATTTTCTAGCAAAACAAACCAATGGATTTTTTTTTAGTTTGTTGGTTTAAGAAATTGTCACTTTTTTGTCATTTATAATTTAATTAGCAATGGATTAGGTAATATTACCGACGAACACTTACGTCAGGAATATTAACATAAATAAAAATTTAATTGCATTTACTAACGAATTTTTTATTGGTAAATTTAATTAAGAATCATTTTATTTGGGCTTACCAATAAATTATTGACGAAAAATTTGTAGATAATTATGATTTTTAATTATTTATTATCATTTTATTAAATTATTAATTATTATTAATATTTATTCTAATTACCTTTTTAATTTTTATTTAATTATTTAAACATTTAGATAGTTAAAAATTAAAAATATAATAATTACAACAAAAAGCATAAAAAATGTTCAAATTATTTTATGTAAATAAAATAGAATATGGTTCAAGTAATGTTAAAGAAAAGAATACAAAGTTAACAATAGTCTTGGTCCTCAATGTCAAAGATGTTATTCTCATTATCGCTCAAAGAAAAATAAGAATTTGTAGGCGGCGGTGGTGCAGGAGGAGGAAATAATGAGCCACTAGCCCTAACTGCTTAAAGTATGAATGCATTTGTAGCATCATCTTCTCTCCATCTTTTTCCCCATTGTCTTCAACTTCTTCCTCTAGGAGGCCTTCTTCTCCCAAAATTGCTAATCCCGCTCCTCCAGCCTCTTATGCAGCTCCTCATTCAGGGCTTGAATGTGAGAGAGGATTACTTCCTCAACCTCAAACCTAATAGATGTATTAGGGAAGGGACAAAGTATTATAGTAATAGGTCTCCATGCAACTATTGTAGAGACCACAACCATCTTTGACCACACCTATCCTCCTTAAGTCTTTACATGTACTCAGCCTACAATTAATTAAAACAAATATTAGACTTGCATAATAGTATATATACTAAGAACAAATGAAGTAGAAAGTTTAAAAATTACATATGTGGCCTTGGAATAGGAGCCCACCCACGTCACCTTATCTCTCTTGCAGGTGCGTGTCTCCTTAAACACCCCTTCCTGTGTAGGTGTCCTGTTGAGGTGCTTCGTCTGCAATTCCACATGATTTATCAACATATAATTGAATACGCAATAACCCAAATTTAAAATTAAGTGCATTAATTAATTAAACTTACTTACCATATTGGCCTTGGTGCCCTGCAAAGTATTGCAGCCACCACAATGTAGGGAGCCACCGTTATAGTAAAGGCCATGTTGGCCTTGGCCTTCCCAACTTATCTTGGAACCAATATTCTTGAAAGCTTTGAAAGTGGGCCTTTCGTAACCAGTCATGGGGAGCTCCCTTCTCACAGATATCTCCATACATTTCCTGCAAGCACTTGGCACCTCGAAACCTCTAAGCCTTAAACATCTGCTAGTCCTCCAGTGGGTCAATACTAAAATTTTTCTGCATATACAAAAGTAGTACATTTTATGTATCGATATGTATAGAAGTAAGACATTGAATTAAAAAAATAGTAATTTTACCTTCCATTTCTCGTACCACATTTGCTTCGTGGCCAGTGAAATTTTGGAGAATATAACATATGACACATTGTATATAATGCTTCTTTATAATATTGATAATATGATGCAAACCTTGTATAGGAGGAACCCAACTAATACACACACACAAACACACACACACACACACACACACACACAAAAGCAAAATGTTAGACATCAATTGATATGAAATAAGAATTTAATACTGAAATTGAATTGAAATTGCAAATTACTTACTAGGTCAATTTGTCAAACCTTAGATGCTGGCCGCGTAATGGAAGTCATCTATGACTGTCACTCGGAGGATGCAGCTACTCCATTATCACTTGCAAACTAAGAAGAAGAAGGAGTGGAAATAGCTACAGACTCAAACTATGACTTAGTAGGTACTGGTTGTGGTGGTAGAGGGAAATGAGGCACATATCTAGGAGTGGATATCATATTTTGTTGTGGATGAAGATGTAAGTGACTTGATATTGGTGGTGGATGAATAGGGGTGGAGGTGGAGGCCAGAGTGGTGGAGTTGGAGGAAGTGCTATTGGTTTTGGAAGGTCATGCGATGGAGCAGGAAGGCTAACCACCTTTCCTTGGTTGACCTCTGCCTTAACCAGAACCAGCACCTCTGCATGCCATATCTGAATCAAACACAACATGTATATAAATAAATATGAATAGAAAAAAAACAAAACATATATAACTCAATATGCAAAATGTAAAACATAATTACATGAATATAATTGAATATGCAAAAAATAAAAATATAATTACATGTATAGTAACTTCAAAACATGAATACATAAATAGTAACTTCATTTAATTCAAAAGTTCAAGACTTTCTTTATCACTTTCAGATTGAACATCATCCACAAATTCTTTTTCTTCATCCCTAGTGCCCTCAATTGCTGTCGCTGAATGTTGGCCGAAAGTTCAATTATGTCAACTTCCTCAGAAGCAAAAGCTAGAGTGAGGAAATGTCTGTAACACTCTCTCAAGTATAGTACTATGCTTAAGTCATAGTGCCACACTCAAGAGTTGTTAATGTTGCTTCAACGGACCTTGTATGACAGCACTCTTCGGCCATCCTCAATATCTCTAGTTAATTCGGCCTATGGTGACTGCCTTCAATATTTCCTGAACTATCTAGAGATGATACAAAAATATAGAAGTGAGAATTATTAATTCTCAATAGGATTCATTGAACCATCGTAAACTGTGTCATCGTCATTATCTTCAGCTACTTCGGTTTATTATGAAAAGGTGATCAGGCCAGAACAATTTATAAATTTCAATTTTAGAAAGTTCAAAAATATTCTTCCAAAGCAGGTTCATTTTATTCATACACTTGACATTTGGGAGAGCAATTCAATAATAATAATAAGAAGAACATAACTTATGCTTATGTAATTGCTCATCATTAAATCATGCAAAGGTACTCATGCTTCCTTTACTTTATTTACTTGACATACCTAGGTGTTACGTATTGCCGTCCCTAAAGTATCTGCTGTGTCCCTTAATCTTTAGTCTTTACTGCCTTTAGGTAGACTAATCTAGGAGTGAGCTCAACTCGTGATCGTCGTCACACAGTACTAACCTACAAAGGGATTCACGTGCCTCTATATTGGAAGGATCTTATTTTGGCTAACTGTCTTCAAGATAGAGGGGTAGACGGATCTCATAGTCTTAATTGCCTTCACAAGGAGAGATCCAAATAATTGCCTCTAAGTGAAGGGATCTTATCTTGTCTGTTAATATTCTTTCATGGTTTAGATGCTCATATATATATATATATATATATATCAAACCTATGCACATGTCCGTACCTTGATTTCAAACATTAATGCTTGCATAACATGTATTCCTAGAAATAACATATGAATGAACATGCTTAATGTTCACATATTTCTACCAAAATTTCGGTAGCATAATGGATCAAGTCCACTTTTCCATGAATAGTGCCAATCAACTAGACAATCATTCATACAGAAAATCAATAGAATACATCAAACTTTCAATATTTATACAGAATTTGCAATTTTTGAACTTAAATTGAGTTGCTGCCAATTTCTTTTAGTTCTGCCCGATTTTATAAATTAAGCCATAATTTCTGTTTAGCTCATTTAGATCTAAGTTTTGAATATGTTGAAGTGTTATGTGTTTAATTTTTAACGACTTTGGTCCCATTAAGTTTTGATATATATAACTCAAGTTATTAAAGATTTACCTCGGCCTATCCTATACTAGGTAGATTTGACCCCTAAAAAGTAAAAATTCACCAAAAATGGAAAACTAACTAAAACTATATGAATATGGTTTTAAAGCTAAATGAACAAATTTTCATTTCCAATAAGTTTCATCCCTTTTGAATAAGTAGAACTCAAGTTATGAGTACTTGAAGTTGGCTATCTTAAATTGCCTTGTTATAGCCCGGTTAAGACTTAGGACAACTTTCATAAATTACTGCGAACAACAGGGATTGAATTTGGTTCTGAAATTTTTATTGAATGTTACCCTTTTCTTAAAAAATTTGTCACGACCCTACTCAGGACGTGACCGGCGCATAGGGAACATGTCCCCTAGCAAGCCTACACTAGAGCTTTTCTAAAAAAAATTAGGCAGAGTCTCCCTTGTATTTAGGACTATTCCCAAATACGGATCCTCTACCTGCATAACAATCCAAACACACAAAATCATTGGGGATTCAGGCATTCTCCGAATGCACCTCACAGCACACAATATAGGAATTTAAAACGTAATCATACTTATGAAAATATATACATACGTATCCATCATGAACCTTAACCCATAATTATTAAAATGCAACTTGACTTAACTAAAAACAACACGCTTTTTATTACAAATTAAAGCTGATACAGGGAGGACCCTGCCTGTGGATTAATGGAGCACTTCTAGAGATTATACAATTAAGCCTAAATGCTGAATCTTCTAGTTAATTGCGGAAGCTTGAGCACGGTCCCACACCTGTCTAAAAATATAGAGAGAGAGAGAGAGAGAAAAGAGTGTTTTATACAGACTCAGTGAGGGATAATATATCTATAACAACAGTGGAACAAGTTTTAATATTAACTTTTAGCAAAAGTATAACTTATACACTACTTCAAAAACTTATACATCATCTCTTAAGTAAAGGCTTTGTCTATATGTTAACATATAATAAACCTTCTGGCAAAACATACCTGAAGTATAATCTGTCCTTAAAACATCCATAGGTCCTTAATCACATTTTTTTTTCTTTCCATTGGATAAAAACTTCTTACAAACACACACACATACACGCACACACACACACACACACACATATATATATATATATATAACGCTTTTACAACTAGATGTAATAAATCATATACATAATAAGGATATAAGAACTGGGCTTAAAGATAGAAATATTTTCTCATAACATTCAAAGTAAATACTTGTTTCAAAATCATCGTAAAGCTTAAGGGAGGATCCTATTTTAGAAATAGCTGTCTGACTGGGTGGCTCTGTGGCCTAACTCCAGCAGTAAAAGATAACTTCACGTCTGTGCGTGTCTATATATTTCGGACATGTTGGCCAACATGCCGGGCTAGCAATCACCCTGCTAGCTGGGTTATTCAAGGTGCACCAAGGTTAATGTTGCTACCATTAGCAAACAGTTCTATTACAGTTTCCTTCCCTAAAAAAGGTACTCACACTTTCTGAGTCTTCGCCATGCCTCATATGAGCCCTTGGTTAAAACCCCTTTGAAACACATTTTCTTTCTTCAAACATCTCTAGCTTTAAACTAGTTTTAAAACATCACAATTTCTAAAAATATGAAACTTCATCTTTTCTAAGTTCTTGTCATTAAAATTCTTCTTTATATCAATTTATGTGTAATTTAACTGTGCTATTAACCATAGGTTCAAGGCATAATACCTTCAAATCTTTCAAGCTTTAAGTATCTAAAGTTGTTTCTCAAAACATTGGATCTAAATTATCTCTTTCCATTGAATCATTCAACATATTAACTTTAAAACATTGCAATTTCTATACACATGAAACTTTGTCTTTTTCTATCAAATTATTCAATGTCAGAAATCAATTTCTATAAGAGCTTGTCCCACTTTAATATATATACACATGCACATAACTAACATCATTACTTCAAGAGTTCTATAAATATAGAGTAAAACACATTGAATCAACTATTTCATAAACTTCACTAAAATATATTTTAGGCATGTACTTAGGAAATTAAAGATAAGAAATAAGCTATAGGTATACTATCACTCACTTATCAAGTTTGGAAAGAAAGGAGCCCAAACTCTATGAAGTCTTAGAGCCACCAAGAGATTCTGGAGAGTATCTAGCATGACAAATATATATGTTAGATTTCCACCACTTAACTATTGCAACAATTTACTAGGATTAGCACCAAAGGGCAAAACCCCCAATTTCTAGAACCCTAACCCCCCTTCATAACCTTAAACATGGAATTCACGGAAAACTAGCTAATCTATGGTCTAATAAGGAGGGTTAAGCTCAAGAATTACCTTAGGAAGTGGAGGAAGGTGATGGAGCGTGAGGAGAGTGGTGGGTCTCCTCCCACCATCACTTTCTCTCACTAGGAGATGAGAGAGAGAGCTCCAAAGAGAAAATCAAACCCCAAAGCTTGGATAATGAGGAGGAAATGATGGATTTTGAGTAAAAATGGGTGAAGGATGGATGGAATCCATGAGGGAAGAAGCAGGATGAGAGAGGAAGGAAGAGAGAGAGAGATTGGTGAAGAATGAGAGAGAAGCTTCGAGCTTCTTCTTTTAATTACGTCTAGCGAGCGCCTAGGCACTGCGACTTGGGCGCCCGCCCACCTGAAGCTACATCACTTTTGCAGCACAGCCAATGCCTGGGCGCTAGCCTTGGGTGGGTAGGCGCCCAGTCCCTGCTTTTTTTTTTTTTTTCCTCTCCTCATCCAAATACTTCTCAAATATCATCATATACTTATTTATTCTCTATTAACTTTAAAACATAAATGTAAATAAGAGAATATCCCCCATTTGAATCCAATAAAAATATTGGAAAAATCAAACTCCTTAAGAATCAAAATCCAACTTTTGGATTTTAGTACAAACTTCTGAAAACTTACATTTTCTTGAACTTCAAGCTTGAAAATGAAAGAGTTAATAACTTCCAAAAGTTCGTTAAAAATCGCTCTTCAATTCTTTGATATCCAAGGAACAATTACCGGGACTTTTGATCCCATGAAAATGTCCTAATGATATAGACCTTCAAGGAGGCCTAGTGTCCAGACTTGGAACTTCACGAGGTCCGATAAGGTAGCGCATCACGATTATGTATTCCTATACTTGGTTATTATAAAATTAGTTTGACTCAATTTGAAGGAGTATAGGGGGAGTTATGTCCTGCTCAACTCATTCTGGTCAGATTCAAAAATAGAAACCTAAGGCAGACTTCAAAAAATCATATCTCCCTCAATAATAATCCAATAGTCTTACAATTTACATGGTTGGAAAGCCTTAGATGTCTAGTTTCACATGAAAACAGGTTTATCGAGTTTTGGTGGTTGTAGGTGGAGCCGTACACTTCGAAGTTACAAACGTCTTAGGATCTTCTAGGTTTTCATATTTTGTTTTGCTATCTTTTTTGTTGTTCATGGAAGATTCAATCCCAATTCAATCAAATACTTGCTAAACCAGCCATAGGTCATCATAATGACGTTATATATCTTCAATTAGATGAGTAGAGCAAGCTTTCTCAACACCCACAATTCACAAAAAATCAAATAATAACTTGAATCCTACCTCAATTTGATGTGAAAACTAGCTAGGATTGAGTTTGTAGTGAGGGATATGGATGGAACTTGGAGTTGAGGGGAAGAAAAAGTGAAAATGGAGGAAGAGAAGATGAAGAGGTCATCAACAAAATGGAGGGGCTGAAACATCAAGGAGAGAAAAGGGATTTTTGGGGCCAAGTTAGGTGACAATTTGGCTCCTCATTGGTCCTTGACATGAATGGCTAGGAGTGAGCCAACTCTTCTCCCCTCTTGTGGTTGCTAGGCCCCACTTTGGTGGGTGAAGTGGCTTAGTTTTCAGCTATTGAATGTAGGGTTTTGAAATGTTAAATTTGGTTGATTTAGTTCTGGCAGTTTAAAATACTGAAATTCTATCGATTTCCTTTGAACCGACAAATCTTTCTCTAGCAATTTTGTTGAGATTTTCTATATGTATATTTTAATTTTTTCAAGTCTAATTAACATCTAATTAACTCTTAATTAATCCTTAATTAACTTCTATTTAACCTTACTTATGCATTAAAATCAAATAAATCGATTAATAACGCAAATTGGACGTTCAAAATTTCACACGGTCCAATTTGGTTCAATTATGGGAGTAAACCTTAACCAAACCAAACCAACTAATTGCTTTATACACAACATTAACCAATCGATTTGCTCTATTTTGGGGAACTGAAGTGAATCTAACTGGTTTGATTCAATTTGGTTTTCTATTTTAAAGGAAAATTTTTAGAACAAAGAATTGGACATATGCATCTTATAGCTTTTGTTGCCATCAAAATTAAGTACACCTTCATTCTATAGCCTCTATGTACAACTCGTTCTATGAGTGAAACACACCTTCATTACTTCAATTTTGCACATCTAATATAAACAATATGACACTACAAAGTCCATAGTCCATAACATATATAATCACATATATTTTCCCATCAAAATATGATTAACAACAAAACCACTCCTCAATGAGTTAGAACAATAATTACCAAATTACACAAATACCAAAAGTAGAGGTTAACAAATTAGAGCATACTAATGGTAAAGAGTGAGGTAACCACATTCATATACCGGTGGTAAAGGCACTAAATTGGCAAGAGAGTGAAGAGTCAGGTTGCAGTATAGGTAGGCATTGAAAACGAGAAGGGGCTACCATTGTAGATTAAATCTAGAATTGAAGAGAGTTAGATGGTGTGCAGAGGCAAGGAGTTTGTGGCTAGCAAAGGATGAGTGATTTCACAATGAGCAGAAAGGCAACAAGAAGAGAGCTAGGGGTGTCGCCATTTCGCAAGGAGAAGGAGAGTGGAAAGCCATTAGGAAGAAAGGTCAAGAGGGTGACAACTAAGGAGAGTTCAAGAGGGAGAGCATAGACCAAAGAAAGTGATATTTGTAACATCCCCATATAACGTTATAGGGAATAATGAAAACGTTATTGGGCAAACTTTTATTATTTACAGCCTTGCCCCTGAACATTTTTTAAAATGACATTTAGGTCCTTATATCAATTGAATTAGCAGAATAAGGTTTTAAACGAAGCAGAACCACGTAGCAGAAATATAGAAACTAAATTCTTAGCCAATTGGGCCATGGAGGTGTCCACATGTGAAATGATGTGGGATGCCCTAGACTTGTTTAAAATTACAAAAATGCCACTAGCCATGAAAAAACAAAAAATAGAAGGTCCTAAATTTGCAAAATGTTTAATTTACACCATTAATCGATTTATTCGATTTTATTGAGTTTGTAAAGTTAATTAAATAGTTAATTAGAGGTTAATTAGGAGTTGATTAGAAGTTAATTAGAGAGATTAGGATTAAGAAGAATTAAAATAGAAACATATAAAACCTCACAAAATTCTTCAGAACCGTTTTACAGATTTGAAGAAAATCGATAGAATTTCGGTATTTTCACCTGTTAAAACCCAAACTAACCAAATTTAACCTACTAAACCCTACTTCAAGTGGCTAGAATTTAGCCACCTCCCTCATCAAAGTGGTGCCACCCATACCAAAAAGAGTGAGCATGGTTGGCTCACTTATGAGCCACTTCTTCCACCCACCACCTCTATATCAAATTCATATAATCCTTTCTTACTTCCTTCAAATTTTCGGCCTCCCTCTCTCCCTTATAGACCTCCCATTATTCCTTCTCATCTTCCTTCTTTTTCACTTCATTTCTCTTCCATTTCCAAGCTCCAAGCACCTCCAACATCAAAACTCTTCATTTAGTCAAGCTATTTTTCAATCTAGAGGTAGGATTCAATTTCTGTTCCTGATTTCTCTGAACTGTGGCTACATGAAGTTTCACTTTTCTTCATTTATTTGATGATGTATTGGATGTATTTGATGGTATATGGTTGGATTAACATGAAATTTTGAGTTCGGATTAAAGTTAGAAGGAGAAAACTGGAAAAAGTGGAGAATTAGGATGCTGTCTAGGTGAAGAACCTACGTTGGTCCGTACGGCAGAGTGTATGGCTTCGACTATAGTCATTTAAATTTAATGAACCCATTTTTAGATGAAACTAGACATTCAGGGCTTTCCATACATATAAAATATAAGGTCATTGGATTAGTATATAATTAGTTATGAATTTTTGAAATTTGACTTAGAAATTTGGATTCTGATCTGGGCAGTATGAGTATTTGCATAATTATATCCTATGTTTTATTGATGTTGTGATTATTATTCTAAATATGAAATATTGCCAATATGACCTAAGTGCGTGAATAAAATGAACTCTACTTCGGACAATATATTTTCAAACTATAAAGCTGAATAGTCTATTTGACATGCTCACATTTTTCATAATAAACCGAAGCAGCTGGAGATAATAGCGATGACACAGTACATGGTATTTTAATGAATCCTACTGAGAATTTATAATTCTCACTCCTATGTTTATTTCCGTGTTATCTCCAGATAGTTTAGAAGTTCCGAAAAAGGTCCTCCAAGGCGAAGTTGACTAGCAAAATTAAAGATGGGCGAAGCCTGTTGCCAGACAAGGTCCGATTAAGTGACAGTAACAACTTCTAGGTGAGGTATTATGACTTAAACATAGTACTATACTTGGGAGGGTGTTACAATATTCATGTGATTGGGAGAAAAGAAGACCAGACTAGGGAAGAAAAGAGTATAAGGTAGCATTATGAAAAAAAGAGAAGAAAAGAAAAGGGATTGGCCTAGGATATTAGGAAGGGGGAGGGATAAAGGGCTAACGAGGTGGCATTTTTATCCACAGAACCAAAAATAAAGGTATAATAGGATTTTGCCTCTATAATTTTGGTTTGATTTGGTTAAGTTGATTTTTGAAAGAAAATAAATTTACAAAAAAAAATATAATCAATTTTTTTTCTTTTCAATTCTCAATTTTTTTTCGGTCCGATTTAGTTTTGAATACCTCTAATAGGTGATACCTAAACTTTCTCTCTAATTATTCAATACTAGTTATATCTCGTCTAGCATGTCCATTCATCCATCGAAACATCTTCATCTCTATAACATTAAACTTATTTTTTGCTTGGTTTCTTATTGCTTAATATTGAATCTCATACAATATTATAGATCTTATAGTTGTGTAATAATTTTTTTTCCTAAACTTGAGTGGTAATTTCTTACATCAAATAACACTCAAAGCACTTATTCATTTCATCCACCTAGTTTGAATCCTATAGTTTTCCTCTATTTTCCGTCAAATTTTAATTGCTAAGAACCATAAAAATTGCAAAACAAACAACAAATAAATAAATGCAAGAGTCCGTGTATCTTCATAGATTATTATAGTCAAATATTTTGTTATATATAAGTTGATGTCTAACGTTATGCATATAAAGTACTTTATATTGCATGTAACCAATTTCATTGGCATCAATTATTGTTCTATATATTATTAAAATTGAGGTTTAACCTAAACGTTTTGGCATCTCATGAAAAACTAAATTTTTGAATCGGATCTCTTATATATAAAAAATAATGTCAGTTTACCTCTTAAAATTCACTCCAGTAATTCGAAATATCGATCAACTTGTAATCGGAATCTATCTAGAAAATGAGGCTCAGTATATAATAATGATAATAATAAAAAGATTTTCCAATATTTTCTTGTATGATTGACCAAGTTATTCTTCTGCCCCGACGAGAGTATGTAAGACCCAAGAATAATATAGTACGCTAGCATAATTGTGTACACACACTTGTGCATCCGTAGCATACCACAACAAATGCAAGAAGAGTTATGACTTTACATCTCAAAATGAACTGTTATACAGGCCGTTTATGGTGCATCAATGGTAGAATGGTGTAAACAGTGTAGTTTATTGACAATAGTCACTAAAATTATATTCGTTTTATTAAAGACAAGGTTCTCCTATAAAGTGCTAATTATGTCAATATGTAGATTAGCTTGGGTATATTGTCAGTGTTGATTATTTGTGTGACAAACATAATCTGGACTAGGCTGTGCTGCCTTTTGGAATTTCTTTCTCTAGGAGTGATTATCATTCAACACCTAGCAAGAAGGATGTGAACTGGTGTTAGGGTCTGAAAATTGGACCAAGATTTGAATTGAACAAGGCATTGATTTAAAAATTTATTAATCTCACCAGTTTGATTAGGGGTTTGATTAAGGTGTAATAAAATATATATTTGTATATAAGTATATATACATATGATTAATTACATACTATGAAATAAATAAAAATTGTTAAATAATACAAATAAAGAGTAAAATAAAATTTTAATATGATAATAATTGTTTTAAAAAGTAAAAATAATAAAATATTATATTAAGTTATTAATCTAGCTAATACAAGTAAGATACTTAAATTCCCTATTGTTAATTAAGTTTTGAGTTTTTTACTCTTAGAATTAATATAAAATATTTAAGAAGTAGCATATTACTTAAGAGTTTTTAACTTTTAGTATCATATTATTTTATACTTATCATTTCTAAACTTTTTTTAAAAGAGTGAGAAGTATAATAACCCTTGAATTTGCCAATCAAAATATAACTTTAGTCATCTTTTATCAAAATGAAATTGCTAACTTTATTGTTGATAATTAAAAATAATTTTATGTTTCTTTATATTTTTTAATAAAATTGGCTTGGTTTGGTCGGTCCATCGGTTTGGGTGGTTTAAGGGTAATTTTCAAAGCAGCGGTTTGATCGAAGCCCATCGAACTAGACACCTGGCTGATTCCCAATTCAACAGTCAGATCGGCCGTTGGTTATCATCACACTCATGCCATGTATGGATTTCCTCATGATATGACTTGTTCAACGGCTTTTACGAGGACAGAAGTTCTTTCAAATGTATTGTAAAACTTCTATCGCTTGGGCTTACCGAATTTTATGAACATATTTAAAGAAGATTTGTCAACTCTTAAGACATTATATTCTGCTTATATATATATATATATATATATATATGACACATGCAATGAACAAAAGTCCTATAGCCAGCTTCACAGAGGCGGTTTAAGGCATTCAATGGTACATAAAGCCAAGTAATAAAATGAAGTTTTTTAATTTATTAAATAGAATATGGCTTTTAATAAAAATTATTTTTAAAATTTTCCACGTATAAAATTCTTAACTAGTATCTTAAATTTTATTATTTCATTATCAATATTTTTATCATCTCACTTCTTTTTATACGTATATGTTTGTTAGCAAATATAAGTTCTATTTTTTTTTTCTTGGTATATTGATAGAAATAAAATTTACATTTAGAATCTTATACAAACTATCTAAACTTTTTACTATTAGGCTACTTTTAGTGGCTAAATATAAGTTCTATTTTAATGCCTACTTGTGTGAATGCAATAAATTAATATTGCTTCTAAAATAAATCTTTTACTTTAAGCATTGAATATAAAAAACACGAAACTTAAGAGAGTAAAAGGAAAATTGAAAATTAAAAAGAAAAAGGAAAAAGAATTAGAACGAATATATACTATTTTTTTTTTAAAGTTGATAGTTTGCACAATTTCATATTCATATGTAGAGAAGATTATTTGTTCAGAAATAAAAGAAAATTTATAAGAATGATGAGAAATAGTAGAGAGATAAAATAGATATTAAAAGATAATAAAAAACAATTGAATTTGGAATCAAGGAAGTGTCAAAATGTACTGGACTTTAAATTACATGTTTTTATTAAACATATATTTTTCTTTTTATTTTATTATAAAATGTAACATGGAAGCTAAAATAAGTGAGGCCTATAGCTTATTATACCTTACCAAATACCAACCACTCATTAATTTTGATATATACTCTTTCATCAAGCAATAGCAAATTAATATGTGGAATAGGTCAATGCCGAAACTAATAAAAAAAGTTCACAACGAGTAACAATTACATGTTCTCGTCAAAATCTTTGAAATGGCATACGTTCATCGTGTTAGCATTAACTATTATATATAAAATTTGATCATATACGTGCCAAAGCATATTAATTACATCAAATCCTGCTCTGCATACAGACTAGTTTGAAAGCTATATAATACCCGACCGACCTCTAGGAAGTGAAAGTCAACCCCATTAACTCAAGATAAGTTTAGCTTTCGTATTACTATTTTATTTTCCATATTATATATTTTCAGTCATATGCCAGTATTCAAATATAATGGAACTAATTTTTTTTTCTTGTTTTTATATCTTATGTTACTTTCAGAAGTGTGTGGGATATATTAAACTCACTTTCCTACTAGACGTACCAGTGCTATATATTTTTTTTTCTTAGTAAAATTTAAGTTAATTAAAGAGAAGAGTTGACTCAAATTAGGTTGCGGATAAAAATACGTACAGGTAATTCACTGATGGGGATATCTAAGAATATTTAATAATTTTATGAGTTCTTTTTAATTCATTAATAAAATCTCATGGCATATAAAGTTCCACGTAAGTTATAAGGTTTTTTGTTTTTCATAATTTAATTAAAACAACAGTGTGTCCCTTTAAATTCGTACGCCGACAGATGTTTTTTTTTTTTTGGGTAAAACATAAAATAGAAAAGTTCTTTTGTTTGGTTTGTGAAAATATTTTTTATTTTTATTTTTTATTTTTTTGAAAAGATTTTTATTTTCAAATTTTTTGAATTTAAGAAATACGTTTGATTTATCTGTTTTCAAAATATATTTTTAAAATTAAATTTGAGATAATAAAATTATATTTATTATTAAATTATAAGAATTATATATATTTGATTTGCATATTATATTCATCTACTGAAACTTTAACTATAAAAATTATTTGTAATAATAAAATATATTTGGAATATATTTAATTTATGAATAAATTATAATTATACTAAAACCATGTTCCAGCAAAGATTAAAAACACACTATAGCAGTAGTCATGATTTAAACCCAAATCCCCCATAAGAGAATCCAAAATATCCCATATATCAGCCAAGCCAAGTTTAATCCCAAACTCAAAAAATAATGTAAATCAAACTAGAGCCTTCAACATACAAATCAAACCCATGAAAAAAATAAAAGGAAAAAAAATCAAAATCAAGATCAATCTGTCCCCCACCGTGACTTTCTTCAAATCACCGCCCCTCACAGTGAACATTGCTCCACCACGACCCATAGTTGCACCTTCATTGTTCCGCTTAAACGAGCTTCACGAAGATGTCGCCACTCCACCCTGCTCCAAACTCGTTGCCTTCGCATTCACTGCTGCAATTCCAAACACTATGCCTCCATCGCCAACCGCCATTGAATGTGCACCTCGCAACCTGTGAACCACTGCGCCACTACAATTTGGACGCCAGTCAGTGGATGGTGGCCGGAAGAGAATGGTGCGTGAGGGAGAGGAGAGAGTGGATGTGCTAGTTTACTGGGATCTAATAATGGAGGAAAAGACAGAACATAAAGGGAATGACGAAAAAGGCAAACCAGCAACCAGCAACCAACAAGGAGGAGCAAGGATGGATAGTGGTGGTGCTGCAATGTCTTCTTTTGTTGCTTGCTGGCACTGTTGGTTTCCATGTGTCTATCAACAAGAGGCAACAGTGGGAGTTGAATGTGTTCGTGTTGTGAGGATTTGAAGCTTTTTTTGGCGATTTTTTGGGGTCATGTGAGGTTTTGAAATGAAGCTTGAAGAGGGCAGGATATGGGAGCATTGGCTTCTGGTGGTGTGTGATGCTTGGCTACCATGGTGAAGAATGGTGAAGAGTGATGGTGGTGAGACATGATACCAACGGTGGAGTATTAAAAAAAAATGTGAAAATTTCAAAAATGCCACCACCCCAAAAGTGAAAATACTGAAAATAAAGAAAAGCTATTTTCAGAATTTTCAGAAATCTTGAAAATATTATCTAGAATTGAAAATGAAAATGATCAACCAAACTAGTTTTTTATGCCATTTTCTATTTTTTATGAAACTGAAAATAGAAAAGGAGGAAACCAAACGCGCTCTTAGCATGCAACTGTTTTGTAACATTATTATTTTAATATTATCATTTTTCAAAAGATTACAAACTGAAAATAAAGTTTTTATAGATTTGCAACTTGGAGGGAAAGCTTTACATGTTAACAGAAATAAAAAAAAATTATAACTTATTATTATTTCAATTTAAAAACAAGAGTTGGATGCGTGCAAATTGAAAAGAAAAAACAAAAAGAGGGAAAAATCATATAGTCATTTATTTGATTGATATAACAAATCATACAATAATTAAATCTTTTTTATTCTTTATAATCGGTTTATAGATTATATAATTAATTAATTTTTTTTATGACTTGTTCACGCAATTTAGAGAGAGTTAGTGGATGGTTAGACAACACTTTTCCTAAAGCGGTGACTCTAGAATTCAAACTACTAATATTTCTGGTAAAATTCTTTAGGGTAAAGTTCTTCTAAAGTTATAACCTTCTTTTACTACAATCAACCACTTTAAGATATTATTATTTATTCTTTTTAATGTTATGTTTACATATGTAATTTAATCAGTATTGGCACTTATTTGTGCTGTTAATTTGTTTTATAGTATACTTATATAATCCATATATGTGCATTACACAAAAACATTCACGCTTTCATATTTTTTATTCTTTCTGTGAATCATATTTTATCCCAAGTTTTGCACTCATTAAAATCACTTTTCTGAAAATAAAATAACAAGACTTGATGTACACATTAATAAGAATATAGCTATTGATTTGGCGCATCTTGCATATCAAGCCAACTCGAGATTCTGATTGGCTTGAACGCGCAAACAACATTTTAAGTGTGAACAATAAATTTTTGGTAAAATAGGATTTTTGGCCTTTATTCATTTTCTCATTTTGGTCCTTTATTTTTAATTTTTTTTAATTTGGTCCCTTATATTGTAAATTATTTTCAATTTGGTCCTTAGTCACCTTTCCGTCATATAACTAATGGAAAATACTCATATGACATAATCTATATCAGATCCACATATATGCCACATCAGCACCATTTGTCCACATTAGCATTTTCCATTAATTTTATGATGGAACAATAACAAGGAACCAAATTAAAAATGATTTGGAACATAAAGGACCAAATTAAAAAAAAAAAAAAGATAAGGGACCAAATTGAGAAAACAAATAAAGATAAGGAATTAAAAAAAATCATTTTTACGTAAATTCTTCCATAATAAGGCCTTCACTAGCAATGCATGAAAATTTTCAAAGCGTTATAACTCAACTATGACTATGGGTAATAACTTTATTCTTGTTACTAGCCATCTTACTCAAGATTTCGTTGGTTGCTTAAATTTTATATTTGGAATAATGAGTTCTTAGTTTAAAGGATAAATATATTATTATGTGTTTGAAACTTTAATGATTATATTATTTTATTTTACACTTTTCTTTCTATCAACTTTGCATCAATTGTGATTAGGCAGTAAATTAATTTAGAAAATTTTGTAGACATACCTCTAACATCGGTGTTAGTACTTTTAAAGAAGTTAATTAGTTGTCTAACTTAATTTGGGATGAACTTGTTTTACTTTTAGAAAAGCCTTTACAATCAAATTTTCTTTAATTAAATATTTTTAAATAATAAATAAATGGGTAAAGCCTTATTTATATCCCGCATGCATGTTTTATAGCAATTTCAAATTAGTTCTAAAGTTTCTTTTTTTTATTTACGTCCCTAACATTTTTAAAATGTTTCAATCTTACCTTTTCAATACACTACATCCAAATTGTAAACAAGAAAACTGATGTTAAGATCAAATTTCGATGTTAGTTGTAACGTCCTGAACCGCAATACATCTAATTTGTACTATTAATGTATTTATTCGATTTCATTAGATATATAAAAATAATTAGAGGTGAATTAGAGATAGATTAGAGTTAGAAGAATTCGAAATAGTCATGCAGAAATTTTAAGGAGATTATTAGTAAAATTTCACAAGTTTGAAGGAAATTAGTTGAATTTCAATATTATATACTGCAAGAATCGAGTCAATAAAAATTTATACTGTTAAAATCTAAATTAGGTAGTTAGGATTCAGCCACCTCCACCCCACAAATGGCGCCTTGTTCAGTCACAAACTTGGGGGATTTAACCAAAATCAAGCCACTTGAGACATCCACCAATAACATGCAACTTCTCTTTTTCACATTATGTTTTAAAACCTCTATAATTCCTTCTAACTCCCTCATAATTTCCCTCTTGAGCTGAACTCTCTCCCTCATTTCTTCTTCTATTTCACCTCATCCTTCTTCCTTCTTCAACCTTTATCAACTTCTTTCACCAACAACTTGAGTTTTGCTAGCTTACACCTCAAATCTTAGATAGGATTCATGATTTTTTTTCTTGTTGTTAGTAATATTGTGGCTGATTAGGGCTTCATTTTTTCTCATTAAATTGATGATATATTTTAATTATATGAGTTGTTGCAGTTGATTGAGCATGGAAACATTAAAATTTAGTGAAAGCTCAAAAGAGAGCTTAACCAAAATTGGCTAGAAGTAAAACCCTAGACGTGTCCGTATGTCAAGGGCATTAAAATTTTATGAAAACCAATTTTATATTAAACTAGACATTCCAAGCTTTCCAACCGTATAAATTATAAGTCCATTGGATAAGAAATGAAGGAAATATGAATTTTTGAAATAAATCTTAGGATTCTATCCCTTGTCCTGACCAAACCGAGTTGCGAAGGGCATAATTCATCTATACAACTTCAAATTGAGTGAAATAAATTTTTTTAGGAAGTTAACACATAGAGTAACATGCTATAAAAATTTTAGAGTTAAATTCTCTCTCTATTATTCCTAAAAATTATCCAAATTTGCCTTTTATCCTGTCAAGACTAGAATAGGATAGACCATTTTAGCCAAATTTGAGAGCTTATAACTTGAGCTCTACCTATTCAAATGAAATGAAACTTGTCGGAAATGAAAGATGGTCCAATCAGATTTAGCTATATATAAATTTTGGATAAATCTAATAAGAATTATATTTTTGGTAAATTTTTACATTTTAGTACCCAATTCTGTCCAATAGTAGGGCAGTCTCAAGTTGAACCTCAATAACTTAATTTATACTTATCAAAACTTAATAGGACTAAAGAGAACTAAAAATAGACAAATAATGCTACACCATATCCAAATTTTAGTTTTAAATGAGCTAAGATGGAATTATGGTGCATTTTCTAAAACACGCCAAAATCAGTAGGTTTGAGTGCCAATAGCCAAGTTGAAGAATATGGACATTTTTGGTTCATCAATAATCTTTCACTTAATTCAAATGATGAGACTTCCTAATTTAGTGCTGAATTGTTAGTATGATGCTATTTTGATTTTGATGTCTTGACTGGTGGTTGAAATCATGACTGTTGCATTTCTTGGGAAGCAGATTTTAAGTTGTTATGCTGCTAAAATTCCGGCAGAATTTATATATGTGATGTATTATGAATATGTATCCATATATCCTCCAAATTTAAGTGACCATGATTATGTCAATCATGAGGACTATAACGATTCCATATTACTTGGGCCAGCCCCGGAATGAAATTAAGGGAAGTAGATCGGTAGGAAAGTCGGGGAAAGTAAACCTGGCCATTCTGTATAGGAACAAGCTCGATTTTGAAAAATAGATTATTAACCAGGAGTTATATGGCCTAAAACTCCTAGGTGACCAAGTATGGAAAATTAAGAGACGTAGTCAAGAAAAGTTATGGGTTTGAATGCTTCCACATTTACATTCTTTTTCATATAGCTTTGTACGTGTTATGTAATTTATTGTGTTTAGTTTGAGTTGCGACTTATTACCTATGATATTTATTCTATTTACTCTGTTGACTATATGTGTTCTTTCTGTTTCTTAAGTCTTTAAATAAAATGGACCCTTGCTTCGGACTACTTTTCTTTAAACACCTACGAATTGAGATGTTTACTTTGCTGCTTACCTTTTTATATAATTACACAAAAATCGAAGCAACTAAGAATTATTGCAACATTAGTGTAAAATAGTTAAGAGAATCCTATTGAGATTGAGAATTTCTCCAAATTCTTATCCTGTTGTATGTCTGTGTCATTCTCAGACAATGGACATAGCGGCGACAATCATACTCTTCGCTGAGATGCCAGAGCTGCAGTAGCATTACGACCATGTGATAAACTCCCTGTACATGACCGCCACCTGCCAACTCTGTCTATATATCTTCTTCCACAGAGACTTTACCATTCTTTTTAGTCCTCTTTTTAACCCTGTATCTCTCTTTTTAGCGATTCCTCTGTATATGGCCCATCCTATTCCTCCATCAGTAGCACCACCGGTAGCACCACTCTGTTAGCTAACCCAGCATCCTCTGAGAGTGACCCCTTAGAGATGGTAGACTTTTCTTCTTCCTCCTCCTCAGCCCCTAATGATGACTATGCACCTGCCGACTTTGGCATGGCGAATGAATTCCTCTCCTCGGAGTCCGTCTAGTGGAGCTACCTGTACCTACAGACTACAATTGTACAAAATGGCCCCCTTTTTAGTACCTTTTATGAGCTTGGGCCATGGACACTGCTTTCTTTTGCTTTTCTCATGTATCCACGATAGTGAAATGTTCTTTGAGGACCTTTATAGAGATGTTTGCACAGATATGGACCGATGTCTTTTTGCTTATGGTCCAACTTGATGTACTTGACATTATAACCATATGAATACATGAGATGATGATGTTTATATATATCAGATATATTGTGATAACTTTTATTTCCGTCTGTATCGTTTACTTTTCATTTATACTATAACACACTTCGTAAGATATATACAAATATATCTCGTAATCTAAATTGAGCTGATAAATTATACTTAGTTATAAACTAATACCGTAAAATCAATTTACTTGGAAGTAAGCTAAACGGAAAATTATAGACGCGTAATAAACCACTGAGTATAATATTTTGACTTAAGTATAGTATTATATTTATTAGGGTGTTACATTAGTGATATCTAAATGCCACCAAATAAAGATTGTTTGCCTTCAATTTTGCAAGGGAAAGCTTCGGGTATGGATTTTAATAGGAAAAAGATTAACTAAGCATTAACGGGGTTTAAATTAAAAAGGAAAACTTTCATATTCTACAAAAATATGGGGGAAAATGATGGTAAAAAATATCATCCCATTCAGATAAGTAAGGAACACATAATCGCTAATATTATAACCTAACATTCATGTCAGTTTTTTCCATGTATAATTTGAATGCCGAAATTGCAAGATTGAAACATTTCAAAAATATTAAGAATGTAAATAAAATTAAAAAACTTTTGAGACTATTGAAATTGTTGTAAAACATAGGAGACGTAAAAAAGGCTTTACCCTAAATAAATTCATTTTATCATGTTAAGTACTTGTTTTATGATATAAAAACATATATAACTTTATATTTTTGTTTGTTTAAAGTTTTTCTTGATACATAAACTTTTATAATTTTGTTAATAATAAATTTATATTAGTTTTTCTAATTATTACCAATTGTTCACTCGATTTGAATTCTTAATATTATAAGTAAATTCGCATAGAATCAAAATTTACTTATAATGCAACTAACAACTTTTTGAATATATTACTATTAACAAAAAAAAATCTTTGTTATTTATCTATAGAATAAATTAATAAGGTACATATAATTGTCATTAATCCTCAAATTTTCCCACGCTAGTTTTTAGGAATATTTAAGTGTTTTACTATGTCTAACCTAATGTATAGGTTAAGTAATAAAAATAACATTCATTATTTATCTCAATTACACAAAAAAGTAGTAAATATTTTTAAAATTTTTAAGACATTAAACATCTATACTTTTTATATAATAGTTTCTATTTGTGATTTATTAACATGTAAAACCCATGTTTTAAAGGTTCCTTTTGAGGAACTAAATGGAAAATTTTAAACATCCATATAAGGGAAAGGATTTATTACTTAAGCTTTCGTACTCTTTCATCTCCTTCTTCTTCTTGTGAACTTTTGTGACTTCTCGTTCCTATGAAATGAGATATCTGTGCTTATTGTAGTCTTTCTACTGTTTCCACTTCAATCTGCATGTCTTATTTTGTTCTCGTGAATTCGTTTATTTGTTTATATCTTTGGTAGTTGTTGTGTATATAAAAAGAAATTATTATTAGAAGGATAAAATAAGTATAAGAAAGGTGGACAGTTTGCTATTCTCCTTTGGAAACACAACATACGAAGAACATGCTAGATACTAATACACAAGAGTCGTCTCCTTTTTTTGGGGTTTGTGTACCAATGAGACTATAGGAAATAAACCATGGGAAGGAAACCATAATAACAGCCTTGTCCCAAAGCCAGCATAGTTTTTACCTTAAATTACAATCATTCCACTCCATCTGAAGACACTACAATGAGCCAAAAATAAAACCCTGCCCATAGAAAGATCTCAGAGTTATAAGCAAACATTTAGGGTTAAAAAACTTCTCAATCTTTTTATGAACATTTTAGTATCCCTATAATTTTTTTTTTGCTCCTTCTTGTATCATTATTTATAATGTTGAGTAGATGGAGGATATGCAACATTGTCTCACATATAATACTATACTTAAGTTATAATATCATTTTGACGAGTTGTTACAATTAAATTGGACAGACCTTGATTCATTATTTGCTTTAAGTTTTGAGAAAATACAACATCTCTTGCATTCTATGAATAGGTATATTACAATACGATTTTTCTCAAGTACATAAGCAAGACTACTAGAAGTTTCAACTAATAAAACAGTTTGCTCGTACTAGTATATGAGGATGTGCTTGTCAATGTGTCTTCGACAAACAGTTCAACTACAGTTGACTTCTGTTGAGTGGATCTTTATTGAGCTCCTCTGAGTTCTCAATAAGATTCCTAAGTTGCTTGATAATTCATGTCATCGTCGCCGTCCTAACTGCTTCTGTTTATTTAGAAAAAGTGGTCTCATGCATAAATATATAAATTTATTTATTAAGTTTGGAAAACATGTTCTCCCGAAGTAGATTAATTTTTAACAATCACTTGGTAGCTTCTAGACCGGATATAAGAATAGCAACAGGTAATTTCAACCATAGTAATAATGATGATAATCATACAGTATGTATATGGGAATGCACATGCTAAACCTTATACATGGGCTTGACTTTAATAACCTCACTTTTCTCTTGCTTTACTCAACACACCTAAGCATTATGTATCGCCATCCCCAGGGTGTTTGCTCTCATCTTTCATTTGTACTTGGTCCCCTGAAAGTGAATGGCCTCTCTCATCTCTGGATAATAGCCTGCTTTTCAAAATTGAGCACGTTTCTATGCGTGATTGCTGAGTTTACTTTCCCCAACTCTCACACAGACTTATACACCTTAAATCTATTCAGGGGCTAGTCCAAGTCATATGGAATCATGCTTTCACCATCGATAATTTATTTATGATCAACATGCTTGAATGACTTAAAATCATAATGCATAATTCATATATTTTCTGCCAAAAATTTGGCAACATAACGACTGAATATAAAGCTTGCCCAAATGTAGCAGAGTAATTCTCAGCCAGCCAGTCAAGATACCAAAATCATCATAATCATACGCCACCATTACAGTAGTTTAATAAAGAATTTCATCAATAATCTCATTTACTGACTAGTCATAGTTCAAGAGTTTCCAACTATGTGAAATTTGTTAATGCACTTCAAAGTTTTTGAATCTGTCCTGTTTTATAAATTATGCCATAATTTCATTTTAACTTATTTAAATATGAAAATTTAGTATGTTATGGCATTACTAGTCTATTTTTAGTTCTCTTTAGTCCCCTCAAGTTTTGCTAATTATAAATTGAGTTATTGAAATTTTACTTAGAGCTGCCCTGATGCTGGGTAGATTTGAGCACTTAATTGTTAAAATTCACTAAAAATCCAATTTTTATTAGTTTTATCCAAAATTTATATCTAAATGAAGTTTATTAAACCATATTTCATTCCCCACAAGCTTCGTATTGAATGGATAAATAGAGCTCGAGTTATAGACTCTCAAATTGGACTAAAAGGAGCTACATTATTTCACTAGAATAGAGCCTTAGGTCAAGTTTAAAGAATTACTGAGAGCAACACAGTTTAGATCTAAATCTGAAATTTTTATGCATAATAATCTATATGTTAGCTTCTTAACAAAATTTGTTGCACTCGATTTGAAGTTGTATAGGGCGAGTTGTGCCCTTCACAACCCGTACTGGTTAGAACATTAGACATGATTCAAAAGGTTATTTCAAAAATTCACAACTTTCTCATTTCAGAACCAATGTCTTATAATTTATATAGTTAGAAAGCTTTGGATGTCTAGTTTCATCTAAAAATAATTTCATAAATTTTTGACCTTTGTAATTCAAAACGTACTACATGCAGTATAGATATGTCCTAGGGTTTTAAATTTCAACAATCTTGTTTGAGTTTTTCTTTGAGTTGTTGACCAATTTTCTAACCCAAACTAAGAATTCTCATGCTCAATCAATTAAAACAAGTCATATAATCATTATATAACATCATAATAAAGAGAATCACAAAAACCCTAATTAGCCACATAACTCTAATATCAAGCGAAACTCAAGAATCTTACCTCAAGTCTTGAGTTGTAGCTAATAAGAAGTAAGTTTGTGATGAAAGAGTGGAAGTAGGATGAAAGATTAAAGATGGGGGGATGAAATTAGGAAAGAAAGTGGGAGAGAGAGGTCTGGTCTTGGGGCCAAAAATATGAGGGGAGAGAGAGGGACTTCATTTTGTATCTTTAGTCATAAGAATGAAAATGACTTATGTTTATAATTGGTCGATCTCGAACGGTCTTGAATTTGGTTGAGCTTCCACCCTTTTGTGGCTAGGATGGCGCCACCAAGAGGGTTGTGGGTGGCTAAATTTTAGCCACTCATTCTAGGGTTTAAACTAATATTCGTGTCAACCTACATTATAAATTTTTAGTAGTTTGATTCTTAAGCTACATAATACCGAAATCAACCTGATCCTTCTTAATTTGGCAAAATATTATTAATGGTCTTCACCAAATTTTCTACATAGCAAATCTAAATATTCCTAACCCTAATATCCATATTTTAACCCTAATTAATCATATCACTCTAATGCGAAGAAATAAATTAATTAACAGCGCTAACCAGACGTACTATTCTTCGAGATGTTACAGGATAGCCTAGTAGTTAAGAATAGAGGAAGATCAGGATATTCTCTATGTGAAGTCATTAAAATGGACTTAGATCTAAATGGCCTTTCTGAAGACATGGTCTATGATAAAATGCAAGGGTTTTGTCTGACCTATGAAGTGGGTAAAGTATCCTTATTTGATTATATGTCACTAATTTATAATTGGCAAGCTTGGTACATTAACAAATTTATTTGCATATGGTGGCTTCTATTTTCTTTAGCTTTCCAATCTATAATGGTGACGTTCCTCTTATTCTCAATGATTTATGTTATTGTTATAAGTTATTCAATTTTTTTTTCCAAAACTTATTTGGACTAGTTTATAGATGGGGTTTAGTTAGCTTGAATTGCCAAGTACGTTTGGGATTTGGGAATTGTTATGTCTGATTTTGTAGAATCCAAACTTGCATCTTTGTGTACACTCGATATTCCTTTCATGATTAAACTGTTAATTGTTGTCTTTTGCTCATTATTTGTGATGTTATACTTAGCTATTAGAATGTGCTTGTTCTTTGAAAGTAAGTGATCAGACAATAACATTTCGATTGTGTGTCACTGATTTTTAAGTGGTAACCTGGTTACATTGGTAAAATTCATAGTTTTCCTAATTACTTTTTGCTATGCTCGAATATTTTATTCAATTGGTTGGTGGATCTTATTTTGTCTAAGTGATGATTTGTTCGCATTTGCCCCTTAGCAGCAATGTCCATTCAACTTCTCTGTGTGTGTATATTCTTAAGTGTTGCCCTATTAGAGATTGGATTTTGCTTGAATATTCTGTAGTCCTTGATGCAGGCTCATGATCTAAATGTCTTTTGATGAATTGTTAGGTTACATGTAAATTTTACCTATGAGCACATATGGGTCAACTGAATGCACCGCTGTACTGTTGTGGCTATTTGGGATCGGAAGTATACTTTCTGATCCTAGGTCTCGTTAACTTTAGTATCATTTTATTTCTTATGTTTCTAACGTTAATTTGTTATGGATTTCGTGGCAACATGTCTCGACATACTTGTATTGATGTTAAGGGGTAGCTGTGCACTCTCTACCTTTGTAGAGTTGTTTTATTCTAACTTACGTTTTGGTTCTAAGGATATGCGAGTTAAATTCAAACACCTTTTATTTTTGTTTTGCAAGTTAAGCATCATTGTCCTTATAGATGGTCGTGTTGGCACTTGTATGATATATAAGCGAGTAGTTTTCCTAAAATTCGGAGGCCAAATTTTCTAAATAAGGGGAATGTAATACCCCATTTAAAATTAGAATGTTAAAAGTGGGATTTTTTTTTTCAAAAAAAAAAATTGCATAAGCTTGAGTCTTTGGGGCTAATTTCTTTATTCACATTGAATCATATAGTGATAGAATTAAAACTAATCAAATGAAGAGGTTTTGTAAAATAAAAGTGTGTAAATCAAGTTGAGACCACATAACACCCTCATTTGTGATGAATACACCAAACTCCCTTTTCTTTTTCTTTTTTTTGCCATTGCCCAAAACTTTCTATCTCATTATTCTTCTCTCCCCCTAGATTTCACCTATCCCTTCCCCTTCTTTGTTATATTTTTCCCTTTCTTGGCTCCTTATTGCTGCGTCTCCTTCCATTACAAGCCACGATTCGAGTTCCTTCTCTCAGCCATTAGCACCACCACAGCTCCCTTCTTCCAGCCATGCTCTTTGCCTCTAGTCTCGCCACCACCACCATCGCATCTGTCTCTCCCAGTCATGCCACCACCATTGCGTTAGAGCCTCTCTCCGTGAGGCACCTTCTCTCTTTGCTAAGCTTTCTCTTCTAAGGTAGCTCCCTCTCTAGTTTTGCCTATCTTCGTTTTGCTTCCTTCATTGGAGGCTGGGCAATTTTTGTTTCTTCAAAGCAACCTTAGCCCTTGGATGAGTCCTTTCTTCTCGTTTTGTGTCCCTGTTCCCTAAAAATTTGATTGACTTGCATGATGTTGGTTATTGTTGGAAATTCTTAGTAACCTCAAGTGGACTTGGGGCTTTGAAGTCTTGACTTTTAAATTGGGAGGATTAAAAGAGTTGGGAGTTAGTTAGCTAAATTTTACTCTTATCTTAGGTGCTAATCAATTTAACTTGTTAGTTTTGTTGTTATTTTACTAATAATCATAATTATGCTGTAATTGACTGGATTGTTAGTATGGGTATGTTATTACCTTTCACAAGTATTCTTATTTCAAGAGGTGGCCCCAGTAGTTGGTGGTCATATGGCATTCATGCTTTGATGGGTTAGGTTATACCTTATATAGCTATTGAATAACAAATAGATAAATAGATAAGGGCTATGTTAACTTGATTATACTTACTAAAGATTAAAAATGGAAAATAGGATTGGGGTTTAGATCCTAAACCATAAATTTTGTTTAAATTGGTCATGTGCTGGTTTCAGATTTTTAGGAAGATCAACCTTCAAGTTTGGTAGCCCCCTAAGGTGTAGACTCTATGCTCTGTAATATTTTGTGAGTGGACAACATTTCTATAGCATATGCATTTTATGCAAGTACGTAGTATTTGGTTTGATTTGAGATCAAATATGGAAGTTACTTCTATACATATAGTTAATTCTGAATATTTTGTTTGATTTTGCTTAAATTATTCTATACTTTGACATGGGTACTATTTATGGATATTTGATTTTGTTTTTGGAGAAACTAAGCTTGTAAGAATTTATTGATTGTTTAAAAGACTCTTGGAAAGGTATTATGAATTTTATAACAAGCAGGACAAGCTTTGTGAACAATTATCTAGTTTATTCTTTTTCCTGATTGAGAAAATCATGATTTGGATTTGGAAACCTTGTTAGTAATTTCGTTTTTGAAAGCTTTGGATAATAATTGCTATTTTAGAACTTCATTGAAAACTGTGGAAGGACTCTCGGACAATCGGTAGCTAGCGGTTGATGACGCTAGCCTCGATGCATTGTGGTTAGAACCTAGCTAGTAGGGGTATTGCTAGCTCGGTATGTGTGTAAGGCCAATACACACACCGACTCTGTTACATTGGAATTGATGAATTCCTATTTGTAAATATCTCTGAACTGGAAGCCTTCTAACTTTGATATTTGTATTTGAAAAACATATTACAAGTTTGATATTTTTGTTTGATAAATGTGTTGTTAGATTCTATTAATTATTATTATTATTATTATTATTATTATTTAACTGTTTTCCACTAAATTTATTTCTATGCTTATATATATTTATATATGTAGGTGTGTTTTACTCTATACCTGTTTTACTCTATTCCTCAAGCTTGTCCTCATATGTTATAGATTCTTGTCCCTCATTAGGTCAATTGGACTCACTCCTCATCTTCTTCCTGTTTTAGAATTAAGTGCAGGTTGGTGAGTAGAGCATCCTAACTAGAAAAGGGTTGGAAGCTTCAAGAGCCAATCATGTTCATCCATGCGGGCCATAAGTTTTTTTTTTTTTTTTTCAATTTGGAGTGGTATCTATTATATATTTGTTGTATAAAATCTTAAGTATGTTCCTTAATCCATAGGCAGGGTTTGGCTTCTATTGTTTTATAGTGTTGTGATAGATTTAGTTGTCAATTAGTATATCAATACTAGTATATATGTTTATCTTCTTGGTTCTGGGCTTTAAAAGTATTCTAAGCATGCAAGTTGATTTCGAGATTGTGTTTTGGATGCTATTGATCTATTGGTTCTCTAGTTGAGTTGTATGGTCTGAGTTGTAACAGAGATTATTTGTATATTGGGAACTGTCTAATTTTAAAGGGAAACTCTGTTTGTTTGTTTCTAATGTGTTTTGGTAGGCTAGTTGGGGAATAGTATTCCCTAAGCGCCAGTCACGGCCGCCTTTGGTGGGGTCATAACAAGCTATAACTAAGCAAAGGTTAGGGTTCTTTTAAGGTGAAGTTAAAAAACTTGTAACAGATTTATTAGTTGCTAAATCGATCTCTAATTTTGAAATTACACGAGAAAATAATAAACTAAACATATTGCCTGCTAAATTGGTCACTAATATAAAATTAGAGATCGATTTAATGACTGATATTAAAAATAACAAAAAGTAATAAACTAAATTAATCAGTCACTAATCTTACAATTAGAGACCAATTTAGTGATCGATTAATTTGATAAAAAAGGGTGTTCTTCTCAAACAAATTTGATCACTAAATCGGTCACTATTTTGGTAATTAATGACCGATTTAGTGACCAATTTGTATAATAATGCATTTGTCATACTCATACAAAATCAGTTGCTAAATCGGTCACTAATTACAAAATTAGTGATCGATTTCGTTGATAAGGTTGTTTTCTTCTCAAATAACATCGGTCATGAAATTGGTCACTATTTGCAAGATTAGTGACCGATTTGTTTCTTAAAACATTTGATGTACTCACATGCATTTGTCATACTCATATAAAATTAGTCGCTAAATTGATCACTAATTTTGTTACCAATTTTGTTGATAAGGTTGTTTTCTTCTCAAATAAAATCGGTCAATATTTGTAAGATTAGTGATTAATTTAGTGACTGATTTGTTTCTTAAACCATTTGATGTATTCACACTAAATCGGCTACTAAATCAGTCACTAATCGGTTACTAATCTTGCAAAATAGTGACTGATTTTGTTAGTATATCAAATTTTATAGAATTTAGAATCGGTCACTAATTTTGCAATTAGTGATCGAATTAATGACCAATCTAAATAATAAACCATTTGATATACTCACACAAAATTGGTCATTAAATTGGTCACTATTTGCAAGATTAGTGACCCATTTGCTTATTAAACCGTTTGACATATTCACACAAAATCAATCACTAAATCGGTTACTAATTGCAACTTTAGTGACTGATTTTATTAGTATATCAAATTTTATAGAATTTATAATCGGTCACTATTTTTGCAATTAGTAACCGATTTAATGATTGATTTATTTAACAAAGTTCTTATTATTCTCAAACTAGATCTTTAGTGTCTGAATTTTTAAAAAATGCTCTTTTCTTTTTTGTAAAATAATCAATCACTAAATCAGTTACAAGATAAATCTTATTTAGCGACCGATAATTATTTCAAATTATATGATTGGAAATCAGTCACTAAATCGGTAGCTAAAATTACGGATTTAGTGGCCAATTTTTTAAGCACAAATTGACTCTCTGGTTTCCTTTATCGATCGCTAAATCGGTTACTAATTTGCCAATTTAGCAACTGAAATTCATTCACTAAAGTGGTTGCTATTCCGATTAATTCTAGTAGTAATGCCAAGTCATACAAGCAATAAAGTGATGACAAAAGTATCGTCTCACAAGGATAGATCAGGTATTAAGTAACTAATAGGAATGACTATTTAGACCAAAAGAAATCATATGATTAAAGAAAACTAAAAATCAAATAAACAAGAGAATAAAATAGGAATAGCACTCAAAGATGACTTAGATCGCTGGGATAGACACTAGGGTTAATTGATTTCACCTAGTTATGGACTCAATTATCGTGGATCTCAATTATCTAGTTTTTACCTTAATTGATTAGCAGTCGGATTCCCTAAACTAATTCTAGGCCTTTCTCAAAGTCAAGTAATTCTCTTTATCCTAAATTGATTGCCTAATAATATCTTAGTTACAAACTAATTTAGGAAAAGGCTGAAATTCTATAGATTCATAAGATAACCACATGAGTTGCATTTTCCTATCTCTAGTTTTCGCTCATTTCATAGTGTTTATGATGAGAAGCTTTGTTTACAAACCCTATATCTAGTTATTGCAAACCAACAAATCAATTAAATGGTAGTCAATCACTCAAAAGCATTAAGAACAATCATAAAAACTTAATAATTAAGATAAAACATAAATAAAATTAATCCACAAGTAAAATCTTCTCATAGTAGGATCTATCAACGCCCTAGAATAGGGTTTAGTGCATAATGAAATCACAAACAACACAAAGAAAGAAAAAGAAATGGGAAAACCAAATGCCATAGAAACCAAAGCTGGAAATAAGGATTCAAGATGAATGTGGATTTCTCCATCTTGATGTTGAGCTCTGGAATGCTTGAATCTTTGTGTTTGCTCTCCAGGGTTGCTACTTTGTGTCTCCTGGTATCTAACTGTGTCAAAAGGTGTCAAAAAGATCCTTTGGGACTCTAAACATTTGCCTTTTATATAGCCCATTGGTCCCTTTCTTTAAAATTTGGCCAGAGCCCAAAAGTTTTATAGTCAGGAGCACACTATAGTGCAACTGGTTATGCTATAGTGCAATTCAGTACAACCAAGTGCGGCATTTTGTTGCTCGCGCTATAGCACACAATTTTGTGCTATCCGCATTTTTGCCTCTTTTGCCCAATTCTAAGCCCAGTTTGAGCACCAAATCCTCCGAATTGGCCTTGGGTCTCTTCTTCAAGTTAGCTTTCCAATGCCTTTGGAACCACCTCATTTGGACTTTAATAGTATGAGATATTGGTAAAATAGTGATGAAAGGTCAAACTTAATAACATCAGAGGTAGGATAAAGCTTCCATTTTGTTTTGCCTTTTTCTCTTAGAAGACTCAAGAATAGGAAAAGTGTCCAATAACAAAGTTGGAGATCTCCTTCTCTTCTTTCTAATAAATCTTGAATCATCATAATTCGACTTCTAGAAAACTAGATATAAAATTTCCAATGCCGAAAAGTCCCAATTTAATGCAAGATAGGCTCCAAATTATAACTTGAGTGCTTGTACCCAATGACAATTAGACAAAAACATAAATAATTATCTAAAAGCATGTTAAAATGACAATCAAACTAGAAAATAACCTGAATCAAAATAACCAACTAAAAATAACTAAAACACTAAATAAATTCAAGTAACTAAAATCTAAATCTAAATAAAATAAAGCAAAATTCACTCACTAAGAGGAGTTATCTTGAAGTAATTCCCAAGATGTTTGCAATAGTCAAAGATCTAAAAAATGGCGTGGTTAATGTAGAATATCAGCAATGGAAGAAACAGGATGTGTTGTTGAAATCATGATTGCTTTCACTAATGATAAAGTTGTTTACTACAAGAATGGTTGGATGTGATTTTTCTCATAAGACTAGGTTAGAAACTTTCTTTGCTTCTCAAGTCAAAGACAAAGTAAGGAAATTTAGGAATAAAGTTGGAAATACCAAGAAAGGAGGTTTTGTTAGTGATTATCAGATAAAGATTAAGAGCATGATTGATGCTCTCATTTCTGTTGGTGCATCAGTTACTAATTTTGATCATGTTGAGGTTGTCCTCAATGGATTAATAGAAGAATATGGTCTATTTATTACTACTGTAATCTCTCAAGTTGAGCCTATTTCAATTGGAGAACTTGAAGCCTTGCTCATGATTCAAGAAGAAATGATTCAAAATTTTGAGAGAAATGATAATTTTGTTCAAGCAGATGTTGCATAGTTTTACCAAAACCGGTTTCCTTCGAGAAGTTCTTAAGATTAGAATACAACATTTTAATCAGACTCAAGGTCATAGGGTTTTCATGGCAAAGGAGGTGGATTAGGTAGAGCAGATCATTCTTCTAGACTTACATGCCAAGTTTGTGATAAGGTTGGCCATATTGCACTTAATTGTTTGCACATGCTTGACTCTCAATTTGGTGCAATTTCAGGTAGAGTCTCAGAGATATGATTCCTCAATGCCACCAACCACTCCAAGACTGAGAGCAAATTTATCAATAAGCAATGTATTTGCCACTCTAGCCACTGTTCATGGTCCTAGTTGGTATCTAGACTCAGGTGCCACTCATCATAAGACCCTTGATCCACTTAATCTCACGAACAAGGCTAATTATGGAGGTTCTATGAAGGTCTTTTGTTTCCTCAACTAAAGGATATTCAATCTTTCATTTATGGCACTCCAGACTTGGTCATCCTTCACCAACTGTAGTGTCTAGGGTACTTAAGTCTTGTAATCTTCCTTTTTCTATTGATAAGTCTTTTGTGTTCTTTATGTTGTCTTAGGAAGTTTCACCAACTACCCATTTCTAATTCCATTTCTGTATATGAATCCCTACTTGAACTGCTGTACTCTGATATTTGGGGTGCTGCCCCCATTCTTTTAATAAATGGTGCTAGATACTACATTCATTTTATTGATGCATTTTCTAAATATACTTGGGTTTATTTGTTTCATTCTAGATCTCAACTCAAATTGATGTTTTTACATTTCCAACATATGGTTGAATTGCAACTTGATACCAAAAATTAAAATGTTTCAAAGTGATATTGTTGCTGAATATGTGAGTTTATCTAAGTACTTGTAGGGTAATGGCTTAGTTCACATGTTTTCCTATCCTCATGTGCACCAACAAAATGGTCTAATAGAGAGGAAGCACAGACATATTATTTATCTGAGTATTGTAGTCTTACCTTTCTTGTTGCTAATTTATTTTGGATTAGAAATCTGCATGATGAGCTTTAGATCCCTCTTGCTGCTACGCCTATGGTTTATTGTGACAATCTGCTAATCCTATTCTACACTCTGAATCTAAGCATTTCGAGCTTGATTTACATTTTTTCCCGAGATCATGTTGCAAAGGGGCTTGTTCAGATTAGCCATATCCTAGCTTATGCTCAGGTTGCTGACATTTTAACCAAGCCAGTTTCCTCTGCTTTCTTTCGTGAATTTCGATCCAAACTTAGCATTGAAGATGCTTAATCCCTGTGTTTGAGGGGAGATGAAAGGAGATGAAAGGAGTAACATCTCATAGCTTGTGAAGGAAGTTAGTTTCTATAGTTTTCTATTATAGGTTTGTTAAAAAAGTTGGTTATGGTTAGTTACTCACTTTTACAGCTTAAGCCTTATGTATTTATACTGTATAGTACGTGTAATTCAGTGTAATGTGAATCATTTTTTTCTCACTGAGATCTCTCTTTTCTCTCTCAAACTCTCTTCTCTTTTCACTTCAAGCCTAGCTCTGATACCTTACACACCGCACACAAGGAAATTGGAAAGATCATAAAGGTAAAAGTGAAGTCGTAAGGCTGTGGCAGCTGGAACCGGATGATAAAGTGTGGTCATTTTGGGCATAATCGAAATGCTATGCTGGGGGAAGGATCATTGGGAGCAATTAATGAATGTGAGGCCCTTATCGTTAAATTCACCTATTAAAGGAAGAAGGAATGGACAAATTTTCTTTTTTTAATTACCATATTATAGTTACAACTATAATTAGAATTACATTTTCATTTTACATGTTTTGGATGAGGCTAATAAAGATTGAAGCTTTCAAATCACTATCACTTGAGCCACCGGATCTACCATATGTGTAGATTTGGATCAATCAAGTTCAACTAATTGATTTGACAAAGATAAAATAAACTTAATCCCAGATCCGATATCAATAAAACCCTCATAAAAATCAAGAAATAGTTTGACCAAAAGGATGTCACGATTGGAATGTGGCAAATTGAAGTCATTCTGGCATAAAGAAAGCAAAGGCAAAGCAAAAGAAATGGTAGAGCAGGAGTACCTTAATAAGGGGAGAAGGCATTTTATGTTTTATAGATTCTAAATTTACTAATAACGCGTCCTTTTTTTTCACTTGACAAACTTAATTGGAGATACATGAGAGACTATTGGAAAAGGAGATAATAGATTTTTATGCTTATTTTACATGTCAGAAATGCTTTTTGGCACGGAAGTTACTTTCCTAACTGCTGCACGAACCATATGCATTGGCTATTGAAATAGTGATTTCTGCCAAGTCCCTTGTTTTCTCTCTCCATTTTATTTTGTTCTCTTCCCTCATTGGCTAAAATGTTGACTCATACTTGTTGCATGAAAATTTTTCGTGTCAACCAGCATTGCTCTTTACATAGGTATAGTTTTCACTATTTGATTATCATTGATCCCACTAAAACTTTCCCACAATTATACTGTAGCTCTAGTGCCTGTACAAATGTGAGAGATAAAATTAAGGGGGTAGGTGATACTAAGCGTTTTCCAATTATCAACTCACCAATAGGCGAATTGTTTTTATTTTTATTTTTTTTAGTATATAAAACTTTAGGTTGACGAAAGGGCTTGTCCGTAGTCCACAATCTGAGTATACTTTTGAACTCATTCGGCATTTATAAAAGTACTTATAGATTATTAACCAACAAAAAAATTTAGAAATCAAATCCAAATCATGACGATGCATGAATAGAACACCAACTAAGTGAATTAACTCACTTCAATGGTGGAATTGTTTAAAGAGAGGGTGTAGGACAATTTTGTTTGTTAATTTAAAGTAGCCTCCTTTTAGTACATATATATTTAAATGAATCTTTAAAGATCAATAAGGGAATTAGCATAGTAATTGAGACACATTATAATCTCAAAGAAAATTTCGATTCAATTTTTAAAGAGAACACTAATTGAAAGGATAAGTCTCATTATGCTCGAAAGAGATTAATCAAGATGAGGGATATCTTGGGGCACAAAAAAAGAAAAAAAAGAAAAATGAAAAAAAGAAAAAGGAGCCTTTGAAGACTTGAAACTAGAAGAACAATAAAAAGGCGACATGTAAAGAATTGAAGCCGCAACACCAACGATAGTACGACAAAAGCATGAATTAAGAACTGCACTACTTGATTAACCTACGATGAGTCAACAACAAAACCAATATACCGATAAAAAATAAATGACAAAAGCAAATGCAAGGATCAGTCTGGGCTTCATTTGAGAGCCACATATTAATTAATTATTTTTACAAGTGATTTTAAAATATTAAATTTTCCGTCAAATAGCAGAACAAAAATCTTATTTTCAATTATGTAATCAATTTATCAATTTTACAAGGATCAATTATTGTCATCAATTATTTTCATATTCTTATAATTTCAATGTTTGACTTTAATTATCGTTCAGAGTTCGGCAGATAGATGGAGAGTTGGGGAGTTGTTGCGTACATCCTGTGGCAAAAGTACTAAGTTAGATAGAACCTTAGTAAAGTATGTTTTATCTGCAAAATTTCAGTTGTTTGAATCTGATAAAGACTACTTTATGGGGAAAAATAATTTTAATATTTTAAATAAATGTTAATCATGTATCTGAAAAAAAAAATCTCATGAAAATAATTAAAAAGAATTGAAAAGGACGGCAAATTATTCTGTAAACTTAACAAAATAATGAAAGTATGGCCATCGAAATAAAGTAGTTGAAAGATTTGGTGGAAGAGAGAGAAAAAATGCACCATGTATGTGACAAATATGGGTAATATTTTGGTTACGATGTCTTAGCCATGGCATGAAACTATTTTATTTCAGCGTCCTTTGCACGGCATAAGCCACAATAAAGAAAGTGTCAATAGTAGTTTTGTTTGATTTTGATCTATTCCACTTGTGCTTTGTTTTGCATTTTGATCGACGGGTACGAATCAACTTGTTTTCTGCTGAAGATAGTTTCCAGTGTCCCACTCAACGGCCCTCTTCTGCAAGAGCAGTGTATGGGGTCTCAATGCTGAAACTAACGTCAAAAAGTTCTCAAGTTGCACTTAAACTAATGCTCTTTTAATTTTATTTTATTTTATTTTATTTTTTCTGTGATCACAAAAGATGATATGTCACATCACACATATTATTATAAGCTACATAATTGTGATATACGTAATTGTGATAAGTGCCTTGGCATATAATATCGGATCCACCTTACCATAGAGGCCAGTTTGATAAATACATCTTGGTACAGACAAACCGACCACTTGGAAATGGAGTAGACATATTTGAGTAAAATTAGCTGCACTACACTTAATCCACAATTAATTAAATTTCATCTACAAATATGAAATAGACCGCTTGTTCTTTGAGAGCACCAAACTTTCTTGCTATTGCTGCAAATATATATCCTAGTAATTAGTGAAAACGCACTTTGAAAAATGTGTTTTATTTGTGCGTGTGGGGGGGTGATTTTTTTTTTTTTTTTCAAAAATAGCAAGGATTCATCCAAAGAATACAGAAAATATTAAATCCCATAGTGGAGAGTTCCCAAAAGCGTCATAAGCAATCAACAACTAGTACAATGAAAATACATAAAATGGATTACAAAAAGAAGAGTTTACAATGGCTACTTGTAACGGCGCTTATCATTTTCCCTGAGGTTGAAAGTGATAATATTTACATGAACACCTTTCATTTGTTGAAGAGACAATGGAGCATGCATTTCATGTAGCCCGGGTTCAACTTGTAACTGACCTACGTCTACCTTTGTAGTAAGAGAGTTGGTATAAGGAGATATAGGCACATTGGGATTATTAAGGTTAGCATTGCCAAGTGTGATTGTCCGTTTTACATTGCCCTAGCTCTAGGCAACCAGATTGCAACGTGAGCTTGGTAGATTGGCTTGTATTCCTCATTTCTGTTACTGAAAGAATTGCTAAGTAGAAGTGTTACACCATATTAGCCATTGCTCCACAATGAAAATTTTGTGGTTTCCCCTAGATCCTAGAAAGGACATATGTAAGTTTAATATGGATTGGGAGATTATCAATACCCCTCTGTCAAGTTAAGATTAACACACATATTAAGAAATTCATAAATGATCCTAATAATAGTAAAAGTTAAGCTAATTTTATAAAATTATCCTTACGAAATTACAACTTTTTTTATATTTTCTATTAACTGCATTAATAAACATAATTAATACAAGGATAAAATTGAAAAAATTATTAATAACTTCTTGATATTTGAAATAAATAAATAGTTTAAAGCATGAGTAAAAAAAACTCTAAATGAACAGATATCGTGAAAAGGATTGAGTAGATAGTAGGCAATAAGGCACTAAACACAAGGTTTTATTTTGGGGTTAGAATCTTTTCTCCTCTTTTGGTCAGCAAAACTCATAGGTTCCATCCCAAATAGTTAGTTAGTTGGTGAGCATATTGTATAAATAAGCCTAAAGACTATTGCCAATCATAAGTGAATGGTAAATATTAGTAAAAATTAATTCAATTAGAGTTTTTTCTCTTTAACTCAAAAAAAAAAAAAGATATTTGGTTTTAATAAAAAACACTTTACACACAGTTGAAATTATAGTTATAGTTATTAAATTAAAATTGGACCCGTTGTTGACTCAGTTAAACTATTGAATCAACGTGTTACTAATTGAACCGTTAAGTCATTAGTTGAATCACATAAAATTAAATAAGCATATAAATGTTTAATATAAATAAAATAAATAAAAATTTAGACTAATCACAATCACAAGTAAAATTAAAGGTGTAAATAAATATTTAATTACTTTCAATTATAATTAATATATTAAATCAATCTAAATTTCTTTTCTAATCTTTGCCCAAATTATTATGTGGTTATGTTATAGAATATTAATCTAATTTATTTAAAAATAATTGAGAATAGTTCTATTGTTTCCTAGTTTAATATTAAATTTCATTTCATTTGTTCTTTTTTGTTAGAAATTTTCTTAGTGGGCCTCATGTATCAGCCAAGCTTTGGGTACGTAAATCTTGGTTAGAGGGAAAGTAAAGGTCAATAACTTTAGCCCAAACATTATTGCTTTTGTCAAAACCCAAAGCTTTATTTCTTTCATCGATCTTGCCTCCTTCGCTTTCAGCCATATGGTTATCACTCGTGCATTTTCCTTCCATCTACCTTGTCTAAGTCCCGATAATCATCAACGTCTACAACAAGGAAGTAGCACATCAATCTTCTCCTTCCAACCATGACCGCATCGTCGCTTTTCTTTTTTCAAAGTAAAATGACTCAATCGTTAAGCTAACTCATCCCAGCAACCAATTTAGTGCCCTAATCGCCTGGTTCAATCGGTCATCGAGTAAACTGGTCAATTCGAGTTGAGTTTACTAATACTAGTTGAAACAAGATATTTCTAATAACAACATCTTTAGAGAGGCAGCCTATCAAGTTCAAAAATTGGGGAGATATCTATCAATAGGTTAAGTAAAAGATCATGTTAAGCAATACTTCGTAACCTAAAATCTTAAGGTAACGAATCTATACATTCTGCCAATTATATAATATCTTTACTTAGCCTATTCTTTACTAATGTTAAGACTATAGATTTTAGGTTGCAAAACAGAAAATAAGATAGAGACCAATAACATGACAAAATATTGGTATGATATGTTGTGATATATATGTTACAAAAGACAAGGTACTAATCCCTATCTATAATAATACTCGTAATCCTAAACAAGAAACAAATCATGAATAAAAGGAAATATGCAAGCCAATTCTAAGAGATCATCCAATGTATACTTTCACATTAATTATTTCTAAGATACAATTAGGATATTATGAGAACTTTTCCTTATTTTTAACACTTCCCCTCAAACTAAAGCTTATTAAATTTTAGGCTTGCTACAAATAAATGTTTAAAAGGAAAATAAACCAAAAAATAACATGCCAAAGATTGCATCTAGGACATAGATGGGGAAAGACTTCATATACCAAAGGAAATTTTGTGATGTAGATGATGACCAGAGCAGCCATGACAATGGCCAAAACAAATTGTGTGTTGGAAATGGAAGAACTTTTTTGACTCTCAAAGGAGTTAGGTTATTGTATGTGTGCATCATTGGAAGAATAGATGATGAGCGCTTGAGAAGATAAATGCGAGAGAAGCGCTGGAGAATGCGAACACAAGAGGAGTACTAGAGAATGCCATTATGCAAACATGGGAAGAGCATTAGATCTAATGAAGAAAAGAAAATTTGCCAAATTTGACCAAAGAACAGGGAGAAACCATAGTCCAAGGGAGCCAAATAGAAATAGAAAGCGGGAAATAGAGACAACGAACTTGGATCTAACCAGAGATGACTAGGAAAGATAATTGGACGTGATAGTGGCTAGAAAATAGGTAACATGCACTCCCACATGCGTGAAAAGGAAAATCTATGTAGTTTTCAACAATTGGTCACATTAGATGGATGGTAGCACTGGGGTGAAAAAACCATCAAATGAGTGAAAAACAACACTGACAATCATGAACAAGATAACAAGTCGTGGATTGCCTTTAAATAAATGTGGGATGAAAGGAAGTATACTAGATAAAAGAGTTACAAAATTTGGTAATATTGACTAAAACAATGATGGAATTGATATCATGTTGAGATTGATACCATGTTGAGATTATGAGTTTTAGGTATAAAAGAAATAAGAAGTGAATAGAGTCCATGAATAATAGGACAATATATGTAGAGTGGATAATCACTAAAAATAAAAAGTTCCTTGAGACTCTTTATACTAGAACTTAATTACACTTTGATTTGACACTACCTTTTATCACTCAAGTTTCACTCACTTGTAGTCACTTCACTCACTCTTTTCCTCACTTTTGACATAGTCAACCTCATCACTCTCTACACTGCGCACATGCTCATGATGAGCAAACAAGTGAAGACTACATGTCCTATTTATACTTGCTAAGGTTGGTGATCATTATCAACTTACAGTGGTCGCTAAAGCATTCTAGCAGAAGATAAGTTCTAGATGTTTCCAATATTATTATTATTATTATTACATTTTCTAGACCATTCTTTTTAAACCAATGCAAGAAACTTCTAGGATGTCAATGATCGATTCTATAAAAAATTTTAGAACTTTTGCTGATTTTTTATTTCTCCCCCTCAGCACTAGTTATGTTTTGCATTCCAAGCCACCTTAGAAATTTTGAAAATTTAATGTTGGTTACCCCTTTTGTGAATATATTTGCCATATGCTCATTAGTGTTCATTTGCTCAATGAGTATTTTTCCATTCAATACATTCTCTTTCCCAAAATGATATTGAACCTCAACATGCTTTGTTTGTTCATGGAATGCCCGCCAGTTGAATTGTACATTCGTTGTCACAATATAACGAAATGGCACCTTTGACCGATTTATATAGATCCTTCTTTAACTACATTAACCATGCATGTGCATTCTTGTGCTGCCATTGCTGTTGCTCTATATTCTACTTCTATAGTTGACAATGACATTGTTGGTTGCCTTCTGCTACAACGTGATACTGCTCCTAATCCAAGGATGATTACGTGTCCAATAGTTGATTAACAACTATCGTGATCTCCAGCATAGTTGGCATCATAATACCCAATCATTTCCCATGCATCACCTTTTTTTGTAGAATATGCCATAGTCATTGTTGCCTTTAGCAGAACTTAGGATTTTTTCGGACTGCTTCAAGATGGGGCTTCTAAGGGTTTTGCATATATATACTCATAACTCTAAAACATAAAAAAATGTTTGTCCTTGTCAATGTTAGGTACATGAGACTTCCCACCAATTGTCGGTACATGGTTACATCTTCTGAATCTTTCTCTTCATGTGCATAGAGCTTAACATTTATCTTAATTAATGCTGATAAAAGCTTGTGGTCAAGCAAGCCAAACCTTTGTAAGATATCCTTTGCATGCTTCTGTTAGCAAAAGAATATTCCTTCTTTAGTGTGATCCATTTCAAGCCCAAGAAAGGTCTTAGTTCTCCAAGCTCCCTTATTTGAAAGAAGACAAATAGATTATCCCTTGTTTGGCAAATCTCTTTGATATCATCTCTAGTGATGATTAGATCATCCACATATACTAGCATAATTACTAGTTTTCTTTCATGTATCTTGATAAATAGGCTCGAATTTGATTGCATCAGGCAATACCGCTCTAGAGTAAGAACTCTACTATCTTCCTATACCATGCTCTAGGTGCTTGCTTGAGCTTGTATAGTGTTTTTTTAGTTTGCAAACATAATATGAATGAGATTTGCTTTCAAATCCTCTTGGTTACTCCATGTATATATCTCAATCAACTTCTCCATGCTAGGAAAGCATTCTTCATGTCCATTTGCCAAAGCTTCCATGATTTGCATGATGCTAATGCTATCAGAACTGGCATAGTGGTAATCTTCGTAACTAGGCTAAATGTCTCATCATAATCCAACCCATCTTTCTAGGAGAATCCTTGTGGAACTAAACAAGCCTTGTACCTTTCTACTAATCCATTTGGACAGGTCTTGATCTTATAAACCCATTTGCAAGAAATGGTCTTTATGTCTTTTGGTCTCACATTAACTCCCATGTTTGATTTTACTCAAGTATTGAGATTTCTTCTTCCATTCCTTTAATCTACTCTTCTTTTTTATGAGGCATCCTTACTTGTTATTAGTTTTTTTTTCTTCCATTGCCTCTGCAATATTTGCATACTTTGGATTAGGCTTTCTTTGCCTAGTTGATCACCTAAGTTGTGGTTGCTCTTCAGCTTTTTCTTTTTCTCCGTGTTGATGCTTATCTTGTTCTCTTTGATGTACTCTTGTTTGCCATGGGTTTTATGCATATCTCTCTACCTTGGTTGGACTTGAAGGCCCTTTATTCCCCAATTTTCCTTTCATCATGCCTTCAATTTCTTTAGAGTCATGTAACTACCTATTGTGATGAACATTAAGAGGATGCTTTATTGAACACTACATTTCTTGATGGATAACATTAGCCAATTGTGGGATTACAACATCTCCATCCTTTTCTCTAACTATCATATCCTACAAAGATGCAGTGAATGGCCTTTTTATCCATTTTGCTCCTCTAGTGGTTTGGGACGAAGATATAACATATGCAGTCAAATACTCAGAAGTAATTCACCATGGGTTTAAGCTTCCATAACTTCTCAAATGGTGAACAAACTTCAACATGGCTTATGGAAGACAATTGCTCACATGAGCTACAGTTTACATACACTTGCCCTATAGTTTACTTGGAACATTTTTGGCATGTAGCATGCTCCAATAAATCTCTGTTAGATGGCAATTTTTCCTCTTTGCTATGCCTTTTTGTTAAGAAGCATTTGGACATGTTGTTTTTCTTCATATCATGCACTCCTTCAAGAAGTCATAGAATTCTTTTGATGTATACTCTTTCCCACTATTTGTGCAAAGACATAATCTTCTTTCCAATTTGACTTTCTGCCTTGACCTTAAACTACTTGAATGATGCTAGTGTATCTAATATTTCCTTCATGAAAAATACTGACACATATGTTGAGTAATTGTCGATGAATGTCATCATGAAATGATATCCACTAATCGAAGGTTGTTTCACTGGTCCAAACATTTCTAAATGTACTAGCTCCAAAGATTCTTTTGCTTTATATTTTGACCTTTTGTATGGAAGTCAATGTGCCTTCTCGTATTGAAATCCAGCACATATGATGTCTTCTCGCACTTTTGGCTGAGGGAAACCCTTGAGCACCAACTTAGTCATCATCACCTTGAGCTGGTGATAGCTCAAGTGCCCAAGGCGTGCATGTCACAAATCCATGATCTCATTCTTTCAAGTCTTATCTATGTAAGCAGATCATGCAGACATTATGTACATTGACTCTAAATGTCACCTTTTTAGCACTAGTGCTCTAATAATTTTTAACTTGCACTAAATCTTCATTTCTTTTGGGCCAAACACCACATATCTCTTGGACTTTGTAATTTGTGATATTGAATGTAAACATTTCTTCATTCCACTTACATAATAGACATTCTATAAATGTACCTAATTATCGCTACAGCATGGTGAGATTACCGCTTTCCCAAAATGAATTATTGAGAACTTTGAATTGTTTGCTATTATCACCACTCAATTACCTTTATATTCTATTTTGCTCTAAAAGTTCTCCTTCTCACCCATCATACGATTGGAGCAACCTAAATTAATAATCCAATCCTTGTTGTAATCAATGGCTAATTGGTGTCTTACTAGAACCGCCGTATCCACCTTTGGTGACTCCATAAGCTCCTCGGCATTCTAATCATCAGAATTTATATCTTCCTCTAAACCAATGTCTTCTTTGATTGCCAATGAAGTAGAAACGTCGTATTCTTGTTTGCTACCATTTTCTTTTTCTGTGAAATGACTTAGGGTTGCTGTGTTACTCTTTGCCATCCTTTTCTTGTATTAACAAGCTCTTGTAATGTCCTCACTTTCCACAATTAAAGTGAGCATCACCACATTTCTTCATATTAACTTAGGGTTTTCTAGAGCATGAATTTTCTTCTTGCTCTTTCCACCCCTTCTTATTCTTTTTTGTTGAAATTTCTGTTGACATATGGCTTCCCTTTTCCCTTTCTTTTACTAGTGAAGAGTGCTTTTTATTCACTATTTACTAATATTCCAACCATTTGTTTGGCCAATGCTTTTTAATCAGCCAATGAATCTTCTAACTGTTGAAGGGAAGGTTAGGTAGGTCAACCTTGGATTGCAACAATGAATCCTCTATACTTTAGTCTTAGACAATGAATAATGATTCTCTTCATGCATTCACGAGAGATTTTACTATCAAGGTCTAACTCAGAAATTTCTCGATAAAGAGACCTTACCTTGGTGAAGTACTTGCTAATTGTCATGTCTTCTAGTCTTACCGATAATAGTCCGTTCTCTAGAAGTTACAACCCTGTGTCATTCTTCTTGGAGAACAATGTTACAAAAGTGTCCCAAACTTCCTTTGACAATGCCTTCCTTATAGGCTCGAGCACCTTGTTCTTGATCGTGGTCTTTATCATGAACATAGCCTTTCTTGCTTTAATCTTCCACTTCCATAATGCTTTGACTTTGGTTGTAGGAGGTGGTGTCATCTCGCTAACCTCCCACAGATCTTGGCATTGGAGATATGACTCCATATACATCTACCATATATTATAAATATGGGAATTGAGTCTCCTAATCCACTAATCACTTGGAAATCCGCCACAGTGATTTAATAGAATTTTCTCACCACTATCTTAGTCCCAAACCAATAGCTCCATAGCCCTATATTGTGACTTGTGTAAAACAACTTCCCAGAAATAGTGATTCTTGATCACACCTAAAATGATCCTAGGCCGCCAAGCTTTGATGCCAAATTATAGAGTAGAAAAGCACTAGAAAAAAAAGTTTCTTAAGACCCTTTATACCAAAAATTAATTAGTTCAAATATTATTTATTACTATTTATATTTTTATCATAATAACAATTACAAATTAAAATTAACAAACCAAACACTCTTACAACAATAGTAATGAGTGTGAAAATATTTTTTTTTTTATGTAACTAGCTTATATATATATATATATATATGTGTGTGTGTGTGTGTGTGTGTGTGTGTGTGTATCACATGATTATTACATATAAGTATTCATAAGATGCAGGCTAAAGAAAAAAAAAAAAGAGTAAACCTCAATATAGTTCCTAAAGTTATAAGTTGAAGAAACTTTGAGTTTGAATCAAATAAAATAATAATCCAAAATTTCTATATCCCAACAATCAATTTAACTCTAAATATAACATCTTTAATAATAATCACAGTAACAATAATGAGATTGGAATTAGGATTACCTGGAATGGTTGAATATAAGAAATCTAAAATCAATAAGAGAAAAATCACATAATAACTTGATTTGAATGAGAAAATGAGAGAAATCCAAATTAGGATTTTGGGATAGTGAACTCCTCCTATTCCACAATAGATATTATGTGTTATGGTATCAACAAGGCAACTAAGCACCTTATATATGGCTTAGAGTAGAGGCTTTTCCTTATGTTAGCAAAATGATAGGTGGGCCCAAACACAAATATCTAGAACAAACCCACTAATAAGCAATGTCTAACAACATTAGGCCTAATAACAATAGTGATCACTAATTTTGGGCTTAAAAAAATAGGCTTTAATTATTTTAACATCCGATTAATCTGAGTTCAAAATAAAATGTGACATTGATCTATACTAGTCCACACAAAATTTTCAACAATCTCCCACTTGAACAACATAAATTAAATCACTACAAATAGGATAACTTAGATCAATTTACAATATGTGGCAACAATAATATGTCAAAACCAAGCAAGCACTCTTAACCAAATGGTCTAATATGGGATAACAAGCACTCAACAATGTGGAAAATTATACTTGAAGGAGTACTGACATCATACATCATACATGCAAGATACTTATATCTCAATGACCCAACAAAGGTGGTACATGGGTAAATGGGAATACACAATAAAATTGCACGACAATATGTCACCAAAATGCAACTCCTAACGAAATGGCCCAGTATCCACCCAAGATGCTATATAAGATTAATAACAACAACAACAACAACAACAATAAGAGACTGGGTTCGAAACATCTCCAAAATATGCCATATCAAAATAGTGTGCATAACAACAATATATGCCAACATAAGTATCTGCGTAAGATGCTCTCTGAGATTCAACTAAATATCTTAGCATAATAAAATTGATACTGGGTCCAATATGTCTCAACAATAGTTATCATGCAAAATTGCATAAACAATTAAGTTGTGCAAATTTAAATGGCATTGACAATAGTATGAGGTCATAATGAACTTACAGAACAAGCTTCCACTAAGCCAAAATACCCAAAGGGCCTCAAGACACCTATATGAGTTATATAATCAACAACAAACCTTAAGCAGCTAGCCTTTGGTTAAGATCAACAACAATAAGTTCGGTAGAAATACACTCAAGAAGAGTCTACCATAATATGCCGTATGATACCAAAAGGATGCAAAATAATAAATGGAAATATCTTACTAACTCTTTAGACAACAATATCATTACAATAACTGTGTACATTGCTTCTACTAATCCAACATATCAAAATAACACAAACAGTCCCATTAGAAACCACAAGTTTCAAAATACTCTAATGGTATAATAAACAGTAGTAGGATTATCAATAGTTCTATGGTAGAGTGTTCAATATAAGTCTGAAACTCACTATTATTTTCTCTAACAACAAAGTTACAAAATAAAGAGAATTATAAAAGTGCAAAGTCAACAAAATTTTTAGCCACAAAGTCTTGCAGAATTGGCTTCACATACTCTACCTATAGAATTTGAGAAGATTATAAGTGTTAAGACATTTTACAACAAATATCTCTTCTCTATCATCGCAAACTCAAATAGCAACAACTACATACTTATTTAGGCACAAAATTAACATATTAGCAGTAGAAGTATATGGTACTTATAGCTATTGGTGAGGACATAACAAAACATAAAGTCTTTAACTTCCATTATAACAAAAGTTTCAATATTCATAGGAATAGCATCAAAATATATTTTAAAAGACTCAACAATGTCCTTTATATAGGTCCCAAACAATAAAGCGATGACAGACCAGCAAGGCAAAGGAGAAAACCATACACCAAAATATTATATGTAAGCATAAAATTAATTGATTTTCTCACGTTCAATTAACTAGACAATTAATTGAACTAGAGACCTTGCATCATTGCAATCCCACCGCAGTCGCAAATCACAATGCACAAGTCTCTCTCCACTTGGTAGAAAAAATAAATAATGTCAATAATATTAAACTTATATAACAATATATGAGAATATATTTAAATTATTTTTCTCTATCACATAATGATCATGTTAAATAATGTCACATTAAATATGTCCATTATCTACATAACCCAACAATATTCGCAATCTATAGAATAATGTTGTTAAATATAAATAAGTTCCACTATAATTGAAAATAAAATTCACAAAATATTGGATTGCTACAAAATGCCCAAAATGGAGGTCTCTTATACAATTGTAATCCCTTATAAGGGTCCCAAAATTATGACACATGAGTAGAAGTCCATATCCACAAAGTCATTCCACTAAAGCTAGTAGCAAGAGAATACTAAAAATCATAGGACATAATTTTCAAATAATTAAAATTATGTCCCTAAAGTTAGTATCGAGAGGATACTAAGAACTCTAAAGACACAATTATCAACTCATCAAGAATCATGTCAATAAAGACAAACTAAAGGGTAAATTCATTATCAACATAATTCTCGATACAAAGACTATTAAAAATATTAAATATCCACAAGGGGTAAAGACAGCATAGCCAAAATGGGAGAGCGAGTAAAATTTTGAGTTTATTAAATAAAAGTTCACAATGTCAGAAGCAATTTATTGAAATTTCACAAATTGATTGCGAAAAATATACAATAAATTACAAACGGTGAGTAAAACTCCCATCAAAATCAAAATAGTACATGGCTATGAAATCAAACATAGAGAGATTTCCAAATCTTGAAATTATTTCTCTCATTTTAGAATAGTGTATCATATCACCTAAAACAACTTTCTCTTTATGGAAAGTGGGATTTAATCCAAAACCAATAACCATTTGACTATAGCAAAATTTATGTTTAAGCAACAAAAACTCCCAAGACACAATATTTTCAAAAACACAATATTCTCCAATATTTTGGCATATAATTAATCCAAATTTTAAATTAAATCCAATATTGTACAAGTCCACAAAATAATCTAATATTTTCTCACTTGGACTGCATAAATCATCTTACAAAATTTTCTAAAATCATAATTCCACATAACATAATATGGGAGTCTGCAACATAATTATGTCCTAGAATATCATTTAATGACTCTCTGAATAGAATTAATTGCACAAAATACAAAATCACAATGAACCAAAAATTAATATATATATATATATATATATATATATATATATATATATATATATTCCAATAGTTAACATATCAAGTCTAAGAGTATTCAAATTATGACATACCCACAAATGCCATAAATATCTACAAAATTTCTCATATCAAAATTCGAAGAGTATCTCATAATTTCATATTGTAAATCTAGAAATACAAAATAAATAATTCCATAACACCAAAATAATTAAAATTTATTTTTTGGCACATGAAACATGACACAAGAGTTAAATAAAATATTTCAAAATTTCTTAGATGACAACTCCCAGAATAATACTATAGATAATCTAACAATGTTTATCCACAAATATTATGTATCTACAAAGGAATCAAAATTATTTAAATAATCAAAGTACATTATTCTTGAGAGTATAAAATATTATAATGTGCCCAGCAACATAATAAATATTCATAAAATTTTCAATACAAAGTTCTCAAATCAAAACTTAGAGAATGTCTCATAATTTCTAAAATAGAAGCTCTCAAAGTACTATTGCACAATATTATTTATAAAAATAAATATTTATCACAATGGATCTCGTGAAGGTGAGTTCACAATCATGAAAAATATCTAACAACAATATTTGTATACATTAAATAGCAACTCTCAAGATAATTCTATGAAAAATTCAACAATAATAACATTTTATAATTACCATACACAATATTAAGCACATAAGAGGAACCAAAATTACTTCGGTAATCAAAATAAATTAACTCTTAGAGCCCAATATGATGTATCTAGTGACATCACAAACATGCACAAAAATTTCTAGAACAAAATTTGGAGAGTACCATATAATTTTAACCAATTTAAAATTTGAAAAATTCAAAATAAATATTTTTTATGCCCAAAATATTAAATAAAAATCAGTAATATCTTAGATTTAATGAAAAACATTATCTTGAAAATTTTGGTGAAATTTGGGCCACATTTGAAGTGTCCACTTTCTTACACACACTCAGAGGCAAGAGTAGGCTTCGTGGATGCCCACTATTTATCGTCTTCAACCTCTAGACAAGTTATTTGACCCAATTCATGACCGGCTTCAGCGCATCACATGTCGAGAGTGATTTCTCGCTTGATTCTCAGTCTTTTCAAGAGATTTTGGTCCTTATAGATTCGTGAGAGAGAGAGAGAGAGAGAGAGCTATAAACCGATATAATATCTTGAACAATGGTGATCTATAATTTTTGGGCTTATTCAATGAACATTCAAGTGAGCGATTTTAATTTGAAGGATTTTTCACTCAATACTCAATGAAATTGAATGCTTCTTAGCTCATCAGATTCGTCTTTTGAAGCTCTACAAAAGCCCTTTGGAAATTTGAGTCAATTCAACCTAAAAACTAATTCTAGGTTCCGAACCAAATCTGATTGGTTTTCATCGATTCTTCCCAAAATTTCTCTCTTGATTCTTAAAAAAAACCAACAAGCTCAGGGCCTCCAACTCGCAATCAAGTACCTTACGAAAGCCCTTTATCAATTTTGTGAAGAAACCTCTAATCAAAATTATTGAACTTCGAATAATACCATAAGAACTTTCTTTGAGATTGAGGGTCATGCGGTTGTCAACCAATTTGCGAGTATGTCTAATTAATTTTGCGAAAATCATATAGAATCAACCATTAGAAATCGAACATTATAAAAGCCCTCAAGTAATTTCAAAATAATCTATTAGAAATCAAAATCCAAATTGGATCGGTTAAGGTTAAAACAAAGATATGTGATTATGATTTCTCAAATATAGGAAAATACTCAATCTCATAAATCACAATACACAACCATAATCAAAAGTTAAATTGGCTCTGATTCCAATTGGAGGAATTTTGAGTCACAATCAAACAAAACAATAATAGAAAATTCCTATATCCCAATGATCAATTTAACTCTAATATGATATGTACAATAATAATCACAAAGTAATGAGATTAGTATTAGGATTACCTGTAATGGTTGAATATGAGAAATCTACAATCAATAAGACACGAATTACCTGATAACTTGATTTGAATGAGAAAATGAGTGAAACCCAAATTAAGATTTTGGGATAGTGAACTCCTCTTATTCCACAATAGGTATTATATGTCATGGTATCAATAGGCAACCACACACTCTATATTCTAGGAGCAGGGGCTTCTCTCTATCAGTAAAATGATGGATCAAGCCACCCATCATAGCAAGAGCTATACACAAATATGCAGAGTAAACCCACCAATAAACATTTATAAAATAGTAATTGATATCATGTTTGCATCAGTATTTAGGGGGTTTGGAATTGATTTTGACCCCCAAAATTGATTTTACCAATTTTTTATGTTGTTTGGTTTTAAGAGATAAAAATCAATTCTTATCTCTTGAATTGATTCTGGGAGAAGTGAAAATTGTTCACTTTCTGTCAGAATCACTTTTAAAAAGCTATCAAATATATATCACTTTACCTCAAAATCAATTTTAACAAAATTAATTTTACAAAAATAGAATTAAACATACTATTAGTCCCTAAAATTACATTCTATCAATCAATTTAGTCTCTAAAGTCACAAATAATTGAAACTAGTTCTTGATACATATTTTATTAGTTCAAATTAGTCTTTAAAGTTTATTACAGCAAGTAACATAGGTCCCTGAAAATTACATAAATGGGTTCAATTAGTCCTTGTAATTGAATTGACCTCTTGTCAAGGACCAATTGATTGACAGAATTCAAATGTAAGCTCCAAATTATTATTTTTTAAATGTCAATAACAATTGAACGGTTCTTGTAATTTCTAAGAGTAAATTAAGATCATATCAAATAAATAAATAAATTGAGATTTCACTCAATGAAATTTCTAGCTATATTTGAATAGATCACGAAAGAGACAAGGACGCTGAAGAGAAATCATGAAACTTGTATTTTGTAATGATGTAGAAAGTGATAGTGGAGTCATAAATGAAGATACTTTGTCACTCTTTTATTATTAAAAGTTCACATTGTTAATGTTTTCAAATATGCAAGTTAAGGAGAGAATAATATATATTTTTATTCTCTGACTTCGTTAGATTCATTAAACAATTAAATAATACAATGGCCTATTTTATTACATTTCATTTCTTATATTGTTATTATATTTCATTATGAACTATTGCATTTCATATCTTTAAAATTATTAGGCATATATAATTTTAAATTTTAACATATTAAATTATTGAAATAACATTTTACATAATATTTTTTAATTTATTTTTTAATTTTAAGAATTTTTACAAATAAATTTAAAAAACTAGTTGAAAAATCTATAAAACAAGTAATTAAAATTATAAATTAAGAGTTATGTTATTTATATATAACTCTTCAACATTAAATATAACATCTCTCTTATATAAATATACACGATGCTTTTTTTTTATCTCACTATATGTGAATCTCAATATTTATTTATATTCATAATTACATGCTATGTCCCATATATGTCTATACATAAATATGTTGAAATAATGTTTCCCATAAATTAAATAAAAAATCGTGGATGAACAGTTTCTATCTATGACTGCTTATGGGAACAAAACGGACGATACATAATCCCCATCAAGAGAAGGCGAGGGTGAGAGGTGAATAGGGATCCAAGTGTCCAATAGGATGGGTGTTAACATGGTCCCTAGTATGTTTTGGAGTTTCAGATAGTCCTCATTTTATTTACGAAATTGCCATTACATCACCGAATCTAAAATTGCAATTTAGTCCCTTCTACTTTTTATGTAATACCCTAGTATGGGATATTACAGTCGTATGGCAATATTGTATCCTTAAAAATTTTGAGCCCTATGCCTCCTTGGAGGGCTATAGGATTAAGACATTTTTATAAGACCAAAAGTCCCGATAGTGGTTCCCTGGACATCATTGAATTGACAAGGGATTTTTAATGAATTTTAGAGAATGAAAAACTCCTTTGGTTTTAATGTAAGAGTTTATATAAAACCCAAGTTTTTGAAAAATTGTATTGAAACTTAAAAGTTGGATTTTGATTCCTAATGATTTTTAATTTTTGGATATTTTTGTTGAATCCAAATGGGGGGTATTTCATTATTTACATTTATGTTTTAAACTTAATGGAGAGTAAAGTTAGAGAGTTTATTAACTTTAAATTAAGAAATGTAAATAAGTATGTGCAATATCCTAAACTTGAGAAAGAACTGCGAAAGGAGGAAACCAAGTTTCTGAAGTTGGTAATCGATTACATGGAGTGGTAATCAATTACAACAATCTGGGCTTGTGGTACCAGTCCGTGTAATCGATTACCACGGGGCTATATAAGGCCTGAACACGTTCTCAATCGATTACCATGGGGTTATATAAGGCCCAAACGCGTTCTCCCTCCCTCATTTCAAGAATTCCACTCTCTCTTTACCCTTCAAACTCTCTTCTTTCTCTCTAAAACACCTTCCCTTCATTCTTTAACCCAATCCTTCAAATCTTTCCATATCCTTTCCACTCACCTAATCTCAATTTCTTTCTTTGATCTCAAATCATGTCTTTATCCAAAAATCAGTACTATTTGGTCTTGGAGTTTGGAGAAGGTGACACCAAGGCTCCCAAATCTTTCTTCTTCATTCTTCATTGATAATGGTAATCTCTAAACTCTTTTCCTCTTCCTTTCCTATAAATTATGGATTATTTCTCTAATAGAGAGTTCCTGGAGAACTCTAGGTTAGAGGAATTGAGAATTTTAATATTTGAGATTAAATTAGGTTAATCCTTGGGCTTAATAACTAATATTAAAATAGATTATCATAATTGTGGTAATAGATTTCTGCTGTAGGTCTGGTTCTTGGCTTTGTGTCCCATGGGCTTAAAGATTCCGCTATTGGGGTTAAGCCTGTGAGTAGATAGAACATCCTTAACTTGGTTTCTCTTTTAATTATTTTGCTATACCGAATTCCAGTATATATGGGATATTTGAGCATTTCCTTTAATGGTATTATTTTCAAACCTTACACTTGAGTCAATGACTTGTGTTATGAGAATTTATGTAAATGTTTTGAAACTAATATGATGTTTTGAATATGGATATCATGAACTTCAACAATTAGATATTATAAATTTTGATGCAGTAAGTTTTGGAGTTGATTTTCGTAAAATTACTTTTAAATTTGACATTATTGCCTTGATTGAAAAGATTGGAATTTGTATTTTAGATTCTGAAATTTGAGATGCATGATAGTTAAGGAAAAGATTTAGGATTGTCTATGACAGGATCTGCCTGCTAACGATAGTAGATGTTAGCCCTAGTGCACCTTGGAATATCATTACATAGCCATACACAGTGGTGTGTGACGGATTTTACACAGCCACTCTAGGAGTGGTGCATAACGGATTATGAGATCTACACAAAGAAAAGGCCACCTAAGTGTGAACCTGACAGATCATCCTGCATTAGATAGTTCTTATAGGTTTTTAAGAAGTTAAATATGATTTTATGATGAGATCTATTTGACATTTATACACATTGACTTATATGGGTTAAGGGTGTCCTGTTTCTCGCTGAGTTATATAACTCACCCTCGTTATCTTTATTTCTTTTCATATATAGGTGTGGACTTGGAAATTAACCCTTCCGCCTCTCAATCGTAATCCTTTTTTTCTCGGATGAGCCCTCATGGATAAGGGCCTTATAAAATCTTTAGTTTATTTATGTACTCTTAGAATAATATAGCTTAATGGTACTACAGGCAGGGTCCGACCCATGTTGATTTTTATTGATATTTGTAATGTAATCATATTTATTGAGATGGTTGAATTCATTAGAAATGGAACTATGTATTTGGACTAATTTGTATAATAGGATATGTGTGTGTGCGTGTGCGCTTATATGATTGAACATGCCCTGATAATTATTTATGCTGTGTGTTGAGGGGTGCATTTTGAGAATGCCTGGATCCCTGATGGATGTGTGTGATGAAAGACTTGCTAGAGGACTTGCCCCCTATGTGCCGGTCACAGCCCTAGTTGGGTCGTGACAAAGTTGGTATTAGAGCCTAGGTTTCCCTGTGTACTATGGAGCAAGTGCCCTCTACTGGGATCACAATTGTGTAAATGGAAGCCAACCCATTTCTACAATACGTGGCACTACTAGAGTCCTCTAGGAAAGTTATTTGCATTCTTTGACCTTTAGTTATTTTGTATATTCTTTTATGGTATGCACCTGGTTCTGGTCATATTTTAGGAGTTGTCACCCCTCCTTACCATTAGATCTCAACTTTGGAGTTGAAGTTCCTATATTAGCCATCTTTCTTCCTTGAACAAGTCACAATTTTACATTTCTTTATTAATATTGATGGGAACTCTTGGATGATACTCCTTATGTTTAAAATTTGTGAATTGTGTGGTTTGTTTTGTCCTATAATCTCCTAAATTGAGTATAATAATTTATGTGGTAATGGAAATGATAGGTATGAAAATTTTTGACAGATGAATTGTTGCAAAATATAGGGTAAGAGTGGAAAATTGCATGTGGCTCATGAATGTTGATTAATGAATTATTGTTTTCAATTGCACACACCAAGATATCATTTTGTGATTTTACAATATACCACTTTCTACTTCCCTTCTTCATTCACGTACTTCTTTTCTTCCTTTTGGATCCCCAAGATTTAATCTAATATGTGTCCCTAAAGCTTGTGCGGATTTGTATTTAACTTGTTTTTCAATCCATGTGAGTTTTGAACGATTGTATTTGATTTTAAACAATAATAGTAATAATGTGTTGACGATTTTTGATAACTTGAAGTTTACATATGGTTTCATGATTTCTATACTTGAAATCTTATTATTCAACAGTTTTGAAGAATAACGTCTTTGTACTTCCTTACTGGTATTTTCAATCGAGCCTAGGGTTAAGGTCATAAAAATTGCCTTGTGAAGCTATTTAATGTTTCATGATTTTACTTGAGTGTTTGTTGTTGATGGTCATGAGTTGAGGTTGAAAGACCATGAGGTTATGTATGCTTTTAATTATGATAAGAGTTGCATGGGATTTCTATTGTTGAGTTGTTGTTGTTGACTGTGGAGTCTATGCATGTGATAGGTGAGACTCTTGAAGGAATTTGTTTTGGAGTTGGATGTTTTAATGCCTGAAACTTTCTTGAATGCTTGCATATGCATTAGGCCCTACATTATTTTCCCTAGGAATTCCTAACTCTCTAACCTCCATGATTTTATTCTAGCTCTATGCATTTGCTTCACATGTTTCTTGTGCATGTCACTAATGGCTGAATGAAAAGGAAGGGATGAGTTGAACAATTACCTGGGAATACTTAATATTTTTTTGAAGATTTTTGGTGATCAATTGCCTAATTACATGAAATTACTAGCTATAGGTGGTTAAATTATTGTTTGGAATTTTTTTTTATATATATCTGAGCCATGAGTACTACTTAAATTGGTTATTCACATGTCAAAATATTTGATTGGAAGAATAAGTGGATAGATTGAACTTGAAAACGTTTTATGGCATTTTGAGTGGTTGTTTTGTCTTTAAAGGGGTGCTCCTACATAATTTGATGATGAACTTATTTTGGCTTCTAAATTATTATAGTCTAGGGTGTAGATACTAGTTACACCATAACTTCTCATTTTGAAATAGTGGAGGAGAATGGCTTTGTTGAATATGTTTTGGAAACTTTATAATGATGCTTAAGTGAGATATCATTAGTAGAATGATGTTGAATTTGGCTAAGTCTTTAAAGTTTGCAAAACTTGACATGAAGTTTTGTGTGGCATCTTGAAAGGAATTTCTAGTTTGTGAGATAGCCATTATAGGAATATGTTTTGAACTAGAGGCGTACTTTAGTTTATTGCATTAATATGAGGGCCTATGATGTTTCTAAGACACCTATGTTTTGTATCTTAGCTTGTTCTAGGATTCGATATGAATGCACCTGAAATATTACACTAGAGCAACTTAAAAGGCAAATATCACTAGTAGATTGTGGAAAAACAACTGTGCATTAGAACTTGCAATGGGACAATGTGATTTTAGCTTGAATTCAACAGTTATAACCTGATAGTTGAGCTAGGTTAATGCATAACTGAGGGGTTACTAATGGGTGATATTGGTTTTGCTGAAACCCTTAAAAATAACATGATTTGGGTGTGTAAATCTTACTAAATATCATAAATGTCAATCTAGAATACTTGGACGATAGTTATTAAAATTCAAATCGCAGCATAAGTTTTTTTTATTTATTTTTGCCAGCTGTGGCCAAAATGTGCCTGACATTGAAGCTAATCCCTGAAGCTTAGCTCTTCGAAATAAAAAAAAAAAAAAATTCTCTTCGTTGTGCTTGATTGAGTGGTTTTCTTGTCTTGACAAGTATGTGGTAGTATAATTGTAATATTTCTCCCTAAGTATGTGAATTATTGGTGATTCAATAGATTTTAGATGTTTGATTTTATTTTTATGTAAGTCTTACAAGTAGTTGAGCATGTTTGTGTTGCTCAATGGGCAGTTTCAGTGCTATGTGATTAGAGGTTGTTTTGAACACTCTAAATAAATTATTTGTATGTGTCATTTATAAAACTAAAAACACTAGTTTAGGTTCGGCCAATTTTTGTTGTAGTGATGTTTGAGTCTTAGTTTTGGATGTCAAGTGAATAAACAAAGTTGGTAGTAACCCGTATCTATTTGATTATTGAAGTAATTCCTACTTTGTTTAGAATTCGGGGATGAATTCTTTTGAGGGGGGAAGAATATAATACCCTGGTATGTGTTACAGCTATCTCTCAGTACTATATCTTGAAAAGTTCTAAGTTTGAATCCTATGCCTCCTTGGAAGGCTATAGGATTAAGACATTTTTATAAGATCAAAAGTCCTGGTAATAGTTCCTTGGATATTAATGAGTTGATAATGGATTTTTAATGAATTTTAGAGAATAAGGAACCCCTTTGGTTTTAACTTAAGAGTTTATATAAAACGCAAGTTTTTAAAAAATTGTATTAAAACCTAAACATTGGATTCTGATTCTTAAGGATTTTGAATTTTTGGAAGTTTTTATTGAATTCAAATGGGGAATATTTCGTTATTTACATTTATGTTTTAAAGTTAATGGAGAGTTTAGGGTTTAGGATTTAAGGAAGGGACTGCAAAAGGAGGAAACCAAATTTCTAAAGTTGGTAATTGATTACACGGGGCTTGTAATCGATTACAGGTCTCTCTATACATCTTCATGCTAAGTTTTTCCCTATTGTAATCGATTACATGGAGTAGTAATCAATTATAACAATCTGGGCTTGTGGTAATCGATTTCCAATCCGTGTAATTGATTACCACGGGGCCATATAAAGCCCGGATGCGCCCTTTCTCCCTTATTTCGTGAATTTCACTCTCTCTCTACCCCTCAAACTCTCTTCCTTCTCTCTAAAACACCTTTCCCTTCATTTTTTAACCGAATCCTTCACATCTTTCCGTACCCTTTCCACTCACCTAATCTTAATTTCTTTCTTTGATCTCAAATCATGTCTTCATACAAAAATCAATACTATTTGGTCTTGGAGCTTGGAAGAGGTAACACTAAGGCTTCCAAACCTTTCTTCTTCATTTTTCATTTCTAAAGGTAATCTCTAAACTCCTTTCCTCTTCTTTTCATACAAATTATGGATTATTTCTCCAATAGAGAGTTGTTGGAGAACCCTAGGTTAGAGTAATTGGGAATTTTGATATCTGAGAGTAAATTGGATTAATCCTTGGACTTAATAACTAATATTGAAATAGATTATAATAATTGTGGTAATAGATTTCCATTGGAGGTTCGGTTCTTGCCTCTGTGTACCGTGGGCTTAAAGATTCTACAATTGGGGTTAAGTCTATGAGTAGATAGAACATCATTAACTTATTTTCTCTTTTAATTATTTTGCTATACCGAATTCCAGTAAATATTGGATGTTTAAGCATTTTCTTTAGTGGTATTATTTTCAAACCTTTCACATGAGCCAATGACTTGTATTATGAGAATTTATGTAAATGTTTTGAACTTGATATGATGTTTCGAATGGATATCATGAACTCCGATAATTACATTATAAATTTTGATACAGTAAGTTTTGGAGTTGATTTTCGTAAAATCACTTTTAAATTTGACATTATTGCCTTGACTGAAAAGATTGGAATTGGTATTTAAGATTTTGAAATTTGAGATGCATGATAGTTAACGAAAAGATTTAGGAATGTTTATGACAAGATCTATCTACTAACGGCAGTAGACATTAGTCTTGATGCTCCTTGAATTATCATTACATAGCCACACACAATGTGGCACATGGTAGATTTTACACAGACACTCTAAGAGTGGTGCATGACGAATTATGGGATTTGCACAAAGAAAAGCCACCGAAGTGTGAACCTAATGGATCATCCTGTATTAGATAGTTTCTATAGGTTTTTAAGAAGTTAGATTTTATTTTATGATGTGATCTATTTGACATTTATGCACATTGACTCATGTGGGTTAAGGATGTTTTGTCTCTCACTGAGTTATATAACTTACCCCATTATCTTTCTTTCTTTTCAGATACAAGTACGAACTTTGGAGTTAACCCTCCCGCCTCTCAGCCGTAATCCTTTTCTTCTCGAGTAAGCCATCATGGATAAGGGCCTTGTAAAATCTTTAGTTTATTTATGTACTCTTAGAATAATATAGCTTAATGGTACTATAGGTAGGATCTAACCCATGTTAGTTTTTATTGATATTTGTGATGTAATCATGTTTATTGAGATGGTCGAACTCATTAGAAATAGAACTATGTATTTGGACTAAATTTGTATAATCGGATATGTATGTGTGTGTGTGTGTGTGTGTGTGTGTGTGCTTATATGATTGAACATGCCTTGATAATTATTTATGATGTGTGCTGAGAGGTGCATTCTGAGAATACATGGATCCTCGATGGATGTATGTGATGAAAGGATTGCTAGGAGACTTGTCCCCTATTTGCAAATAGGGATAAAGTTATTTTTCTAGACCTACCTCCTAATTTGAGCCAAGATTTAGGGGCAATCGAAGTGGGTTTCCTATCATTTTGACTTTTGAGGCTGTATCATGTAGAAATTGTTAGGGTTAAGAATTAAGATGTGTTGCCTTACTAACAGTTACATTTTTGTTAAGAAGCATCGAACACAGAGTAGAGCATCAGATTTGAGTGGAGGATAGGTTTGAATAGATAATGCTTCAAGATGAAGTGACTAGCCAAAGGATACATTCCTCCACCAACAAACACAAAGAGAATCAAATAAGCAAGGGACTTCCAATATCAAAAGTGAACCATGTCCACATCAAGTCCAACCTCAACAACAAAATTCATAAATTCCAAGTAACTAGGAGAAGCTTTAGTTTCAGAAAGAATGGCCTAAGGGCATAGAAGAAGAGTTGCAAAAGGACCCAAATGGATTGATGCAAGGACATTGGTGACAACATGTGCTCCAGTGCGGCTGGGATGTCCATGCCAATGCCATCCACACCTTGGAAGTGGTGGTGCTCAAGGTGGTACTTTTGGAAGGTGACAGATTCCAATAATTATCTTAAGCCACCCTAAATCCTTGAGCAAAGTAGCGGATGCAAGATGAAGGAAAACAAGTCCTATAATATACTCAGTAATGGCCTCAAATCCATTTGGGGCTTAGGGTTTTAGATTCCACCAAGGCTTATGATTTCTCATACCACAACACCTCCATTAAAGCTCATTTGCTGATTCTTCTGTTCACAGCACCTCCATAGCATCTCCCTATTCAATGATCAGTTCCATCCCCCAACTACATTGATGTCACCTTGCACTGGCCGCCAGTGATGCTAACCCTCTTATGCTCAACAACAAAAGGAGGATTACTCTGTAAAAATAAATAATTGATATCCCTAATGTTAAATTTATTTTAGAAATATGCGAATAAAATTTCAGCCATTGGATTTCACTTAAAGTTCATCTAATGTTTGTAGTGGCAGGTCCATGGCACAAGCCAAAACATGTGCTAGACCATATTATCCGGCACCATCTAACAATGATGGAGAGGTGCCTTTGTGTGTTGTACGGACGAAGACATGTGTAGAAAGAAGCAAGGCATTGTCATTCAGGAGAGGTTATAGTTGTGTGAATAGTGGAGTGCAACATAAGCCCCAAACCAAAAGAGAATAATTTGGTAGAGAGAGAGAGAGAGAGAGAGATAGATAGAAAGAGACATTTGAATGCCCCCAACGTCATCACCTTCTCACTGTTTCAATGCTTCTACAACCTTTTTGCTATGTTGCCTGTTTTCTTAGAGTTAAGAGGCCATGCACACCCTATATGTGTTGCACACGCACCCTCAAAATGGGCCATTTTTCATCACTTTTTAATTGACCCTTCAATGGTGGTACAGTTAAAGCTGACCCATGGACCATTCCTTATCCAATTCCAAAATGATGGTGTCTCATGACAAGTTCAAAAACTTTTGTTGCATTTTAGAGTGAAACATTCCAATACTATAACACAATTATTTGACCTACTATGGGCCACAGTTGTATATACTTATAGTTCTATTTCAATTTAGCAAAGCAAATGCAAATGGAATGGAAGAAGCTTATTGTGGTAATGATTAAAAAAAGGGTATATTATAGTAATTTGTGCTTTGGATTTGTTTGTGATTGTATAACCAAATACGAGGTTTTGGGTTTGTAATTCAAAAAATTTCTCATACCTTAAGTTCTATAAGATTGATGCGGCTCCAGCAAGTATACCGGATCGTACAAGTAATAAAGTGATAAGAAAAGTATCGTTCCCACGAGGATAGATCAAATACCGATAGTTTAAGGGATGACTATTTAGAAGGAATGAAATTATGGATGTAAAGAAATTTAAAATGAAAATAAAAATTTAATAAATATGAAAAATAGTAACCAGGACGGATTCAAGAAAGGTTGGCTAAATATAATGGAATGAACGCTAGGGCTAATTAATTTCACCTATTGTAGACGCCTTGCCTATGAATTTCTGTTAATCCGCTCTATCCTAATTGACTCACGGTCAGTTCCCCTTAATTTATTCCTAGCCTCTCTCGAGGTCAAGCAATACTCTTTATTCTAAACTGATTGCCTAATCTCTTAGTACAAACCAATCTAGAAAAGGGTTGAAGTTCTATGGATTCTATGTTGACCGCATGAACCGCGTTTGTCTATCTCTAGTTTTCGTTCAGCTCACAGTGTTTATGTTAAGAAACTTTGATTACAAACCCTATCTCTAGTTATTGCAAACCAACAAATCAATTGAATGGTGGCCAATTACTCAAAAGCATTAAGCACAAACAAAAACACTAAGCAATTGAAATAGAAACAAGATTAACATTAATCCATAAAGAAATTTGCCATACAAAAGGGTCCATTAACACCCTAGCAAGAGAAATTTAGTTCATGTCTAAAGAAAAGAAAACAATAATAGAGTGTAAAGATAAGGAAATAGAAAAACAAAAAGCCATGGAGAATTCTGGCTAGAAACAAGGAATTCAAGAAAATTTGGATCTCTCCGTGTTGAACTTGAGCTCTGGAATCCTTGAATCTTCACCTTCAATCTCTATGGAAGAAGTCTTTTGTCTTCGGAAGGGTATGTGTGTGTCTTCGGATCCTTTTGTGATAAGTGTGACCTCCTTTTTATAGCGCATAGATCCCTTTTTTAACTCTTAGCTCGAATGGATAATCTGCTGCAAACAGGCTTGCGCTATAGCGCAAGCCTCAATTCTTGGCTAATTTGCGAAATTCGGTGGCGCGCTATAGTGCGTTGGGTTGCGCTATAGCATAACAAAAATTGTTGACAGAGTCTATGAACACGGCAGCGCGCTATAGCGCAACTTAAAACCTTGGAAATTTGACAAAACGGGAGCGCGCTATAGCGCGACATGAATGTGGCATTTTCTTCCATATGCTGCAGTGCGCTGTAGCACATTGGCTTGTGCTATAGCGCAAGGTGCTAAGTCTGAATTCATGGTTTGGCCTTTTCCAACTTCTTTTGGGCCCATTTGCACCTACAATAAATCAAATAAACCCAAAATAAGTATCTAAACAAATAACAGAAAATAATAAAAGGCTAAAAATATGAATTAACCCAACTATATACTAAAATGCAACAAAAACAAAAGCTAAATTAAACAACTATAACTCAAATTCAACAAAAACTAACTAAAAATATGACTCACCAAATGGAGTTATCACAACCCCCAACTTAAGAACTTGCTTGTCCCCAAGCAAGACTCAAAACAAGGACTAACAACAAAAAAAATAGAAGACTTAAACAAAAACACTTAAAACAAAGGGATTCACTAAACAAAACAGTCAACATAGACGTTATTACCTATGAACTTCCTCATCATTGCTCCATAGCTTAACTTAAAAGTCACCAAGAATCCAAGTTTGAGTACCAAGACCATCTAATTGTGTCTCCAAATTGTCAAAAGAATGGATCAAGTGTGTGTGTACAAGAGAAAAGCAACAAAGAATTGACTCACCCTATGCTTATGCCATGTTTAAGAAGAGACAAAAAAACATCACACTATCCACAATCATCTCTCTCTATTTCTACATGAGTATCACTTAGCCAAAGATCAAAAGGACTTTTTATTAGCTTGTAATGGTAGGCCAAGGTAAGAAGTAGATGGAATAGTCATTTAAGCTCAATGTTACCCTCAACTTTAGGAACCCCCACCCCTAACTCATTTTCCTTGGGGTACCCCCAACTTAGTTGCTTGGCAACCATCATGTTTTTCTTGTTAAACCTTGACATTATATTTTCCTTGTATTGCCAACTTTTCTCCATTTTTTTTTTTCATTCCTCCTTCCCTTTTCTTTTCTTTTTCTTTATTTATTTATTTTTTCAAATATTCACCCACTCCACTTTTGACTTTAGAAAGCATGAGGTTAGTATAGTGGAGGTATTACCCTATTCAAATGAGTTTAGAAGTTAAGGCTTGAGGGTAGACCATCGGATCAAAAAGGAAAAGCAAGGAAGGGCATTAGGCTCATAACGTGGTTCAATCCAAGAATAGGCTTTAAGGTTCAAATGGGGTGACTAAGGATCAATGACCAAGGGTGGGCAATGAGGCTCAATTATGGCTACCAAACATGGGCTAAATCACTTCTAAGGCTAAGATTCACTCACATATATTTCAAGAGAGATTCACATGAATAAGAATGTATGTCTGAACCTAAATAAAGCATAAAAAGCATAAAGATCACCTATCCTAAGTTGCTAACTCTTATCAAAGTGCAAGAAAATAATCCTTCTCAATTCAAAAGTAAAAGCACAAGAAGATTTTCAAGACTTATAAATTTGGATCCAAAGTTACTTAAGAGTTAACAAATAGAGCAGTCTTTCATATCATAGGCATAGGCATTGCATCCATTTGACTGACAAAAGACACTAAGAAAAAAGACTAAAAATGAAAAATCTTTTTTGATTTTTTTTTGTTTTTTTGTTGTTTGAAATAGAAACAAGACAATTAGAAGACTAGAAAACTAACAATAACTAAAGGAAATAAGCAAGAGCAAAAAGTAAAAGTACATTCATGGACTTTCCCAACTCCCAACTTAAAAATTATGCATAGTCCCCAATGCACTAAAATAGAATCAAAAAGGGAAAGGGAAGGAAAGGAACTCCCCAAAGATAGTTTTCCTCAGACTCCTCAGCTGTGTCTTCTGCTTCTTCCTCTAACTCCTCCTGTGCAAAGGGCTCCTCATTAGTGAGATGCTCAAACTCTGGATCTGCTGGAGGTAGAGGTGGTAGCTACTGGAGGAGCTCTGACGACAGCTGCTATCTCATAAGTGCCTCCAGACCCTGGATGCCTCTATAAATAGAGGAATACTGATGCGGAACCTCGTGGATATAAAGATCCAGAAACCCCAGGCACATACTTTGATAGAAAACAAGATTTAGGATAAAGACCCTCCCTACTAAACCCCCAAGAAACCTGTCCTTGTAAACGTAGATAACAGGGAAATCCCTACTAAACCCCCAAGAAACCTGTCCTTGGAAACGTAGATGATCGGGAATAGATAGAAAATTCTACATCACACAGAACAAAGTGAGGAAAACCTCACAACTGTATTGGTAGTCAAACCATGATAAAAACTATATGATAAAATTCCCTCTCTTGTCTATAGGCCAAGTTGCCTATTTATACATAAATCCTAAAACTAGAAATTATCTAATCCTATCTAAAAGATTTGATTTGAAACTAAAACTTAAAATTAAAGATATGATTCTATTCTAAAAGATTTATTCCTAACTAATTTAAATCAGATTTGATCTTTATAGATTAGATCAGATTTGATTTAAATCTTAAAAGATAAACTAATTTAATTTAAATCTAAATAAATCTAGACTAAGTCAAAACAAATCAAAAAAAGAATCTAGCCACAATCTAAACATATCTCCAATATGATCAGATTGCTTGCTCTCCAAGTTACTTTAATTAAGCTTGATTCCTTGATCTCCAAGTAACTTGAAATGAGCTCTCGGATTCCTTGATCGCCAAGGTAGAACCAACTTGCTAGAAACATGCTCTTTTCCAGTGTTGAAATGACCAAATTACCCTCCTGAGCATGTATCAAATACTGCCTGCTTGCTCTGTTCTGGAGAGTGGTCCGTGTGCTCCTCATGTCTAGGTGCAGCTCATCAATCTGGGTCTGAAGCTAAAGCCATGGTGGTTAGGACGCATCAGTGTCTCTGACTTGTGG